>OX336893.1:5557500-6157500 GCA_946959425.1 Argyrosomus regius
TTTTTTTTTTTAAAAAAACACACACACAACCCCCCTAAAGCATTTAAAAAAAAAAAAAACCCCCCCCCCAAAAAAAGAGGAGAAGAAGAAAAAAAAAACCCCCCCAAAAAAAAGGCGCCTTAAACGCTCCGTATCTGTAAAATGTCTGCTTGCAACCGGCTCCAGTGCACTTAAATAAACAACGTGGTTCATTTCTATGGAGTTTGCAATGAAGCACATAACCCCTCAAAGTCTTAACCGACCTGCTACAGAAGTTACAGCTAAACATTTTTTTAGATTTAAAACGTTAGGTTTTAGCCTCTTAAAGTCCTTCTTTTTTTTAAAAAAAAAAAAAAAAAAAACACAAAAAAAAAATTAAATAAAAAAACCAACCCCCTCTTTAAATAAAAAAAAATAAAAAAAAAAAGTAATGTGGCTCTGCGGCTAGCTAACGTTAATCGGACAGTCTCAATGAGCTGTGAATGTGCTTACCTGAAGAAGAGACTCTGCTCCTGTGGGCGCGAACAAATGGCGGTGAACTGAAATTCAAAATTTCTAGCTTCCGTTAACTCCGCGGTCATCTCTCTGTCTCTCTCTCTGTCTCTGTCTCTCTATCTATCTGTCTGTCTGTTTCTCTCTCTCTCTCTTTCTTTTTTTTTTTTTCTTTTTTTTTTTTTTTCTCTCTTTCTTTTTTTTTTTTTTTTTTTTTTTTTTTTTTTTTTTTTTTTTCTTTTTTTTTTTTCTCCCTCCAATAAATTAAAATTTTATAAAAACAAAAAAAAAAAAATTTTTATTTAAAAAACCCCCTTAACTGTGATATAATAAGCACATACCACGGCCTGTCCTGATGTATTGCTTAAATATACCATCTTTTTTACATTCTACTTTTTTTAAAAAAAAGGAAAGATTTAATAATTGTTGGTACCGTAAATTTAAACGTAAACACCAGCAAAATCTGTAATTCAGACAGAATGATACTGTCAATTTTAGGGTAATTGCACGCTTGTGACATTACGGTATTTTACCGAGAATTTTAAAAATTTTTTAAAATCACAAAAAAAAAAATACATTTTTTTTTCTAATAAAAATTTTAAAAAAAAAAATAAAAATATATTAAATTTTTTTTTTTTAAAAAAAATTTTTATTTTTTTAAAAAAATATTATAATTTTTATATTTTATGTTTTTGATATTGTAATTTTTTGAAATTTTTTTAATTTTATTTTGAAAAAATTTTTTATAGGGTAGAATACAGGAAATCAGCATGTGCATCTCTCTTACTCTTAATTTTTTTTTTTTTTTTTTTTTTTTCTGTTACTGTAGTTCTGCAGGAGGAAGGACACAACATTCTTTCCACTGCCAGATTCCAACTTAATGATGGGAGTTATGCATTAATAAAGGGCTCTAATAAATTTGGAATTCACTGAGGTCATTGCAGTGTATGTCACATATCTATTAACAGATGCAATTTAGGGAATTATGGAAAGGATTCTGTCTTTGACATTTGACCTCTGTGCAAGTATAGAGTGTGTTTGTGGGGATTTGAAGGATTCAGAGTTCATCACATTAATTTCTGAAGTGACTAGTTTTAGAGCCAACCATGAAAATGAATAGAAAACAACTGTGGAGTATGACAGCAGTAATAGTTTTTTTTTTGTTCTCTATGCCTTGTTAATTCCCAGTTTGGAAGTAAGAACGTATTAATGTTAGTGTTTACACTTTTGTTAACACTTTAAAGACACTTTGAAGGGGTAATTACACAGGGAGTAAGGTAATGGGTTTTTAATGCTAACACCATGGCTATAGGGATGGTAATGTGAGTCTGTCAGATGGATTGCCATAAAATTGTGGCAAATTCAAATGACTTATTGATTTATTGATTCTCTTACACCATGAGGTTGACATATTTTGTTTGTTTGTTTGTTTGTTTGTTTTTCATTGCAGTGTCTCAAAATTACATGGCAATTAATCTATGGGATGTGGCTGGGATGAAATGTGCTACAGACATTCATTGTTTCCAGAGGATTTGCTTATCCAACACTTTGGTTTATAACCAAATGTCAGCAAAGCTAATGACATTCTAATCATTTTAAACTATACTTTGTGTTAATTGATGGTTCACAAATAGAAAAAAGACATGCTACTTGTCGGAGAGTCTGAAAATCATGAAGCTTGTTTCTTATATGCAAGAGGTTCATTTGGCTTTTACTTTCATTGGTCAATGGCTGTATTGAGTCTCAGCGGAGTATTTTGTGTTTGCTTCCATGGATTCCAATAAGGACCGAAAAGGTTTTTGTTGAGATGAGGACTCATTCATTGTTAGCTGAACTGTGAATTTTGTGCTTAGCACTGACTGTATAATACACTGTGGTGGACTTAAAATGTTTGTGTATTTTGTGTTCCTCACTGCAGATTTAACACCATTTGAAGAGACAAGCAAAAATTGAAACAACAAACAAAATATAACTAAAAACCTTTTGTCACAGAAATGGTTGGATCATAATTGGTCATTAATGAGGTGAATGCAACACCTTTACAAGTCATTACACATTATGTCTGCAACAATTCCATTAAATCAGGAAATCGATCTCAAGGCATGTTTCACTTTTGGATTTACAGTCTGATGAGCAAATTCCTCCAGCACCAAAGTGGAATTAAAATATTGCTAATAAAACTATATTCACAGGGAATCTAAGAAGAATATGATCAACTGACATGAATATCTATTTAAGCTTCAGTATTAGCATATATAAATAATAAGGTTTAAGCTTAGGTTATAACAAACTGATGCAGAATGATAATAAAGAAAAGTTATTATTGTAACTCTTCACCAGTGGCATCTACAATTGAAAGTGTTTGCTCAAAGGTACCCGAACTGCAGATATTGAGCTCCAAATGAGTGGAGTGTGAGTTGAAAGAGACTGACTCCACTTAGTTCAGGTGAATCAGGGTGAACAACAGTCAAACGATTGTTGCTAGCTCACCTCTTAATCATCAAGAGCAGTCAGCCTTTCTCGCCTTTAGCTTTACACTTTTGACCCGTGTGGAGTTTTTGCTGACAACAGTGGGGATAAGGCGTTTGTTTCTCTCACTCAAGCTTTTCTTCACAACTTTTAATCTTTTGCTGAGCTTTGATGGAGTTTTATATTGTCAGCGTCCTGCAGGTCCTTCCTACATATTTAATATTCCTCTCTGCAGGAAAAACCCATTCTCCCTCATTGACACTGACAATTATTAAACAGACATCAATCTTGTTGAACCAGGTCATTTTCAGTTTTATTATTAAACATCAAATACAAATTTGTGAAAATTAGGTTGTAATCTCACTGCCTAAATAGCACCTTTGTTGTTTTATGATAAATATAATGAGTATATGATTTTAATACTGTATGTCAAAGCTTGCTGTAAATGAAACTGATTGCTACTCATTGGTTATTTTGAACAGATTCTCAGAGTTTTAGCCGATTGATTTGGTGACTTCTACATTAAGTTCTATTTATTACAGATGAATGTTAGTCAAATCAGCTTAGGGGCATAAAAACGTGCTCTTTCTATATCTTTCTGACATATGAGAATAATACAGTAAATTGTTATGTTAAGTGTTTTACTCACTTTGGTTTGAAATGCAGAAACACACAATCCAACTGTAAAGCAAACCATTTTCAATAATAATATTAACCTTTTTAAAGTTCAAAACATTTCATGATGATAGGTATTTCCCCTCATCAGTCACTGACATACAATAAATATATTCAGTTCTTTGATTGTGAGCTTGTTTCATCTTTTAATCTGTTGCATCCAAGTTAAGATGATAGGGATGTAGAGTTTATGAATGATTTATGGAGTTTGCCTCAATTTGCTGGGTGGTAGGGGTGACTCATACATTATCAGAGTCAAAGACAATTGCAGGCATAAATACTGCATATACCCATTTAGTGATATATCTTCACAGAGTGTTAATATTTATAGAAAACACATTTATGGCTTTCAGTGTAAAAAAAACTGTATGTGCATTAATGATTGTGTTCTTGAAAAAGATTTAGTTTAACATATGCCCATTTAACTTTGGCTTGTGTGTTACTACTCTTGCACATTAGATGTGGCAAGAGAGGAAATGTATGTTGGTTAGGGCCTATCATTTTGCTTGCATTGTCTCCACCATCTGATTAATACTACAGTCCAACATGGAGTTGGATAGGCAATCTATATAAGGTGGGTTCTTACAATGACTTCTCATTGATCTGTGTTGTGCCACTCCTCCTCTTTTTCACTTACGTAATAAAGCCAAGACACAGTCTAGCATAGTGTGTAGTCTTTATTTTTTGAGAAATCAAATTGGTGTTCTTTTCTCTTCTTTTTTAGCTATGAGAAATGAAAATTAATCCTGAAATGTTGTTAATGTTGAATCAGTCAGACAGACGCAGACCGCTTGGATCAAGACCAATGGACAGAAATGTAGAATCCCTCGGCCAAATGTAATAACACATATTTCTTCTGAAAGCTTCTTAATATTCCTAGTGTGAGATTGCAAAAGTATCAATAGAGTGTATCATTTGGGAGGTAGGTTATTTTCTTCTCATTTATCATAATTTTGGAATTCCATAATACTACAGATGTTATTACTTATCCCCTTGGGAGGTTGGGTTGTAATAAATTACTTACTGTTTGCCAAATTACAAAAAAAAAAAAAAAACAGTTAAATAGATTTCAAATTAATGCGCAAGAAGAGAGGGATGGTGGACCAAAATAGGCCATCTCATAAAGTTGTAATTTTTATGGGGCAATACTGTCCAGAGAGCACAGAGGACAAACTTAATTTCCTCTGAGTTGACCATACTCCACTGAAAGTTCAGGGTAAGCAGACATACAAATGTCTAATTCATTAATTCAGCTCTGAGTCTTGGTATGTTGCTACACTGGTTTCACCTGTCATGCATGAACCTGGAAGGTTAGACCTGGCAGATCAATGCAGAGAAATACCAGGTCCAAAAGAATGCAAGAGCTGAGGTTTGTTGTCATGTGATGGTGGACTTTGGAACGTGTTTTTAGTTTGATTCTGGGACATAAATACATTCAATGTTTTTGTGCTGCATTTATCAATAAAATATGTGATTATATCAATTTTTTTTAAAGTCTCTCTATTTTGAAAATTTAAATGTACAAAGTTGAAATCTACATATTTAAATCTGTTGTTTTTCAGTAAGAAAAACACTCTCAATGTATTGTACTGTTTGTTTGGCTTGGTTCTTAAAGGAAAAGGTAAAGTCTTATTATCTCTGTTATTTGTTAGAATCTGTATGATGAGTCTTGCTGAAGGAACATGAAGAGATCGTTAAAACTCCACAGAGTGAGAGAGAGAGAGTTTTCCACTATCATGATGATCAAAGTTTGTCATGGTGTGCATTTATTTTCTGACCTTGATGAGCAATGTTAAGTTGTCAGTTTCACAGTGGTTAGTCTGTGAAGTTTTCTGTATGTGCTGTTGGGGATGTAATTATTTGTGCAGTGTGAGTCTGAAGTATGCTTTTATTTGTTTCTTGCTTTAGGTTAGTTAAGGCAATCAACAAGATAGCAGCAGTGATCGTTTCATACTCAAATTAGGAAATGTGAAATCAGTCGTTTATGTCTAACACCGTATATCCAGTATACGACTCTGTGACATCACCAACCAAACACTGTTTTGGTCCATTCTCCACACTGCGTCATACCCTACCAAGAGCATTTTGCCCTCCAGATTTTGTTAACTTGCTCAAATTTGGTCAAGCTAGATCTGCTCTATGCTTCTTGCTGGTCTATTTTTGATGGAAGCCTCTGATTTTTAAATTTTAAGTCCATAAAAGGAAAAGGTGAAAGATCTTATACACTGAGATGGTGCCTTGAAACATGAAAAATAGCATCACCCCAATGTTTAATGTCTTGATCGTTCCCAACCCTCCTGAGTTGCTCTCTCCCTGTGTGTGTCTCTGATTTTGTGAGTGGAGAGAGGTGTGCCGAGGTCAGAGCAGGACCACACCAGATTCACCTCATCTCAATAATCACCTCTACAAACTACAAGCACTCAGCTTCACTCCACTTCCACTCTGTTTGATAGTAGCCTCTGAACCAGTCAGTCTACGCTCCAAGCCACTTTTCATGCATTTTAAGTTTTCTTGTTGTCTGTCGTGCCAGACCCAGTTTCCACAGTTAACAACAAGAGCTTCCCCAGGTCTGCATACGCTTTCACTAGAGCTAGGAAAAAAGTACCTTTGTTTCCTAAACCTAACCACTTTAACTTTATTTTGAAAAATCCAACCAGATGTTGCATATCTATTATTGCTATGTTCAATTAACTGACCAAGCCACTATATTTGATGATTTGGAAGTGAGAACATGTTGCAATTACTGAACATCACTTTGGCTGCAAGAGGTGACATGGCCTTTCAGGGTCCTCCCAGTTAAAATGGACTATTCTATTTTATTGATTGTACACATTGGAACAAACATGCCGCAATACTTACAGAAAGCCCAGACTGTGAAGACCTGAACCTTTGCTCTCTGCTCTGCCACTGGGAGATAAGAACAACTCTCAGGTTTTCACTGTTGTGAACAGAGAAGCAGTGTTTTTATGTATTTAACATTTAATATGTCAACTGTGCTGGGCATTCTGGTAGATGCAACAATGCACTCTCCTGCCATTAGATTTCTGATAACATCCATCCGTGCTAATCCCGCTGTTTGAGCAGCCAAAGCAAGAACCAGATTCCAATTGGTCAGATTGGACTGGATTAAAGAAATGGTGTATAAACTTTTGTGTCTCTGTGTAGACATCAACTGTCATTTGTCATGTTTGTCCTAGATCCAAATCATCTTCTCACCACTAGCTACTGTCCAGTCTGACCCAATGATCTGGACGAGCGCTTATTATGTTTGGACTGTATTCTGTTTCCACAGCCATCATCCTATATAGTCAGTTCTAAAACATTCACACATACAGACACAACAACAACACAACCAGTAAATCAGAGTTGACAGGGACAAATCAACAGTGACAATGCCTTTCAGGGATGCATGAATAAACACTTGGTATGCACTGAAATATCTACATATACTGAATTCAAACAGAAGAGTGATAGTAAAGTTGAAGACTAGAAGACGATTTTCAACTACCCATCATGCTGCAGTTCCAAAAGAACTCTTTCATCCTTCTTATTCTCTGACGTCTTTGTCATTCTTAATAAACCGTGTTCTAAGGAGGCAGACAGGGGAAACATGAAGTTCTATGTTACAAATGATGAAACTCTCATGTAAGTACGAAACATTCCTTTCCCTGTCACAGAGAGGCTCAAACTGAGATGACAATGACAGTATTTGTCTTCAATCAGCTGTCAGTAGCCTTTTGATGACTTAGGTGGAAGGGTCGGGAACTAATAGAGGGAAAACAGCAATGTCAAGCCTGTTCATTATAGAAACAACCTAACACAGAGCTGCATATAAGTTGCTACGTGACAGTGAGGTGAAATGAAGATCAAAGTGGTAACTAATACAGAGGATATAATATAGCTGTGAGAAACATTATTGGAAACAACAACTCAGGCTGTAGGGAAGACTTTTGAGGTAACGTGAAAGTTAAAAATCATTTTATTTTATGTACGGCACTGAATAAATGTTTACTTTTGATCAAGGACATAAACGATATAATGCATGTACAGTATCAGCCTTGGTGACCGTGCTTACTATCTCAATACCTGATCTGTGAATGGCCTTCTGCTGAAAGCATGTGGGTAATTACAGTGTGATTCAAAAGCTTCCCACAACCTTTTATTTAAATACAACACAAAAATGGATGCCACGATTTCTTGATGATTGATTGCAGAATGTTATGAAGTTGCACTCTGGACCTGTTCCACAGCCATCATAGAAAGTGGAAAAGTCAAGTCTTGTACTAGGGGAAAGAGAAATGTAAGAGAGGGTACCCTCTCTGAAGGAAGAGGCAAGGGAGGAGTGGTCTCCCCTTCAGAATGAACAAGGCTCTAGTAGAGAGTGCCCACCATTACAGAGGACCCCTTGGTAGAGATGGGACCCCAACACTTTTAGCTTGCTTTCAGATGTCTGAAGAACTTCAAGTTGCACTCCCAAATTTCTAGGAATCTTGATCTTGAAGTGTCCAGTTAAGTATAAGTGGCATCCAGCAGGACTTTGTGGCCCAGAAAAGCATGGTGCAGTCAGCTTACTCCAATCTGCTGGACATCTACAGTACATCAGGTAGTACAGCTCCAAGGCAAAGAAAACCATCCAGGTGTCCCACTACCTTAACAAACTGTGGTCAGAAAAATGCAGCCTGAAAACCAGACAGAGAGGCTCAGGAGAAGCTTCCTTCCTCATGCCATCAGAATTTTTAATGAGGACAATGCCTAGGACCTCCATGGTAGCCCTTGAATGGACCATTACTGCTGCCCTAATACCATGAGCGCCTGCCAAAAACAGTATATGTTTATGCGCTGTACCTCGCCATTTTGTAACATTTTATTTTATTCAGCTTCTTTATGTATTGTTTTTGCTCTTATGTATTTGTTATTTTGCCATGTTGTATTTTGTTCAAAATTTTCTGAGTAGTTTTAAAATTTGCTTCATTATATTGTTTGTTTCTATTCATTAGTCTGCTCCTTGCACTTAGCACAATCAGCAGGGAGAGAAACTTTTCTTTTCACAGCAGTATACTGGCATAATTGTGTCGTGATGGTTTCCACTAACTGCAATTGCACAAGGGTGTGTCAAAAACTACTGCAGCACTCTTTCCTCCATAAAAAAAAAGTTGCTAGACTAGTTTATGTGGCAATATGGTGCCCGTTTGAGTGTGTCAGTTGGATGAGGTGAAAACATTGTTTGATTGCCTGGGAACTGATAATTAGACCAACCAGTCTTCGAAACTATAAGACATCACACACTCAGCAAGCGAAATTGATGCAGCAGTGGAAAAATGGTGTGCTGTGTCACTAGCTTGAGATGAAACTAATGACTCCCGTGGGCATATTTAACTACTGCAGGAGTAGAGAAAAAGAGATATTGGCAAAAGTAAAAGGAGTAAAACTTCAGTTTGAGTTACTAAGACTACAGAGAGCCTATTCTAGGCACATGCAACTTGTTTTTACTGTATATGAAGTCCTTATTGGTGAGGACAAAAGAGACTCTGAAACCACCATTGTTGGTTTGTCTTCTTCTGTGTATTCTAGCAAATAAACAGACGTTATATAGGCCACACACACAAAGCAAAACCTGCATGACATGACATGATCTCAAGTGGTGTTTTTCTTGTAAAATGACACACTTTTGTTTCTCTTTTTAGAGAAGTCAACGAGTCAACGTCCTTCTGATTTTCTTCGTCTCTGCTATTATGTCCATAGAGGCTGCTGCCGGCTTGACCGGCTCCGGCTTTAGCATTCCCTTTATGGGGCCTGAAATCCTCCTCATCCCAATGGTCCAAAATGCCTGTGGTACAAACACTAGCACTTCCCCAGTGCTCTGAGCTTACAGTCTGGGTAACCCGGCTAACAAACTGAGCTAACATTAGCTAGCAGCAGCTACAATTGGCAGCAGTTTTCTTTACTGTCCCTCAGGAAACTCAATCAATCAAATCAGGGAAAGCAGAAAATATTTTCTCTATTAAATATGATCATGTTTCACCAAAATATGTGAAATACTTGATTATGTGTGTGACTTAGTGCCTTAATGTGTTACATGCTTCTCACGGTTGATCATACTTGGAGCACAAACTTACACAGTTCAAAAACAGGCATACAGGGCCAAGAGTCACTGATGAAGACCAAAAACTCAAACATAAAAGTGATGAAGGGTTGGACCACGCCCCAGAGGGAAAAGACTGGCAATGGTGCCTCAAGTTCTGGACAGAGAGCCAACTATTTGGTGTCACTGTGGTTGCGTTGGGTAAAAAAAAAAAAACGTTTGATGATGATAACCAATCTCCATGTTGGAGATGATGAAATCCTCTTGTAAGCAGCATACAGTCCCTTCCCTGTCACAGTCAAACTTGAGACAGTGAAATCTGAGGTGACAGTGACAGATTTAATCTGCAGCCGGCCACTAACTGGCTTTTATCTCAATTCTCAGGAGTCCTGTGATGAAAACTGGCCTCAATGTTCTCCCTGGTCAGTAGTCTCTCCGCCCTGTTTGTACTTTTCTTAATCCCATCCTTCCCCTTTCGTGTTCTTACCTTACCTTCTTTTCATTCTGCCTGTTTAAACTCCCCATCCCCATTTTTTTTGTTTTTCTCACTCTGTCATATTGCCATCTCTTTTCTTTTCCCTCTCCTTCATTTCCTTTTTCCCTTTATTTGGCTCTCCTCTGTGCCTTCTCTTCACTTGTTCTTATCATTTGATTAAAATCTTCTTGTTTTACCTCCCATTCCCTTTTCCTCTTCTCGAATCCTTTTCTCTCAACTTTTTCTTCAGTCTCTTTCTTTCATCTTACTCTCCTTACCTGCCTATCCTTTCCTTGTCTCTCCTACATAGCTGAAATTTCTGGCATTATAGACTAAGTGAAAATGTGCGTAAAAACAGATGCATGGAAACACGCTTCCTGTCTACCTCAGTCTCTGCTCTCCTCTTCTCTTTTCAGTCATATCCCTTTCATATTTCTTTCATCCTCCCTCTTTCCACTCTCGTGGCTTTCTTGCTTCATTCTCAGCATCATCCTCTCTCACTTTCTCCTCCTTTTTTTTTTTGTGTTTTTTTCTCCTCCCCTCTAGTTAGACTTGATCAAACAGCCTAACTGCACCAACTCTTTCACCAATCTAAGCTGTCACTCCTGCACACTCAGTCCTGCTCACCTCTCCTCGGGCACTGTGAGTTTTGTGTGTGAGTCTGTAACATGATGTTAAGATTGGAAAATATGCACATCCACTGCACTGTGTGTGTGTGTGTGAAAATAAATAAATGTGTATGCATGTGGCTGCCAGTGCGACTGAGTGAAATCCTTCCAGCAATTACGGCAAAGGTTAATAGAGAACTGGTTCACAGCTTCTTTCTGCACGCCAGCGGGAGAGAGAAAGTAGGTAGTAAGACAGAGAGTAGGGGACATGGAGACAAGGAAAGAAAGAAAGATTAAAAAGAAAGAAAGAAAATCAAATGTGAGTTTAAACAGCCCATTAATCTTGTCCTGGTGGCAGACCACCACCTGTGTGTGTGTGTTGGTGTATCACACACGTAGGCCAATTATGCTGTTGAGACTCCACACAGACTACCTCTGATACAACTTTATATTTCCACTGACACTGATGATTTCACTTTTGATCATATTTAACACAAAAAAAAAAATCAGCTCAGTGGTGACATTTTGGGAGGAAAAATGGAATGCATAAAGGAATTAAGTCCTAAACAATATCTTGATAATATCTGAAAAGCATGTCAGTTGTAACATTAGCATCATCATTAGCTTTTATTTGTTGCTGTATTAATACAATATTGTTTCCATTAGGATCTAACACTTACAAAATTGCACCAATTTGCCTGAGGAGAGTATAATAGGAATGAAATTATAACTTAATTAAAGTCCCTGAATAAAAGCTGATTATGGTCTCTATTTGGGCTTTATATAATATTCAGTGAATAAATAATTACACACTACAAATCAGCCACCACCAGTGAAGTGACATAATCACTGTTGATTTCACCTGTCCTCAAAATCAGTCACTTATGGTAGTCATCTAAAATTGCTCATGATAATGTGCTTTAAATATGTTTCCAAAAGTATTTGTGATCCATGCTCAGTTATTGTGATTTTGTAACAAAACAAGGAGGAAGTCCAGCTTCAATTCCAATTACAGTGTTGTTCTTACAGACATTGGGATTTGGTGTCAGCACTCGACTTACACACCAATGACTCACGACATCACTTGCAGTGTTTTGACTTTGGAATGACTCGGTATCCGTCCCATGCTTAAAGTTAAAGGTTAAATATTCTGTCTGTTTTTTGTGTGCAGCAAATTTATCGTTTATTTATCTATCAAATAATATCCTTTGACTCCTTGGAGGAGGAAAAGATACTTTTGGCCGTGTAAAAAGGTCAAATTTCTTTGTTTTGCACCTTTCATTGTGTCATGTGAGGTAAATCAAAAAGGGATAACCTTGGTTTTCATGTCAATGAATTTGTAATTTGTTATGCGTTTCAGCGAGATAATTGACCTTGTCCTTTTTTTTTTACTTTTATACAAAACAAACAAAGCAACAATGGTGATTAACAATGGCGATCAAAATGGAAATCCAAGGACACTTTGAAAAAAGTATGAGGGTTACAAAAACACAAAACTCCAATTATTTCCAAGTTGCTCTTGTCTCATCTGTTCTCTCCTCTTCTTTCTGGTCCTCCAGCTTCTTTTACATTAGTTGCTCGGTGCTTTACTTTAGAAAATCCAGTGTTTCACTGTTTTTCCAAGCATGACTGGATGAGGCTTGGTTGCGGATGGTAGAACCAGTGGTTCTGGTTCCAGCAGAGGACTGCAGTATCCTTGATGAGAAGGACCTTCTTCACAGTCTGAGGTATATCCACATGCTGACTCTGGGATTTATTGGTTATATGCTACAGTATGTTTCTTTTTCACAGCACTGTGCATGGCAGGAAGCACAACCCTGTGTTCCAATGCCAGTTTTTGGAAGATCCTGTTAAAACAAAAAGGTGAGAACAAATTATGAGCAGCTACTTTGGGAGATGACTAATGAAACACCTTTTTAATACCAAAGGCATTCAATAACCACCCTAATTCAACCCAAGTCACGAAGCATACACTTAACAGGACCTCACTTAATAGCTATCTGTTGTTTTACCTTGTATCGCCTTTTGATTTCCCCCCATATCTCTTTGGCTCGTCGCTTGACACAAGACCATCTAGGTTCACTGCGATTTTTTTCTGGAGAGAAATAATTAATTACCATACTCATGTAAAGATCTCACAAGAGGAATGCCTCACACCTGTCAAAAGACTTTTTTTAAGCAGGGTAACAAGGAGTACAAGCAGTTGGGCCCAAAAGCAGACTAAGGAGGCAGAGCTGGTGCAGTTCACATAATCGATTAAGAAAAATCAATGTACAAAGGCTTACGGATGACCAAGGAAGCAAGGTGTATAGCAGGGAAATCAGTATAAAAGGTTAAAAAAGGTTTATAAAAGTTCTTAAATGGACTTTAAATCAACAGTCTGAGGTTGGTGTCAACATGATCTCTACCAGACATTTTCTGGTAATTTCTACAAAACATTGAATACATAATGTGAACCTAAAAAAAAAACCTGAAGTGACTTCTTCCGAGTTTTGAGCGAAACAGCAAAATTCCTTCCACTGCTTTAGATTTCATCATTTTGAAGGAATTAGTGCCTAACTAGGAGTTTTTGAGTCTAGATCATCTGAAAGATTTTGCAATTGAGGAAACAAAGTATCCTCCTGTGTGCCTACAAAATCACTTTGGTTGCTTTCCAGCTCATCTTCCACATCATTGTCAGCTTAGTCGCCAAAATGTGTCTGTGGATGACATTATCAAGACATATACCTCTGCTAGAGATTATCACATCAAACCACTAGAATAAATTGGCCGTGAAACTTAAGATTCCTTTTAATAAATTTCCAGCTGGTGTCAGCTCATCTATAACTTATTTGAGACCCAAGGTTACATCAGACACTGTAACACATTACAGCATCACTTTGAGCCTTGATGCATTATTGAGAAAAGGAAAAAAAAAAGCTGAACTCTGGGCTGACCCTTTTTATTTCTCTCTTATCTATAAATCAGAAGCAACATGTTCTTTACTCATCAGACTATTATTAAAAGCAGGAACACAGTGCAGCAGCAGAGGTGGACACTTTTTAGTTTGGAGAAATAGTGCATTTTTGGGCATTTATGGAACCACAATTGGCCATGTTTTTTTCAAGCATGTTATGTCCAGATTTCTGTATGTCAAAGCTTGACTTGAAGTCGTAACACGGCAGTCATATAGATCACAGTCTGCACATACATACGGCAGACCGCTGTGGTGCTTGTAAATGGTGATAGAATGTTGACAGTCCTAGTGTTACACTAGTAACACTAGGAAGCCTGATAACCTGCAGTGGGGTACTTCAGGTGGCTTCTCATCTTCCTGAACTCTGAATCCACCATTTGCATCCATTCATTTTTTTCACTTTCAGATTGCATGAAACAAGCATCTAAAATAAGAACAACAACATCATCATTTGTGAATAAGACCCACAATGATGAGCACTTCAGGCTAAATGTTCTGCTAACTAACAGTGGATAAGCTGGTTCAGAGGGCTGCCATGTTTGGCACTGCACTCAAGTATTTATTTATTTATTTTTTAACTGAAGGAGATAGCTGTCAGAAAACTGAAGCAAATGCTGCTTCTTTACATGAAAGAGAGAAATTGTGCTAGAGTAAACTTAAATTCTCCCTAAGTAAAAGTCTTTAATAGCAGGTATTCTAAGTGTTAAGGGAGGCTCAAAGCCAACTATTTAAAAAAGGTTTGAGTTTTATGTGCAGTAGTTAGCAGAGGGAGTCACCGTATCTTAAAAGATTAAGGATGATAATAACATATGTCATGATTTCTATTTTAAAACCAGCCTCAGCACAGTGATAACAAATTAATATTTATTTCCTGATGTTTTTATAAACAGGTCCACAAAATGGAAAGATGCCTATCTCTCATTGAAGCGTGATAGCTGCGTGACATTTGCAGAATACACAAAACGAAGAAGCTGTTAGCCCGCCACACGAGGAGAATGGAACTTTAAGCTGTTTAATTGGATCAGTCAACAAAAGAATTGTTTACCATTGTTGGAGCTTAAGAAGATCTGAGACGCTGTGAGGCGGAGGAAGTGAGAGGATAATGACAAAGGAGAGTGAGGTAAGGAGAGGCAGGTGTAAAAAAAAAAAAAAAAAAAGAGGGAGAAGGAGAAGGAGAGACTTTTTAAGAACAGTGGTGAGAAACGGGCAAAATAAAGATGGGAAGAGGGAGATGCAGATGACGGGAATGGAGAAAATGTATAAAGGAACACTTCTACGGAAATACAGAAACGATTAAAGAGAGAAGAAAGGGAGAAATGGAACCTGAGTGAATAGAATAAATATGATTGTTTCTTCTGCTCTAAGCCCCCTCAGGCGAATTAGAGCCAGGCCTTGTGCAGAGAAACCTGACTGCCTCTCTTTGATCTCCCCTCTAATCAGATTGGAGCTCAGGGTTTAGGGAGAAGGCATAACATTGTATTGCCTCTTTTCTCTTTGAAAACTGTGTGTGCATGTGTGTGTCTTATTATACATATGTATTTGTGTACGCATGCGGCGGGGTCATGTGTACAATACAAAGTGATGAATTGGAAAGGCCCGAGAACTGTAACAGGCCCTAAAGCATAAAAAAAAAAAAAGAATTAAATGAATATCAATGCATTATGTTGTTTGCCGTTTCATTTTGTCGGCAAACAAAACATCCATTTGAGTTTGTATGATAACTAAAAACACTAAAGGCCGGATGCATAAATGTGTAGGTTTGCCACTAAATCTCAGTTTGTCAGATTTATAAAGCGTCACATACGTGTTGTTTCGATTATATAAATCTCAATTACAGAACAGAGTGCACATTCCCGATCGCCACACAATCAGCTAAGTGGATTTAGGCGTGCTTGTACTGTTAGTTGTTTGCATTAGTGAGTGGGTGCCAGCAAGTCTCATTTTCTCAGTTGCGTTGATGTAAAGAAATGAATAAGTCTCTAGCACCAGTCCTGCCTCCGCCACTCACTGGCTAATCCAAAAAGACAAAGAGCAAAGATGTGGAGCGTTGGTGGACCTGAGGCGGAGATGAATGAAGCCTGGGTGCTCAAACAAGCCACCTGTAACAGCACCCACCTGTCAATCAGAGTGGGCATACATAAACTTTAGTCTTATTATAAGTTAAACAGATGGGTTACATCGAAATTCAGCCTCAGTACAGTTGTCATGAACGGGAAAACGGAGGTTGCCACTTGGTTTTAACATACATGCATCACCTGTTACCAGTGAAGTTGTGTTTACCTGTGGAATTATTCCGACAGGTGTTTTTTGATCATTCCACAACTTTCAAAGTTTTCTGTTGCTCCTGTCCAAACTTTATATATTTCAATAAACAGCTTCAAAAACAATATCTGAAATCCTGTGGTCCTTTAAGGTCTATATAGCATGTATCATACAGTATTATGTGTTTTTTTTTTTTTTTTTAGGAAGAAGTGTTATTCTGCTGTGGATATACAGTGTGACTTCTACAATCAAACAAGGCAAGTCAACATGACAGCAAAAAAGGAAAGTGACTTGTTTGGTTACCTGCTGCAGGAGTGTAAACAAAAAGTCTTCATGCACTTCAATAGGAAGCTGAGGTGAACTGCAGTTCCTGTCTCACTGTATTTTTTTTTTTTTTTTTTTTTTTTTTTATCGGTTGTGCAAACCTGACCAGAGTTTCAACTCTGGGTGTGAGTTGCGGATAATTACAGATTTTTATTCTGACATGAACTCTCGCTTCAGTTGAACACCTTGCGGATCATCAACCTTAACCGCAGGTGTTTGTGACAAGCTTGTATTACACCATTTCACTGGTTAGTTCTCTCTGCGCCTCCTAGAAAGAGTCTGTTCACCACCCCAAATCCTATAACTGATGATGCAAGTACAGGCCAAGTGATGGCAAGACTCATGACAGCCAGAAGACCTTTAATCACGTTCTGAGATTAAAAACTGTGAGACTTTGAAAGCTGACTGAACTCGCACTTAAAAACAAGAACAATCCAACATTATTTAATTTATATTATATTACGTAAAGCGATACATCGTGTAACTTTTGTATCATGGTATAACACATTTACAATCATTTTTATGCGACATGCCTCTGCTATTCCAGCTCTGTGCCCCATACATCTGTTCTTGCACTATGCAACTATGCGCTCATTGTATGATCACCCACGAGAAGTACGTAACACTTCACAGCATTAAGTCACACATCACCAACTATTTTGCTGATTTTGGTAAACTGCTGCAAACTATAGCTGCTCTCAGTTAATGTTAGCTCAGTTTGTTTGCCGGGCTGCCCAGACTCAGGCGCGGGGTGAGTATGCAGACAGAGGTGTCGTGCCAACGCCAGAGCTGGGCAAGCTGGCAGTGCAACCGGGCTCAGCAGTCTCTATGTACATAAAGACAGAGGAGGAGAGACCAAAGAGGACATTAGACAAGAGAAGTAGTAGTTAGTTCCCAAGAACTTTGGGAAATATAAGTTTGAAAGACAGATGTCAAGCTGGGCTTCTTGCTTTTGGACTAGTAACTGCTATGTCTTGTGTTGCACTTGGTTGATGTTTGGCTGTTTTCTAATTTTTGATCATATAAGTAATATAATCATAACAAATATAGTTGTTTGTATTTATTTCTATGGAATGTTGATTTAATGTATAAAAGCATATTACAGCAATATGAACAGACCCTTAAAATGAATCTTTAATAAGACATTAGCATTCAATAAACCTTGAACCTACAATAGCACAGGACTGCAGAGCAGTCATGAATGTAAACAGTCTTTATTCAGATTTATTGGGATTCAGCAAAGAATGTGATTTATCCTTGAGTAACAGAGAGAGAAAGATAAGAACACGATTAAATTAGATTCTTTAAAAAGCTTTATCAATCGAATATTTATTTTTGTTATCGCACACGGAGCCCTCTCCACCAGCATATAAAGAGATCAAATCAACATAGAAATATTTCAGAATGGCTGTTATGCTTCTATATGCATACACACAGGAATTATTTAAGGGAATTATTTCCATAGATTATCAGAGGGATCATAAAGATTTATATATTTCCTTTTTAATTAACTCTGCAGGAATTCAACACACACATACAGGCATGCACACAGACACATGCACACACACAAACTATAGTCCTCACCTCCTGTGTATAGTAAAACACATTGTGGATGGTTGTACACGTACATGCACTCACACACTCTTTTACAGATACACACACACACTTGTGACAAGGCCAATCTTTAAGCTTGACACTTTTTGATAGGTCCATGATTGATCGGTGAGGTTCTATTTCCTGTCCTCACCTGTGATAAATCACCCTTAAAGTGTCAGGTGTGTAAGTCTTTAGTAGCATTAGTGCTTAAGTAAAACCACAGAGTGTATTCCCACGTGTTGCTTTACAGGTATATTTAAATTGATTCAATTCATTTTACTGTTTTCCATCCACATACAGTAGTTAGTGATTATTATTGTCATGTCAAGGCACCATTATTTATTAAACACAAGATACATCTTATGAATATGAAACTTTTATCCTGATGAAGGGCTACAGTATGTTTCTCATCTCAAACTTTCTGCAAGTAACTGTCAAATTTAAATGTTTCATGTGTGAACAGTGGCTCTTTGCGCTGATCCTCTTCTCTCTTTCTTCTCCTTTCTTAACTGGGCACATAACAATCTTTGCTTCTCAAATAAAGTATATATAACATGATTCTCAGCACCATATTGATATTTTACCATCCAACATTATAGGCGGTTTTGGTTTAGACCATATTATAAACTCATTGCTCTCAGGAAACACATAGCTGTTAACATGTGACTGTTTTCATGATTAAAACATTACAGTCAATTTTGTTAACCCCTACAGCATGTTGAGAATAATAACTTTGCATACATTTCTTTATTGTTCAGAACAGGTGCATCATCTAATACAAGCAAGTCATGGACTGTGAAGGTAGAGGTGGATGTGCCTCTCTCTGTCTTACACACACATGGTTTGACAGACTAATTGAGCTCCATTACTAATCTAACCTACTAACCCTGATATCTTCTCTATCAAACAAGCTGCTCATGAACTTCTGTCATTTCTGCATCTTTCGCTATTCGTCAAACTGATTTCGCCGTCAGCTTTGAATGGATGCTTAATGCTTGTCTGGCTTATCTTTTGTGGATGTCTGCGTTGTCAAACAATATGTCTTACAGTGAGTGCTGTTAACACGGTGGAATAAAAAAATTGCAGAAAATGTGTGAGGTCTGAGGGAAACGTCTTTTTCGATAACAAACATTTTTACATGTTTGCATGACTATTCTAGTTTGTTCATGCCCTTACAAAATATATTACAACATAACATCATTTGTAGTAGTTGCAGTAACATACATTGTCATCAGACATTCCAGATTAGGTTATATTAAGCAGGGTTGTAAATACAATTCAAAAATATCAGATTAAAGTTATAGGAGATCTACTACAAGAATATATCCTGCCATCAATTATGACAAATGATCTCCTTGCCTGGCCTGGAGATGCTATGCAGAACATTGAAGACACAGTACCACCTGCCTCATATGGTGGTCCCTCTTCCACCTATTCTTTCTACTTTTCTATACTGCTTACCTTCGTTCGCATCTGTCCTCCGGTGACCCATGCTGAGTAAAAACACATTAAACATTCCAGAAATAGCAGAAAAAGACAGATATACTAAAAAAGATTGAAGGCCCTCCAGAATATGGCTGTCAAGGCCAATGTGGCTGACATGTCATCACTCAAATCTTCAGTCAGTTGTGTCAATGTCCTATTATCCTATTGATGACAGCCATTAGTTTTAGTTAATGACAATAGATTTTTAGAGTCTGTGTGGTCATGGTCTTGCTGCTGGTGTTGGCAGTAAGATCTGCATAAATGTTTTCTTTGTAGCCAGTGCAACTCATAACAGCATCTGGAATGAGGAGGGGAACAGATGTGTGTATGGGTCTACAAAGATTTCTTGATTGAATCAAAGCAGTGGTGTTTTTTTTTTTTTCCTTTGGGACCCTCAAGGACAGCTTGTTCTTGCATTTGGCATCACTGTTGCATTGCACCAGGTTAAGTGTCTGTTTCAGACTTGTATACAATTTAAAAAAGTATTTCTCTGCTGATCCCAAAACCTGCCCAAGATTCTGAGCAGTCCTAGTCGTTTCCTGTATTTACTGTGGATGTAATCAGTGTTTTCCAATACCTCCCTTTGTTGTTTATTATAGTTGCCAAGTGAATTGACTGACATGGTGGACTGATTACCCATTCAACATAACAGACATAACACAAGGGGTTAACAGGAGTCTTACCATACCTGGGGCGTAGGTTTGGATTTATTGTTCAACATTGATATTCTTATGTTTCTTATAATGTCATGATTTCGTTTTGCCTGTAAGAGCACAGACCGTGCCAAGCTCGAGGTTTGCAGTTAATTTGACTTTGCTAGATGGGTGTTACTGGAATATTGAGTCTTTCTTCAACTTGAATGTTGCCTTTACTATCAACAGTCTTTACTGGCATCGGAAACTGGTAAGAGAAAAAGAAGCATCCAAAGAAGCAAGTGTGACACAACCATAATTCAAACTTTATCTACCTTTATTTTGGACTCCATGGCACAGCTTTCTCATCTGAGAACCAATGCCAAATCATCTGCATAGTTGATGAGACTGCTAAATGTAATTTATACCAGTGCTGTTGTATCCAGTTTCTTGAGTTAAAGCAGACCCTTGAGGTATACCTTAACGCACATCTATTGGGACACTATAAATTTCAGAAGTCAGAAGTTCAGTAAGAATATACGAACATACGTGGGAGCTTCATCCAAACAACACACTCACAACAATACACCTCTTAAAGGATTTGGAATGGGTGCTTTGGATGCACAGATGATGGCGGCCATTTTCCAAACTGTAGGAGTAAAACATGAGTTGACATGAGATGATCCAATTTGTCATTAAAACCATATTTATCATATCAGGGAGAAAAGCTATTTCCCATTCATCTGTATAAAAACATGTTTCTATCTCCTACTCTCAGCACACTTCACTATCTCCCATAATACACTTGGCTATCTTCGTCTGTTCTCATCATCTTTTCAAGAAAGATTTTCTCCACCGTTGCTTTCTATTGTTCCGCGATGAATGCAAATTCTACAATCCGGAGCCTCTCCCGGGACGTAGAAATGGCCTCCGAAAATTACTTTGCACACCTCACTGACTGTCAGACAGAGAGGAGGGAGGAGGGGAGAGGGAGTGGAGGGTCAGGGGGGAAGAAGGAGACATGAGAAGGAGGGAAGGGCAGGGAAGACAGCAATTCAGAAACACAAAGAGGAAAGAGAAGATAGCGGCTCATGCAGAGATGGCATATGATCCTTAGCCTTTCCTGACCCTTCTGCAGGCCTTCTAACCTGAAACCAGGACATGTTGGCCTCCTCATTAGAAAGGCTTTTGGGATGCTCTGAAGGTGCAGCCAGTGGGTCAACTTTTTATAAGAGGGCAGGGCAGCAGGGTCATTGACCCTGTTTGATTTCTGCAGTCTAAAATGCCGGTAGCTAGTAAGGAAAAAATAAAGTGTAGAAAAACATGTTTGGAATTTGAAGAGTACTTAAACCATTTGAGGACATGTTTTATCCAACCATTGTCTGCAGCGAATCAGGAGTTCATTTCTTTAACTAGTCAATCTGATTTCACCTGTATGATTATGTGTGACAATTAAAATACCCATGAAACTTAACAATAATTATTTTACATAATGAGGCACTGAAGGTTTACACTGGAGTCCTGGTAGAACCACTAACTGGACCTGCTGTATAAAGTTAGTTTAAGACGGGCCTTGGCCTGCAGCTAGTTTTAAATTGTATGCATAGACTCGCCTAATTAAGCCTTTCTGTTGCATAAATATTAAGACTTACTTAATTTAAGGTAGAGAAGTTAGCCACCTCTTCCCCCGGCTAAGCCCGAGGTGCAAGCTGTGTTGCTATAGCAACTATCTGGTAGAAAGTAGAAGACACAAAGACACAGGTATTGATCGTGGATGAGAGGAGCAAATTTTACATTGGTGAGAGTGCAACTTTCATACGACACAATGATTGCTTTGTGCTGAAGATAGCAAATGTTTGTTTTTTGGAAAAGAAAAAAAAACTCTAAGAACATAACATAATAAATTATATAAGTAAGGAACAATATAACAGATATATTCTTTTGGTTTATTTCAAGAACTTAGGTGTTACAATAAAACATTTTAACTTTCTCACAAGGCAAGTATGTTGTGTATATAATGTTCATTCAATACATTCCTTTGATGAATCAATAATTTCTCAATTAAAACCCCAGTAATAATCAGCAGTTGAGCACCAATTTACTGAGATGACAGTACTATATTCCTGTTAAAACTTCAGTTTATCTTGCTCAAGCTTTGTGACTGATCTCAAGCAGCAAGCGTTTGGAGATTTTGGCATTTGTTTGTTGACAGAGTTGCAGTAGTTCCTTCTGACAGAGAAGGGCTGACCCTTCTGCTTGGATCCTGCTCTCTGCCTCTGTTCATAGACAGGACTGTCAACATTATAGTATTTGCATTAGCATACTAAAACCACCATCACAAAATTAAAACCTTTTTTCATTTGATCACCAAAAAAAGTCACTAGAGACATTACCGGCCTTAATGTTAGCTACATTCATACTATGATTTCCTTTCCACCGTTCCCCCAAATGATCAACTGTGCACCATATATCTGCAAAACCATTCCTGTAGTGTCTTTTTCTTCATGTATCTTTTTATACCTCTATAAATCAATCTTCCGCAGCTCCTAGCGTGTTGCATCCACCATTTTTTTTCTCCTGTGTGTCCTATAATAAGTGGCCTGCTGAGCAAAATAACTGTCTCATAATGCAGTGTGTGACGGGCTATCTAAGTCTCACATTAGTCATTCATAGGGAAGCTTTTGGCAACAGGTAAATTTAAGGGTCTATGGAAAGTCTGATGTAAAGTTATATTTAATTCTATCTAATTTTACTTTAAGTGTTTGGTTTGAAGTTCTGCCTTTTTGTTTTTCATAAATTAAACAGTGGCACCAGGACAAACAGTGTCATTTTTATGTGTTGTTTAGTGCATATATATATATATATATATATATATATTTTTTTTTTTTCTGATTGGCAATTAAAAGTTTCTTTTGGGGCTTTACACAAGAACAGTAGGAATATGTTTTAGCAAGAGGCTTAGTGAGATAAATTTAGCTACAGAATAACGGTTTTCACACACATAATCACACAGCATTGTTCAGAGTTTTTCAGTATCTAGACCAGCACCAGGCTTTCGGTAGGAAATAAAATGGGTTGCATGCATAAACTCTCCAGTAGATGTCTGTAATTCAATCCCAGGTTATTGTGATTACATAATCTTGTCTAAAGTGAACAGGATGACCCATAACTAACCATAAGTGAGAACAGAGAGGTAGCTGGTGGGCAAAACAAACATCACATTGCCATATTTCATTTCCCTGAAACAGCTTAGCCATCCTATTTTCTATTCTCCACCCGATTCTTCACCATCACATCACCTCCCGTCTTCTGATGCAGTATCAAGCAGCAGGACTGGTATCTTGAGACAGCTTTGCTCTGTAGAGGTGGTCAGTGGGATGGTAGCTCGTCTGATTTTATACTCAGTTTGCTCCTTTGGGCTTTCATTAAATTATTAATGTATAATAATGATCCTGACTTTTAAATGTCAGTACATGTAAACATGAAAGAAAATCAATATTAGCACCATATTTTCCATTGCTGGCTGTTCTACAACTGAACATCGTCCTTTACTTGGTGTTTTTCTCAGTGATTATCATTAGTGTGAAACTTCTTAAGTCATATTGACATTGTTTTCTCTTTCTTCCTGATAATTAAGTTAATTATGTTTCACAACCACACTAATTGTGTCAATGACTATTAGTCACATTGCTGGGGGTGCATTTAATTTCATCTTTTAGCTCAATCTGTCATGTTTTTTTGAGGAGAATGTCTTCAAGGAGACGAACTCCCGTCAGCGTTTAAATGTTTATTTTGGCAAAATGAGATCTGAATATAAAATATCAAATAAACATGCCTTTAAAAACATAATAATGACATCATGTTCTTTTTTCAATCAAAAAGTATCCTTTGAGGGATCTTTATGAAACCAATACGCAGAATACTCTCACAGGTCTAAAAATAAAATGACACGCTCTTAACTGACTTTGGCTGAGTGAGAGTTAAAAGGAAGTGATGGCAGTAATTATCATTGATAGCATAATTTTATTTTATTCATCATTTCCTCTTTTTAGTGCTGCTCTGGAAACTCTCACGACAGTACACAGCCTTTGTTCTCCGTCATCTTTAATTTATGAGAGACACAATTATTTATCCAATTTCCAACTGCATGTCTGTACGTCATACCGCAGAGCTGAGCTGTTAACTTATTTTATTCAACTCCAGGGTGTTGTCTATTTACAGAGCAGATCATCTGGGAGTGGTGACAATAGACCTGCTTGTCTTGTCTGGAAATATTTGATCTCAACAGTCCATGTTCTTCTTTTTCTGTTGTTTGTTTTTTGTCACTCACAAATATACAATTTTAATCTTTCTCGCACTTATATGACGCGAGATATGACAGTTATGTCTGAGAGGACCAGCATGGGCTGAATTCACTGCAGATATATCTAAAAAACATGTCGTGTTGTTTAATATTTCATATTTCTCTGCCTTTAATTGAATGGGAAGAAGCCTGAACTTGAGTCGGAATGCTTGATCAGTCTCGTATGGCGAGGCTGTCCCCCCTCTTGTGCTTGTGCTTGTTTTTAATCTCACGCGGTGGCTTTTATATTTTCATTTATATCACATCTATTTACAGAATACCTCTCTGAAGAGACAACAAAAACATTGTTTAGGTCGCAAGAGGCTCACCACAGTGGTCTGGTGACAATTTTAAACACGGCACAGTTACAAGTTACAAAACAAAACTCCATAACTCCCCTCTTCTATTTCTTAGCATGGAAATGAAATGTTAAATACTTGTACTTGAGTGCATAATTTACCCACTACGATGCAGAAGCAAAGACAAGAAAAACAATTCAAAAAAGATAAAAATATTCTTAGATATGATATATTATTTCTCGATATTCTAGTATAGATATTCTAGTATAAGATAGTCTTCTTTGGTGGCACACATACTCTTGTTATTTTGTCCACTGCCTGTGGCTCTGATGGAAAAAGTATGAATATGTATCCAGGCAACGTACCTCTGAGAGATCAGCAGAGTTTGAGCCAGAGTGCTTTAAAACATTAAATGTCACGGCAACCTTTCTGCACCCACGTTATAGAATCAAGGCCAGGATCAGTGCTGTATGCAGACTTCTCATTTTTTCATTTTTCACCCCTTTTGCTGCTTTGATAGTAACCTTAGTGAGGACTGTGTCTTTCTACTGTCCGAAAGACCAACAGTGTGACAAGTCTGTCAGTCGATGCGCTAACAAGTGTTAGCGGACTGTGCTTGTTATTTTCTAGCATCCTATGTTGTGGCTTTGCAGTTGAGTACTGACTACAGACTGATGATTGTCAGTTATACTTTTAAACCTGCAATAACTGATTTTCTTATCCACTTGGGTGCGTCATCATCTTTTAAGAACACCCAGCAGTTAGAGAGCAACATTGTCATTCATTCCGAGTCTTTTTTTTTTTTTTTTTTTTTTTTTTGAGTGTCTACCAACTCCTGAAGGAAATTTCTGATTCCTTAGCTTCTCACGGCTCAATCCCAAAAGGCATGTCTGCGACACCGTCCAATTGTTCTAGAACATGCGTGTGATTTCACCAGAAGCACCGTGGTGTGTTTCAGAAGCATCCATGAAGCGTCTCCCTCGATCAGCTCTGTGGAGAATATGCCTCTGTTCTGTTTCTGATGGATGCCGCGACCAGCCGTGTCAAGATTCACAGAGCAGATTGAACTAGCCGCAAGTCAAACACAGAAAAGACAATAGAGAGATCTTTTTAAAAAAAAAAAAAATACACCCTGTGCAGACAAAAGGGAAACTATTCATTATTCTATGTAGCCAACTTACTCGTGGTAGAAGCACATAAATCAAGGAAAAAGTACCAAATCTGAGTTAACAAAGTTAACAAAGTCAAACATTGGACTTCTGAAACAATCCTGGTGAGATATGAAGCTGTGTGGAGAACAGAACCAAAACAACGTCATCACAGAGACATGCCGAGTGGGATCCAGCCTTAAATATTCCACCATGTTCACCAGCTAGTCGCAAACTGTCTGCCATTTGGTGCTGAGCAGGTAACGCACAGTGAGGTTTTGAAGTTTTTTCACTAAAAACTGCTGCCTTCTGTGGTCAGAAATGACGCTGTGAGAGAAAATCAAAACAGTAAAGTTGTGAACAACTGAACAATGAGCTGAAACTCTCTATGGAGCTCCATAAAGTCAAGAAGAGTTTATTGATATCACCATAAAGGTTTTCTCTTTATTGAAATCTTCAAAATTCAAAAAGATTTCCTCTCTTGGTCAGTTGGGCCACCAGCGTGCAGGACATTTAAAAGTTTTGCTTGAGGACTGATTCAACCCCTCATTAAGCAGTAATTAGAATGAAAACATATTCAGGACTGACTCTTGACTTCAGTGATTGCACAGGTGCCTCTGCGCGTATGTGTGTGTGTGTGAGTGTGTGTTCTTGCAGGTGGCTAATTACCCCTCTCAGTGTCTTTCTCTCTTTCTGTTCGTTAAGTCCTTTTCTCTTTCTTTTTTGTCCCTTCTCATTAAGAGATGTTCAAACTCTCTGAGTGAGCAGAAAAAAGGGTTGAGGCTTGTAATGCTAATCTTCCTGTCTCATTATCCAGAAGACAATTATACTCTACGGTTACTTTTGTTCATAGGATAAATCACCAATGTGTCCGTGTGTTTGAGTCAGTGCACGTCAGCCTGGCTTGGTGAAACACATAAAGTATATCCCAACACACATCTCAACTTCAATCATTCAACCATTTAATTCCTCTGAAGCCCCAAACAAAACTCCCCTGTATGTGTGTGTGTGTGTAAGCTTGTAGCATAATTACAGAGCTGTTTAATTCTAACTGTGTGTGTGTGATCGTGTGTATGTGTGTGTTTGTGTGTGTGTATGTTACTGACACTGCTAACAACTCATTGCGGTGTTTGATCGTGTAGGTTGTTAACAAAGCACCTGTTAACAGAGACAGAGGTATAAAGCCTTTCGGTACACAGTCACGCACATGTACACACACGAACACACACACACACACACACACACACACACACTCTGTAATAAACAAACCCATCTAGATCTATGCGAGGACAGCTGGGAACTTTATTGGGACTCTTACCACTCAGCAGGATTTGCATATGAAAACATCCTGAGCAACGCTACAAGCTTCATTAATACAGAGAGAAATGGTGTGTTTGCTGCATGTGTGTGTATGTGTGTGTGTGTGTGTGTGTGTGTGGTGATATCCATCTGTCTATTTATCTGGCATTGCTTGTCAACTGTGTAAATGTGTGTGTGCTTTAAAGATCAGGAATCACTCGTGCCTTAAATGCTGACCCAGTCAATATATTCAGATTAGAAAATGGTCTCTAATCAGCCGTATCGAGGGAGTAAACACTGTATCGTTGTCACGTTTATGGCAAGGTTGAGTTAATTATGGGATGGATTAGCATGCAGTGCTAATAAGCATGCTTGTGCAAACTATCGCAGTGGGCATGAGTTAACAGTTGTTTCGCATTATTCAAAAATATGTAGCGTGAAATTGTTTAGGGGTTCTGTGAGTGACATGAGGCTGTCACACTAATCTGTATGTTGTGCAAGTATTTACAGGCTTAAAGTGACACTACACTGAGCTCTGTGTTTAAAAAAATGACTGCATGATTGTCAAATTAAATGTGACAACTTGTAACAGCTGTACACATAAAATGCAGCTTACATAAATACACTGAATGTACAAAATGTAATTCCTCTTTTTGTGTAAGCAGTAAGGTAAAGCCAAATTAAAGTCTTTCATTACCACAGTTAAATTGCTAGCAGGGGATTAATGTAAAGGCATTAACAACATCCCATGTATTGTGTATATTATATATCAACTATACATAGACATAAATGTCTTGTTGACTAATCAGATTATGTGGTTAGAACTACTTGTTAGCATCTAGGTGTCATTCAGGTCTACCGATGATCCACGTCCATTTTAGATTAGCCGGGCGGCAACAGAGACAAGACTACCAAGATGTCGGCGTGGAAGAGCAGTCAACCAACTAATACTACCTTCTCAGGAACCCTGAGATGCCAGCATGGCAGGACTGTTCGGAGTATGAATAAATATTCAGTTCATATCATGAGATTTGGTATTTGGCAGAAAGATGTGTTGTATCAAAGAGTTTCAGAACCCTTCCCTCGATGAGTGTCAGGTAGAAACAGCGAACTCTAGCTGTTCCGGTAAAGTATCATGACATTTGAAGGCATCATGAAAATAAGGGCAAGCAGCCTGTGTTGAAGCTTCTCTAAATTATACAGAGATTTTCCGCTTGGCCACACTCATTCCGGCAAATTCGCTGAGACATCCAAGCTTCAGGATTAAACTTGTTCTAATTGACTTAATGTTAATGCACCAGTTCACAAGTCAAATAGAGACTACTTCACCGTTTAAATTTGAAAACACGAGGAAAGAGACATTCAGCTGACATCTAATCAATTCACAGTAGCTCCGAAGGTTAGGGAATTTCATGTGCCAGTTATACTATTCAAGAAACAGTATTTTTTGTCACATTTGCTTGAATTTAAGTCAAAATGCAGACTGTGACTTTAAAGCCCATCAGTTGTTGACACTTGGGCCATAATTAACTCACATTCCCAGATAACTGCTGCTGTGTGTTAGTGTGTGTGCGCACAGTTGGATTCACTACCATGACATTTAGCCTTTAGTTAAACGTGTCAAGTTAAATCTTATTTGGATGTCATGTTTTCATAAAGTTTAATGCGCACATAGAGCTTTAGTTAAAAAATAAATATGCAAGAAAAAAGGCCAATTAAATGGAAAATGCTTCCTGAAACAGGATGTCCTTATTTAGGGGAAATAAGCCAGTTAAGTGCGATGATGCATCAACTCCACCGTCACTAAATGGGAAGTAGCACTTAAGGGGGTAATTCACTCCAGCATCACTAGTTTTCAGCAAACAGTAGGAGTGTAATGTGTAATGACTCACAAATTCATTTTGATTTAGATTCTGAGGTCTGAATTCAGTTTTATTTTCACATCAAAAAACTTTTTTCTCTCAGAGCAACGGGGAGAATAAATTTGAATCTGCTGTACTCAACATTGGCACCACTGAGTATTAAGTGGTAATGACATTGTTATGGGTGTAGAGGTCGACATGGGTCAAGCCCCTATGCTGGCAAAAATCCCTCCTGCTGTCCTAAGTGCCCAAAGGCAAGACTCTAAATTCTTATGAAACAGCCACTACTGTGACTGAATGTTAAAGCTAATGATGCGTCTATAGATGCAATAACTCTAATGTCTGCTCGATGCCAGCTTGAGGAAAACTAACGGACTGAAACACAAAAGTCAGTTATTTTACCTCATACCTCAGTAGCTCTATCCGTAGGGGCTTGGCTTAGGGAACCGGAGGGTGGCTGGTTCAAGTCCAGCACAGAGCAGCACAGTATGGAGTGTGAACTGGTAAGAGTGGGTACTGCAGAGATGGCGTCTTTCCCCATTTGCGTGTCTATAAGACCCATATATGTGTGTAAGTGAAAAAATTATTTACCTATCGAGGCATTAATAAAGTAACTACGATTGCTATGCCACCAGTTATGTTTGGCCGACTCTGCCAACCACACTCATCTGAGTTTGTTGCCACATCTTTGCCTCAACCTCATCTCTACCCAGGCCTCATTCTACTGCCCCATGTAACTCCAAAGAACCTAAAATATGAATTAATCCAACTTGAGAAAGTTTGGGCTACTACACTTTAGGTTAGGAAGAGATTGTAGTATATATATATTTTTTAAAAGATGGCTGCATGACCCTTTTGTAACAGATTGGCAACCAGTTTCAAATGAGCAGTACATAAACATAGTTTTTATACAGGGTTGATGGGTGACACTGAAGATGCTGGATCCATTTTGAAGTCATGTGATGCTGGACTTTGTCCGACCCCATGATCTCTGTGGAAGAAGGTTGACTAAAGTGCTACTTCATCATTAGATTGCATACACTTAGTAATGAATGCATGGTGCATTGTAAGCAGCAGGATACATTTAAATATACAGTGAAATTACTGTAAACAAATGAGGAGGCATGCTGGAGATGACTGGTCTTACACCAGTGTTTTTCTTTAAAGAAGACAATAATATTAAAGTGATCTTCATCATCTATCATTGGCAGAAAGCCTGAAAGCTTTAGCTGCCTGAGCTGAAAAAAGGTTCCCTCTTCCTGTTTTATGTTGTAAAGACATTTACGTCACACACAGTCTGCTGAGAAACGCAGTGTGAGAGACCAAAAGAGGCTGTCAGTCTCCCCAATGAAGGGCCTCTTTAATTACAGCAATTAACACATCTCAAAATAAATGCGGAAACAGTTCCGTAGTGATACACGAGTACTGAGAAGAACACGTAGCTCAGCAACCAGAAACAGGATGTGTGTGCGTGTATGTGTGAAATGAGGCAGATAGTACAGAGGATCAAAGGATGTGAGCCTGCGCACTGTATAATGCTCCACTGACACCTTTATTAGTCCATAAAACAACATTCTGATCCACAGGGAGATCTTCATCAGGTCAAACAGGACGAAGATCCTTATGTGAACCAAAACATTGCTTTTATGGTCTAATAAAAGCATCAGTGGGGAATTACACAAAGCTCAGACCTCTAATGCTTTAATCTTCTCTTACATGACTACCGTGTTATATATGTGCAGTAACAATTCGCCAAACATGAAGTAAATTGTTAGCGCTAATTATTGGGGTACTTTTAGGTTTTCCATTAATGTCCACTTTTATGATTTCTGGTAGTAAACAAACATTTATGAAGAGCAGCAGGCAACATCTAGCTGAAGATACAACGATTTAGACAGAATGAGGTTATATGTCATATGTCTGAAGCTGTAGCATGATGGTAAATCCAATACAACAAAAACTGTCAGTATTCACAGACCTCTTCTGGTATCTAATCATGTTTTTTATGTGCTCAAGTTTCAGTTTGAAAGTCTCATTGGACACATTTCTGGTGCCGTCTGTATGTGCTTGTGTGTGACTGGCTGCCGTCATGTGTTTTATCTTCGCACTTATTACGTCTGCTGATCTCAAGAGTATCTTTCATCAGTGTATCTCAATGAGAATGAGATCACGATCTTATTGATAGATATTGTGTGACTTGTGATTCTAATCAATCCTAATTATTTTGCATTATATGAAGAGTGAGGGTGACTGCAGTTATGTTTGTGCTGCTCAAACATTTAATTTGAAAAACTCATCTGCGATATGACTCAGAACCAAAATTACCAAAAATAACCAAAAATATCAACTTTTACAGTGGATGTGATTGTAGATGAAAAATCACAAGATTAGTCGGATACACTGTGAACCAGGACCATGAATATCTCTAATATCTCTACCAAATGTTGTGCCAATCCATCCAGCAGAAGGAAAGATAAGTGTGAACTTTGTTCTGCTGATGAAACTAGATGTGAAGTCAGGGGATCGCCAAAGTTGTCTTGTGAGGACCTTTTAAATTTCACGTCACACCATCCAGCATTTGTCAATATGCCGACTAACCATCTCAGGACTTGGCCATCCCCGGAGCCACACATGGCTAAAACAACATGAAGCAATTTTTGTGGCCACTATGAATAATTTAGAGAAGTTACTCTCCAAAAATGTTTCATTGGAACTTTTGGTAGAAATTATATGAGGTTCCAGCAGGTAAATGACACACAGAGAAAAGGAGCTCACACTGTGGCAAATATCCTGTATTATTAGGTCCACTTTACCTGGTAGAACAAGCACCCATGTACTACAGTAGTTCCTTACCACAGCAGTCGGGGTTTGATTCTAACCTGCGGCCAGTTTCCTGTCTAACTTCAGCTGTCACTTTCAAAAAAAAAAAAAAAAAAACGCAGCAGGATTTCCCAATAAAAAGAGAAAAAAAACACATCATAAAACTCAGGGCAGAGCTTCATCAGTATGAAAATGCGACATGCTGCAGCTCTAATGACCTGGCTGAATCTGCTGCCGCTGCAGAGGGGAGAGGAAAGGAAAAACTTTCGCCGTTACTTCCCCTCATGATGTCAGACTTTCAGGCGAGCTGTACACTGGGTTGACTCTGCCTTCATTAGTCCAGTTGCATAAGGCTGAGTCACACTTCCACAGCCCTTTGCTAATATAGAATCTCAATGAATAAGAAGTACATTTCCCCCCATTAAACCGGCCTCATAGTGTTTACATTTCCTTTTTTTATTTTAAGATTTCACTTGGTAATTTATGCAATGTGCCGGCTGAATTGTCCTCAGTGAATGTGTTTCTGTGGCGAGCGTGTAGCCTCTCATCAGCAGGAGAAGCACTTGTGTATGTGGGGGCATGTGTGTGTGTGTGTGACTATGCATTTGTGAGTGTGTGGGGTGTGAAATATTGCATGAATATGAAAATTGCTCCCATAAATAGGCTTTACTTTAAGTTCTGTGAAACTTTAATTTCGACCCCCCGTGGCATATGAATCTCATCTCCACATCTCCCCCGGAGGATTCTCTCTGTGACGCTTGCTCTCTGTCGTTCTCTCTATTTTTGTTTTTCTGTCTCTGTTCCTTTTCCCTGTTCATCCATCTTGTCTGGTACTCGACCTTTTCCCTCCTCCTCCTTAAGTCTTGCCATCTCTCTCATATCTCCAGACTCTATAGCTTTTTCTTTTTTTTTTTTTTTTTTTTTTTGCCAGCATAAATAAGTTGACAAAGATCAAGCAAACACACACACAAATACACACACATACACATACTACTGGTGTTATAATGATGCACCAGCCACAAATGCCACAGGAGAGAAATGTCCAAAGTCAGACATCAATCCACTTTCACCTTTTTAACCAGGCAGCAGTCTAAGGTGTGTATAACTTTTTGTGTGTGTGTCGGTGACTTTGTGTAGGCATTGGTTTGTGTGTTGCGGAGCCATTGTATGAGAGGTCAGCGGTCCCTCAATATCAATACCTCTGATGAAATCAGCTTGTTTTTAAATGGAGCCAATAAAGACAAGTCAATGAAAGAGAGAGAGGCAGGGAGGGAGGGAGGAAGCAATTCATGAGAATGAGCGACGGAGGGTAAAGATGAAGAGAGACAGCAAGAAATGGAGCAGGGGAAGAGGAAAAAGAAAATGAGGCAGAAGGATGAAGAGAAAAAATTGGTTCTCTTAGCTTTAGACGATCACATCCACTGCACAAATATTTGACTGGGCAAAGTTCAAAGAGTTTTTTTGGGGGTAAAAATGAAAGTTTTCAGAAGAAGATGGGGAGTGAATTATTACTGAATGTGGTACTATTTTCGAGTAGAACAACAATAGCTCTTAAAAGTACACCATCTTGTACTACCAAACGTGGCAACGGTTTGGAAATGCAATTTGCAAAATGAAAATAGTAACAGGTTACAAAACATAAAGTTTTAATGATGTTAACTGACATTCAGAGAAGGTTGTAGAGGTGTTATAGCCTGGAAATGGAAACAAAAGTCAGACACTACAAAGGAAGAAGCAAGCCCTTAAATAATTGGGAGACAGAATGAATAAATTAAAAAAAACAGAATGATAGCATTATAAACACTTTAGGCATGCTAAATAAGAACAATTCTGCACTACGCACCGAACTATGGAATTATGTGGAAAAATGGTGGCAATAATGAGTTTAATCTGGGCTGAAGCAAGCATAAAACCAGTATGATCCTGTGAGTAAACACAGTAAACTCCACAAAAGCTTTCCACTAATAACCCGAGTAAGAATCAGACAAAAAAACGAGATGACTCAGAGATAAAATTGATAATAAAAAACACACAAAAACAAGCTTCTAACAGTTCACGAGACAGATGGGAGAAAAATTGCACAGGTAGCTGGAGAAACATTATATTTTAAGACAACTGACCTCAGCAGCATTTGTTACATTCAAGTTGACTGGTCGAGAGGTGGGGGGGGGAGAGAGAAAACAATAACGGGGGAGGAGAAGAAGATTGGAAAAGAAACAGCTCACCTCCAAATACACACTCTCACTCAGTTCATATTAAAGATCAGACCTGCAATAGCAGAGAAGAAATATCGGTGTTATCATCATCACTCTTTGCTGAGCGCGCGTGTGTGTGTGTGTGGTTTGGAGGAGCGTTCCATATCACTCACAATAGTCTCTCTTGTCTCTCCTTCGCTCTCGTTCTCTTTATCTCTCTTTTGTTCTCCATCAGTTGCAGTCTGTCTCTCTCTGCGGGGAAACCTGAGGGTTTTCTCTGCGTCTCTCTCACTCCTTTCACCCTCTGTTCTTTTTTTATACCTTTACCTCTCTTTCTCTTCGCTCGTTCTCTCTCTTCTGTCTTCATCGACCTCCCTGGGCGTGCTCCCTCTCTCCTCCCGTTAAGACATTTCTTTCATTTTGAACAGGATTGATATTGCTCAACAATATTGAACCATAAATATAGCCTTTTTTTCCCAAAAATCTCATATCATGAGGTGACACATTTGCTCTCTCTTTCTCTTTCACACACACACTGGACAGAGGCTGTGAGTGTGCACAGAAGTATTATTTACTAAAAGAAATAAAAAGTTGCAGCTCAAATTTGTATCTGCAAACCATTTCTCAGATGAAACTATGGAAGAAAACTACTAACAAGCAAGGATAGTTTCCTACTTGTTGAACTCTCCAGGTCTCTGTTACTTAGAAATGTATGCAGACTGCCTCTGCGAATGAATCCACTAATTGCAGCGATTCCGTTGGAGTGACTTGACTTTGCCACACGATTTTACCAGTTTTAATGATGTGTGTTTGGTCTATTATCAGTACTTGCAGTCCAGTGTCCTCGCGTAATTTCCAGTGTAGTTCTGCTCACTTTTAATTTAGACAACTAGGATCTTATAGACACTATGAAACATAAACCTGGTATCTATGATGTCACCCACAGGTTTTTGAAGAACTGTTACAGAGCTCAGAGTGTTGTTGCTCTAGCCCCCGCCAGCTTGGCAGTCCTGCCTCTGCCGCCTCCTGGCTAATCAAAAAAGATGTGGATCATGGGTGGACCTAAAGCAGACGGAGTGACGCCTTGGGGCTCAAACAAATCTGATAGCATCATCCGCATGCTCACATTTTGCCAAGGAAGCATCTTTTTTGTCTGGCCTTTATTTGAGGCCAGTTTGTTATTTTATAATTCTGAAAATCCAGAAATTGGAGTAATTCTCCATCCATCTTTCAGTTCAAGTTTTGGTCAACAGCAGTTCAGACCACATTATGTACGTCTACACTGTCCTGTTCAACAGCTTCCAGCAGAATGACTTTCAGTGCGTCATGTCAACCTTCCTTGGGGTGATGGCATTTCTGTGCTCTGTAACACTGGTTGTTTCTATGTAGGATGAACAAAAATAAGGCACTGTGGCACTGCACTTAAAACAGCCTGGAGCCTGAAACTATCTCTGGAATACAGCAAGAAAGAAATCAATTTCCCAAAACACAAGAACAAGAACAGATGATGAGGATTTGCGCACTACTCAAAAAGCCCCTTATCGAAATCTTAAGGGCTGATAGTTTCCATCCATGCAGAGCTGTCGCAACACACTCATATGCATCAGAGTGTTTTTAACATGAAAAGGCTTAACTTGGTACTAAGTGGCACTTTGTGGTAGTAAAGCCCCTAAAACCTGACCTCCGCTCAGGATAGATGTGTACACACTGCACACCTTCTGATTCTTTTGTTTCACCTGTTAAGGCAGAATACCATGACCATTCTTATTAGTAGATAAGGTATCTCAGTGCTCCGCCCAACCTCAACCTGACTAGAGGGCTAATTGAAATGTGTGAATGTACCTGTACAACCTGTAGTTGTTTCACTGTGGTATCAGCACTAGAAGTAGTTGCAGTATCAGCAATAGCCGCAGGAGCAGCAGCAGCAATAATAGTAGAACTACACCTGCAACCCTGATCTCTTCATGAGCTGAGACCTCAAAATGAGTCTTCTTGTTGTTTTTGTTGGGTCCGCATGTGACAGGGGCACCGGTATGTTTTAACAAGCCCTGGGTGAGTCACTGCCTTATAAATTTTAAGCTTGGGTCTTTGGCTGAAAAAGTCGAAGCACTTATGCCTTAAACAATTTATATGACTGGAGGTGCAAGTGAGGGGAGGAAATACAAGTTCTGTGTGCTGGAGAGGTGTGGAAAAAGCAGCCTGGTGGTAGAAATATGGCTGCCGCTGTCCCTGCTCCATTAGCAGTGCCCTTCAGCTAGCTTTAATACTAAGAACAGCTATGAATCAACACCATACACACACAGACACACACACACACACACACACACACTTTGGCTCTGAAACACATGCACACAAATATCCGAGGTCACAACTGGGTCAGTCGGATGGATGTGGTTGTGTGTATATGCGTGTCCAGCATTAAGATGTTTTTTTAGTGATCACAGAGCTTTATTAAAAAATACACACTTCAATAGACTTCATCTGAGAGGAATGTTAACACGTGTTCAAACTCTCCATCACCTTTTGTTCCCCCAAAAATAAAGTGTGTGAATGTGTATCTCTTTTATGTCTGTAGACAAGTTGTCTTACCTGCAGAATACCTGAAATATATTCCTGTATTTCACACAATGATGGAAACAATGACAAAATGGAAATATATTTGATATATCTAGCTTAGGTCTGACCACCCCTGGCTCCACCGTAGCCTCATTCAGATCCAGGCTAATACCCTCATACAGACCCTGAAGCAACAGGAGCTGATGAGTTTTCAAGGAGACTTCAGTTACTTTTTCCTCTGGGTGTCTGTGAAATTGTCATTAAAGAACATCAAAAGTCAAATCAAGTCTCTTCTCTGTTTTCTCTGTCTTCATAGCAGGCTGTACTCATCAGTAAATAGAGAGATGCAGTTCTGCGATATCAGCCTTCATCACAGTTAGATGGGCTTTTTATTAAAATGAAGCCATATTTATCAATGAAAATGGCTGTTATGAAGATGTAAAAAAAAAAAAAATCATTTCATGTTCTGTGTCATTTTCACAACTTCTTGTATTACCAGGGTAGAAAAGACAAGAAGTCATTTGGCCGAGACAAAGATTAAATGAGGAAACTTCAAAACTTCTCTCAGTCTCTCTCTCTCTCTCTATCGCTTGTTCTTTCTCTATCACTGTTGATCCCCTACATGTAGATCTCCTCACATCCTCTGTCTGTTCTCAAAAAGATTGACACCTAGCTTCAATGAACACATTACTTTTTTCCCCTCCCTTCACTTCTGTCTCTATCTCTTTGTGATTATTTCATCATATAAGTACATTTAGTCTGAACTGAGCTTTGAGGCATAAGGGCAAGCTCTTGGCAGCACTCCCTGAAGCAGTGTATCATTGACATTACTGCTGACCATTTTACAAACTATGCTGTAGTATTTCAGATTCTCTGAATATGCTGCATCTTCTCAATTTTCTATGTTGGCTCTTTTATGTCATCCAATGCGTGAGCCAAACTATGTAATGACAGCGGTGGCGTCCATCATGCTGGCATGAAAAGACTTGATGCATTCAGTCCAATAACATTTGGAAAGTCCAGGAGAGCACGGTTAAATATTTTTATTCCCATTCAAGTTAGCGAAGGGCTTAACTAAAAGTTTGCCTTGTCCATGGGAAGTCTCTAGTGCGCTTGCCGTAGGAGCGCCACAATGTGGAAGCACATGGGGTAATTTGGCAATAGAACTTTCATACATAACTGAGCAGCTTCCATAAGAATGGACAGAGCACTGGCTCAAGGTTTCCTTAATATATTCCTGTATTGGACAAAAGCAACTTCCTGTAAACTGTCACTGGAAAACACAATCTTTAATGGTGACCACATCCTGCACTAGGATGTCATGCACTAGGTAGCCATGAGAGATCAAATTAAATCTTCTTTGTAGTTGATATTCCATCAGTTCACAGTTTATAATGATTATATTTGACACCAATTTACGCCGTATTAATATACTATTAGTGAGTAAATAGGCTGTATCCTTGGTATTTTTAACTTGTGTACTCATTTTGTCTAAATTTTAATTAGCAAAACCAAGTTTGATATACAGTATTTTGCAGTTATTGCCCCATATCTTACTGTTCTGCGAGGGGCACAGATTTTTAATAAACTAACAATGTCAGACCTGTCAGTCATTTGATTGGTGCGATACCTCTGTGGGTAAGGCCATTGGCACAGATTCAAGCACCCTTTAGCTGAAAAATGGTTCAGTATTTAATATTGGTTGTGTTTCCATGCAAGACATAATGCAACCCTCTCAAGTGGCCATACATTGTTGAGTGTATGCTGATACTCTCATAATAAGAATCTTGATTAAATTCCCTTCATACTTGCCCAATTAAACAGATCCCAGAACACTTTTTCCGCCTGATTTCACCACCGATGTTGAAATAAATTATTGAATACTTAATATTGCTGCTGAAATTACACTCAGACTGCATTATAATGACCTATTATTGATCAGATAAGAGTCAATGTCAGGGTTGCAAAAGTTAATCTCAACATTATAATCTCAAGACCTTAACGGTTAAAGACAAACCTTGTGTTCTTCATATTAGAGAAAGCCTTATATTAAGTGGTAACATCTTCTGCATAATCCACATCCAGACTGTCTTGAAGCTTTAACTGTACTATTGTATGTTATATATTTCCTTTATTTCCCATCTTGGAGTGCAGTAGCTTAGTGGCAGTCACCTTACAACAAAAACATCCTTGGGGCCTGGTCCTTTATCTATGGAGTTTGAATGTCCCCAGTGTTTACATGTAGGTTTCCAGAGGTAATGTGATTTTCTTCCACAGTTCATGAGCAGATCGAGGACCTGAATAGCCTGTGGCTGTAAATATGATTTTTTTTTTTGTATTTTCTGTCTATGTGTGGTTGGTTTGCACTCAGGGTCTTTCTCTGTGGATGGATAGATGAGAGATTAAGTGTCTCTTGCTGTAAAGGCTCATGTATGTTGAGTCGATCTGCAACATATTTTCAATTCAATTTCAAGTCAGTTTTATTTGCATAGTGCCAAGGCAAGGAAGAACTTTTTCAGAGGCAGAACCAGGCTCATAGTGGCCAATAAATATATCTGAAGTTTGAACATATCTATGTTGCCTCAGTGATGTTTCAGCTGTTTGTTGTACTGAAGTCATTCGAGGCCTCAATAGTTTTCAATAAACCATCAACACAACTAGAACCAAACCACAGCAGGGAAGGAAACTTCACCTTGAAGCAGATTTCATACATTATTTATTATTGTATAGGTGCAGCTCAGGATTCAGTAATGAGTGTAGTCATGTTCCCTCCACAGAGAAACATCTGAACCATCTCTTGTTTTAACCCTCTTCTCCCAGGATGTTGCAGTAAAATAGATCCAGACACACTGCTGCCTTAACTCGTGCTTGATTTCAATAAATCAAATTCAGTTTTAGGCTTCTGATGCTTTTTAACTCTGCTGTCCTGATTTTTAAAGAACCTGCGAGTCTTTCAGAGTACTAGTCTCAGACTTAACCCCTATGTGCCATTGTTGGCTTTTTAGTTCTATCTACCTTTGTATCCAAATGTAACAAGTGTTTTAAGGTGCACCTTTGCTATTGGCTGTTGGGCTTGTTGGGCTATATGCACATAAAACAGTATTTTAAAGCACATACTTAACCAAATATTTCCTAGTGTATTGCAACCACAACATGAGCCTACCAGCAAGACTGCTTTAGCAACATATGCAACACTCAAAACAAACAAACATCACCTTTTTGACCACATACGTGTGATTTTCAGAACTACAAACATGCAAAGAACAAAGAAACAATAAGACAATAGATGGTGAGTCTTCTGCCATATGAAGAGGAGGGTTGGCTGTGGAGCGCACTCTCCCAGGGGAGGCAATGCCCCCTTATGGTAAGATACTCATGTCCAAAATTATCTTTTATTTGTGAATAGTGTAACACATTTAAAAGCTTGATCATAAACAAAAAGAACTCACTCACAACTCCCCAAGTTGTCAACAGACTTTCCACCTACCTACATTTCTCCTGTGTGCATGTTCACGAGCGTGCTTGTAAGTCAGTGTGAACACATACACAAGCCATGAGTGTGTGTGACTGCATGTGAGAATGTGTACATGTTCTACCAGGAAGAGAACATTTGTGCAGATGGTGTGTTGGTGTTTGGATGGAAACGACTGATAATCCATTCATCAACACGTTTTTCATGAGAAAAGCTGGAGATTGATATAATGAATGGTAGAAATGTGAAACTATTGTAGAGAGAAGCAGCACATGCTGGTATATACTGTATTTAAGACTCTACAGTTTGATGGCATTTTAAGGAAAACATCTAAATGTTTTACCTGCATATCAAGAAGTAAATAAATAAAAAGTTAAATTAGATCTGAATATTTCATATATGTGGCTTGGGACATAAAGCGTCAACAACTAGGCCAGTTTTAAACCAAACCGGTGGCAGATGATCAGAGAGAGCACTGGTCGAGCAACATAGACAGTGAATGAGAGTGACAGAGCACCAGTGTCAACAAAGCCAGCAAAATAAAATATATAATAAAATATATATATATATTTTTTCTGATTGCTTCACGGCGGTCAACAAATAAACTCTACCCCAGCACTGATAGTGTGTGACTTAGTGGTGTTAAGTGTTACGTATGTCTCACAGATGATCGTACCTGTTAAAACTACTGTTAAGATAAAATGGCCTCCAAAACTCAAACATGGCATGACAGTAGTAACAGTACAAAAGAAGAGAAAGCAAAAGAAGTCATCACAATGTCATTTTACCACTAAAAGGCAGTGCTAACATGCTAACATGTAATGAAATACCTGAAAGAGAAGAATGACTGATAGAAATGGTGTTTCTCACATTGAGAACTTTGTACCGCAAGTCAATCTAGCCAATCTCCAGTTTGCTCTCCTGTCAGAGATCTTGAGCGGCCTCATCCAATCATCTTCTCCGAGCCCCAGGAATACGTAATGGTGCCTCCTATTTATCATTTCCCCTTGGCTGTCTAATTAATTTGACACCTCTGATCATCTCGCTTTTTATTGGTGTCTCAGTAACATGGTTAGCACTGTACCCGCGCTGCTACGCTGAATGCTGATAACCCTCTTTAACACACGCAGGGACCTTTTGAAATTCAGATGGGTTCTTCAGTTCATCCAGCAAGTCGAGTCATACAGTTATTTTTAATCACACTGTCATCTGGAAGCTCTAGGCGTCGGTTTTCTATGAGGAATGCTAGCATTGCTGCAAAGCCAAGGGAACATGACAAAATAATACATTATAAGTTTGATCAAACTATTTATTCATATAGATGTCCATGTATTAATGTGCTGTATATGTGAAGCAAATATTGTGGATGTGTGCTAATAAATATTACACAAACCAGTCAACATTTTAACTTTTTCAAATAGCAAGATATCTATATACAGTAACTGAGCCAAACCATGGGAAGGAAGGAAACTTCACCTTAAAGCAGAGTTTATACATTATTTATTATTGTATGGGTGCAGCTCAGGATTCAGTAATGAGTGTGGTCATGTTTCCCCCACAGAGAAACATCTGAACCATCTCTCTTTTTTTAACCCTCTTCTCCCAGGATGTTGCAGTAAATTAGATCCAGATATCAATCAACTTTCTATAGCTGGCACCGCTATAAATACTGCTACACAGACGCCCACGTCCTCTACCTATTATTTATCATTTCACTCTGACTGATTCTCTGTGTGAAAGAAGCAGTTGTGAATGAGAGACAGAGAAGAAGAAGTGAAAGCCAATAAAATCAGAAAAAAGAGAGGCCTGGAGAGAGAAAACATACAGTATCCCACAGGCAGCAAAACACATAACAAGAATTTTTTAAAGATAGGAGAAAGACAGTTCCCAAGAACCCAGGAAATAAAAAAAAGGAACGAAGACAGAAATGAGGTTGGAGCTCCACATCATCACAGGCACAGATACTGTGAATTGCTTGAGAACATGAAATCTGGTATGTCTTAAATATTGCGTTGGATATGTAGTCATACGAAGAGATATAAGGATGCTATTTCTCTACTAATAGAAAGCTGAAGAGAAACCATAACTGCTCCAGGAGTAAGAAAACCTCTGTCATTTAAAATTCCATTTAAAAACGGTCACAATGACTGTCTGGGTATGTCTAGTGCTAATAACTAAAATAGATTTTCAAAAAATCCAATATCATGGTTTAATCAATATTTATGTTTTTAGCCTTTAATGAACACCATTTTCCATCAACGTTTGCAAGCTAAGCATCATGGCATGACAGACGACTTAGTGAGTCAAGGATGGGACACAGCTAGCTTGGATAACAGCAGGACAGAGAGGTTTGTGGATATGTGTGAAACCAAACATGTGTTTGTCTTTCCTCACGGAACAAAATATGAATTAAAAGGTGATTGACAGGTTGCATTGAGTTAGTTGAGTGAGTTAAATTGAGTTGAATTGAATTGACTCTCGTACATCATAATTGTTGCAAGTTTTAGGAACGGGCCCACGAGGTCTCTAGTGAGCTTGAAAACTAATAGTTACATAATTAACACATGTTTCTACACCAGCTTCAGGCACATACTTTATTTCATACCTAAGGACTGAGCTAAACTATTTTATCTTACTGTGGGACTCTGTACAATTCGAACTTCGCACTAGCCAAGTAAATAGGATGAATATAGTCGCAGTTAGGGGTGATAGAATTCTCTTGTGGATGTTCCACATAAAGTCTTGCCCTTAATGTGACTTTAAGATAGTCAAATGTAGCTAAAGTAGAGTACGTATCGACCCAGGTCACTTTTGGTAAGATAGAAAGAGTGGCACATAACAGGTCGGTGGCATTTTGCTGCAGAGCAGCAGCATCACTAGCCCTTATTGACTACTTTTGATGTACGAACAGTGTGGGGAATTTGTTCTCCGGCCGTCCCGAGGGAGGAAGTCACTGACATGTAAGCAATGATCACATCCTCCTAGATGACCTGGCAAAGAGATGATGACCTGCAGTACACGGAGAGGGAGAGAAAGATCCATCTTAAAATCTGTCAAACACATACAGTCATCGCTAAGCCTGGCCACCACAGTCCATTGCCACCCTTTCGATTAATTCTCATGTCTGTAGTCTGCTCTAAAGCTACTGCAATCAATAGAAAGCTATATTACTGAGTGAGGCAGCAATTATTAAAGGTCATTGTTATGGGATTATCTCCAATGGTTTCTTATTGGTGTGCTTAGATTTTTGACATTTCATAGTGCTTTCTTGGTGCCCATGCAACAGGCAAAGTACAGAGATCTGGTATTGGCTGTGGCCCTCTGTTCAAATAATTATAATAAATTAGACATTTTAAGCAGGCATCTATTTTGGAAGAAAAATGTGTATGTCCTAATGAACAACTAGACTTTATCTTGATAGGTCAGTTACACTGTAATTTATAAGACCTCTCTATTCAATTCAAGCAAATATCAGACCAATAAATCAGCTACACTTATATCCCTTCTCCCTCTCATGCTTAATAAGTAATTTAACACTACATAGTGCAATCAATTGATTCTGGTAATAGGTAGGTATTTGCCTTCTTCCCGAGCAAAATGCCAGCTAGTTGACTAGTAAACGAAGGGTCGCTGGTTAGATTCCTGGCGTTTGTGTGTGTATGGGTGAGCTTATTATCACTGTGAGTGCCTTGGCTATGAGGCACTGTATCAGTCCTGATGAGCATTTGGCGGCTTCTGCCATTAGTGTATGACTGTGTGTGCAAATGTGTGAATGTGACAAGCATTGGAAAAGTGCTTTGAGTGGTCAGTAGACCAGAAAAGTGCTGTATAAAAATAGTAAATGGACTTTAAGTGGTCAGAAGACCCAGCCATATTAAGTTCATTTACCATGTAACCATCTTAAATGCTCAACCTGCCTGACATTTAAAAACTGAAATCAAATGTCAATGGTGTGGAGAGTTTGAAGTAGTAATGAAGCTAGTTATTGCAGAAATAAGCTAGTTTGCAATATTAAACAGTTTCACAGTGTTTGCTTGCTCCCTGCCACTCATTTACATCATTGATGTATTTGAGAAACCACATATACGTTCAAATAAGGCTCCCCATTCATTTTTATGAATGGTTTTTATATGCCAAAGAAGGCTTCCTCTGGCTACTGAGGTTTTAGGCCCCGTAGAGCATGCAAGCAATCCTTCTCCAGCTGGTTGAGTCCCCGATAAAATCATTAACTGGTAAGACTTTTGAAATGTTACTTTGTTTCCGTTTGGGGACGGCACGGTGGTGCAAATGGGTAGCACTGTCACCTCACAGCAAGAAGGTTTCTGGTTCTGTCTGCGTGGGTTCTCCCCGGGTATTCTGGCTTCCTCCCACAGCTCAAAGACATGCTGCTTAATTGGTGACTCAAATTGCCCATAGGTGTGAATGTGAGTGTGAATCATTGTTTGTCTCGATGTGTCAGCCAGGGGCCGTACCCCTGATAAGGATTAGCAGGGGAAAATGGATGGATGGATGGATGGATGGATGGATGGATGGATGGATTGATGGATTTCTGTTTGGCTTTCTGAAGTTTGATGATATCCATTCATTGCAGTCATCTTCTTTTGGTGATATGAAATAGTTGTGTTAAGTAAATAAGTAGAACTAAACAACATTGCACATTGGTGCTAATGGAAACAAGCCAAAGAAGATACTGATATACACTTACACATATTCTTAATGATGACCATATGGTCTTTAGCCTAATGTAAATGGTGCATGCCTTGGACAAACTTGTATCATTGCAATCAACAACTAGTTTTTAATATTTATTTCTACATAAATGAATGCAAAAGTTAACTTAATTTGTTTAAATCACGTACAACCAGAACATCCTTCTAAGGTCATGAGTTCTTATTGGTTGAGAGAAGAAATTTGCAATCATTTAACACACTGAAAGCAGCCTTTATACAGAATATTTCAGTTTATATTGGATGAAGTGTCTTTAATATCCGTTTGCGCATGTGAGAGCAGGAGGTCATGGTAGTTTTTTAAAAATCATGTCTGCAGTGTTAATGGTTGCCAGGGAAACAGGGAATAGGACAATTAAAAAAAATGTCCAAAAATAGAGGCAGAGTGTCTTCATATTGTCTGTCAGCCTTAGTCTCGCTGGCCTTGGTCACACTGTGTTCTGGACATGAGTGATTCATACAGTTTGTACAGGCGGAGGGGTTTCTGCTTTGACTTCTCCTTGATGGGTCAAGTCACTCACTCACTCTAAAAGGATGTTTACTGTATTTATTTTCCAAAGACAGCTTTTTGCAAGTGTTTCTCAGTACATGGAGCACACATTAGCTTGGCTTTAGACAGCTCCATCTGTGATCACTGCTGTTTTGGCTCAGACATAGAAAAGACAAATGCTCCGAATTTCTTCTCACATTTTGATTTTGGATTTCTGTGCATCACAGGGTCACTCTCCTCATGCGCAGGGTCTCAAAAAGCTTTTCTTTTACCTTTGACTATTTGCTATTTTGTTGACTCCCCATGACCCTGACTTTTTCATTCAACTCCCCACTCCTTTACTTCCAGTTCTTGATGCAAAGAATAACAAGGATTTGTACTTCAGCTAGACACCTGCTTTCACCAACGAAAAAGCAATTTTTCTGACCATACCAAGTGACACAAACATCACAAGATCCTATTCAAAAAGTTCCCTTCCTGCATGAAGACTTCCCGTGATCACTCTCATGCTTTCCTTTATTCTGCCTGTTCACATCTGTGTCACTGTATTGCAGATCCTGTAAAATAAATCTGAGTCCTGGTTGTGGCAGGAGGATAAGTTATGTACTTTCCCCCGCCACGTCCTGGAGATGAGATATATAATCCCTGCCGGGTGTTCTTGGTCATTCTGTGGGTTTCCTATTAGTTGATCATGCGCAGAAAACATCCACATCATTTGGCCTCTTTCAACACGAAGGAGCAACCGTTCTACCCTGCATCTTTCCAAATGTCCATGCCCCAAAAGGTGAACCCGGACACCCTGCAAAGGCAACTCATGTCAGCCTTGTGAATCGGCAATCTCATTGTTATGTTCCTTACTTAAAGCTCATGGCCATAGATGAGGGTCAGAATGAAGATCAGCCAGTAAATTGAGAATTTGGCCTTCAGGCTCAGCTTCCTTTTTATCAATGCACCACCAATGCCTGCACCGCTGCAGACATTTTACTAATTCCTCTGTCTGTAGATCCATCTTTCTTCTGAGGAAGACCCAGATATATTTAAAGGCTATTTTCCAATGTGTTTATCAACGGTTGATTGTGTGGTTGTGGACAAAATATTGTTGTTGCAGAGTGAATTTTTAATTACTCACAGGTCCAAGATAGCTGAAGTTAATGTGATGCCTTTCTCAATAGAACTCTGTCAAGAGATGACACATCTACTGTGGATGCAGATGTGGAATAAACCAGCTGTTACCACAAAACTGTTCAGTTTTGGGAGGTTTACTTCGACACACAGAGGTCAGATCAGCTCACTCACTTGTTATGAATATGGCAATTTCAACTAACATTAGCTAGCTTGCAAAAGAAAGGCTGTTTTTTATCCAGACACAACTCGTCCTTAATGAGGGTGTAACCTGGGTAGCCCTCAAACTAATTACAGCCTCATTAGTGAACTTAACACCATTTTACCCTGTGTTTGTCTTGTGCTCTTAAGTTGTTGGCTCCTTAGCTATTGTATATGACTCTCACACACTCATTGTTACTTGTTAATTGGAGCATTTACCACCAAAAACCTTCCTGCTAAGAATGTAGATGGTATTCAACCATATGTGGCATGAATGTGAGTAGCAGGGAGACTACAGGCCAAGGGCAACGATTCCGAGAATATCACAAATACAATTGGCACATACACACACAAGCACACACACTTTGTTTTTGTTGGTATTTTAACACATTATTTATAGTGTGACAATGAATCAGGAGACACAACTCAAAGTATCCCTCTTACATCCACTTCTCAAGTGGTTAATGAAGGGCTACACTCAGTCACCAGCCCTGACTCCTCACCAAGAGCCCTTCAGCATTTACTTGAGCGCAGCAGTGGGAATAGTTTTTGAAAGGCTTAATTCAAGGTGGATGATCCCGCTCAAGAGGAGTGACTTCCACTTTTACTCCAGATGGTGGTGGCATTTATCACAACTTTTGTGAAGAAAAGTTTGCATTTGAATTCCATCTGGGTGTCGAAAACAGCTGGCTTGGAGAAATCTGTGCCCCAGACAGAAGCACAAGCTCAAGCTCACACTACAGGCCAAAAACAGCAGCAGGAGACATGATGTGAAGCAGTCGATTTGCTGAGAGCTGGCATCGGTCCTGCCCAGCTCAACTCCAGTTTATCTGCATCTTACGCCTTTTTTTTTGGTGTATATTGTTTAGCATGAATACAGAGGCCAGTTTTATATTTGTAGCGTTTATTTATTTATTTACTTTTTGTGAAATAATGTGAATTATTTTGATATATTGCACAAAAGTGACTTTAGGAATTGTACTTTATATACTTTATTGCATATTCCCCCTAGTTTGGGCATGAATACAGTATAATAGAATGCAATATGATGTAATTATTTTAAAAAGTGTCCAAAAATGGAAAGAAAACAGCTATGTGCTGCGAAAGAGAGAGAGTAACTATTAGGGTGTTTAAATCCATCCAAACTTTCTTTCCCTTTTCTGCACAGACTGCAGTATAAATTAGCAAGGCTAAGCTTTCTGTTAGGAAAATGTGAGAATTTGTTTTCAGACACAATAATAGTGGTTGCCTAGCAATGCAACTGTAATCAAATCCTACATATTGCCAAATATGTTGTCTCTGCACTCAGTTGTTTCCACATTCTCACTGCCTGCATGCCACCTTTTAACTTTCTTTAACTTTCTCAGTACAGACACGTCATTATCTGAAGAAAACTTACAGCTGCTTCCTCTCTCTCTCTCTCTCTCTCTCTCTCTCTCTCTCTGTATTGTGTGTGTGTGTGTGTGTGTGTGTGTGTGTGTGTGTGTGTGTGTGTGTGTGTCTGGAGGCCAAAATGAGAAGCAGAGACGATAAGAGGTCAGTCACTATTAAGCTAGCTTAGCCCGTGTATGAGCAAATACAAGTCTAAGCAGTGTGGCTGTGGGCCGTGTTCATATTAATCCTCTTCTTTCAAACTGCCAGCAGCTTTTTTTTTTTCTTTTACACTGAAGTTAATTTGAAAATATCTCCAAAGTGAAAAAGAAAGTGTCTGTCTGATTTGGAAGAAGTGTTGTGCCCCTGGCATGCTTCAGGTGGAGCAAAGTGCTTTGTAAAGTCTTTCTATACAGCATTGCTGATGACAGTTTTTTGAGCCCGGTCTGAGCTGATGAAGCACAATGTGTTAAAATGGATATACTTGCTTCATGAAAAGAAGCAGGAAAGTAACTGTTTGAAAGAGATATACATTGAACGGCATAGCTTTCTGGTGGAGGAAGTTATCTTTGTGCACATCACACATTCTGAATTTTAGCTTGACTTGATTCCATAAATCTTATGAAACTGTACTGGCAAAATAGACAAAGAAAGACCAAAAAAAACATTGGGGTGTATCCAAATTTGCTGATAAGAACTGAGCTTTGTGGGGGGGGGGGAAACAAACTACAGCTCTGCAAGTATTTGTCAAAGATTAAATCCCTCTTTAGTGGAAAGGTCAAGGAACATGATCAATCTGACTCTCATGGTGGCACGAGAAGAAAAGTCAACCAACGTCATTAGAATTTATCATCTCAGCCAAACATGTCTGTATCAAATGTTATGCCAATCCATCAAGTCCTGGTGATGTTGAGATACTTCACAGGATAAGAGAAGGGGGTAAAGAACTTCATAAAATGTGCATACAATCTTTAGAAATGGTCTAAACTGCAAAATAAAGCTGCAACACAGTTTTGTAATACTTATGAACGATTAGCTTCACTTCAGATTTTGTGGATACCTAATGAGACACTATAAACTTTGATATCATATATGTTTCAAGAGGCTTTAAAAAACCTGCTTACAATGAGTGTGTAGTTTGGATTTAGGACACACTAATGATGATGGAGGGAGTTTACATTAGGAGCCAACAGCAGCATCAATAAATGGACACAGCAAATATGAGATCAGTAAACTGTTCTTTTTGTTTTTGTTTGTTTTTCACTTAAATATGATAGAATGTACCGTACATACAAAGGTACAATACATATGAGTCTCATTTAGCTGCATTAAAAAAGTATTTTTCCTGTTTCTGCTTCTGTGGTCCCTCTTTTACCACGGCTTGTCGTGCAACATTTGAGCCATCTTTATCGCTGTGTCCTTTTTCTCTCTCAGACTAATCTTTTGAGAAAACTGCACTGTCTCACAGGAACATTTTTTTTTTTTCTTTTTTATGTTTTACCCTGATTTTTGAGAAGCCCCAGCCTCCCGGCAAATGGCTTTATCAGTGAATGAACAGAATATGTCAAAGAAAACCGGAAGTTAATGATCACGATTCTGCTCTGTCTTTTTATCTTCTCGGGAGAAAATCTTCAGGGGTTCACTTAATTGTCTGAAGTTGATGCCTCGGACATTAATCTTTTACTGTGCGTCGGGAAGTTAAAGTTCCTTTATTTAATCTCAATAATGTCCCATGAAAAGCTCGTCTCTGAGCATGTTTCAGTACTTCAAAGTAGATCTCAGTAGAATATGAATTAATTTATGGAATGCATATGTGTGTGCAACCTCTCTTGTAAAGAAGGGTTTATCATAAAACTATATCCAATGTGCACACCATGAGCCTTGTTGTAAGGGATTGTTTATAGCCACAGAGAATGGTTTGATCCATGGACTCACACTTGCACTGCATCCAAGGTGGAAGCAGTACCTAAAGTACCACGCTGACAAATAAATAACCTAGCAGTTGGTTCAGTGTGAGCATTCTGCAGCCTCTAGTTTCATGCCAGCGCAAACCTGGTCATTGTGAAAACGCATTTACAATGCCATTATCATCAGGTGGTAGTCCATTACTTCAGACCTGCACCTGTTTGGTAATTTCTTGGCTCCCGGTGTACCTGCTTGAGCCAAGGTGGGTGGAGTGGCAAAGCAAAGAGTGCCTTTGTGCAGGTGATGCAGTGCAAATTGTATGGCGTTATTTGGCGGACACACACATCTCGCTCAAATCAACGTTGCTTATTCCTTTTTTGTTTTGATAACCGTTTTGAAAATGCACTACAGCTATCACACTACGACTATCAGTGTCCCAATATATGAGGAGAAGAAGAAGGCAGTACGTTCAAGCAAACCTTTGAAATAAAAGTTTTCCAAAATGTTCCTGAATTTGTAAATAATCCATGTCTGTAAACCCTGAAGACACAAGAACATGTCTCTCTGCAGTCAAACGTCCTCAGAGGCATCATCAAAGAGAAAGAATGTAGATCACAATTAAAAAGCTGTGAATTAAAATATTCCTTTTGGATGGGAAAAGTTTCAGCAGAGGGTGATAATCAACCCCTGGTGTCTGGCCACGGGTTTGACTGAAGAGAAACAGACACACCCGGAATCTCTCTTAACATGCAATGTTTTCACGTCCCAATGAAATCCATGTTATTTATGATGTTCAGCAGCCTGCAAAAGGTCAAAGTCAGTATGTCAAACATTCATTCTGTCCATTCATCAAATCAAATCGCACAAACACATGGAGCTTGACCTTCATTTCCTCTGCAATTTATGTTTTAAAAAAATCATAATTCATCACGTTTTCATGGCTCTGCCACTGTTAATTGGCGAAGTCCCAAGAAAGCTCCAATATTTTACTGACCAGTCACTTCCCAGTCAGCTGAAGGTAAATTCATTCTTGTTTTATTTTTTTTTATATAATACAGCTGAAATCTGACTTCATGTGAAGCACAGCACCATCACACACACACATATGCACACATACAACAAATCAGACCTAGTTAATATTTAAAGTCATCATTTTTCTACTATGTAATTACAGCAGAAGTGTGACTTTAAAGGCTCCTGAAGGTGTTGAAGCCATTAGAAAAACTGAAATGGGGGATGAAAAAAGACGAATGTATAAATGTAATGATATCTATTCAAACCTTAAATTAGCCCACACACTTGTAATTAGAGTTAGTTAATGGCAAATCTTTTGTCTAGATGGTGGACAGCATGTTGTAAAGCGTGAAAGTGAAATTCCTCCCCGTAACACATTCATAATTCTTCAGTCAGTTGCTGTTTGCATGCAGTCATATGTGCAGTATGTGTGGTCACCACTGAAATGTCTCCAGTCGGGTTAATATCAACTGAGAAGTGCTGAAGGCACTGTCATGGTTATGACCTCCTCAATGCTCTGCTTTGTTACATGGCCAATCCACTATGACAGACCATTAGTGGAGGAGGAGGGTGGGTGTTAATGGGTGTTAAAAAGAGGAGAGAGATACAAAGAGAGAGTAACAGAGGAGAAAGAGGAAAGAGTACCAGATAAGATGCTGATAAGATGCATGATAAGATACGCGTTCCTTTATTACAGATTTTCATATTCTTTTGCTCTGTTTTATTAATATTTGCTGCTGCAACAGTTCAGCTTCCCTACAGGAAACAAGGTGGTTGCATCTTTCACATTCTGACATGTTGGAGGGTTGAGGTTACTCTACGTTTGCTATCAAAGTTATTAATTTGGAAGAGTCTGTTGGTCTGTCCACCACTTTGTGTATTGCCATGAAAGATAGACATGCACACAGTGTGAATGTAAATTCTGGTTGTCCACCATCGGGTCAAAGTCTTAATACGGCTGTTGGTAGGTTGGTTTGCCCAGAAACCTTCCCACCAGCCTCAACTGTCCTTTGTATTCAAGATCCTCAAAAATGACTGGAGTCTGCAGCCTTAAGGTTGATTTATAGCCGTATGTAGAGCCTGACCAATGCAAAACGCTAGCTGGCAGTGGGGTTTCTATGCAACTGTGTTGAGTCATACTGGTCTGTGAATGTGTGTACATTTGAAGAGGTATTCTCAAACCAATATTAACTCAACAAGGTTTTGCTCTCAGCCAGTGCACACACACCAAGCAGACCAATCACAGTTGTTACATCCTGTGATGTGCGGTTATGTTTCATGGGGTGGCTGTGGCTCAGGAGATAGAGCGGGTCATCCCCTAATCAGATGATCGGTGGTTCGATCCCCAGCTCCTCCAATCTGCATGTCAAAGTGTCCTTGGACAAGATACTGAACCCCAAGTTGCTCCCTGTAAGTCACTTTGGATAAAAGCGTCAGCTAAATGTAAATGTAAGGTGAACATCAGGATACAGCATAGGCTATAGAATAGACACGACACGTCTACCCTTGATACAATTTTGTCTCAACATTTGGGGTTTTGTGTGGACTTGATAATGAATCATTGTGCTCAACCTTGTTGTAAGTGAAGGCTGAAAGCTACTTAATTCATTGCAAAAAGCAAAACCGTCGGACCAGGACGGCTTTCCAGTTTTAGGTTGTTTATGTACGGACAGATGTTTTAGGCAGACACCCTTTCTTATTGCCGAGTGTCGAGCATTGCCCCCATGTTTGAAAAAATCACAGTAAAACTGCCCTCCTGGATGCCCCCTGAGGTCGATAAAACATGATAAAGTGTGCTTTATGGTGGGCTAATGTGCAATAAAAAGTGATGAAGTTCCCTCTACGGTGCCCTTTAAATGGAGAAAACGTATATATACCCTGACTATAGGCTGCCCCGTTTCACCATAAATAAACTGTGACCCTCTGCATGCTGGTACCCCAGCGCGTGCACCTGCTACCCTTTCTTTTATTCTTCTTCACCTCTGCTCCTCAGACAACAAATTCAAGTTTTCAAATATTGTTTCGTTTTACCGACATAACCGACATTTTACACTCTTCTATCATTCAGTCTTTGCAGTAGATGTGCACTTGATTCCAGCTGGTCTGATTAATGTATTTAATTTGTCCTTGTGTGGTTTGTAAGTGTGTGCACACATGGCAACAGTATATAGCACACTAGATCTCAAACTGTGGGACCTCCCTCTAGTGTTGTGATAGTGATGTGATGTTGTTGAAGATACTAAGCATAGAGAAAATGAACAGTTCGAACACACTGCAATCATGGCAACAAACAACAAATAATAGGAAGAGAAGTATGTAACAGGAGTACCCCTTTTTCGCCATTAGCTCTGGTTCTTGAAGTGGTTCTGTTCAGGATTCAAAAACACTCAAAAATAAGTAATCTTCTCATTAGGAATAATCCTGGCCGGCTCTGTGAACTGTCCGCATATGTATTGGATCAGCTTTCGCTGTAGTATTTTCGTGTTTGTTATAATGGCAGCACTTGGAGAGCCCATCTATTTCAGTTAGTACAAGGCCAGTACTACTCCAAATGAGTCCAAATGAGAGAGACAGCCAAGAACGAGACAGAAAAGAAATAATCCTCCTCAAGATCACTTACTTATCCATTTATAATTTTAATGATGCTACAGAGACATCATTGTCATCTTCTATTTCAAGATGATCATTTTGCACTATTATTTATAAAGATAAAGTGTAAAGTGTAACTACACTGTAGGATCACATTAGGTAAAACTATTTACTTAAAGCGCAGCCTTTTCACCTGAAAGTCACATTAAGCTGAAGTGCAACTCACCTTCATCCTTCCTCTGTGTGAACAGGTGAAATAAAAAAATTAAAAAATATGGAAATAAATTATGGTTCCCAACTTCTCCTGGACTGCCAATGGAAAATGTAACAAATAAGACATCTGTTTCACACATTTGGAAGGAATAAGTTACTTCAGAAAATAAACTTGGCCATTGGTCTCTCCAAAAATTCTAGTCGATCTCAAACTAGTCCACGTTCAAGACGAGTCAGACTGTAAATGCTAATAAAAGTCCAAGATCAGAAAATAGGAAAAAATATAAACAAGAGTCCAAGAGAAAAAGAAAAAAAAGTCTTGAGTTCAAGACCAGTCTTGGGTACTACAGTACTAGTACATGGTTTATAAAGTGTGATATATAAAGTTTGATAAATACTGGCATAGCAGACAAAGCCAAGACAGATGGCAGAATGTTCCCACATTAGCAAAGGGTTAGCAAGTGTTGTTACCAAGGATTTTTCAAACAGGCCGAACCAGTCCATGAGGAGAATGGAAGATAAGTTACACGGAAACTAAACACTAACTCTGTGTGCAGTGTGCACCTGTACTCTCTGCAGGAAACACACACGAACAGGAGAAAAGTTGTTAAAGAGAAAGGGCAGAAGAGGAGGAGAGGGGAAAAGTGGAAACGAAAGGTAGAGAGGACAAGACAGTAGGAGGAACAGGGGACGAGAAAAATAGTGTCAGAAGAAAGTACGAAGAGAGGGCAGGAAAGATGGAAGGAAACATCTCAGTAGAAATGATGACAGGGGAGCAAAGAGTTACAGAGGACTGGAGGGAGGAAAAAGAGTGTGGGTGGGGGGCAGACAGAGAAGAGGATGAAGGGTGAAAGGGGAGACAGGGATTGGAGGACAGTCATGCAAGCTGGATGGAAAATGCATTGAGCACAGCAGTACCTCACTCCAGTCGTTCCAGTTCACTGACTTACTGGAAAATAGGATGAATGACTGGTTTGGACGAGACAGAAGGGAAGAGATACAGAGGGGGATGAAAAATAACCTCAACACTCTGTAAAATATAGTTTTCTACTAACGGACATGCAACCTAAAGTGACCCACATTTGTAACAGCGGTGGGTGGTGGTTTAAAGGACAGAATGATGGCTGACAGATTAAAGAAACAACCTTTAGTGGAGGTTTGAAGGTTAAAATTTGCATTACATTTGAGCTGTTGTGTGGGCTCGTGGTGGGCTGACACCTTTCATTTGTCACCTATGTGGATTTTAACATTGCTCCAAAACACTGTGGGATTTTAAATTTGAGGCTGTTTGTTTTTTAAAGGTGCAGATGTGACTCATTCTGCCCCAAACTGAATGTCTTACTCGTGAGTGTCTGAAAGGTGTGTCTCTCTCCTCTTTGCATATAACGGAGGATCTTGCAGATAATATAAAGAGACATGTCAGCAGAGGGTGATTCCTTTTCTGCTTGATCTGAAGTGATCTGAAGTGCTGGACCTGCTGCTGTCTCTCTGCTGCTGACAGAACATTGAAAATTGCCTGTTGAAATTCAGGTTATTTCTTGCACCATGTATGAAGTTGGAGCACTGTAGCATTGTAGATGCTAGACAACCATGAGTGATAAAGGTGGAGCTAAAAAAAAAAAATCCTTATTCTTATCAAATTATTAATGTCTATAATCCTAAAAATACATTGTGTTGTGGGGACTTCAATTCATCAATGGTCAGTTCAGTCGGTGGAGAGAAAGTGCACAGGAGTCCAAGATGCTAAAAGGTTTATTGAAGCTTGGCCAAGGAGAATGGAGAATCAATATACCACCTGAAGAAGCTGTCTTGTCTGGCTCGTTTATATGCCCCCTAGAAAAGTTCCACAACTATTCTGTTTGCCTAAAAAAGTCATTAGAACAACAAGAAAATATGTTTTCTCTTAGTGTTCTGATATTGTTATCTGGCTCTGTAGAGGCTTCTACGTTATTTACCTACCTGTTGTGTCTCATAACAATCCAAGATTTAACACTATCCTTACAGTGACCTTAAGACATATACTACATATAACAATAAAAAATGAGTACAATCTGTTTAAAAATGTTAAAACATTAAACTGACATTGTGTATCCACGATCCTGCAGTTAAAATAAACATTAATCTGAGACCAGTTAATATAGTTTACACCTCCATGCTTACAGTAAAGCTGGCACACAATTGCACGCTACAAAGATTAGACAGGAGTCTGTCTAGCAGGTAATAAAACATAGACATCCCCACAGGTTTCTGAGGAGCTGTTCTGTACCTCAGAGTGTGGTGAATGTGGCCGCCACCATGCTGGCAGTCGTGCCTCTGCTGCCTCCTGGCTAATCTAAAAATGGGCAAAGGCCGAATGACACCTGGGCGCTCAAACAGGCCACCTGTTGTCAATCAAAGCGGCCACACTCTTAATTATGCATAACTTTAAGCCTCAATATAATTTTAACAATTGAGTCATATAAAATTCACCCTTAGTACAGTTTTTATGAACTGGAAAAATTGGCTATAGAGACCAAAACAGTTTTTTGTACCAGGTTGTAAACATGTTTATTTCTGCTGTGAAGTTTGACATTTTAACATGGGGACTTGGCCTCAAGTGGCCATTCGAGGAACTGCAGCTTTTGGCGCTAGGTAAAAATATTCCTGCTCCACTCTGCCTTAGTGAGAAAGATTAAAGCAAAATGCTGCCCGTGACAGAGCAGTAATTATAATTTGTGAACTGTCAGAAGCAGAAGTTTGAAAAAGTAATGTTAACTCAATATTCACTTACTCGCAAATGGGGTTGTTCTGGAGACTGATAACTGATTACTAATACAGTTATTATGATTCTCATTATTTATTGATTGTACTGTATAAAGCACTTGGAATCTGATCTATGGTCACACTGCGTTAAATTTTCAAATACATGAAAACTATTTGAAGGCACCAACAGTTTAAATCTGATGCGTGCCTCCAGAGTGTGAATCATCTCATAATGTAATAAGTGCACATAATGCGCTAAGAGATGTAATAAAACCCCAATTTAATGTTTATGATGTAATAAAAAATTTAGAAGACACAGTCAATATCCTATTAGTATCAGATGTGCAAAAATCTCATATGAATGTTAGTGCTGTGTATGTGTGTGCGTGCCTGTTTTCTCAATATTAGTGTGTATGCGTGTGCCTGTAAGCATCATTAAAGCCAGTTAATGGCCGTGTTTTGTTGACAGACAAAAGTGCTGTTCATTCTTGCGGAAAGGACAGTCAGATCGGCCTTGCTGTCTTTTCCATCACTCCATCTCTCTCTCTCTCATCTCCCCCGCGCTCTTTCCATCTCTCTCTTTTCCGATCCCTCCATCTAGAGTCTAGACGTGTGTTTGGAGAGAAGGTTCAGGAACTTAAAATCATCTTTGTTCTTCACTTTATCCCCCTTTCTTTCTTCATTTTGATCTCCTCTCTCTCCCTTTTTCCCCTATCTCTGCCTCGCCTACCCCTGTCTGTCACTCATGTTTACTCAGGTTTTTAGTCTTCACCATAAAGTCAAATATGTGTCTCTACTTGATATGAAAGTATTTCTGGTTATGATGGACATATTTAACATGACGATTTTTTTTTTTTCAGTGTTCACATATTCTCTCTAGCCCTCCCTTCATATATTATATTTTATTTTTTCAGACACACACACACAATTTTCAGGACTATAGTCCATCAGTGAAAACACTGCCTCAGCTGAACTCCCAGAGACATGATAGATAGACAACTTAATGGCTAAGTTTGGCAAAAGCAGACTGCCAAGTACTTTCACAGAAACTTCCCCGGGCAAATAACACAAGAGAGAAAGAGGAAAAAGAAAAAGACACTATTTAACAAAAGATTTGTCTAGAAGCTTTTGTTATAATTTTCTATTATTTTCTTTATAGCTCAACCTAACAGGAGCTTTCAGCCTCTGCCAGCAGCACCTTGAGCAGTAAAGGTTGCAAACAATGATTGTCTCTGATCTGTCTTAACAGAATTCAGTAGGCTTGACTTTGAATTTCTGTCCTGCATTGACTCAAACCTATAAAGGCCAGCTGTCATCAGAGGTTTTGTAGGCGCTTCGGTCTCCTACATGCTTGGAAAGGGGGGTGAGGTGAGGGCTATTTAGTTGTTTGCAATCTGCTGCTTTGCCATCAGATGTCACAAAATCCTTCAGACTGGACCTTTAAGTTATTGCTGATGCAAGTGGAACATCTCACTACCACCGCCTCACATTAAAACATTTAATTGGTGAAGGATGGCTTTTATTTTGAAGGAGCCACAGGGATCGCTGCGGTTACCATCGACCACGATGGTTCATTAAACATACACTACAGCTCAAGACTGGTGCTCCATTTGCTCCATTTTAAATCAAAGGAATTACTTATGTTCAAGTGTGCACATGTAAATTCTCAGTTATATTACTGAAGTACTTGTTCTGTCTATGTTGTGCAGTGGTTGTCTAACATTACCTTTCCTTCTAAGCCTTCAGTTAGTATTAGAAGTATGAATTGGTGTTGCTCACACTCTCTCTTTCTGTGTGTGTGTGTGTGTGGGTGGGTGGGTGTGTGTGTGTAGGTGGGTGTGTGTGCCAGGAAATAAAGATTGTTTTCCAGCTCCTTACAGGACACTTTGACAAAATGGCATCACGCTCCGCTGGGCTTTAGGTGTGCACTATCACAGACATTTCCCTCACTCTAGTTGTCTTTTTTCTTTCTTTCCTTATATCTCAAACTTCTCCTGTACATGTCCTTTGTACTGGATCTCTCTCCTCTCTTGTTTCATTTCTCAGTTAATTCATCTCCCTCTTCTCTGACTTTATTTGTCTTCCTCTCTACTCTGACTCTCAGCTTGTCACACAAAGGTCCACCATTACTCTCTCTTCCCTCCCTAAATATCCCCCATCCTACACTCCATCACCCAGGATGGCAAGAAGGATGGACCCTGCGAGACAGCGGGATTGAAGAGGAGGGAAAGAAGGATGGAAAAGCTGAGGAGAGAGGAAGGGACGATGAGACATTTCAATGCAAACCAAAGACATTAATCTGGAGAGAGCTAGACGCTTTCTACATGATCTATGCTGAGTTTACAGGAACATACTTGAGAGCTGGCACTAACTCACTCACATACACACACTCACACACATACACACACACACACACACACACACACACACACACACACAACATATCATTTCGAGAGAGCTTGTTTTCCATCATACACTAACCGACAAACATATGCCAGTACATCACCTCGGGGAGCTGGGGTAAACAGGATGATTGTGTCAGATTTTCATTCTTCCTCTCGCATGTGTCTTGTGTGACATGTTTAGTCATTAATTTTTTGGCACAGCAAAACAAATGTTGTTCAAGGCCTTACACTGGTTCAATTATTCTTTGTCTTGTATGATAACATTTAAAGTTCAATTTGCATTTTAGCTTCCACAGTTCTGAAAATGTAATGATCACACGGGGTCTTGTTTTACTGATGCACACAATATGATATGCATAGTTTCAGTAGTTTCACTACAGCTGAGTAATGCAGCCAATATTGAAGTGATAATGACTACTTTCATGCGAAACTGGCTCCTCGTAGGTAAACGCACACATAGTTAGTAAACTCTGCAGCTCTACAGATCAGCACCTCTTAGCTTATTGTTTTGGAGTTATGGCTCACAAATAAGATTTTTTTTTTTTTTTTTTTTTTTTTTTTTTTTTTTTCAAATAACAATTTCCTTTTCCAGCTTAGTTTCAGGTTTTTTCAGCCTAAAACTGACTGTACATGGCCTGCCTTGCACTAGATGGCAGACAGACATAGTTAGCATTTAAGCTGGTTAACATACATGGAAGCATTTAGCAACTAAAGAGACAGATATTTTGCTCAGGAGTTGATAGAGACCAAAACAGAGTTAATATTAGAGAAACATTCATTTTGTGTCCAGAAATGTGACTCTTACATTCAGAGTTTTTCACAAAGAGTGTGCTTCTGCTTGAGGCCTCATGAATGTATTGAATATATTTCCTTCCCTGACACATTTGGAATTTGAACCCTGCCTTGTTTTACGTTTGCTAGCGAGCAGTGTTATTCTTCTATGCCTGTTGCTGGCTCAGTGCCCAGTTAAGAGATTTAATGACACCTCATAGCCATATACTAATAAAGCTAGGACCTGCTGCTTTAGCGAGCAGTACAGAACTCCACTGGGTACCTTTCAATGAAGAATATTGGATAACAATGATGCTTCAAGATCGGTATGGATACTGTCATGTACGTTAATTTTGACAAGTGTCTCAGCCTCTCAAACCAAGCCATGGTGATCACCATTTGCTCGTCCCACCTCACCTCACCCAGGCTCTGCTTCACTGTGTATAGAACAACTTTCAAGATGGCATCAAGCAGCAAATGCAGACTCCAGGCTAAACATGCTATGCTACTTCTTGGTTTCTGAAGGACCCAATAGTGTATGAGCTTGTCTCAAATGATCAAAACATGATCTGGAAGACAAATATAATTCCAAAGTACTTTCAAGAGAGAGGTTTCTAGATGAAACACAAGTTTTTTCAGCCTTCTTTAAATTGACTGTTGGTTCCACAGCAAGTACTAAAACCTTTCTATAAAATCCCAACATGTCCTTTGTCCTTTTAACACCTGGGAGGCCCAAGGCAGCAGAAATACTTCTACATGTTTATACCAGCAGTATTGAAACTTAACTGCTGACCAGACTTTTACTACCTTAAGAACAAAATCGAGGAGAAGACCACAACAGAAGCTGATATCATTTACTGCATTTGCATACTTGGGCCACTTAACTCAACTCCAGTTGAAAAAAACCATTGCAGGCATCAGTTTAAAAAGTTGAAACCAATGTGTCCAATCCCAGCGTTGAAGAAAATATCTCCCGACTCAAAGAGCTCTCCTCGCCAGACCAAAATGAGAACGTCTAAGTTTATTGGCCCCCGTTACGAGCAGACTTGACATAAAGTGAACTGCGGATAAAGGGGAAATTGTAACTCTTGATGGCTGGCTAAGTCTTGGTCAGCAAAATGTTTTGCCTGAGGGAGAGTCGGGGTGAGGGTGAGGGAGGGTATATGGGGAGAAATTCTGCTTAGAATGAAGTTTCAACTGATGCTGATCATTCCTTTAAAGTTGTGAGGTTATTGTTCTTGTAGCCTGGACAGAGAGCTAATAAGAGCTGGATGAAGTGGTGTGTGAGTGTGTAGGTGCAGACTTGGTGTACTAGGTAAGTAAAGTAGGAAGGAAGTGATTACTTCTTCACGCGGAAGGTTTATATTCCTTTAAATAACAACTATTAACTCTGTGCATTCAGACAGAATGGAAGTCAAGCTTTGGAAAGAAACTTGCCCTTGTTTCTCCTTGATCTAAAGGTTCATGTGTATCCCAGGGCTTTATGAATCCACTTCATACAGAGATGACAGAAAAAGTTTCAGAAGCTGAGCTGCCACGCAAGCGGACACATGGTTTGTGTGCTAGCTTGCTTGCAGATAACACACTTGGGGGTGAAGATTCACTGGAAGCGAAAGCATTTGACATTCTAGCTTGCTGCTGCAGTTGTGTTAATGGCTGCAAGCTCACAAGTTGCTTGCTTATTAGGGTACACCATGCAAACCCGTTTTTTATCCTCCACAGATACATTTATCTGTCAAATATCTGTAGTACACACTAAACGTCTTGGCCAACCAGAACATCACATTGTCTTTGTCTTGTGTTGTCCAATTTCTTTGACAAATGGCGATGAAACTTCCAGGCACATTTCACCCTAAATTATTTACATAATGTCACTGGTCAGTCCTGCATCGCTACCTATGCTACAAAGCTAAGAGTGCATCCCATTAAAAAATGAATGGAGGTTAACTTTGTGTCACTTATTGTACTGTGGCTTTTAACCATTAAACTGATGCAATTATTTTCACTATACATGATTGACGGTTAGCTGCCCCTAGCAACTGTTAAAACTGCTTGTCGGAGCTGCTTGGAAATTAGCTGACATGAATACTATGTTTGACTGAATGATGAAGTGAAAACTAAACAGAAACTCTGAGTGAGCCAACTGAGCCTCAGACAAGTCGGCTATTGCAATAAAATAAAATAAAAAGAATTTAGATAATATGAAATATTATTGTAGGATAGTTTGACCTGGTTAACATGACACTAACAGACATATAAACATAGATAACTGCTAGATGTTGCATGGCAAAGAGTTCTACTGTTAATTAAAATTTCATTATCATAGGTTGTCTCTCTAAGCAGAAATCAGGATTTAATTACATGGGGAACATCTCACCCAAAACTAGTAACTTATATGGAACATTAACTGAATGAGCTGATGCTTTTATGTGGAATAAGGTGTCATTAGAAAATGTTCACAAATTCATTGTTTATGCACGCAGATTACTAATGAAAAACAGTGTGAGAGAGTGCAACATGTGATGAAGGTTTATTAATGAATTGTAGGCACCTAAATACCAGAACACCTTAACTAGCCATGCAGCTAACAGTCTTGGTTGCCATAATGACCTGAAGTTTAAGTAATTCATGAACACAAATGATTAATTTGTGGGTATGAATTAGGTAATTTGAGCTCATTTGTGCATGCAAATTTGAAAGCAAATTAACACGTAACACCCACCAGGCTCCGTACTGTCCGACTAACCTTCTTAACACTTTAGCCTGTGTGGTGTTATTTGAGGTTAGCTAAGGCCAACCATTCTTTGCTAAACTGCTTTAATGAGGTGAACTGTTAAGAATGAAATACACACTGCTCACATAGGCTCTTTCTGTCTTATTCGCCTTGACTCAGCTCAGCCCTTTTAATTACTGGTTAATATTACATGAACTTGTGGAGATGTAGAGCTCTTTTCTTTTTACTTAGTTTCTCTGGTGTTCTCATCGCCTTCCTCTATCATTAATAGCTCCTCTCCAAATGGATTTCTGGAGTGGAAAAATCATTATGCAAGACAATATAGTTGCATGCATTAAACGAAAACACTACAAAAGCAAAAAAGCTTACAAAGTTGTTTTTTTTTTGGCCCTCATCTGCCAAATGGAGGAATTGATTTCACTCTGAATCACACTTTGATCACTTCCTTTTGCTTAGATCATGCTTTTTTCGGTTTTTCCACTTTTATTTGTCTCTGTGGAAACTGTAGTTTCACTTACTGCCTTGTGTTTCTTCACTGTGAAGCCAAGAGCTGCAAATTTGAAGCAGCAAACCGCACTCCGTCCTGTGAGATCACTCACAGCGAGTCGTGACTGACTTCACTGACAGGAATTATCACCTCTGGTTAGTCGTGTAAGATGGCCATTAATCTGGATTATGCTGATTTTAAGCCTACATGAAATAAAACTCTGATTAGGACAATGTGATGTGTGAAAACATGTAGAACAGCCTTGCTTTTGATAGTTTGTTAACTAAGGTGGACATAAACAGGAGAGTCGAGGCCTGGAACTACCCACATGTCGTTTATAAAAAACATTGATTTTTGGACATATGCAGTTTTCATCAGACAGCGACGATATAACGCAAGATAAGAAGACATCTTGTTTAATGTTTAATTGGATTTTCATTAATGTCACTGATCAATACTTTAAAGCACTTGTCTTCAATCCAGGTCACTGAGGCTCACGGTGCTGCTGGTTGTCTATCTTATCAGCTGGTTAATTACCTTTAACTAATCAGCCTGTAATTAGACGGATAGATTGAACTCTACGGGCATGTTCCAGTAGTATTTTAACAAACCCCTGCTGGCTTCCTGTCAGCACCAATTGAGGACATAATAAATAGGAAATATTGTATCCCTCATTTTCTAGTATTTCTAGTCATAATTCATTATCTCCAGTTATTTGACCTGATCTTTCTCATTTTCAACCTTCTGCTCCCTTCACATGACTTTAAGTGCAACGTGTCAGTAAGTGCCGCGGGCAAGTAAAGGAGGGTGTGTCGAACCTTTAAGCTCGACAGCAGAGCTCAGAAGTCCTCAGGGGCAGGATTGAACCCAGTACTTTTAAGAAGATCATTCTCCATCCCTCCCATCCAGCTCCTGCACCTCATCTTCATAATGTAGACATTTTGAAATAAAATTATGTGTTTTTCGTACATGAAACTGCTCTGTATCTGCTGAACCTTTAGACAGCTATAGGCACTGTCATCACGCCATCTCAATTGCATGTAAATGGTAAATGGACTGTACTTATATAGCTCCTTTCTAGTCTTCCGACCACTCAAAGCGCTTTTACACTACATATCTCATTCACCCATTCACACACATTCATACACTGATGGCATTGGCTGCCATGCAAGGTGCCAACTGCTCATCAGTTTGAGGAGCTAACCATTCATACACATTCACACACCGATGGCACAGCCTTCGGGACCAATTTGGGGTTCAGTATCTTGCCCAAGGACACTTCGACATGCAGACTGGAGGGGATCGAACCGCCGATCATCTGATTAGTGGACGACCCGCTCTACCTCCGAGCCACAGCCGCACATCCTCATAATGTAGACATTTTGAAATAAAATTATGTGTTTTTCATACATGAAACTGCTCTGTATCTGCTGAACCTTTAGACAGCTATAGGCGCTGTCATCACGCCATCTCAATTGCATGTCTGATATGTATAAAAAGCCATTAGCTGAACACATGAGGCTGTAGTTACATTATTTTTCTCTTTCCTTTCATACCACAATTCTATTACAGAGGTTCAAAGCAGTCGTCCATTATATGGATTACAATATTGCTCTTAATGCCTTATACAATGTGTCTTATACTGTATGTGCAAATGGCATGTTAAAAATAGCCTGATAAACATACTGTAAACGCTGCCTCTCTCCCAGTCTCTAACTTCTGTAAAGAAGGAGCTTCACTATACTCGATCCCTTTGTTAAAAGGAATAGTTAAACCTTTTGAAAAATGTGTGGCACTATTACTTATATTAATTAACATGGCATGTTAATTAGTGAGCTTTAGAGATGTTGGCAGGGGGTTTCCTTTAAGCAAAGCTAGGCTAACCGCCTGCTAGCTTGTGTTTGATACTTACAGACATGAGAGTGTGTTGATCTTTTGCGTTAACTCCCTGTGATACACACCATTTTGAACAAAAGCGTCTGCCAAATTAATAAATGTCAGTGCAGTCATTTATATTGTCCTAGATCGTGACTGATCACTGCAAACAACAGGGTGCCCAGTAGGACCCATTAGCCATGACACCACAAAGAAATGTAATATCTAATTGCCTGTGCCACTGCTAACACATTTACTTCTGGCATTTTTCTATTAGGTTTGTTTGATTGAGTTCAAACCTCATCAAAGTGTAGGTGTTCATAACTGTTGCCAGAAAATGATTTTGGCGGCTGGTTTGATGTTTCGCCGAGAAAAATTTGCAGATCTGTGGAGCCACATCTGCCAACTACACAAGCCAGAAATGTGCTCTCTTCCACTACCCTCCAAGGAAAAATCATCATAAAGTGGAGCTTATATGTCTCTACTCTGAGGTATTTCGTCTCTGTCTCTATAAGAATGTCTTGATGAAATGTACTCATGATTCCTTCTTGCTGTGGGGATTCTATCACAGTTCAAATGAAGCTAGTCTTAGACCACATTCAAGTTGTGTCAGGTATAGTTTCTCAGCCAACTTTTAAGGTGAACAGCTCCTAAATTTGAACTATACTACCAGTGCAAGTGCACAAAAGTTCAGTATTCAAACACTAAGGAAAAGCAAAAAGATCTGAAATGATTTGCAGTTAAATTCCTCTCTTTGGTCTCATAAAAAAGATTCCTGTATCCACAAAAACAAATTGTAAAATGTCAGAACCAAACAGACAGACAGAATCAAAGGGAAGTAATACAAATGTACAAAAACCTATCCGAGAGATGACTTAAACCTGACCTGGCACCTCAAATACCAAACAAGTGAGCACCCATGCACACAGACACCCACATACACACCCACGGCATTTTCTTCTCTTTTCCACTGATTCCATAACGCCATGAGCTCAGCAATCAAACTGTCTGCGGCTTCATCACCAAAATTTCCAGCTGTTAAACTGACTTTTTACAGACATTTATAGAAGCAGACAGTGTTGTACAGTTTTGTCAAGCATCTACATGAGAATGAGACACTCAATCATACCAGCACAATCACGCATATTAGAAGACACCAAAAATAAACCAGTTACTACAACACAGAGGAGCACGTGGAGAACGCAGATCTCCGCCAAGGCTTAACGTCCAGTTTTCTATCATATATAAAAATATAAAAGTGCAGCCGCTAAATATTTCCGAATTGCAATATAAAAATAGTTATTTTCTGTAATCCTGCTGACAGACAAACAATCAAACTGCATTGCAAACATAACCTCCTTGATGGATCCAACAAAAATTAGTTTCACACATGCACATGATCACACTCACACACACACTGAATGCAAGTTCATTATGCCTGTCTATAATTAGCGGTGGGTTGAAGAGGAAGCCGTCTAGCAACTGTCTGTCATATTATCAGATGACTGAGCACCTGACAGTCACTATGATTTATCAGCTGGATATTACATTTCCAAAATCCCACTCTGACTCTCACCCCCTCTTTTCTCTCTCCCTCTATGTACGTCTTTCTCTGACTTTATTCTACTTCATTCGTTGTGATCACGGAAGTGGATCCTCTTTTGCATCAGCACCTCACCGCCAGGAGGTCAGAGGTCAGTCAGCCAGTGGTGGGCTTCAGTGTTTCACTAAAGGAGACATTAACAGGGCAGATGCTTGCTAAAACAGGGGTTATTGTAGCGTCTGATACATGTCTAATGTCTTGAGTTTCATCAGCATGGTGTCTGAGGCTTCCTGTTTCCTTATATCCGTTTACTTATTCATGTGACATGTAGATCATCAATTCCACAAAACAATATTACATGAACAGAAAACACAGTAAACACAAAACAGTCTTCTTTTCAGAGTGTTCTTTCTCAAATTCAATCCTTTAAAGGGTTAAGACCTTGAATATTTGTTTTAATCTGACAAAGAGATCACTTGTTTGGTTCAGGTCAAATGGACTCCAGAGTGTTTACCCGGTTTGTTTAGGCCGGCGTGAAAGCTGTTGGTTGAACTGTGGTGTGGATCAAACAAGCAGACCTGGTCCGTGTGAAAAAGAGGGTCACTCGGGTGGCTCATTTGTGGTGTGAAAGCAAAGACTAGAACTGGAGGGTTGAGTGAGATTAGATTTGATGATTAAGGTTATGTAAGAGTAGTAACTATAGCTAAGAAAACATCTCTGGTGTAGTGATTGCCTATATCGCCTATTATGAAAGACTATTCTGTAACCATGGTAACATACATGCACAGTGGAGTGCTAGTATTTTCCCTGATCTATCAGAAAGTGAAAGGGAGTTACACCAGAAAAGTCATGTGCCAGTTCTCCCTAATAAAACATGAGCGAGAAAAGAGACCAGCACAAAATGCTTCTGTTTTTGTCTTGTTTCTGTCTCCTCATCATTATTTTTCATATATGATGTCCATTTGTAGTCTTGACCAATCATTCTCACGATCAGTTGTTTCTTATCGAGGTCTTTGGGGCACCGGAGAACATAAATAAACACATCAGGTTGTGCATGAGCTGCTGTCAGTCACTGGAATTTGATTTCCTTGTGTGGGTCCATGACAGGCGCCAAAATCAATGTCCGATCGATGCGTTACCTGTCAGAACATGAGACTTTATGCTTTGTTATAACGTGAAGAACAAGAAGCAGTGAAAGGCAACAATGTATTTCTTTCCCCTCGGTCTGCACGAAATGAACTGAAGCACAGACAGGCAGGGAGACATTTTGGATTTCTGAGTCCACTGGATTATATTATTCTTGTCTAAGAACAGGATTTTTGGGGGATCGGTGGTAAATTCAACTAAGTGGTGGATTTATATGTTATAGTCAACTCCAAATGGACTTTTTTTTTTTTTAAATTAGTTAATTTTATCCACAAATAGCAAGGCATGGAAGAGAGCTGTATGTAATATACTGTATCTGTTTCGTATTAATGGTCATTTATATTGATATTTGAATGAATAATTTGTCTTAGAAATAAAAGACAAAAACCCTGCAGACTTTTATACGCATGTTTAACTCTATTGAAGCTAGATTGTTTTGATTGATTTGAACAGTTATAAATGTATCATAATTTTAAAAAGTTACTGTCATCATCATAATTAAATACGTTTTTTAATTAAATGAAAGAAAAGCCATATAGTAAGTATTATGCATTCAAGCAGACAATGTTAGAGAAGATGTCTGTCTTACAAGCTAAATCAAAGCACAATGTGTGTGGGTGTGCCTTTGTGTGTGTGTTTACAACATCTTTGTGCATCCATATCTGCCTCCTAATGACAGTGTGTGCGTGTCACTTTAATGCTGGAGTCAGATTAATGAAGTATGAACCTTGAAAGAGGCTAAATGAGCACATGCTGTTTACAATTATCTTTTGTAAGTCACAGAGCACAGCGCGGTGCTTTATGAGGCAACGTGGCAACTTCAGGATTCAAAACTATCTCTCAATAACTGTCAATTAAACAATGAAGCTAGACGGAGAACGAGGAGTTGTTTGATGTGAGGAAAAACTGCTTCAGTTTCACTCCAAGTATGTAGCTTCATTATTATTATCAGGATCAGAAAAAGAAAAAAATAAATCTGATGTTACAGAAAAGTCTTTGAACATAATGATTGCTTGGGGTTTGTGTATGTCAGATTGAAGAAATTCTGCCTCGGGTTAGTTTTAATTAAACAATACAACAGATTATCCAGGGACAAACCACTGTAGTGACCCCAGAGCCACAGCATCTCTGGCTTGATCGAGCTTTGCCAATGTATATGGATAGGAAGCCAATAAGGGATCATGCAGGGTTCGATCTGAGGGGGATTATGTGAACTTCTGTATGTGCTGTGCCCTTGCTGGCAGGTGAAAACAGGCAGCATATGCCTGATCTCGACCTCTCAAGACCAACGGAGGAAATTAGCCACAACAAGAGCAGAGAATTAATTTGCCAAACCAAACTGGCTTGTTTGTTTTGTGAAATTCTCTGGACCTCTCCTTTTTTCACGGCTCTCCCCCTCTCTCTCTCTCTCTCTCTCTCTCTCTCTCTTACGGCATAACAGTTTGGACTTGATGAAGATCTCCCAGTTAAATGGAGGCGAAATCACTCTACAACCAATTTAATTTGGGTTCTGAAAGCAGCATTCAACAGAAACGGCAAATAGCTTTTTCATCAAACAAATCAAAAGTTACCTTGATAAAGTTGGAGATGTCAGAGCTGTGCTTTTAGATTTCAAGAAGGCATTTGTCACCAAAATGTTTTACTTTCTAAACTTTCTACATTTAATGTATCTGTTATTGCCCTTACCTGGATGGAATCCTACTTAAATAAGAAGAGGCAATATGCAACAGTGGGTGATAAGTGCTCCTCATTTCCTAGTTGTACAGCAGGGATCCCTCAGGGGTCGATTTTAGGACCAGTTTTATTCAGTACAGAGATTAATTATCTTCCTCAGGTATATTTAGATGTTAACATCCAAATGTTAGCATCCAAAATCCAAGTGCCACATTGGCTGATTAACTTGTGCTTGACCCCTAATGTAAACAAACGTTTGGCTGTACAGTATTCCACTACGAGGATCAATAATTCTGTTAATCGTGAGATTTGAATTAATGGTCAAGTTATCATATCTGTGAGACAAGTTAAATATCTGAGTATTATTTTACAATTTACAAAACCCTGTCTAAGTAGGGTCATCAGCAATGTTAGATTTATTTGAATAATTTTGAGAGCATCAGGCACAAGTTGTCTTCATCTGCTGCAAAGCTTTTTGTACATATTATGATTTTTTTCCCCATCTGTCTTATTGCATAACAGTCTGGTCTACACTGCACAGTGATTACACACATAAGCAAATCCTGAAAGTACTAGTTAATAAACCAAGGAGTTATCATCACTGTAATTTTCTGACAAAGTATAACTTGCTCAATTTTGAGCTTTTTGCCTTGTTTTTTTTGTTTGTTTGTTTGTTTGTTTGTTTGTTTGTTTGTTTTGTTTTGTTTGTTTTTCTGACATGTGCCTGATGTTTAAAATCTTTAATAATCTTGCACCCCCTCCTATATTAGAGGATGCCTGATTCTGACAGTGACACCAAGGTCTCCAATTTAGTAGCAATCCACCCAAAAAGTTCTTGAGATTTTTCAGTAAAAACAGAGTAATCACAAGGAGATCGGAGTCATTATAAGCCATCATTAGCACTATGAACATGTGCACAAAATATGGTGTATCAATTAGGCTATATTGTGGTATTTTACTGAATAAGTGTAACCTTTGACCTGCTGGTAAAAGATCACCTCAAACATTACCATTTATCTTCAAAGGGCCTTGAAAATCTAATGACAATATATCTAACAGTTGAGATATTTCTCTTAGAACCACTAATGTCAACCTCTTGGTGGCACTAGAGTAAAGTGTTAGAAGATCACCAAGGTCACTCCAATTCATCTTCTGCAGACAATGAATGTCTTAACAAACAATCTCATGGTAATGCCTCTAAGATTTGTTGGGATATTTTAGTCTGGAACCATGTAGTGGACCGACTGACAGACCACTATAGGTTTGGGAACCACACAGTAGTTTAAGAAGAGCTGCTCTGTACATTTTGCACTTACAGTACATAATGCTGAAAGATGTAATATCTAAGTAAGCTCAAGCGACTCATTTCAAAGCCACCTTAAATAGAAAGAAAGAAATAGTATGTCCATTATTTAAGAATTAAAGCTTTGTTTTATAGAGCTTGTTCGTGCAGTGATCATTTTTCCCATGGAAGCGTACTGCCACAGTGAGAATTCTTCAGGGTGCTTTAAGGGAATTATTAGAACTGACAGTCATGAAACAGAAAATACCTGAGCAGCAGGTTTTTGTACCCAAGCAATTATTTGGTATGCACGCAGAGAATACAATAATGAGAAATGGATACAGAGAAAAGGCTCCATTTGAGCCCATTAGGTTACTTCTGTAGAACCTTAATTCATTTAACTGCAGGCAAAATGAGTCAGGCTTGTTAGATTGGGAGCATTTGTTAGGACCCAGCTCTTTTTCCCAGAGTTTCAGAGGCTCATCTCTCCCTCTCTCACTCCCTGGCCCATAATAATCTTTCCAACCCTCAAGGCTAAGCCAACCTTTAGGCTTCAAGATACATGGTGCATGCTGATGTTGGTGTGTATGCACAATGCTGCTGAGTGTGAGAATGTGTGTGTAAGGTTTCAGCACGTGTGTGTTTGTGGGAACGTGTATATAAACGATGTAGTGTAAGAGAAAATGTACATATGAGTGAATATATGTGCATTACTTCAATATTTAGAAAAGTTTATTTAACAGAGAAATTAAGCCTCTTGAGTGACACTGAGCCTCTTTCACTCTAAGGCTTTAGATTTGAATTTAGGTTTAATGTTAGGATTAGGAATAGATCGAGGGTGCCCTATGAATTAAGGTTAGGCTCATATTACAGAGAATTAAAGTAAAACTCAGCCTAAAGCAGTTTACACTGTAAAAAACAGCTCTGCTCACCAAAACAAAGTAACTACATATTTGGTCAAAAGTTCAGACTTCTCTCAAGGAGAGTAGCTAGCACTAGCTCCAAAGTTGCTAAAAGTAACCACGTGATGTTGAATGGTAATTTGCATATTGATGACATCATACCCTGATGGTATGTGAGTTGCTAAATTTATCACTAGTCGGTTTGCAGTAGTAAAGTCGCTGAGAGGGCTTGGCCAGAAAGCTGCCAAGTTGGCAACATTGTGACCAACTCCAGCTAACGGAAGGCTAACTAGCCTAGCAGACGCTGCTATCTTTGCTCAGCTGGTGGAATTTATGCACTTTGGTTGAGCTACCTTTAGATCACATAATAGACAGAGAGACAGACAGACAGACACCTATTAAAAAAGAGATACATTAATGCAGTTCCTCAAACATCCACTTGAGGTTGGCTACTAAACAAGTTTACATCCTGGTAAACGCCAGGCTCAAAAACAAAAGTGTATGCTCATCCAAAGACAAGAGCAGTATCAACTTTATCTCACTATGGCACTGACTTTTAAAATGGAACAATTTCTGAACATTTCCTTACTCTCACTGTACTGTGGTGTAGTTTTATTCATTATTTTTTTAGATGTCAGATTTTTACACCTGCGCTGTATTTACATAGGCAAAACACACTGATCTCATTGGTGACAGTGCACAGAGGAGTGCATTGGGAACAGTTTGTATTTTGTGTTAGAAAAAAATCTCATCTCTTGTATTTTCATGACTGGAAAACACTGTTCCCATCTTCTTTGGTTCCTCCATCTGTTTTCTACACCGACCTACATCACCCACAGCTGTGAGGGGAACACATATTCTCTCGGGGCTGTCAGACGGCATTGTGGCAAATGTAGGAAATCACTAAATGAAGTAAAATTCGATGAAGAACATTTAGGTGTGTGTCTCCCTGTGTGTGTTTTTGCAGTATTCTGTTTGTGAAGCAACATCTTGACATATCCATTAGTCCCTAGTAAGCTCATGAGGAGAGCTATTTGGACATCTACCTCTATGGCAGAACCAAACTAACTAATCTGTCACACTGTTATTGATTTTTCATCCCAAAGCTCATGTATCGACCAGCAGCGAAAGCTTTAATTTGGCCGATTGCACTCTGTGATGACCAAAAAGACACTCTGTCCTGTTAGATTCCAGCATTACAGATAGTAAAACATAGTGCAAAATCCAGCCTCAGTCTCCAACTTAAAGTGTAATGACACACATTTAATGATTCATATAATTACTTATATGGCTACGGAAAGCCAAATCAATAATTGTGAACATGAACAACTCTTGCCTGAAGCAAAAGGCATCAATGACAATAATCTAATATCTGGTGTCATCAAAAGAAGCCCGGAGCTGCTGCAGAAACAATGAACGGGAAGCTAATGTTGTGGAAACAGTCGTCGTGGCCTACACAGTGTGATTTAACTGAGACATCAGCACATATTCTGGCTTGTTACCCTTAACATTAAGAAGTGAAATAAAACTGAGATGCGCAAATAAACACTATGCAGAAAGTCATTTGACTGTTTGACATTAGAGGAACAGCATCTGGACTCAGGTCGTTTCTAGTTCTGGGATGAGTTTTCTTACTGTTACTATTGACATCAGTGTTTTTGTATATATCCTTGTTGAAATGTCTATCAAAATACAAAAAATCATACTGTACATATTTGCACTCTGTTTTGTTGTATTCTTATTAGTAGTTTTGTCTTTTGTCTTTGGGTTTCTTGTTCAGCGTTTCCTGTTTTATTTTGTAATCCCCCCCCTCTCCTTATGTCTGTAACTTTACTTCCTGCGTTTGTTGTGTATCCTGCCAGTTTTGACTGTCTGTTCCACCCTGATTAGTATTCACCTGTGTTGTTTTCGTGCCTTTACTTGTGTATTTAGTCATTTGTTCCCTGGTTTCAGTGTCACTTCGTTGTTGTTCAATGTTCAAGAGTTCCAGCCATTCCTCATGTTTCTGTTTCTCAATCTATTTTGTTTTGTTTTTTATCTTTGCCTCTCTTTTATACTGTTTGGACTGCCTTACCTGCATTTGAACCTAGTCTGTATGACAATCTGTAATCTTTTGTTCATTCACTGTTTGCTAATAAAGCATTAATCTGCACCAGTTCAGCCTCTCAGTCTGCATTGGGTCATTATCTTGTTTTCGTGTTCCCTGTTTTCCCTGCTTGAATTGTGACCTGTTGTCTGAATTGCTGTTTCTAATTAGTATTACACTCATTATACCTCAATGGTACCTTAATACATTGTTGTAAACTCAGATATGCAGTATGTTATTTTCTAGGTAAATGCCACAGAAACCATAATAATGTGGTAGCTCTATTGCAGAGAGGTGGATGCTGAGCTACTAATCCAACAGAATAAATAATGCTCCTTGTACCGAACTGAGCAAAACATGACAACAGACTGAACTTAGTATCAGAAATAGATCTTAAGACAGACAGTAAACCGTGTTTTTACTGTACTGAAAGAAACTTAAATCAGCGAGATCGAGGAGAAGTGTTCAACACACAATATGGCACATAGAATTCCCTCCGGTGTCTTCAGTGAACATTTTTGTATTCACAACAGTAAGCTAGCTCATTAAAGCACAGATCCAACAGATGCAACTATAGTAGAAGTAATAAGTCACCATAAAAAGTACTGAAACAATAACAAAATGATTATGATTATTTGCCACTTGTAATATCAGTCACATTTAATCAAGTCAATATTATTTATAAAGGCTAGCACACTATTACAAAACACCAATTTGTCCCGAGGGGCTTTACAGCCCGTGCAGTACATAACACCCTTGATTCAGAAAAGGAACCAACCCCCTCTGATGGACAATCAGAATGATTGTGAATTTATATGAAGAATACAGATCTGGGATTTTAGCAGTTAAATATGTGATGGAGGTTAAGAGACTTGCAAACAGACACAATAATAACTGAGAACTTCATTTTAATCAACAGCGATGTGACTAATGCAAACATTTAGTAGTGTCTTCTAAAGAATGAAACTGTTTGCACACCCACCACCAATCAGTTTCCAACACTAGAATGAGTTTTAAACTGTACAACTTCATCTTTAGTCTGCAACTCCAGAAAGATTACCTCTCTAAAAACTGTCCAAAAAAAGGTCTCGGGGTGATGAAAGCCTCCCTTTGCTGGAGCATATCATATTTAGCAGTTATCAGTATTGAGGCTGGGGGGTTAATTATGAACTCAGCTGGGGTGAGCAGATCTACAGGGCAGATAATGGTGGAGGTGAAATGTTAAGAAGAGAAACTAATGAATGGACTGCCCTCACCCCGTGGCACATGGAGGCTGGAGTTAATGATAAAAGCAGCAAGGTTAAAGTAGCACACACATGATCATGACTCTGTGTTTTTGCATTTGCTTGTGTGCGTGTGAGAGTGAGGTTATGGTGTTGTATGTGTAATAGCGTGTGTGTGATGTGAGTGGGTGACACACAGATGGAACCATATATCAGGTATTTTTATGGCCAGGGCCCATTTTCAAAATGGCCCGGCAGGTTAAATATCATTAGAACCACCATGAATCAGATAGAGGGAAGCTTTCAGAGTAATGGATACCTCTTACACACACAAACACACACACACACACACACACACACATACACACACATCATCATCATGTAAAGCCTGCCAGAGAGGGTACAGTATGTTCATCTGTTTAAAAATCACTGAGTAAGGATGGTGTTTGTGTGTGTGTGTGTGTGTGTGTGTGTGTGTGTGTGTGTGTGTGTCGGGGGGTATTTAATTGAAACCTAAAGGACATATGCATTACGACTGAGAGGGAGAGGGGCCATTGAACACTTCATAAATGTAGGAGAAAAGCCATATGCTGCGCTACATGAATACTGAGAAGAGAAATAAAGTGTGTCTATGTGGTGGAGTGGTGTGAAGGAGCAAAAGAAGGGTGAGTGAGGGTAGAAAATGAGAGAGAGAGAGAGAGAGAGAGAGAGAGAGTGAGAGAAAAGGCTTATGTAGCAGCACATAAATCCAGAGCCATTCAGAGCTGGGACACGGCTATAAAAAGCCAGAGACCAAACTATAGCCAGGGACACTCGTTAGGACCTTGGCTGACCTTACAGTGGAAGGAGCCATGGTGATGATGGGATTTATTGGAGCACCTGAATAATCCTGTTGGGTACTGCACATACTCTCTGACAGGGACAGAAAAAAAACAGCAGTGAGAAGCTTACAGGACCAGGTTTGCTGCTTTAGTATATGTGTGGTTTATTTAGAATTTAGTATGAAAAAGTGTGAAGGAGGGTGAAAGTTTGTTTTTGTCATCTTAAATAGTTTGAAAAAAAACATTTGCTCTGACAAAAAAGCAAATAATTTAGGTCCACTTATGAGCATGGATGTCATAAAATTCATTGGCAGGTACTTTACAAATGAGTAAGACAGAGTTTCTCTTCAGTTACCCATAAGCATACTGATGGTCTCATGACAGCCTATGACTGATTGGTTTGGGGTTAATGTTTATTGAGGGATGGAGACAAATCAGTGCTGCATTCAAAAACATTGTCATTGTTATTATTTACTTATATCTTGGTATTCAGGAGCTTCAAAGTGGTCCAAGAAAGCTGTAAGAGGTAGTGTGGCCGAGTGGTCTAAGGCGCTGGATTTAGGCTCCAGTCTCTATGGAGGCGTGGGTTCAAATCCCACCACTGCCATGTTCTTCACTAGATGCTTGGAGTTTCAGTCTCCAATCTTAGAGCAATGACAGCGATGACAGCAAAATGAAAACTCATGTGAATGTATATAACACATTCTCTCTGCTGCCCAATCAACAATTTCTGGTTGAACAGTGCAACAGTCAGCTCGTCCATAAGCGCATTGCCAAGCTACAGTAAAACTGCTACCTTTGTTCGGTGGCTTTAATGTGAACGATGGCTGTTTAATATTTAGTCCTTTTGTGTGTGTTTTTTGTATTTATTTTTTCTTCCTTTTTTTGCCTGGTATTCTGGAGCTTCAAAGTGGTCCAAGAAAACTGCAAAGAGTGGTAGTGTGGCCGAGTGGTCTAAGGCGCTGGATTTAGGCTCCAGTCTCTATGGAGGCGTGGGTTCAAATCCCACCACTGCCATGTTCTTCACCAGATGCTTGGAGTACATGATAAACAACTACGTAAGCACTGAGAACAAATACAATCACAATTTTGAGAATTCAACTCTATCATAGTGATACTTCTGATAGACCTTCAGTATTTGGAATAAGTAGTACATGAAGGTATGCAAAAGTATGTTGTGTCATTGTTATGTTATGTGACCATTACTACCACTCACCCAACAGTTGCGTTTCTGCCTCCACAGCCAAGATGACTGTAGCTTTCAGTTATCACAAACTTTAGTTACTTAATAACTTTAATAGCTAGTTTTTTTTTTTTTATTGTTCTGTTCTCCCTGTGTCTGTGTGGGTTCTCTTCAGAGGGTTCCCCGCCTGTTGCCCAATGTCAGCTGGCATTGGCTCGAGTCCCCCCGTGTCCTGATAAGGATAAGGGATAACATGCAGCAAAAGGCTGTGGGTTGATATGAACTCTGCCTGCTGCAGTAAGGACTCAGCCTTAGTGCTTGGCACGCTCTACCTGGTAAGGTGCCCTTTAATTTGGGTAACCCCATACAACCAATTTTTAGGGCAGACTCCTTCTATGTCCAGACCAAAGAGCGCACGCAGTTACTGACAAGTTAACAGCAGCACCTGACAAGACATCAACCTGTAACTTGTGATTTGAGCAATCATTTCCTAATCCCCTCTTTTTGTTTTGCACCTGTCTCCTTCACTTTTCACAGTTTAGTTCTTAGTTGCCTCTTGACTGCTTCCCTCCTCATATTCATGCAGACCGTGTGCACACACAAATACCAGCTAATGTTCACACACACACACACACACACCTTGCACTCTCTTTTCCGGCAGGCTCTTTTCTGAGTGACAGAGTATTAGGGAAGTGTGTGATGGAAAAGAGGGAGGGTGGAAAAAGGAGGGAGGAGGGCAAGGGAGAGAGGGTCACCTTGGGAGAGCAAATTTGAGCGAATGTCTGGAAAAGGGAATGAGAGGAGGATGAAGAAAGAAAAGTATTTCACTTATTCTGTTGATGCGAGGTCGTTCAAGTTCAAACAGCAGGAAACGGGTTATACATGTGTTGCTTTATAATGCAGCCACCTCTGCTGCTAGTACTATTAGCACTATTACTGCTATTAATACCACCACTTATCCTGCTTTTTGATTCTTCTTCTTCTTGGCTGCTAAAAAAACAATATGCTTTTAAGCAACTTGTCATAAAAGGCTTTGAATGATTGGGTCTGTTCGTCTGATTGAAATAGGTTCTTTGCTTGCATCATTTAATACAGCTAAAGGTGAACTCCACTGATTTTACACATCAAAGTGTATCTTTGAGAACGCTACATATGAGGGCCCATATGAGCCCTTTGTGGCTGCAGAGGGAGTTATTTGAAGTTTGATAAATTTCCTGAATCAGTGTCACTTAAATCTACAAATGACACAAAATCTGTGGAGTTACAGAGAAGTGAGCTCACCAGACATCTGTATCAAACTCCTCACCTCAGCTTGAGGCTAGCAGCTCAAGGCTACACCAGCTAGCTAGAATAACACACCTGAACCTTCTGAAAATTTTGGGTTCTGAATTAAAGCATTCGTTTTTATGACAGGATAAGCTTTCAGGTACAGGTAGAGTCATCTAGTTAGTGCATCTGCCAATATGGCCCTCTCTTTTTGCAAGTTCAGTGGATTTATCTAATTCTTGGAAGACGGTTCGGGGCCCATAACCCAGAGGTCAATGGATCAAAACCATCCTCTTCTAGTGGTCAGTGTTGCCATCCAACAGTGGACAGTCAGCTCGCCTCGAAGCACATTGCCAGGCTGAAACTGCTACCTATGTTAGATGGCTTGAATGTGATCAATACTACAATTGATATTCAGTCCTTTTGTGTTTTTTTCTCTTGGTATTCTGGAGCTTCAAGATGGTTCAAGACAGACGGGAAAAGTGGTAGTGTGGCCGAGTGGTCTAAGGCGCTGGATTTAGGCTCCAGTCTCTGTGGAGGCGTGGGTTCGAATCCCACCACTGCCATGTTCTTCTCCAGATACTTCAAGTATCAGTCTCTAATCTTAGGTTTAGGGCAGAAGAATGAAGAAACTCCTGTGAATGTAAGTCACTTGACACCCTAAAATCCAGAGGACATGTTCCGCATTGTCAGAGATAATGAATTCCTCTCTTTTTCTCTGCTGCCCAATCAACATTTTCTAAAGCATTGAAGTTCTTAGGTCAAGGTAAGCTTTCAGGTACACACAGTTCCACTGTGGCCAGTTGCTACGCAGTAGAGTTATCTCGGGAGGGCGTCTGCCAATCCAGTCTTCTTTTTTTTCCAAGTTCACTGGATCATCAAATTCTCACAATACGGTTCTTACAACATGGCCAGTGTTGCCAACCATCAGTGCAATACTCAGCTAGTCCACAGACATATTGGCGAGCTGAAACTGCTTCCTGTGTTGAATCACTTCAAGGGTCCAGTGGCTTGAATGCCTATTTAGAATTTGGTGCGTTTGTGTTATTTTTCTCTCGGTATTCTGGAGCTTCAAAGTGGTCCAAGAAAGCTGCAAAGAGTGGTAGTGTGGCCGAGTGGTCTAAGGCGCTGGATTTAGGCTCCAGTCTCTACGGAGGCGTGGGTTCGAATCCCACCACTGCCATGTTCTTCTCCTGATGCTTGGACTATCAGTCTCTAAACTTAGGATAATGGCAGAAGAACAAAGAAACTCATGTGAACGCAAGCCATTCGATACTCCACAATCAGGAGGTTGGCCCATTGCTATGCAGTAGAGTCATCTCTGGAGGGTGTCTGCCAATCCAGTATTCCTTTGTTGCAAGTTCACTGGATTCATCAAATTCTCGAGAGACGGTTCTTACAACCATGCACTGGAGCAGAGTGGCGCAGCGGAGCGCTGGGCCCATAACCCAGAGGTCGATGTTGAATCACTGTAAGGGTCCAGTGGCTTGACTGCCTGTTTAGAATTTGGTGCTTTTGTGTTATTTTTCTCTCGGTATTCTGGAGCTTCAAAGCGGTCCAAGAAAACTGCAAAGAGTGGTAGTGTGGCCGAGTGGTCTAAGGCGCTGGATTTAGGCTCCAGTCTCTATGGAGGCGTGGGTTCAAATCCCACCACTGCCATGTTCTTCTCCTGAGGCTTGGGGTATCAATCTCTAATCAACTTTGTAAGTCTGTAATATGTCAGAGTTGTACGTGATCCCCTTCTGTCACCTTGTTGTGGAGTTTTAATTGATCTGCAGATATTTGCAATTTTTTTCCATGGATAAAAGGGAATTTCACTCAAACGAACCTGAGGTTTTAAAGGATAGTCAATGTAATGTGTTAGTGCTGTTAGTGCTGTGGTTAGAAGAGCACTTACAATTACTTTCACTTGTCATTGTGGTTAATGAAATGTGAGTTCTTTGGGAAAGGGAAAAGACGAGGTTGTTAGCCTTTAGCTTCAAATAAAACAATTCCAGCAATACAAACAACTGTAGAACAAGACATCTATTGAGTTAACTACCAGGTAAGGATTAGATAAAAGGGGAAAGTATTCTTCATCTGGTTAATGGTAAGTCCTGTACATCACCTGCAATATACAATTTGTAAACCCTGCAGACAGCCTCATTTCTATCTTGATAAATTAGAGCTACAAAAATGTGCAGCTTCACCTTCTGTGTGTCTCAAAAGGAAAAGGAAGTCCCTCGTGATGTCTAAATGAGATTAATGGATGCTTTTGCCATCTGTTTTTCTTGATCATTACAATTTTGACAGAAAATCTTAATATTCTAGCATCAAAATACATATGCTAGAGTGTGATCTCAATACCTTGGGGGAGTTTAGAAAAACCTCGATTAGGTATATTTTAAAAACCACATCCTTATTTCTCATGGGGAATTTGGACAGCACACCAAATAGAGTATAATGACTGCTGTTAAATGAACAAATTAATTTATCCACATCTACTGAACAGTGGTTCTGATTCATATTAATGCACCGTGTGCCAGTCAAGCCCAGTGATAGATTTGTGTATTCCACAGAAAAAGGCTTCATGAGTCATATTTTATTCACCCAAAATCACAGTCAAAGCAGCTTTAATGATACCCGTTAAGTAATGAAGGGCTGACAAAGGCCAAACCTGAAATTAGTCATGAAACATGCTATAAGAACAGATCAAAAAAAGTAAAAAGTAATTCAACTTTTGAAAGCTTATTTGTAAGTCCACCTCCAGGTTACTCAGTTGGTAGTCAGAACTGAGTTCACCGCTTGTTGAACACACCTAAAGACATTTGGGACCTTGCACCGTATCTCATTTCCCGACTGCGAGAAGAAGGATTAGCTTTGTGCTGTCGAACGTAAAGGCTACAGAGGAGAGATAGAGGCGCACAAGGTGTGGACGTCTGGATTAACACTGGATTAAGTTGTATTGCAGGTCCTTCCAGTTCACACTGTGTTTGTGTGTGTGTGAGAGAGAGTAACCTTCCCCTGGGCAGCAAGGTAGGTTTGTCCGAAAAATAAAACCATATTTATATATATATATATATACCTATGGGATTCAGTGCCTTATTTAAATTTATTTGATGCTTGACACACTCCCACACACACACACACACTCCCACACACACACACACACACACACACACACACACACACAAACACAATATAGCTCCATGGAAACCCTTAATTATATCCCCAGGCTGAAAACAGTTTTTGTGCTGCCTGCATTCATCTGACTCAAAGTCTCATACTTTTTCTTTCAAATAAAACATTAAAAAATGTAATCTTTAATTTAAATTTTAAAAATGTAGATGATAGACTGAATAGTAGGTAGCATAATTAGTTTTTTGTTGTTGTTTTTTTTTACATATATTTGCAATCCCTTTATAAATGTTGTATAACTCTCATTGTTTAGAAATATATCTACAGTGTCGACTGGCCTTGATTCGTAAATGAATGTTAGCTAGGTTTTTGTTTTTTTTTTTTCTGTAAATTAATGGAATTAATGATTATTATATGTTTGGTGTGGTACCCAGGAACATTAGCTGATTGCTATGACAACAGATTAAGTGCATATAATGCTAACTAATAGTACTGAATTCTTGTTTAGCCTGCAGCTAACTTGTAACTTTCAAAAGTGCAATAAACTCTAAAATCATCAAAAAAGGCTGCAAGTTCTATCATCATATTAGTTCATTGATCAAAAACGGTATTTAGCAAAAAAAAAATGTCACTGTTCAATTCCAAAGAAATGGAGGCAGGGCAGTGCTCTCAATGCTTATATTTGGTCTGACTTTAAATGTGACTTGACTCAAACAGAGCACCACTCTTATTAGCAATTATACCAGAGGACATATCTGAAGAGAATGCCTGTCAAAACATCAACTGTAATCGTCTCTTTAGGCGGCTCTTGGTTAAAATGGGGCCCTAATTGAGAATAATGACCCGTCTCTGCCTTTTTGTGGGGTAATGTCTCTAACTGACTGCTCCAGCCGTCTTAAATGAATCATCAGAAATGCCCATCATGACATGAGATTCCCCTGAAAAAGAAATGAGCAAAAACAACCCGGTGAGTGCCAGGCAACAGAGGCAAGGAACTCTGTATAATTGTGTCCTTTTAACTAAGCTGGCTGAGCGTCAGGAGAAACCTGCATCATCAGAGAGCGTGGGTTTTGCATCTGTGACCTTAGGTTAGATAAAAATTAAAATAAACAATTCAATTCACCATCACATTGACGACCACGGCCTTGCGTCTCAGTGGAGCCTTTTGTGTGAGAAAAGTGTATGTAGACTCTCTTTTTTGCTTTTAATAACATGTGTTTATGGGCTGAAGCTGCTGTGGTGTTTAAATTACTTATACAGCTGTGCCCTCATGTACACCTGGCGTTAAAGGGACAGTTGGGGGTTGTATGGGGTACTTATCCATAGTCAGTGTGCTACCTACAGTAGACAGCAGTCAACGTGCAAGCAAAGCTATGCACTGTTATGGACAGAGTTGGAAGAAAAACACATTTTAGCTACATAAAAAGTCTCAACAAGTGAAAAAAAAAAGAAAAAAGTCTGCATTCATTCACATAAGGACAACTGCACCTCACACTGTATTATGCCACAGATGGCTGTGTGTGTGACGTCCTGAAGGCTTATGGCGTGCTACTCCACACCATAACTTTACATGGATACATGTGTTAGAATGTATGCCGTCATATTGTAAAGCCTTATGTGTGTAGAAGTGTGTTTTCCACTTAGGCAGCACTGTGTCTCTATATTATATCGTTGTATCTTAATCTATTTTTGATGATAAAGAATAATTATCAAATCCCTTAAAAGTCTGAAGAGGGATTTCTTTACAGCAGTCAATCTTGTGTGTGTGTGTGTGTGTGTGTGTGTGTGTGTGTGTGTGTGTGTGTGCGTGTGTGTGTGTGTGTGTGTGTGTCTGTGTGTGAGAGAACCTCCACCCAACAAATGATGGACTACAAGGGAGACACAGAGGTGATCATTTTTTCCTATCAGTGTAGAGATGTGTGAGTTTCAAACCTTGGTTGCCAGTTCCTTGGATTCACAAAGATGATATGTAATGACTCCACCGCCAAAAAATAATGAGCTAGGTACATTATTTCATCTTGTATCCAGGCTTGTCACGCTGCTTCCAAGAGAAATAAATCCGACTGATCTTCCTGTGCTGGCAGATCAGCTCACTTTTTTATTATCGAGTCAGATTATCAAAGAAAAACTGACATGAAATGAAATGAAAACAAAATTGCTCGTAAAGTCGCAGCTAATACTGGACTTCAAATAGTCGAAAAAACAAAACTTTACTGTGTGGCTACAAGAAAAAAGAAAGAAGATATTAAGCTTCATGTACCTTGTATTTCTGTATTAGATAACATTTCGAGGGGAAAAGGCACTTTGGCACAATCCTTGACATTCATTACACAAGCAGAGGAAATATTTTAACTGCATGTCGCTTCTCTCACCCCAGTATGATAAAAGTACAAGTGCAAAAGTGCTGCCAGAAATTTCACTGCACATTTTTCACATTGAGGTGAGCTGGGTGAGGTTCAGCAAATGCCTTGGAAAGATTTTCTTTTATTCCTTTGAGGACTTTGGACAGGAAGCCGAGTGCAGGGCTCTTATTTGTTCTCATTTTATCCTTCATTGGAACCTGAACCTGCTAATTTTATTGAAGGACTGAGTGTGGCAGAATGTGACAAAACAAACTGGAGTACAGTAGCTGCAGTTCTTGTTAAGCATTTAGGTCCACTGGTTTTAATGAAACCTCAATTAAATAACAGTGTCTAAGTGAATCAATGCCAGTTTCATTTTGCTATAAAATATCTGGAGAAATAATGAACTAACTAAGGTAACAAACTAATCACGACTTCTGGTCAAAATCTTCACAGGGTATCTTTAAATGATCAGTGAGGACAGACATACTACTGTAAACTGTAGTATGGAACTGATGGAGTGGGATAGGCTGATCAAGCTGTTCTGTGAAGCTTTAAGAACAGTGGTACTTGCTAAATGCTAACATCAGCATGCTAATTTCTGTATCTGTAACTGTAACTGCAAAAACTACAGTTACTCAAATGCTCAGTTCAGGCTGACTCCAGAAGTGAGTCAGTCTCCATAAGTCCCCATGTTAAAATGTCCAACTTCACAGCAGAAATAAACATGTTTACAGCCTGGTACAAAAAACAGTTTTGGTCACTATAGCTAATTTCCCCGTTCATGACACACAACTCACCTGTTCAATTACTTTAAGGCTTAAAGTTATGCAGAATTAATAGCACGGCTGCTTTGACAGGTGGGTGCCTCAGCCTGCCTCAGATCCACTGACGATTCACGTCTTTGACAATTTTTCAATTAGCCGACAGAGACACGACTATCAAGATGGCGGCCAGAGCCATCACAGTGAGCTTCACAAGGCTCAAAATATCACTATATATCACAGAAATATGTTTATCGTTTCATTTGATCTTATTGTTATTTCATTTAATAAACACACTTCATACAGACACTAGGAGATTATCATGAGACCCAGTGACAATGATGGGGACAAAATACTGAAACAACATTAGAAATGTGCAGAAGAATGAAGATGTAAAGATGGCAGAGAGGAGAAAAAACTAAGATTAAGATGTTAGAACAATTACTTTGACGTACCAAAAAACAATTTATGTGCAATTTTAATTAAGAAAATCCTCATTTCAATTAAGATCTTCTGCAATAGAAATGGAAATATATTCAGCATACGAGTAAAGACATGGTTATCGTAACGTGATTTTATTTTGTCACTTTGACAGCTAAAACATTTATGAGGAGAAACAAAGGGAGAATAAAAGAAACAATGACATCAAACCAGGAAGAGAGGAAGTCTTTCACGGTCATTTCAGACTGGCCCAAGGGTACAGTCAAGTCCTCTCTCTCTTATTGCATAAAACTCCCAGCATACAATAGCCATTTTCCCTGACAATCTGTTTCACTATGGGCTGGAAATTAACACACATGCACACACACACACACCCACATGAGGCAATGACTGGGAAATTAACTCAGTGTCTGGGCCTCTGATTCATTTTACAGGAGCAGAGAAATGATAATGACAGTACTTGTGGAAACAGGAAATAGGAAGAGAGAAGTGATTGATAGACGTTGGGCCTTCATTTATATCTTTGCTTTTTTTTTAATCTCTTCTGCCCCCTGGCCCTCTGTTTTTCTTTCACCTCCGAATACACTTTAAACATCCTACTGTCTGTGTAACATAGTCATGTTGATACATTAGTATAATTACAGTAGCACCCTCTATCAGATTCACAGGTGCTACAGGGATAAAACCCTCACACACTGAGCTCAGCTTCAGTCAAGTTAACAGATAGACGCAGACAGAAACTAAAGCAAAGGACAGGGGCAACAATAACATCAAGAGGGACTGACACGCTGAAGGGCTTTCCAGTCAGTTTAATAAGGTTTCCTGAAGACTGGAGGCTGAAAGGTTTGCACCACACATCTCACCTCCTCATTAAATTTCACTGCGATGCTTTTGGCATCTTTTGGTCGTCCTTTTGAGAGCAAACCTGAGCCTGGAGGCAAAAAAAAAAAAATCATCAATCCAGGACTGAGCAGGTCAAACCTTTTCATTCAAACAGATAAACGCAGCCTCCTCAGGTCGTAACTCGCTCCCTTCCACCTACAAGATTAGTTAGTGTAACACAGGCTGTGGGGCCCTGTGATGTTTAAAGTGAAAAGGGATAGAAAATCCTCGTGGTGGCAGTTGGGCTCTGCTAGAGGGAGAAGCTAATCATGGTGTGTACAAATGAATTAAACCACTAACTGCTTGCGAGGATTAGCGTTTTGGGCAACAAGTGGAACTGATACTCACCAGCATGTGTGTTCCCTCCCAAGATTAGCAGCAGATGGATGGAAGGATCCCTTGATTCACAGTCAGTGAATCAAAGAGAAAACATTTGACCGAAGAAGCAAACATCACCTCTGGGAAAGGCCTTTTGAAAACACATGTACAATTAGTAACAATAGTAAAAGTGGGAGGTAATACATCATCTCCACTATGATCTTATTTGTATCACACCAACATGCACAATTAAAGGAATACTCTGTGCTGGGAAATACTGGGAAATATGATGCTGCAGCTAGTACAAATGTATTATATCACATTTGATTAATCCATAGAAAAACCATCCATCCATCTTCTCCAAGCGCTTATCCTCACCAGGGTTGTGGGGGGCTGGAGTGTATCCCAGCTGACTTAGTGTGAGATGTGGAATACACCCTGGACAAGTCGCCAGCTCATCGCAGGGCACATAGAGACAAACAACCATTCACACTCACATTCAAACCTACGGGTAATTTAAAGCCACCAATTAACCTATTAATTGCCGGTGAGAACCCACGCAAATACAAAGAAACTCCACACAGAGACTCAATAAGACATTATAACATATATTGGATGACATATAGGGTCACTATTTGACAGTTTTTCTATATATGGAACGTGCTTATTGTCTTCCATCTACGGTCAGCTTTAGAACCTTATTGACCCATGAAAAGATGTTTGTTTCATCATGTGTGTGGGATAGATAGAGGGAGGATAGCTTTAAATAAATAACTAAATAATAAAATAGTAAAACAGCTTTGATTTGGCCAATGTGCTGTGTGGAAACATTTAGGACAGCCTTGCAGTTGATAGTTTACCAACTGAGGTGGACATAAACGGGAGAGTCGAGGCACGCCATTAGATAGTTGTTAGAAAAAATATCCACTCATTCACATTGCTCACAACCCACATGAATATTAACTGGCTCAGTGATGACTGCGTAAACACAGATTTGCATTGCTGGTGCTAAACGTGTCTCATTAAAGTGTTTCAGGTTTATTTTGTGAGCTAGTTTTTTTCGGCTTCCTGAAAAAAATGATCACGATCAAATTCATCAGAGGGCGGCGATATATTGTGTTCATTAGTCAGCTGTAGTGATGCTGATTTTGTTACCTTCAGATGGAAGCAACCTAACTATTTGAAGCTGGAGGCAGTTAGCTCGGCTTACCACTAAGACTGCAATTTAGCGTACAGACATGAGAGTGGTATTGATCTTCTCTACCTCCTCAAAGAAGTGTTTCCCACCCCCCCCAAAAAAACTTGTGTCAAACTAGAGCTTTTAGTTGTGACACACTGATTAGTAACACTAATACAGAAGAAATACATGTGGCATCTGCACCCACACACACACACAGAAACACACACACGCAACCTGACCTAAGCTGTCATTGGTGTTATTGAGTGGTTTTTGGTGAATGAGCTCTCTCGCGTCTGGGCCCGCGGCGTTCAATTCCACTTAGGACTCCCTGTCAGTTGAGCTTGTAAATGCCACTACAGCCTTAAGAAATAAGAGCTGTAATGGCGGGGCAGCACCAAGGTGAATGACTAACAGGACAAATGACACCGAAGCACACTGGACTGTTACCATGTTCCACTTTGCTGTTATAGAGATGTTTACAAGTGCCAACACAACTGAGCTATTTGACCAGGACCAAAGTTCCTCTGTCAAGTATCATTTAGTATATTAAACAGGCTATTTAACGAGATGTATTTGTTAATGAGCAGAAGGGAAGATTGGTGACCATGTCATTGTCAGTAAATTGACTGGATTTATTCGTTAAAAACTTCAAATATTTGCCTGCTGTACTTGACACAGGTAGAAGAAATGCATGAAATGACTTCATTTGTGTCATTTAGGGATGTCAGGAGTGGAGTAATGTGTTTCATAAAAGCCTTTTAGCATAAATATTACATTAAGTGATAGTTAGAAAATGATTTCATTTATTCTTTTGTCCCTGAGAAAGTAAAGGCCTCATTTCATTTTCAGGTTTTGTTTTACAGAGTAGCTTCACAGGTTCAGAAAGCCACGTTTGATTGGGTGAGAGCATTTTTAATGCCACCGGGAGTCAAAAGGTCAGCGTAACAACCAATATAAAGAAACAGCAAGGTCATAAAGGGGGATGATTTTCTATTAAGCTTTGCTAATGAAAGCTGCAAAAGGACATTCACAGCTAAGGGACGTGAAGGTCAGCTGTCTTTGTCCAAGAAAATATGATAAGAGGACAATGCACACTGTTTGTAACCTTGTAACACTAAATATAGCATCAAGCCTGAGCTCTCAGTCCATCTGATTTAATACAGAGCTTTCAGGTGACACCTCTGGTTGCCATACCTGTCCCTTGGCAACAATGACATTTGGTTGTTGTTTTAAATAAGCGACTTGCCTGTTTCAACAAATGTGACCCAGAGGCAAAGCTGCCATCTGGATGTTCTTTAGAATTCCAGAGCAGCCACTGTTTTACAGGTCGTCCAACAGCAGCTTGTTTGGCCCATTTGGCCGTGTACGTACTGCTAAAGCTGCTGTTCTGGCTCATCTAGTCAGAGCTGTTGTTGTAATTTTGTGTTGAATGACAAAATTACTGAAATAAAGATATGAAATAATATTCTGATTCTGAAGTGAAGGAGTTCAAGTATCTCGGGGTCTTGTTCACGAGTGATGACGGTGAAAATGGAGCGTGATCATCCGTGACTGACCGTGGTGGGAAAGAGGGAGCTGAACTGGAAGGCAGAGCTCTCTGGTTTACAGTCTATCTGCGTTCCAACCCTCACCTATGGTCATGAAATTTGGGTAGTGACCGAAAGAATGAGATTGTGGATACAAGCGGCCAAACTGAGTTTCCTCCACAGGGTGTGTGGGTTTATCTTTAGAGTGAGGAGCTCGGACATCCGGAGGGAGCTCGGAGTAGAGCTGCTGCTCCTTCATGTTGAAAGGAGCCAGTTGAGGTGGTTTGGGCAACTGGTTAGGATGTATTAGGAGTTGTTCTGTGGAAGTATGATATTATCCCACTGCTGTCATATAGTATTGCTAGACATTGGTGCTTTTCCATGGCATTTCCTTTAATATGTTTCCAACCAGCTGTTGTTATGTGCAAATTGAAAATGCGTGTCAACACCAGATATTGAATTCCTAATATTTTTTTCTTTATCTATGATTAGACGAGGAAGATATTAGCTGGAAGTATCTGCCTTCCCTCCACTGAGGAACAGCACTCTGGACAGCTCCTAGCTGCTCCCTGCAGCAGGATCAGCACCTTGGAGAGCGCCTCAGCTCTCGGTCCTGTCAGTGCGCGTCGACCGAAGCTTCGTCTGCACTGGAGAGATGAAACATCAGATCTGTGTGGAGAGATGTCAAACTTATAGCTAAATGTTTGTTTTGTTTGAGGGTTGACTGGCACAGTTTTAACCTTAATCCTACCGACTGAGACAGCCGGCAGACACAGAAGTCTATCATGACTTTGTCAGACTTTTTTTTTTTTACTTATGTCTTCATATTATTGTTTTCTGTTTTTTAGTGCTTTCAAATATTTGTGTTGTCTATACATAGTACAGTCAAAGCACCAAAGTCTACCAATGTAGAATTTTATTTATTCTCATTTTAGCCAATGTGCAAATTAATGGCAACTTCCCCAAAATAATATTCATTGATGTGTTGTTGTTGTTTCAGATGACATTAATTACATAACATACATTTTTTGGTAGAAATTGGAAGAACATTTTTTTTATGATGGCTTTTTCCTACACCAGTTTATTGTTGCGGTTCACAGGGACACCAGTCTGTATTCCATGTATGTTAAATATCTTGGTAGGATGAGGGTTAATTATATTATTATATGCTCCCTCTTCCTCTACAATGCTTTAATGGTAGCCAGCTCAAATGTCTATCTTGATGGGTCTTAATATAATGGTAGTGAATGGAAATGTAAAATATAATTATATTACTGTCACTGTTGCTGGCTAATGACACAGCACAAAAGTGGCAAGATTCAATCTATAGAAGGACGGTGTACTCTTAATTTAATATATACAATTACACTTTGTCACTTTGATTCCATGTAGCTGTAACAGTGGCAACTAGTTGCTCAGGACTGAATGAAGAGAAAAGTTATCAATTAATAAGCCAGGTTTTGTTGGTAGTGGTGGAGCAGCTATGTGGAAGATTTGCTACTTGACTACATATCTAATTAAATCTAAATCTAATTAATATAGTCACAGTTATGATACTGAGTGCTAATTCAAACATTTATCCAAACATCTTATCATCCAGAGAACATGTGGCTAAGAAAGGCTCCAATTATTTATTAGATTTGCATGTTCACGGCTCATTTTCTACATGGTCCTCTCTCCTGTCGTGGGCCCATAAAGAGCCGATAACCTCTCTGTTACAGTTGGAGTGAAAAGGGTACTGCACAGTACATCAAGCATGTATTAGGCATATAAAGTGTAAAATATTACAGGACATTTCAAGGTTCTTCAGATGCCCTGTTCTCTGTGCTGCTACCATTTATTTTGGTAACTTGGCTTTAAATAAAAACTTTCCAGTGATATGCTTTATAAAGCACTGAGTGTTGCTCTTTTTTGAGTTTTATTTGGCCCGTGTTGCTGATAAGACCTTCTTTTGATGCATCAGCATTACATTTCATTATTTTGGCTTGTTTTCTTGTCAACAACTTGGAGATTTACAACTCCTCTAGCTCTGCGTCTGGCCACAATGTGGATTCTCAATATTTCTCAGATTCTGTCACAAGTCCAAAACCTGGAAGAGCGAAAAGAGGCTGAAAAGGGAAGGGAACACACATCCATTTGTTTTACAAGACAGGACAGCCGAGGAGAGGGACCTTTGAAAGAGAGGAGCAGAAGGATAGAGAGAAAACAGATACAGTGTGTATTGAACACAAATCAAAGTTTGTCTTGACACAGCACTTTTTCTGTAGGCCTCATAAAACTGCATGTACTCACTTTGGCCACATATTCCCCTGAAAGACACACACACATACACACACTACATATATACACGCCAACTAACTTACAACTTCTAACCCTTCACCACTGTTTGAGGACAGCTTACAATTTAATTGGATGTAGTTGCCACACACACACACACACATACACACGTAAACACACACTGGAGAAGTGAAATATGCTGATACAGCTTTTACACCAGGAAACACCACCATTTTCAGCAAGGAACAAGTGGATATAAATACTTCAGCATCAGCTTCCATGTCACAACAGTGTGATCACACAGTGTCCAATGATACTTTTCCTTTCCCAGGAGAGCCACCCTGCCCCGAGCTGTTTGTCAGTACAACTTAGACACCTGGACAAGCAGAGACAGGGACAGAGGGGGGGTTTGTCTGAAAGCTGTGTGTGTGTGTGTGTGTGTGTGTGTGTGTGTGTGTGTGTGTGTGTGTGTGTGTGTGTGTGTGTCTGTCTGTCTGTCTGTCTGTCTGTCACCATATCCACTTGCCATTTCTTTCAACACCTACAGTATTCTGCACTTCATTTACTTTATGGATCAGCTCACTCAATCACAACGAGACATATTTATATGACAAGCCTTAGATGTCAATTGGAGGATGTTTGCCTCCTCCCTGTTCAGTCTCCCTCCCCTAACTACACACTAGTTTAAGTCTTGTGGAAACCTCTGCTCCCCTTGTGCCCCAAAAAATACCTCACTGCCACTCTCCTGCCACGTCCGACTCAGTCAGGTCTTCTTCCACCACAAGCCCCCAACACTAGGTATCCTACTCACGTGCAAATCCCCTCCTTGTGGATGCAATAACCTGTGTTTAACTGATCCCGGCTTGTGTTTGTATTTCCAATAAAAACAGTAGCTCATCTTGTCATGTAGAAGGTACAGATTTGAAGAACTAGTTCAACTCATTTTCTTTCATGCCGCAGTTTGAAGAACGTCGTTAGGAAGCGCTCATTAAGTATGAAGCTGGTGCCAGCAGGCATAAATCTGCTTACTTCACTGATTAACATACTATAATTTGTTGTATGGGGAGTTATATAACGTACAACTAACAAAAAGCAAAGCAGTGACTTCCCTGAGTCTTGATGACACGGAGAGAAGTTGCTAGGCAACCAGCAGAGACACTGCACAGAAGCAAGAAATTGTTATAGCAGAAGCATCCGGATCTTTAGCTCCATACTTAACCCACAGACATGAAAGATGTATTGACCTCCTTATCTAACTCTCTCAAATAAGCGTATTGATCTTTTTCCTTTGAGGTGTCCACTTTTTGCTGTCTTTCTGCTTCCTTCCCAATGTGTGAAAAATGGAAGTGAATGTCCAGACAACACTGGAGGAAAGAAGATTGAACTTTTTTTTGTAAATCGGGCAAACCGGGCTTCTCTTTGAACACTATCTCCAGACTGCAATTCAGCCTTTTGGCGAAAATGTTGTCCATGTTAGGATCAGTTAGTTACTCGCCACAACTCAACTTTCTATCAAATAGTCTGTTCATCATCTCCTCACCTCTTATCAACTCCAACTCTCCTCTCTTCTCTAATCTTCCCTCAAAGCCTCCTTCCTCTCCTCACGTCATCCTCATCCTCCAGAAGGTTCACCACCACTTCTGTTTGTCTGCCTTTATTTGTTCCCTTCGTTCATCATAGTTTTTTTTTTACTTTGCTAATCATCTTAACCTCTCTGCCCTGCACCTCTCTTTTACCAACTTCCCCCTCTCCTCTCCTTTTTTTTTTTGTACCTATCCAACTTCTCTTCCCTTGTCCTAACCTTTACTCCTCTCCTCTCCTGGGTGTTTGACAGCTTTTATAAACACCCACTAAAAGCCTCTGTTACAGGCTGCTGTTAGGGCCACACTGTTCAGTCTACTTCACCTTCAGTGGAAAAAGGCTTTTACTGGCTGCCATTTTGGCCGTGTACGTGCATGTGGATAATGCGTTAGCACTTCCAGCATTTTTTAAGGGATGGACCAGCATTTTTCATGTTCAGCAGACAATGTTGGGCAAAATTGTAGTGAGAAATCTAGGAAATGTTACAAGACCCAAAATAAGAATTTGAAGACACTTATGCTTGAGGAGTGACTAATCCTTATTAAATAGTTTACTCCATAGTGAGCAGTAAAGTGAGATTAAGGACACATATGACTCTGTTATTTAATGTCATCACGGATGTAATGTCACACAGCTCAGCAGAAAGTAATGCACTTGTCTTTTACACTCTATTGTCGGAGTTTTCGAGGACACTCAACTAGACACAGCCATAGTTTTCTTACTCTCTATCATCCTCTGTGTAGTCTGTGTCGCCCTACTATGAGTCAGCTTGTGTGTTCACTCCATTGCTGTGTTTAGTTTCTTCTTAAGGACAACTTGACAAAACTTACTGAATACACTGATCCTAAACGTATCACTGCCTATAGGCTAGATTACTTTTAAAAAATTAATTGGATCAATCATAGAGAACAGCGAAGACAACATTCATTTATGTCTTTATGTAACTTGTAACTTATGTAACATTTAAAAAGTAACATAACAGTTCATTTCTGAAAAAAAGGCACACAGACGGGATTAAACTGAAATATCCTGTTTAGTGTGTGTAAGTAAGTGTGTGTGTGGCGGCTGAAGGGCGGATGGATACGAATGAAAGAATACCTGGCTGTCTAACAATAGATCCTTGCTTTCCACAGACTGAAGCTTCAATAAACAAGGATTCAATCCCCCTTTGGCTTCCTGTGTAGACCATGTGTTTGATGGAGCTGGAAGCTCTGCCTCCATTGTCCTGCTGGTTTGAATAGAGAGAAAGTGCATGTGTGTGTGTGTGTGTGTGTGTGCATGTGTGTGTGTTTGAGCCCCTTAGGACCAAGTGAGAGTGCCTGCCACTGGAAAGCAGCCATAACTAGCACACATGGGACACACACACACACACACAAACACACTCGGTTTCTATGTTTCTTTCCACTCAAACACACACCCGCAGTCCCCTGGTCCCTGTGCGTGTGTGTTTTGGGGTTTAATTACGTGATTTTTATGGCATAATCACTTGGCCTTAATAAAGCCAAGAGAGTCTTAAGGGAAGTTTACACACACACACACACACCTCCTGTTCTCTCTGAAACACACAAACACGCACACACACAGCATTTTTAGAGCTGCCCAGTTTGTAGTCCATCGTTCTGAATATTGGAGCTGTCGGTTTGTCTCTCAGTAAATGATGAGATACTGAAAAATATCTTTATACAGAATATAATATTTATTAAAGGTTTTCCTTATTTTGCAGTCTTCTGTGTTTTTCTACCAAGTAAAATATTCTCTCATACAGGCTTCATCTTTTCTTTTTTTTACACAAAAATATCATCTTGTCTTTTATTAGGAATCATATCTCTCCTTCTTACATCTTTTAATCCCCAGAATGCCTCTACCTACAAAAACACTCTTTTATGTGATCTTACATATACCGTAAATCAACTTGTTAGCTCCTGCAAAACCAGAAAAGATATACAACTGTTTTGACAGCCTGAGCAGAACTCACCGCGATGAGTAAAACAATCCTCCAATCAGTGGAGTACGCCTCTCAGACGATTGTTTCTTTGTACTCTTTTATTACAACACGTCCTCATACTTAAATGACAGAATAGTTTGATTGCCAGTGACTTCCAGGGAGGGGCATGCTGTTATGACCTTTTCCCAAAAACAGTATGTAACTTAAGTTATGTTACATATTTACATGACGGAAGTTACATAAGTTAACTCACGAATGTAGGTTTAAAGAACTCAACAATGACTTTTGGTTTCACACGGGACACGAAGAGCAGTCTCCTGGGTGAAAGCCTGGGTGTGTTTGACCCATCCATCCACCCGGACCTCCTCCCTAAACTAACTTTGTTTGACCTATATAGCTGTTCTCCTGGAGAGGACAGGCTGATTAATCTGATCCTTAATCCTCTTGGACTGGGTGGCCTTTCAATACATCAAGAGTGTTCTGTACTTGTACTGTATCTTATTAAAGCGTCTTTAACAAGGCACAGCTCCAGATGTGCTGCTCTCTGACCTCTGACCTGTGACCCCTTTGGTGAAATAGTTTATACAGTATTTTATCTGATGTTTAAAACATTTCTCAAACTCAGTTTGGTCTACACTGTTAAAAAAAATACATATATATCGATACTTGCATTGAAATTAGTCTCAGTTCTTGTCCTGTGAGATTGGAAAAGTTGGACTGTAGCCATGATAGAGAAGCTGACTTCAAAGTCTAATCTATACTTGCACTATAGCGCTGTGTTGATGTCACATCATCCGGGTCTACCACTGGAGGGTTGATGATTGATATCTGTCTGAGGAAACCAAACTAAACGCACTCGGTTTTGAATCTTGAGCCGAAAAAATAGAAAAAACCAAGATTATGTCTCATCTGAGATGAAATCATTGTGTGGGATGGATGTGTGGGCTATGTCACAGAGTGTGTTTGTGTGCGTGTGTGTGTGTGCGTGTGTCAACACTACACAGTGGTTTTGAAGTTTCTTGGTTTGTGATTTCCAAACTTCCAGAGCTTTTCCCCAGACATGAGAAATTCAAAGAGAAGCTCTTTGAAACCTCTTTGAGAAAGAGGCAAAGTCTTTAGAGATGTCTTCAGGGAGTGACTGTGAATTGCGGGATTGTGTGTGTTAGTGTGTGTGTGAGAGATACACAGAAAGAGGGAAATAAAGGGAGAAGTCTCCCTTGATATCAAACACTTTTCTGAGTGGCATAGTTCACAGAGCTATGATGATGCATTTATTTGATAAGATACCTGTTGAAAGCAGAATCAGGACTGGTCTGCACTTGCTTTGTGTGTGCACGCATGTGTACCAGGATGCCAAGGGATGAAATAAGAGGGTCTGATCTGCTTTGTGCACAAAGATACTCAGTTAAAAAGAGATTTAACACTCAGACAACAGTGATGATTTGATTCATGATTGTCTTACAGATACATCAGTTGCATTTGATGCATTATGGTTGAGTGTATTTTCATAGATTAGATGTTTATTTTTGGGCTACAAAGTGTATAAAAAGAATTGTGTGAAGACATGATAAGTTTGACTTTGAAATGACGGTAAAAGAACTGTTCCGTGGTTTGGGGTCGGCCATGGAAGTTATTTCCACTGGGTAATGTGAAGTAGTTTCCCCCCTCACGGTTACAGCTTTTATAGTTTTATTTCGAGCCTGACCAGTATATCAGTCAGCCGATATTACCTGTGGTAATATACTGGTGTCGCAGCAAAGTTTATCCAGCAGAGTGGATTTAGAATACTATGACAAGAAGTAGCTCTCAGCAATGTCAGCTAGAATTGGTTGACACTTGCAACAAAGCACACGGCTCGGCATAACTGAACTTTTGGGTGCTAAGTGCACTGAACCCAGCAGAGCTCAAATCACGATGTGTCTGAAAGGACCTTCATGCTTTATCGATTGAAGTAGGTCTTGCACTGAACACAAATACTAAATCGGTTTGGTTTGGATTGGTTTTGTACTAAAGTAGTAAAGTTTATTGAAAGTTTATTGAAACAATTGAACTTAGTCCTCAACAATGTTGACAAAAAAAAAGAGAAGAGTTGTGGGGTTCTCTCTCTAACCTCGTCGATCAAACAAAAATTATGCAAGTTTGGTCAACATTTCTCTTCCCTAGAACCTGCTCGGACAAATTGATGTTATTAACAAAAACATTTTATTCCGAGTCACATGATTAATAAAAGTGGGCGTCATCCTCCTATATAATGACGTACCGGATTACGCCCTGTTGCTCCGGACAGGTACGTTGTGGCGGGCGCATTTCCACACACCCGGTAAGTTTTTCTCATCTGTCTGAGTGTATGAATACCTGAGTTAGAGCTGCTACTGTAAGTGCGCACCCTTGGCCGCGCTAATGTACAGTGAGGGGAAGAAGGATGTGTGTGTTGTCATGACAATTTACCACAGGACAGAAGGGAACGGGGGAAAGATGTGCAGTATGTGCGTATATGTGTGTGTGCGCTGCGTGCGTGTGTGTGTGTGCTGGCCGCAGTCAAGTTACTTTGTGCAATTCTACTATGAAAAGAATGTGAAAAGAAAAATGTGACTATGCAGATAATATAAGTTTTAATCACATAAATCTTGGTGGCTTGTTTTAAATTTGATTTCTGGACTGATTTATTAACTTTTATTGCGAAGAAAAACATGTTTTGATTTATATGAGACAATGTGCAATAAAGGCGCTACAACTATCCATCAAATAGTCATCAGAGCTACGACAGTAAAGGACAGGGTTCTTGAAATACTCTTGAAAGAAGTGATGTTTGGTAAAAGATGCAAATACATTATCTGCTGTTGTCAGGTCTCTATCAATTAATCTAAGTGTAACCTAAATTTGCATAAAAAAGTAGATAATTCTTGTCTTAAAGTGGGCAAGTGAGTGTGTAAAGTCCAGACTTTTCATATGCAAATGTGCATGCATGTATTTCTTAGTTAGAGTGTGATATAATTCACAGTGTATGAATATTCTTGTGGTTTCTACCTCACTTTCATCTGTGATCCAAAGGTTTAAAGCTCCAGAGTTATACTTATGATTACTTACTTTCTCTGTATTCTTGTATCCTGTCCTGATCGTGATCTTTGACCTCCCTGTGCACAAGGGCAGATGGAACCTCTATTTAAGATTATATTCTCATGCATATTTCATTTTTATATTGATGAAGTCATACATCAGTGGCTGTTTCCTTGGCATGCCTGAATGTCCTCTGGGCCTCCCAAATGTCAAAAAGCAGTTCAGATTTCAAAGAACTCGCAGCATCAGTTTGAGAAAAACTTTCTTTCCTTCATTCCCAGAAACTTCTAGATGTATTTTTTTTCCCCTCTGATGACAGTATTATTTTTGTCTGGTGTCTGTCCCCATTTTGCCCCTGTCTTCAGTCCATGTCAGGAGGAACTTTTATTTTTTTTTATACGATTCTCATTTCAGCTCAGTTGCAGTGATGAACCCGGTGCTGACAGGGGCTGCGAGGACAGGCAGTGACAGAGCAGAGATGGAATAAATACTAAGGCATCCGGGTGCTAAATGAACAAGGCAGGGTTGAAAATGAAACACAGGGACTATCCTCTCTCTGTCACTAGTTATGTTTCTGTCCAGCTGTCAGGGGAATTTTCAGCAAACTCTTGAAATGCAGCCAAAAATAAAAGGAGAATCGTGTAAATGTTTTTTTCCATGCTGCAGGCTGGAGCTACATCAGAAAAAAAGGATTCAATCAGCATTATGCCATTTGTTATTGTTTTTAATGTCAGCCTTGTTGACCAAGTGGTAAAATAAAGTTAAAAACAATTAAACTAATGGTTATAAAGTGGAGATTTATGCAGATGGAGGGGGAGTGGGTTTGACATTTGTGGGAACAGATATTAAAGAGAAACTCTCTAAAAAAAACAAAAGTTTTCAGAATTTTTTATGGCACAACCAATTTAATAATAATAAAATAAACACTTATCTGCCTCAGGCAATCTTTTCTCATCTATAGAAAATGAAAGCTGTTGAATGAAATCAATGTGCATTTGCAACCCGTACTCTTTTCCATGTTGTCAAATATGGCAGCTTGGTCATATGTTGGTGGCTCTACACCAAACCATAATGCTGTAGGCATCATTTGTGGATGTGTCCCTCTGGTGTAATGTTTGCCATTGTCAGGTGACAAAGTATAAAGACATGATGTTTGAAGATGTCATAAATATATGCAAGCCCCAAGTAACAGCGATAGGCTGTGAGGAGATTTCGGTGTAGTGGCCACAGTCAGAACTGCTGGTCACGTGACATGCACTGACCTAAAAAGACTTCACATGCACAATCTTTATTTTAAAAAAAAATGTCTATATTACTATATTAGAGTGAATACATTTTTCTAAGCATCACTGACACCCTGAAATTACTCTTTGTGTCTCAGAAGTGTCTCAGGGAGCCAGCTGGAAGACATTCAGAAAAAAAGAAGTCAGAGGAAGTCTGAAAAACTTGATCTCATGCTGCAGGGAGCAACTTATATTGTTAATTTGGTGCCATTTTGGTACACCTAAAGGAAGCCAGTCCAAAACTCCTGAAGTGATTGGCAGTGGTGTAGTGATGCTCATTAGCAGAAAGAAGGTTGGGTGGGAGCTTTCTATGTGCAGTTTCTGTGCATGTTCTATCTAGGTACTCCACCTTCCTCCTACAGTCCAAAGACATGCAGGTTATTGGGTGACTCTAAATTGCCCATAGATGTGAGTGTGAACTGTTGTTTGCCTCCATGTGTATGCTCTGTGATGGACCCCCAATTACAGCTGGGATCGGCTCCAGCCCACCACGCCTCTGATAAGGATAAACAGTTATGTAAAATGGATGGATGGTTTTTTGAAGGAACATGCCAATACAGATGCTGATAGCTCACATTTCATTTTGCTCATCAGAACACATCGTTTTTATTGAATCTAATCAAACTGTTGCACTCGATTAAACTCATAAGTACTATTGATCAGTTGACAATCGATATGTCTTCAAACTGCATCATCTGTCAAAACTGACTGGACCACGTTTAATCTGATACAAATGTCCCTTGTAGCGTACACTTTAGCAAACCAATATCTGTATTCGGTTTATTTACATACAGCTTCTCTTTTTCCCCTCTTTCATCTTCTTGTTTCTTCAGTCTGCAGCAAACAAGAATAGACACAGACTTGATGGCAGTGACTTCAGAAAGGTTCCTCGCCATGTCACACAGTAATAAAAGCAAAGACGTCTTTCACAGCAGTTCCTGACAACGGGAGCTAAACATCTTTCTGATATTCAGAGCTGTTTGTGACTATATTTTACCATGTCATTATACCTAACTGTCAAAAGCATGTTTACAGCGATTTGATGTTGAATTGGACCTTGTGCTTATCATCAGTCAAATGTTACTCTGCTGTCTCTGCTGTCTGTCTGTGTGTATGCGTGTGTGTGTGTCTTAATTATTAAGAGTGCCAGCAGTGCTTTAGTAAGGCCAATTTTAACCAGGACCTCACTTAAACCCTTCTTATCTATCCCTACCTCGGTGACTCTGTCTCTTCATTTGGAATCTGCAGCCTCTTTAGAAACAAACAAATTGGGAGAGTGCTTTTAACCACACACACACACACACACACACACACGCAGACAGACTTGAGGGCCGGTCGGCATTGATTTGCTCTGCTGCTCTGGTCCTGTTTGCAATTCAGCACCTTGATTTGTGCTTGTGGGGACACCAAGTCAGAAGAGATGTTAATTTGATTTAGCCACTGGCTTTTTTTTGTTGCATCAGGGGAACGCCACCGGAAGCAAGGCGGCATCCGTCTTTATCTTAACAGCAAATTAGATATCCAGCTGATATTATGGCTGTCGTTGAAATTCTGTGTCCCTTTGCCGCAGTCTGTCTCGCTCTATTTCTATCTCTCACGAAGACATAAGACTGTCTTTATTTCTCTTGAGTAATTTTGTCCCCTCAGCCTTTTATTTAATTATTTTCCTGTTTTTCTCTTCTTTGGGAGAAACTTTTCAAAGCTGCAGGCTGCATGACACACATACACAGATGTACTCGTAATGAGCTTTTCATCTTCCTCCTGATTCATCTCATCACATCAGTTCATAGAGAAAATACAGCTCAGTCTCCTTTTTGTAAAACACTTGTCCCTAACTTCTTAACCTGTGACGCACTCTGTCTTTGTCTCTCACACACACACGCACACACAGCAGACAGGACTAATGAAATGCACATTGTGGCTTCATTCTGTCATTTCAGAGGAGCCGGAGAGGTGGTGTCTAGTGGCTCAGATGCATCATGATGGTAATGCTGTTTTGGCTCAGGTTCACATCTCTCGTCTCTTGAGTTTGAGTTTGTTTTCAGCCTGCAAAAGGCCTAACTTTGGGAACAGATTGTTCTCATGTTAACGGCAATCTAAGATTAATTGAAATCATCAGAAAAACACGCAAAAAAATAGATTTCTTCAAAACTATTAAATAACCAATATACATGAAATGAAACAGTTGAATTTCATGTCCCTAAACAATTAATTTTCTGTGTGTTTATAAAAGCAGGTGCAATGAAAACAAGAAATATCTGAATGTTAATAAATTGGCACAATGTCAGCACAATCATTCGCTTGTTTTTAAGCTTTCCTACCGCTGTGTCTTTTGTTACTTCACGTAGTGAGCCTTGTTGTTGCTTGTCTGGCAGTTTTCCTATAATTCACCTCACTGTTTGGCTTGACATGTTGGTCATCAGTGCCTCCTGGTAACACCTGAGCCCGAGGTTCCCAGCATTTAAAATCTAGCCTGTCTTACTCTTTCTCTCTCTCTCTCTTTCCCTGCAGGCACCCCTCTGGTTATGTTGCGGCGTTAGTTCCTCCTCGGTTCCCTCTTCTTTATTTCACGTATTTTACCACATTCACACACCATTCATTACTGACACTAATGATGTAGCCACACATCCCATGTCCTTTGATTTGTTATAGCGGTAGAGTATAATCCTTAAATGACTAAATAAATGACTTTATCTTTGAAACAGCGCGTCTCAAATTTTGTCATGACCTCAAGAGCCTGGTGACACCTACAACTTGTCGTCTCCATGCTCTCAAATCATTTGCTAAGTGACTTGTATATTAACAATTATATTCGTAATTCAAACGACTTTTTGATGACTTGCAACTTGAAAGAAATGAGGCGGCCTTGAAAGAGTTGGTGTAACATTACCCACACGACATTACCCACGCTACCCACAGGTATGCGAGTGCATGCTGGGAATTGCATTGTGCTGATTGGATGACTGCCCTGTCAGTCAAGCTCTTTGCAACACTGGATCAGATCATCACCATCATGCCTGTCTAACATTACATTTCTGATTAACTCAGACCAAGAATAAACAACTTGGGACTTGCTGAAGACTTTGACCAAATGACTTGTCTGATTACATGTAATAGGAAGCGTGTCACTTGTAGTGATGCATTTTAGCATCTTTCAGCTGTTTGCAGGATTGTTTTGAATTTACAGCATGCAACTATACTGATACAGATAATAGTATATAGTATGAAGTCTACAGTTGTATACAGTTATTGTATCGATTGTGATAATAAAAATACTACACAGTATTCCACCTGGAAAACAGCGTCAACGTCTTGAGCATCTACAGCATTCTTCCTTATCCCTCCTTTTCTTCAAGTGCTCCTCAGGTGCAGCAGGCAGGATTGGCTATGAAATCACCAAAAGTGTTCTTGGCACACGTCCAATGCACCACGCCACAGGTCTTTACAAAATTAGAGCCCTCTGTCTCTGCTAGAGAACATGAGATTCATTTAACTCAGACAGAGAATCCAGAATCAAACAAACTCATTAAATTCATTTTTTTTTCCTTTGATATGAATCATTGACAGAGCAAAAACATTTAGGCACATCAAACCTTTATTTTAATGTGATAGAAGAATTAAAACCAGTAAATCTGACTGTACTGGGCTAGATTAAGGTTCTAATAACCTTAAACTTTTAGCAAGTTTGAGGTTCTGCTTTTTGCTTTATTTAATCCTTATTACCATGCAAAGGCACCAGCTCGAGTATGTCCCTTCCATCTGCAGCACCTCATCCAATTTGGGTACAGTGATTAAATCTTACACAACCCGCACCAGGCTTCACCGAAATAAGTACAGGAACATCTGTGCTTTTTGTGCACACCAAGCTGCTGGTTATAATTCAGTATTCCACACAACTTTTGAGACTTTAGAGGTCATATTATCGCAATGATATTCTGAGGACACAGCGGTCACTGTGGTCTAGATTTTCTTTTTACTCTGAATCGTTGAACTTCCCTCAGGACCCCGACAGCAGATATTAGACTTTTCATTTTGGAGTGAAACTCTTAGAGAATGTGAGTGTCAATACAAATGCAATGAGGCATTGAGACAGTCTGTCTTTATAACTTTGATTTATAACTTTCATACAGTAAAACAGAGTTCCCTCAAGATCGTCTATTGTCACTGTCACTTGTTTAAACATCATACGAATTTGGTGTCCCAATTACTTTGTGATGCTAAACATGATTGCGGATTATTATTTTTCAGCTTGTTGCAGTGGATGTATGACATCCAAAGCACTGACCTTGACAAACGGCCTGCTGTGGTTCAGAAGGCAGAGCGAGTTGTCCACTCCCCAGCTTCTCCTGTCCTCCTGTTGAACTGTCCTCAGGCAAGACACTGAACCCCAAAGTGCTCCCGATGGGCAGCCTAATCATTGTGTCTGAGTGGGTGAATGAGAGGCAAACTAAACTGTTTTAAATGTAATATGTGTCCCCAAACACACATACACACAGTTTAAGAGCGACACAGAGAGGTTTGATCATGATGACAACCAATAATGTCCTAGTCACAGGTAGTTTAAGTTTGCTGTCTTGTCTGCAAACACACTCTCCAAAGAGATCTCAAAAGCCTGACTATTAATCTAAGAGTGTGTGCATGCGTTTATGTGCGTGTGTGTGTGTTTAGTTAAGTGGCACTATCAATCTTCATTGAGCTCTTTGGGGGAGGGAGTGAGACTGCCCTTCTTTATCAGCCACACACGTCCATCTGTCCCTGTCAGAGAGACACACAGTGGTGTGCATGTGTGCGACTGTGTGTGTGTGTGTGCGCGTGCATGTGTGTGAGAGTTTAGTTAAGGCCAAAAGAGAGTGCCAGCTTAATTGGCCTTAGCCAGGCAGGGGATGTGACAGAGGGAGTTTGGCTGTGAGTGTGTGTGTGTACTAATTATAAGGACCGGCTTTGGTCATTTGTGGAAAGACCCCATTTACAGCCCTTCATGCTCCTATTTCATCTCTGCTACACACCAGCTTTTTTTTTTAATCTATCAGGATGTGATTAACTTAGCTGGAAACGGAGGAAAACTACTGATTAAACAAAAAGATTCTTTTAACTTTGTTAGAGCAATCAGTTTGGGGCAGATTTAACCAAGTACACTGTTTCATGTTGAAACATTGAAGTTCCACGTCGCCACCAAGCGGCAATCTTTATGGCTGGGAAATGAAGCCAAATGAAGCAGAAGTGCCAAAAACTGTAATTCCTCGAGCGGCCACTTGAGGCTGGCTGCAAAACATTTTAACCTCCATAAGCGCCCGTATTAAAATGTCCAACTTCACAGCAGAAATAAACATGTTTCCAGCCTAGTTCACAAAACAGTTTTGGTCTCTATAGCTATTTTCACCATCCATGACAACTCTACGGCGTGAACTCACCAGCCTCACAATATAGCATCAAGTCTTAAAGCTCTTTTTGCCAAGATGTGGTAAATCTGGTCAAATTCCTAACAACATCAAAAAAGTACAATTTCCTCTTTCTTGGCGAAACATGAGCTTCATCGCCACACTAATTTTATTTAGCAAATTCCTAAAAACTCCCTGAAATTGCACAGATAATTCAAAATGGCTAACTTCCTGTTGGATTTAGACTATGGCTCCTTTTTTTAACAACTTGGGATGTTATGTCCAAAACCCATATCTGATTCTGATGAGTTTTTTCGAACATGTCAATGGTGTGAAAAATGCTAAGCAATTAGGGGGATCTATGGTGCAGACATGCCCAGTTGTGACATCAAATCAAAATATTTACCTATTTCACTATGGGTGTCATAAAGGCCTCAAAAGTGTTTAGAAATTTGAAATTCATGCACAAAATCCTAAATGACCAACACTGAAGCAACAACTCCCAAACCTGTTGTGTATTTGGTGGTGTTTTGGAGCCCACTGACTACTCCTGAGCCTTTTCCCTGCAGAACTACATTTCTTCCATAGGAAGGATATGTTTACACCTTGTTTCCACCTTGGATTAGAAGTATCAGATATACTTTATTGTTGTTAATACTATGTTGGAACAAGGAATATTAAGAATTATGTAAGTATTATGTAAGTATTGTAAGAATTATATATCAGTAGATATCTATAGGATTGAATAGGATCAGTAGATTGTGAAAAACACCAGCACTTCCACAGAGTGAGTCAAAATTCAACATTAGAGTGTTTATCATTACAATGCAGGAAAGGCAAAACACCCAGTGTTGGAAGCCATATTTAAACAACAGCCCTGTTGAGAAGGGATCTGTTTTCCAGAGGGAGGTTGGCTAAAGTAATCATTACCACAGCAAGTCTTTTACCTACATTGCAATACATACAAGCCAAAGTGAAATGAAATTGACATAACTGAGATTCAATCATGTGTACAAATGGATGTGTGCGAGGTTGCTGTGAAACTGAATCCTGTCAAGACACATTTTTATCAGTTGATACGAAGGCTTCTTCAAAGTATAAGCAACTCAGTTCATGTAATATATACATTGATTAATATTTATTGATTTAGTGCTAAAAAAATAAGTTGTATGAGATCCAACAGCTTTGATGAATTTCACTTGATCCACATGGCTGTCTTTACTCCAGAATGATTCCGCTCACGGTTTTCTGAACAGGCCACCTGTCATCATTATTTTATTAGGGCACACTAAAATGAAAGGCAGAGACAGCAGCTACTCCACAACCCCTGGTGCTGTGATCTTTCTGTCCAAATGGGATGTTTTCGTCAGTGGGCCGTGAGAGGGGATTTTCAGCCGTGTTGGGAGGCAGTGTGCTGTGACTGATTCAAATACACAGCGGACATCTGCACTGGTCCTGACACACAAACACTTACACACGGTAGGAGATGATGCCGGTGTGTCCTGAGTGTCCCCCTACACAGGGAGGAAGTGAAAATATATTTGGCCTGCTGAGCTATGCTACAACCACACTTTATAGTCTCGACACACACACACACACACATTTGCATTATGATCTAGAGTATCACACCCTTGTGCATGTGTGTGTACATCAACAAAAGCAGGGAGGCTGTGTACATGGAGTATATGTATTGTATGCATTGGGCATTTTATGTATAACAGAGAGATACAGAGCAGTACATAGAAATGGAATAAGGAGGTCGGGGTGATGCGGTGTGCATTGGTAGCAAAAGGGCCGCATGTAACAGCCAGCAGCCTGAAGCGATAGTAGGTATGTAAGATTGTGGGTTGTATTTAAGGATGTGATCAGAATAAAATGTGTGATTCACCTCAGCTCACACTTCTTACATGCTTAGTGTGTTACTGCATTTTAAATTTTAGTTGCTTATATTAATTCATTGTATTCGATCTTCAGCTTACCAACAGTTTCACTTTTTTCTTTGGTCTTCAACGGGAGGTCCACGACATCTAGGGGGTCCTCAAAGTTACTGCAGGGGGGGGCTGCCAAATGTTTGTTTGATCATTACAACACCATCAACATCATTATTCACTCAAACCAAAGTGCAAAGTGAGCTGCAAATCTTAGTTTTATTTTCCCTTTTTGATCAACAACACATTCACTTACAATACAAGCCCACCTTCCATTATTTTTCATAGAACTGACATGAAGCCACCATGTTACAAGCTAAAAAACGCGTGCTCAAATAATAACATTTGTGTTTAACACTTGTTGTGTTTGGATTCTGAGCAGAGGTAAATTGAAAGCTGGACCCATATAGTGGTCTCTTGATTGAAGCTCTTTGTATGCACAGACCTTCAATAGATAGACGTGAACAGAAAAACTGTGTCAGACACCAAACTATGACCAATCTACAGTATTCTTCATGCTGTTCTATTGAAGGTGATTATTTTTGAGAATCAAATAAAATAGGTGGCATAAAGCACCAAAAGCTGTATGTGGCACATTGTGGAGCAGTTTGAATGTTTTAACTGCTGGTTGTGGAGACAGCAAAACCATCAAAAGTCCATGACAATGACAATGACAATGAAAGGGAAAAAAACAACAAAGTGTCATAATAAGTTGTTCTTGTTAGCATAAAAGCTCCCACGGGTGTTCAGTTCAGTTGAGATCTGGTGACTATGAAGGCCAGCATATGATAAACATCCTATTCATACGCATGAAACTGTTCAATAACCCTTTGTCCTGTCAGTGTTTTCCTTTAATTTGTCACTCATCAGTAGTCGGTTGCCAGGTTTGAACACTATTGTAACTGTACTTCTAAAGAACACCCAGGGATTTATCAGTGACTTGACTGACTTACTTGGTATTAAGGTGTAACAATGTGATGGGTACCCATGTAAATAAAACAGCTTTACAGTGTGACAAAGGGGAAGTCTTCATTCAAGTTCGTCAAGTTTGTAACCTCATCTTAGAGTCTTGATCAGTGGCTGTTTGCACACTTGTCATGGCATTGAAGAAGCTGTCATCACCTGACCTAAATATGGAATTTAGTCGTATAATAAGTGAGCCCGGACAACTGTTGTAATCTCCCAAATTCACAACTGCCTAAGATGTTAAGAGAAATGAACTTATTGACTTTTCTCCAGCCATCCACTGTCTCTGCACTGATCATCTTTGACCCCTTCCACTTGATGCGATTCGTGGTTACGTTTTTATGATGTCTTACATGAGGTAAGAAGGTTAGCCATATTTGTTTCCAGTCTTTATGCTAGGCTAGGCTAAATATGTCCCATAAATTTGACATTGACCTTCTAATCTGACTCTGATCAGCTGTCTGGTCCTCTCAGTTACGTGACATAGTCCTTGGTCTGTTTGCCCTGAATCAAGATGTTTGTTTAAAACCCGATCACCAACAACTTTTCCATAAATCATGTTTAAGCGGAACCCACTGTTTATCGGCAGACTGAGAAGAAATTTGCAGAAGCTTGGTTTAGTTTATTGTCATGGGAACGCATTTGTTCTCTGGAGCTCCAGCCTGGAGGCAAGGAGAATTTGTTTCTCCCCTCGGTAAGATTATGAGAGACGTTCACCAGAAATATTGTACTTTTCTGATTAATCTTTAATGCTGTCAGTTTAGCAACTATAAACCTGAGAGTGCCTGTGGGTATTGGGTGCAATAGGATCTAGCCAGGCTTTATGAGCTGAAGGGGTTGCTCCTGTGCTGTTAACTGCTTGGGGAGACATTTTAGAAGGCAGAGTTTGCAGTTTTGACAATCTCGCATCTTCATTTGAAATATTCAGTTTTACCATTGCATTCCTTTGTTCATCTTTAACACAGTCAGTGGTGTCAGCCGCACTAATTTCATCTGCACTTATTATAGTCACATCGGCTTGTTGACATGGTGAATTATCAAAGTGAAATAAAGTTTCTTAGCAACAAATAAGTAGTTAAATCTGCTAAAAATAGTACCGTGGGACCAGTGAGGAGAGAACAGCACAAATATGTCTGAGATATATTACTTCATAAAAAACTTGTGGCATGTTGTATAAGGTTGAATTTAATTTTAGCTGTTCATATTGGGTGGCTTGGTGTGAAAAAAATATCTTTCGGAGTCAGGCTCTTCCAAGGTTGCTCGTATTTTCCTGCGACTTGTAATATGTGTGCGCGGCACTTGTGGCTGCGATGTTTTGCAGCAACATGAACAAACAGCAGTGTCAGAGGGACAACTGGGTGAGTCACAGTTGGTATTTCGTACTCATACACCAATTTCAGCCTGTCAGAGCCAGCACAAACACAAGCGCAACGGGGGGCTCACTGCGAGGTAGACGGAGAGACGACACATCTGCCCTCTGTGTACACTGTTGGCTGCCAGACTGAAGTGGCCTTTGCACCTGGCATATGTGTCACATTCAAACAGAGTCTAAAACTCAAGAAGGAGTACATATAAACATGAGTGTGTCAGGTAAATACAGAACACATTTACACCTGACAGTAAAAGTAGTTTCTCTTTTTTTATTATAAAGCATTTTGACACACAGTATGTTTCATTCCAAACTGCACCATGGAGACTTCTTGGTTTGATCCATCATCATCATCATCATTAACCACATCTCCTGTGTGACAACATGTTATACTGAAACCCATTCGGATCTGCACCTCGTTGTGTGTGCATTCCCAAATTATTGAAGTAATTGTTATATGACAAATTCAGAAATGTTGCATTTATACTTTATTCTCAATGCAGCCATATGCATAAACACTGTTAGTGATTAAGTACACCTTACACTGTGTCTAGGTAGGGTGCTGCAAGCAGTAGTAGCAGCTGCTTCTAACCTGCCTTTTGGTAGTTCTGATACCACACAATCGCAATTGTTTCAGATGTAAATAGATGCTGTTACATGCTTGTGTGACTGAAGTGTGGCCTGTCCAGACAGCTGTACTGATTAAGATAAAAGTGTATCTGTTTAGTCAGATGCATGTCAAATGGGCAACTAAAACTCCTCCGGTGTGGACAAGCCTTTAGTTGCTTTGTTCTATCTCTTAAAAAAACATTACCATCACCAAAGCAACATTGTTAAATATGTCCAACGGGTCAACATATTTTGAGCGTGAATGGTTATCTGTCTCTATGTGTCAGCGACTTGTCCAGGGATTCGCTCCAGCCAATCGTGATCCTAATAAGGATGAGCAGTTATTGAAAATTAATGGATGGATAGGTCAGCATATTCAAGTAACTGAAGAAACATGTTTCTGGTGTGTGGAAAAGTTGTCTGACTGAGTTAAGTCACATAGCATAGTGCTATTTGAGGCCCACAGCACACAATGCACGCACCATGGGTGTCACTAATAATATACACAATCCATTCTGTTCAAGCATTCTAGTCAGCCATGACAGTGTTGAAGTGACCCAGCATGCACGATACCAGGGATCTGAATCTCAGAAAACTCAGTTTACAATTGGTATTAACATGTGGTCTGTTTGTGACATGTAATAATGACATTCACTCCACAGACCTTTGCACTTACACCATAAGTATTTACGTTGTCTCGTTTCTGTCCACATTGTGATCAGATCACAAAATTAAGCAGGGCTGGCGGACTTGTCAACGAACCTGGCACGTTCCAGGTAAATCAATGCCACAGACTTTTGTTCAAAGGAAGGGAAGGGAAGACTTGCTGACCACTGCTTTTTGTTGTTTTTTTCTTAAGCTAGGAGGACGAGGCAGAGTTAGTGACCTTTAAATTTGCTGATCAGAACAGATCTGATCTTGTCTGGTCCGTCTGATCAAGTTTTAATCACCATATATATATGTATTCCACATGCATATACACCTGCATTAACACAGGTTTTTCCTCATTTAGATGGGATACACGGTGTCAATGGGTTGTGAGGAAACTAAATGGAAATTCAGACATCATTCATTTATGAACTTATACAAAAATGTTTAGATGCATGTCATAGGCCCCATAGGCATTTCATCCCTGCCAGAACTTTGTGACTGCTGCAAACCTTTCAGCACAACTAAACTTTTACTGTCAGCACAGATATGTCTTTTCCTTGTCCTTGCTGATCCACTATGGTAACATGAAGACATATGGCCATCATTTGTCTTCACTCTTTAAAGACATTTAAAGCCACACTATAACACCACCTGTTGCGTCCTAATAAAGGGACATAAACTTGAAATGTTTTGGAGGAGAAATTAGGGACGCTTCGTTAAACGCATTTGAAATGATCCCTTCTGGTCATAGTCTGTTGAAGGGAGCAGGCCTTTGTTAAAGTTTTTCAGCGCTTCTCACAAAATCACGCTTTAAATCATCCATCATTCTAACCTGAACCGAAGCAGAAGAGGTGCCTTGAGTATATACATTCTATTTTCTCACATTTTTCAACACAGCAGAGGCAAAGTTAAATCCTCTGTGTCTTTTTAAGTAGAAAGAGGAGTTAAAGTCGTGGGTTAGGTTGATGTTTAAGTGACAGATAAGATCTTCTGTTGCACCCTGCCAACCTCCCCATTCACGGTTATTTGAAACCCTCTTATGTTGAGAGAAAAAAAAAACTTGGATTGGAGGCTAGGAGACAGAAAGCAAAAGGAATGAAAGGATGAGGTGACAGGGGAAGTAACAAGGAGAAAGAAACGGAAAAAATAGCAACAGAACAGAAAAGGAGGGCTGAGCCTTCGCTAGAATGAGTCATGAGGAAGAGAAAAAGAGAAAGAATGAGAAGATAAAGTGAGTCAAAAAAAAACAAGATAATGCGGAAAGACAAAGGGCTGAGGGAATGCAGAGTGGTTAGTTAGTATTAAAGTGAAAATGAGAAGGGGGACACGTTGGACATCAGTACAGAAAGGGACGACAGGGACGAGGGAAACAGAGAATGATAGAAAGCAGATTTAGCCCGACAGTACAGTCTAGTGCTGCTGACAGGAGGAAGGAAAGAAGAGGACAAGATTTTCCACTGTGAGAAACAACAGATACATAAAAGTAAATAGCGTGATGGGCCATCTGTTCTTTTTCTGACCTCTTGTCACAGCCTCAGTCAGGAGCAGCTTTGCATTGCCCCCTTGCTGAAACAACATTGCCTTTTTTAATGTAGTGATTTCTTCTCTTGAATTTGCTCTTTGAGCTCTTGAATCAAGGACTGCTGCCCTCTGTCCAGTCCCATACCCCCCATGGTCCATGATCATATCAACTCCTCTCCCTCCAGGCTCCTCAAAGCTCTAATAACCTTTGACTGCCACCTTCCAGTCAGAACAAAGCCCCTACTTACCACTGTAGACTCATTTTGTCAAGGAGGCCCTAATGTCACCTTCTCCAAACTGAATTACATTCCCTCACAGGCCCTCAAAAATCCTCAGCCCTCAGATTTAATCTCATCTCGTAGCACTTCTGACATGAGTGTCACACAAGTAAGGCCACAATGGCTCTGATCCACAAAGTCTACGAGAGCTACTGTATAACAGGATCAAGATATGGAATATTACTCTACTGTTAGATTCATTGTAACTTATCTGTATCCGTATGTGAGTATATTGGATACAGCTATAGCTTCCTTCAGAGATGTTGGCAGAAGCACACAAGCTGTAGTCTTTGCAAAAGCTTCAGTTTGATTCTGATCCACCATCTCTGGCGAAGGTTTAGTTATGTTTAGGCGACTAAAGTGGAGGAAACATGATCATCATCAAAAGGAACCCATGTTTGACTGTTGGTTGGATGTCTTTGGGGTCAGAACAACCAATTACCCACCCTGACCTCCTACAAGCTTGTGATGTGATGAACAACATCACACTATGTACGCCTTGCTATCTAAGAGAGTACAGCACGTGTTTGCACCATCACAGAAAGCTGCATCTCAATAGAACTCTTTCAGGACCAAAGAGCAGGGTCACATCAAGTCCGGTATACAGGTCTAGACATCTGTAATGACCAATGTTGTCCTCTTGCTAGTGAACTCACATATGTGAGGTGAAAGTCTAAGAACTTATTAATCAACTCAAGCCTACTTGCTGTGACCAAAAACCCCCTTGGCTCACACTCTCCTCCCTAGCATAAAGGAGAAACTATGGAACTATGAAAACCACAGAAGGCCTTATCTAGTGCCAGTGTTTGGTTTGTTTGTTCTGGGCTAACATGGCGGTTGGAGTCCTTTTCCGTCATGTTCTCTATCTAGCCCCCTAAATGGACATTTAAATGAGATGTAACATGGGAGAACGATGAGAACAACCAGCTCAAAAATCAGATTAGATCAGATTAGATCCCGACATTACCTCACCTGCCGGTGCTTTTATCATGCAATCAAGCTGTGGATTTTCACACAGCTCATTAGATCTCCGTGATAATCACTCTGCATACATGTTTGTCTGTCGCTGTGTGTCTGAGTAAAGTATCCTCTCCTGGTCATCCCTCAGGCTAACAGGCTGCTCCTCACTGTCCTTTGTTGTTTTTCATGTCACATTTCCCACCTGCAATGACCATTTTACATCCTTGCCAGCATGTATTTGGGTTAATTAAAAAAGGGATAGCAGATGGTGAAAATGACAGAAATCCATTGGTTCTGGTGTAAACAGGTGGTTGTTGGTATGTTAATGGTCCCTGGATGAAATCTCCCGTTTTTGCCCTGAAAACAAACAAAACGTTTGGGAGACAAGACAGTTTTAGAAACACCAGTATTGATTTGTTACACAGCCAGACAGGTTTTTCTTTTTTTCCCACTTTTAGACAGAGTTAATTATTAGAGGGTTTTAAAAGGAGTTTGGAAAGGTTGGAAGATTGCACAAGAGCCTGTGGGAACTCACACTTAAGTACTAGAAAAACACTGCAAATCATTACATATTATTAAATTACTAATGATGAAAAAAAGAAAATGTGTGTGTGAAATGTAAATGAATGTATTAAACTGACAGGCTGGGTTAATCAAGTTGAAGGCTCTTATTCATCACTGATTTCACCTAGAGTCAACTTTGTTCACAGCAGGGAGGTGTAGATAAAACAAATGAGTGGGAAGAGAGATTTTTCTGTTCAACAACGGAAGATAGGCCAGAAGAAAAAGGGAACTCAGGAAAGCAGCTGTGTGCTGCATTTTATCTGGACAAGAGTCGCCGTTGTGTCGCTTTGTCCAAATTTGTTTTCGAGTGTGGAATGGGCTCTTTGTTGGCCCTTGTGGCTGTTAGGAAAAAACACTTTCACCCACAGCTTCTGCAGCCTCAGGTAGCAGTAATGAGTTCACGATGGCTTGGATATCTTGGACATTCAAAACAATGTTTTTTTTTCTGTGTTTCTTTAGTTTAGTAAATAACTACAATGAAGAACAGACCAAAGAAAATTTGTGTTTGTGTGTCATATTTTTCTTCCCTTCTCTTTCTCTTTTAATTTTTAGAAAGCAGCCAATTTGTGTTTCGGAGAGTGATCACACCTGAACCACAAAATATGTGATGTGTGAACATTAACATTACTACTTCTGAAATGTTCAGTCTTTAACATTACCCTTTTCACACCCCAACACACTGTGGAAGGTCAGTTTCTTGTCAACGGGTAGTTTTTGTCATCTAACCTTGTGACAGCCACACTGCCACTGCTGTTCAATGCTGCATTGACACTGCATTGTGTGTTGAAAGAACAAGTCTTGGTGCTGAAAGTCACCACATGTGGGCACCACAAGCAACATTATTTGATTGGCGATGAAAATGTTTTCGAGGTGTTACATAAACTAATGTATTGGATAAACTGAGAGTTGTCCTGCTGATGGTGCCAGATGAAAAGTTACATCACCAGATTTATCCCCCAAATGTCACAGTTGTTGGGACAATCTGTACCAAATTCTTTGCCAACATGCCCTTCAGATGTAGAGATATTTCACAGGATAACTAACTCCACTAACTCTGCTGGTGGCTCTAGAGGAAAAGTCTGTCTGAGTTATTTAATGGCAAAGACTGAAGGGTTCATCCTCTGAGGGACCATGAATGTTTGTTTCATGCCGATCTAACTAATAGTTGTTGAGATATTTCTCTCTGGACCTAAGTGGCAGGCAAACTGACCAACAGAACAACAACAGGACCTTGAGTCGTGCTGCTAGCAGGGCTAAACAAAACAGTAATAGAGGCTTTTTAGGGAGATTGTGATGTAGTTTTCAGGACAAAGTAATTGTTTTGTTTTTTTCTTTTTGCTGGTGTGACAGTTTCAATCCAGCCTAAGCTCATTGCATCATGAGTGACAAAAAAGGACAACCAGATAATGCTGAGTAATAAAAGAAAAGCTCTGCAAGACTGGCAAGAGATTTTTTTTATCTCAAGTTTAATTCTCAGCTGTCCCATAACAATAAAATCACAATAATAAGATACATTTAAATATATTCCAACTATGAGTCATATTTCCCAGCAGCATCCTGCATACTGTACATGATATTGTTTTACAAATCCTACCACTGTATTTTAAGTAAAGAACAGAGTGTGATTCAACCTGCCTAAACAAAGCTTGATATCTATATATAAGACCATTTGTTTTCAGTTTGCAGTGTCACCTGGTCTAAATTCCTCTTCTACAGGGATTCTTCACACCAGCCCATGAAACATTTTCCTGACAAACACTGGTCACGTTTTGATTTAGGTAGTGAAGAGTAAGAGAGGAGCTCTTTGGAGAGCCTGCCAAGTTTTGAACAGGCAGGGACAGGCATGAGAGGCTGGATGAGCTGATGGTGGAGCGCAGTTTGAGGCCAAACATGTCAGAGCTGAGAAGAGGCTTCACCTGTTCAGGAGCAAGCCAGAGAAACATGGAGAGGGAGGTCAGGAGTGTGGGAGTGAGAAAACAGTTTCATCAGGTCTTCTTCTTGCCCTTTCTTTTATTAGATAAAGAACACTACAATATTTTTTCAGATACCCTTTTTATATCTAGCTTAGCATAAAGACTGGAGGCAAGCCAATCTATCTCTGTCAAAAGTTCAGAAAAATGCTAATCGCCATCTCTAAAGCTGTCTTATGTATCTTGTTTTAAACTATCTTTGAACAGAAATGAAAAATAAATAAATAAAAAAAGAAGATTTTGGGGGAGTTACGTGAACTGTTTTCTGAAAACAGGTTATTAATCTGCTGAGTAGTTCTCTGCAGTGCAGCCAGGTTGCCAGATAAGGTCAGTAAGCACAAGTTTAATTTCCTCCTAAAACCATAAGTAAGATGCTTATTTGAAGCCACACAAGTTGCATGGTTTTATGAATGGCAATGTCGTCCTGTCAGTCCACGTTGTTTGTCCAAAAACCTATGGTTGCCATTAAATTTTGTACAAGCATTGATGGTAGCCAGAGAAGGAATGGTAATGAGTGTTGGATGGATTGCCATTAAATCTCGTACACACATTCATGTGATCATCTGGATGAATTGTCATCTAGCTCCGCCTTCACCGATGGCAACATTTTACAGCTTTTTCTTCTTCAACAAATACCAACCGAGCAAAACATTGGCAGCAACCTATGACTGCCAAAATATAAATATAAAACATGTGTAGAGCTTGCATTTGTATATTGTGGTGTTCATCATAACCATTTCAGCTCCTGCAGTCTCTTCGGCCATCATTTTCCCAACGCTGGCGGTGCCTTTCGCTATGTAGCTGAAATGGCAACCATTGAGGGCGCGAAGTGTCCCAACTTTTTGACCATCATGAGTGCACCATCACGGTATTCAGAGTACACTGCATTTTTCCATAACTGACAATGTAAACACATTTATCAAGTATGGAAGTACAAAAATGAAGACACAGGCTAAGATAACAAATACCTGCTTAACATTAGCATGGTAATAATGTCACGTGTACACGTTAGCCTGCTGTCATTTGCATGTAGAAAGTGTTGAATCTTAGTCTTGTTTAACTCTGGACAAAGATAGGCTAGCTTTTCCCCCCTGCTTTCACTCTTTATGCTAAGCTAACCACTCATTCCTTTCTTGTTTACTGTCTTCTTTGATTCCCATCCCTTTCCTTGTATCCTTTCCTCTCTTTATCCTCATCTCGCCTACCTCTTCTTTTCCCTTCCTTTACTTCCTTCTCACATACCCTCCTCCTTATTCCCTCCCATTTGTTCTCCAATGCTTTTTTATGCCTTCTATTTCTCCTCTTCCTTGTCCTCTCTCATTACTTGTCCTCTCTCTCCCGCTTTTCTCACTCTTGTATGGAGTTGTGAATGTTGTAAAGTGTCACTGGGTCTTCTGTTAGGCTCCTCCTAAACCCTGGGAACAGGAGATAAGGAGGTAGAGGAGGTAGATCCCTCCTCGGGGTCTTTTCTCTCATACTCGCTCAGTCTTAAACCCTATGATCTTCCTCTTTGCCCAGGAGTTTCTCATTCGTTTTTCTATGCCTTTCCTCTTCCACTCGTTTTCTTATTATTTTTCCTGCAATACACAGGATTTCTCCTTCATGTTTTCTGCAATTTTTATTTCTTGTCTTTTCATATCTGTTTGTCCTTTTCTCTATCTCCCCCTTTCTTCCCCATGTCAATCTCCTTTTTCTTGTCTTTATCACTTTCTGTTCATCTTCCCCTCTCTCACCGTCTTTTTCTGTGATCATAGCAGTGCCCTCGTGCTGTAAGCTGTAAGCGTGATGCTTCAAAAGAGCAACAGTGAGTCTACTTTTCTCCCGATGGCAACGTCTTTCGTGATTTCTGTTACAGCGAAAGAGGGAAACAAGACGGAGGAGAGCAAAGAGATTGAAAAAAAAGATGAAAAGACAAAGGAACAGATTAAAGGCAAAACTCAGAGAGACAGAAAAAAAGAGCGAGGAAATCCAGAATGAGAGCAAAAAGAATCTGAAATTCTCTCTTGTGATGATATGTTTGAGGATCGCAGCGTGATCACTCACATGTCACAAAGAAAATTGGACAGAGTTGTTTTTCCTACAACTGAAAGAGTCATGAAAGAGAAGCGGTCTTTAATGGAGGGCTATCACACAATATATTCTTTCAGTATTTCAGTTCTGAGCACAGAGTTAGTGTTGGTCGTCAATACAATCCAACCTAATACCTCTGACATGTAGAATATGTTCATGTGTAACCATCAAAAACATTTTTAAAAGCTTTTATTGGGCATCCAACTTCTACTCCTTTCCTGCTTGCAAAAACTGCTCACAACAGTGGCTCAGCTGGGTTTTGACACACCTCAATCTTTGACCTCAAAGATTCCTTTAGTGCTAACTCATCCAACAACTAAGGAGCCACCCAGCAACCAACTACCTATGTAGCAACCACCTGTTAACCCACCTGACTCCCTTGAAATAACAAGTAACCAACAAGCTAGCTTTAACTATTTAGCATCCATCTGCTAGACACCCAACAATTAGCAATGTCTCAACAGATAAGCTGCAAACACATAAGCACATCATTGCTTTGAAAGCGCCAACTGTAGCCAGGCAAGTTGCCAATTAAGGGCATTGGGGTGGAATGCCCATTGATGGTGCATCGCATGACCAGTACTCACCCTACGCATCCCCTGAAATGAATTTAACTTTGAATGAGCAAAAATTACACTTAACATTTAGTGTGTCTAGTGCAGTGTGTGATATCTCATTGCGAGTATTTAGGAAGGTTTTCACTTGTGTTTTGACCTAAGCAGATAGCACATCAAGACATCGCTGTCAGACATGTACACTGAAGGAAGCGGTGCTGAGGATGCTGCAGCAACCCCCGCTCACAGATGACTGAGCTGTATTTGAATTGTTTTTTGTTTTGTTATGTTACACAACATCTCCCAATTCCTGCCACCCGCAATATGTTTTTTTTTGTTAAGTATTGCTCTCCAGATAGTTTCCTTTAATATTTCCTATAGTGTCCTATAGTCATTTGTCTGTATTGATCTGTTGTGGCTGAAGGTTTGGACCAGATTCAAACAGCCTCTCTATGTACAGTACAGCCTACAACAGCATCACTTTGTCATGAGCTGTGCTGTCAGTGTGGTCATCTTAATGAACACATATCTTAATGCTGTTTTCATACCTTTATAATGTCTCACTGATATAACGTCATATTATGCGATTGATGCAAAGGCATTATGAAAGTCTTTTAAACTCGTGCCATAGCTAGTGTGTAATATGATAGCACATTTTAGCATAAGATGGTGTTATTGGATAGCATGTATAATCAATAATTAACATATTCAATGACACCCACCTCAGGGCATTCACATGCCAGTAACATTTGATCTCAGAGTGGAAAATAGTCTGCAAATAAAGCAGTTTCTTCATAACGTCCTTCAAAACAAAGAGAAATATGAATAAGATCAAAATTTTGGAGTGAGGAATAAGTAGAGAAAAATCCATGGAACTTGAACTTGCACTTACTCAGCCTCTCATGCATGCATCCTCAAGCCCAGGAGTTTGAATTAAGCACAGGAAATTCAAATGAGATCCTCGTAATCTCTTTGAGCGCCTATATCTGTGCCAGAACATTTAGAATCTAATATGTCCCCTGCCTCTGTTGGACTCTGGCTTTAAAGCAGCACTCCAAAGTTTGACATTGGGGAGGTTTGAGATTGTCTGAGAACTTGGCAGAGCCTCTGTGTTCTGTGTTCTGAGTTTTGCTGCTGTGAGGTGAGTGTCAAAGACAGAATTGCTCATTAGTAAGAGAGTGAGTGGCTACATGCGACAGGCTGGATTATGGTGAGAGACTGTAAAACGGGAAGGAAACCGGCAGGGGGAGGACAGAGAGGCAAAATCTGAAGTGGGATGAAACAACACAACTTGACCAAAAAGTACCTGTGAAAAGCATTGTTTGACGTTCTGTTAAACAAGATTACAGTGCTCATTCACTTTTTTACTGTTTAAAACATTAAAATCAATTTCTATAAAATAATCTGACCGAGAAAATACAAACAACCTAACAGGCTGTAAACAAGCCAACAGTTAAATGATAACATGTTAGGGAGCACACATGCTAATGATCTCTTGCTGCACAGGAAACCCCTGTGCACATAACTACAGCAAGTACAAGAGGTCAAAATTAAAACCAAGAATTTAGTGTTAATGTAATGTTGACAACATGCAGTTTGGGTAATATTTAAATATGGGATGGACTTATGCCTTACAGTAAAGTTTTAATAATTAGTTTTACCATTTACAGAGTTTCTGATGGAAAGCAAAATAAGCTGCTGTCAACTGTAGCTGCTGTTAGCTAATGTCAGCCCGAGGGAAGTGTTAGTGTTAGTACTATGGACATTTTAGACCAATGGGAAAAGAAGGCTTTCAGGCCTGGGGCACGGGCAAATGGTGACGGGGAGCGGAGCCTATATGGATATAATGGCAGAGTGAGAGTATAAGAGAGTATAACTGTAGATTGTATAGTCAGACTGCTCTTTGATCTGACTTTATATGATTTTATGCAGGCTGTTGTTGTACATGGAGGTTATTCTTTTGCATAATATATTTAGTACAGATTTTTTCTTTTCTTTTTTTTTTTATGTTTTGTTTATTTTAATCTAAAAATTACAGTGAACGTGACAAAGCATTGAGGCAGAGGCATAAGTAAAGACCTAAAGAAGAATTATTTATTGGTTAAATGTACAAGCTGCACACAGGATGTTTGTGCAGCCATACTTAAGACTTTACCTCACACTCGACTTTTTTGTTCGAGTGCTTTCCCTTTAGTGTCACCTGCCTAACCACAGATGACAGAACACTTGGCTCATTCAGGTGATATCCTTGGCATGACAAATGAATGTGAGGTGGAAAGAGAGAAACCAGGACAGCAACTTGTGAGTTTTCTCTTTTGTTTTCTCTGATGATACATGAGGTCAAAAGAAATTCTAGTTGTTACCAGGGTTGGGAACAAAGTTAGAAGATCAATAGCATCCTCTCCCTGAGCGTAGTCTTGTGTGTAATGTTGATAGTTAATTTTGCTTGGCCAAGAAGGAAATTGGCAAGAGTGCTCCTTTTCTCCTCAGAATAAGGAACGCAAACCACAAAGAGACAGTGATTAAACACAAGGCCGAACTCTGAAACGGAAACACACAGCAAGTCTAACAATGGGAGCTCTGAAGCAATGAATAACAGTGTCAGAAGCAGGACGTGTTAGACAGTGAGGATGGGACAAAGAGAGAAGGGAAAAGTCACTGGAGGAGAAGATAAGACCCCAGATATCAGGTTTTAATCACTTTATTGGCAACATAAGGCCTAACCAATAAGCAAACACTTCAGTTTAACACTGTTGGTGCAACAACTCTCAGCCAAAAGCTGCAAAGCGTAAGCTAAAAAAACACACAAAATAAGCCAGAGGCCTGTGATGCCAGACAGGACAAGACAGATGGACAGAGCCAGAACTCCGAAAGAATGAGACATATCCACAGAGAAAAGAGAAATAGATGAACAGTAAAGTAAAAAGAAAAGAGATCGATGCTTTATCAGTCTTCCCAGACCCTAAAATCCCTTTTGGCTCAACATCAACATAATTGCAGTCACTGCTGTTTTTTTTTTTTCTTTTCTTTTTTTTCAAGCGCTCTAACAATTGATTTTACAGCTCAATTAATTAATGTATTTCCTTGTTGTAATTGCAGACTCATTCCCACACACCCTCTATGGTTATCTTTACACAGAGAGGTCTGGCTTTTGTGCAGAGGAAGATACAGAGAGGAGGAGGGAGGAGAAAAGAGAAAAAGGAGGAGGTGTTATTTCGCAACACTTCACCAGTTTAGTAACTCATATTGTACTGGGGAAGTGGCAGAAATCTCAGAGGTGGATATCAGTAACTTGAAGGGAAGTTACTAAACTGTGTGCATGCAATTTACTCAGGGTAGTCGGAAATTAATACAACCCACACTACACCATTCTCTCAACAGACATTGAACCTGGGTCAAAGTGATTTTTTAGGGACTCTGTTGCACAACTCTCTGATTCACCTGATGCACTGGTCAGGGCTTTTGCTGCGTGGAGATTTGCTCTGACCTTTGGCTAACATGACAGGCCTCAAGCAAAAAACAGAGAACAGAGACAGGAGACAGCAGTTGTTTTTTGTAAAGCAGGCTGTTCTCTGTCTTTAAAACAGATTTATCACGCTTTAGCTATCTGTTTTAAAATCATCCCAATATGTTAAGTGTCATACAAATATTGCTTTTGAGTCTTGGTTGCATCAGGAATTACCTGTAAATGAGATTTCACTGTAAAATAATCTCAGCGTGTCATATGTGAAGGTATGAACACTGAACAATGACAGAGGAGTCTGCATTAATAACATAGGCCTGCATGTTAATAATAATGATTATTACATACAACTGCAGACACATGGACTGAAAACAGTGCAGGGTAGCTTTGGTTGGGTACAAAGAATCTCTAAATCCTTTGACATAACAGTTTGAGAGCAGGGTGGATTTAATTATTGTTCTGTGCACACATGAAGAGACCATGACAGAACAGAGGATAAAAAAGGTTGTAAATGCCAGAAATGTTGTTTACTTTCCATCTCTGGGCATAACTCAGTGTAAAAAATAATGAAAATAAACAAGGTGATCTAGGTTGTGAAGAAAAAAAAAAAGGAATTTCCCATTAAGGCTGACTTTTACAGTGCATTTGAGAGCTTTCATTCCAGCCACAGGCTGAGATCACCCATGGGTGATGTTACCACTCAGGCCTTTGTAATAACTATTGAACACTGACATGTGTGACAATAAAGCCAATAAGCAGAGGAACTCTCTTATCCTTCATGTGAACTGAAGATTGCACCTCCATTCTTCTTCCTCCTCCCTCCCTTGTGTAATTCTCTTCCCCCGCATTCATCCTCGCATCCCTCTCAAGGCCTTTCCCTCCACCCACCCACTCCTGTCCACACACCTCCACTCTTTCTCTCTCTCTCTCTCTCTCTCTCTCTCTCTGGCTGCTCAGGCTGGACATTGAAGTAGGATCCTCCAGTTACTGACAGCCCACCTCTCCTCCCACAGACATGCACACTTTTCTCTGAGCCCACACAAACGCAGAGCACGACTTCCTTTCAAGTTTTCTTTTAAGTCACCACAGTGCATTAATATGAATACGGCTCTCATTATTCCACATTCAGAGTGCGCATTGAAACTGCCACTCAAACAGGAACTTGATAAACTGGTGCTTTACATAGAGCAAAAAGTTATGCTTCTTTTAACCCTGAACAAGTGAATTTGGGTGTCTCACCAACTTTTACTTGGTCCAACTTGCATGAAGAATTTCCCTGCTTCAAGTGTTATTTTCCTAATAGCAATCGAACGAAGTTCCTTTTTCTTATTTATTGTTGTGAGACTGCAGTTCTCGTTTCTAGAAAACAAGCTCAGCAGTATTGGAAACAAATTGAATTATCTCACCCCACTGGCGGAGAACTTCTCTTGCTTTCATAAGCATCAAATTTTGATATTGAATATGAGATTCGATTACTTATTAAGGTGGAGTTTTTTGCAGAGTATGCTACAATCTGCTACCAGTGTCCCCTAATCTCCTGTCTTTGTGCCTGTCTCATTCCTATCCCTGTGCATATGTGTATAAAACACACACACAAAACGCAGTTTGAATTCCTAAGTTGATTATGCAGACTTTTATTTTGATGGATACAGGTTAACGCATAGATGAAGATATATTCATTATATAACTTCGAAGTATTTAAACACAACTTTATGGGAGTAAATATGTTGTAAGGTAGAATTGTACACTTTCCTTTAAAGGGGAATGTTCTGTTTTATTACCGGCCTGTTATCACTCCCAACTGCTCAAAACCAAACAGCAACCTCTGTGGCTGTGAAATGAAGCCAACACGGTGTTGCTAAAAACTGAAGTTCCTCGAACGGCCATATGAGGCTGGCTACAAATCAATCAATCTCCGTAAGCCCCCATATTAAGATAACCAACTTCACAGCAGTAATAAACATGTTTACAGCCTGGTTTTAAAAAAAAAGGTTTTCATCTCTACTGCTAATTTCCGCTTGTATGACTTAGGCTTAAAAGGTATGCATAATTAAGAGTTACAGATAAGCAGTCTGGCACCAAGTTTTCATTCAGCCTGCCTCAGGACTAGCCGGGAGGCAGCAGAGGCAGGACAGTCAAGATGGCGATGGCCAGGGTCACCACACTCTGAGCTTTACCGCTGCTCTAAAAATAAGAAGCTGTAGGTACCTCTCTAGTCTGGATGTGGCCTAATGGTTTGGTGTGCCGTTGAAGTCAATCAAGAGTTAGAAAGTCTGCACATGGCACAACAACTCAACTAACTTGACTCCAGAGCCCTGCCCGCCAAATATTTTTCTACAGGGGTACCAACTATACTTTGAAGCATAGGGTCACTGGCCAAACTTCAGGTTGTAGCTTGCAATGCTACAGTGTACTGCTGTGACCATGTTGGGTGGTGTGGAGCATTTAGTCCACGGTATTACAAAGGTATAAGACAGACACTTTGAATGCTTTGCTTTGCTACATTTGCTTGGGGTTTCTGCTGAAAGAGGTGTTGCCCACTATGCAACTGCATATTTAGACCTATGACTGCTACATTAACAAAAAAGTATGTAAAACTGGTTTTGCATGAAAAAATTATAATTAAAATATGACTGATGGGTGTGTAACTCTCTTAGTTAAAATATATCAGACTCACGCATGAACACACCCCTTGGAGCATGAACAGGAGGGAGACACGCTGTATTACTCACAGCTGTTGAGAGAGCAGAATGAGTGTCAGTCCTTCACAACTTCCATGATTCACTGCTCATTAATCAAAACTCTCCACATTCAAAGGGAATCCTCTTCAGTCCTACAGCGGTGGATAACCTTTTTATGTGTAATTGTGTGTGTGTGTGTGTGTGTGTGTGTGTGTGTGTGTGGATATTCCTTTTCACTGTTGAACACTAGTATACTTTATGCTCTCTAACTAAATACCAGGTAGATGGAACAACTAACACCACCTCTCATTCTGAATTGTAAGATGGAAAAATCCATCACCATGGATACAGTCACACACTTGCTTTTTTCCCTTGTTGTTCTCTCAAAAAAAAAAAAAATAAATCTCACATGTGGAGTAGATATCTTTCTGCCATTATCAACCACAGGCCTTTAGACACAGTAATGTTAGGTAATCATTACTAGTGCACCCTCATAGGAGGATTTTACAGTCCACTTTCCCTCCATTAACTGGTTTGAAAGGCCCCTTATATAGTCAACCTGCCACATGAATGCAGTAAAGCAGTGATACTCAAGTTAAGGTGCGTGGGCCAAACCTAGCCCAGGATAGGGTGTCGAGTGGCCCCACGGCTATTTTCTAACTCACAGTGAAAATAAATTCATTCACATTGTGATTTTTTGTTGGGAGACAAGTGGTGACACTCGATTCCTGCTAAAAGTTCACATACACCTGACCCGTGTTTGGCTAGCTTTGCCTCTTGGCAAAGATGAGTGAGGTTCAATGGAAAATGGACAGATAAATTTGTCTTTATTTTGTCACCCTATACCAATCCTCAAGCTCTGTGTTTAATTTGCCAAATGAAAACTGCTATATGCAAGGTTTAAAATATCAGGCACCACCACGAGTCAAAATATTAACCTCAGTGCAGCATTCCTGCCCAGTAGCACTGCATGAAAGTAGAAGATTAAGACTTTGAAGTTATTTTCCTAATGTTCCTTCTTTTTATCAGTTAAATAATACTTCTTAACCGGCCTCTGGACTCCTGTCTTTTTGAAAAAGTGGCCCCTGAAAATAACAGGTTGAGTATTAACTGGAGCCAAGATACAGAACAAGATTCAGGTTGGTGAAGAATGAATTACAGTAGTCAAACATGATATAAAGGGCTCCTGCAATGGTTTCTTCTGAGGAACAAGCAAAAGTCTCTCAAACATCTGGGTCCTTTGGAATAAGCCTCAAAAATCACCTATTTCACCTTTTCGAGGATTATCTGAATTTCCATGATGATCACATTGGATCACTTTTTACAAAAAACGTGAAATAGTCCTTAGAAACTCAGTAGTTTATAAAGAATCATGTATTCATCATTTCCTATGAATTTGTTTCAGGTTGTTTTTATGCATAATCAAGTTATGAAAGCTGCTTCATACAGTCTTCCATTCATGCCCTGCACCACATTTGTACTCACACCTGGCAGCTTCCCAAAACTCAACCCCTGTTTGCTACACTGCCTTTTGTTCATTTCCTTCCCCAGCCCATATTTTCTCCAGCTGGTGCAAAAAATTCAAACTGGCATCTTTCCGCTCGTGTGCTCACTTTTCTAACCTCGAAAACCACCGGTGGCACCTGTACAATATGCTTCCTGTTAAATAGTGTGGTAAAGGTGGAATCTGTGAGGAAAAAGTGCAGGGATAAGCGCTTCGGGTGGAAGCACTCAGCATCATTAATTATAAGTGGAGGAATGATCAGACCATTGGTTCCAATTTGTCTTTGTGGTTTTGAGGTAATGAGCCTCTTTCTTTATGTTGCTCAATTCACTGGACAACACACGTACACGCATAAATGAACAGACAGTACACATTAACACACAAATTCACAATAGTCATACACACTTGTATACATGGACACGTACTGTACAAGTGCACGCACACTATATATTCACACCCACACACACCCCCACACACACATGCCATTAAGTTAATTAACTAATACATCTTTTCAGGGTCTGGCCACATCTATCACAGTGAATATAAAGTTACTCACAGGAAACACAATAGCGTGCAACAACAAAGAGTTTTCAACAAACTTATCTTGTTTCTAAGGGAAGCAGAGGAGGAGGAGACAGACGGAAAGAAAGAGAAAATGAGGGGGTGGAAAGGGACAAGGATAACACACACACCACTTGCTGTAAACATTATGTCTCTACAGGCAGTTTCACGTCACAACTGGTTTATTGTAGTACGCCGAGATAGCTCAACATAATGCGGAGGTACAGATGGTATATGTGTGTGAATGTAGGTTTGTGTGAATGGGGAAGAAAGAGACAGTTTTGCGTGTGGGGATGGAGGGAGCCGGCCAAATACAAACAGTGACTTAGGAATAATGACGTTAAGAAGGAAATAATATAGGGAAGGAAGCAAGAAAGAGGCCACTTATGGAAGAGAAGAAAGAGACGGAAAGAGATGAGAAAGACCTGGAAGATGAGTGATTTGCACACAGTTGGAGTCGATGGTAAAGATATGTGAATAAAATGTGTAAATCTGTCCCCTTAATTTCAAGATTTCAAAACTGTATATGTGAAATAATGTAATAATGTAAACAGTTATTTGTTTTAGTGTACAGGGCACCACACCTCTGTCACGACTTGTTTAAAATATCTGAACCATCACAGGTAGAGAGCTGCTTGGTAACATAGCTTCATGTATCTTCCTCCTCTGCAGCAGTAAGAGAGGCAGCACTGCTGAAACAGTGTTTCTTTTTTATTCTTTTTTTGCTGTTTGAGGAAGACAGTATTTATTGACACTAAAACCCACTATAAACCACAGTTCTTATAAAAGTTCTTTTACAGCATGTTGCTATAAACTCTGACAGTAAAAGAGAGTAGATCAGTTTTCATTTAGTGTTACTAGAAACACTGGAGAAACACTGTGGGGCTACCTGTGGTGCCAGGCCAAGCTCATTCAAAGCTGTTTTTTGAGTTTGTTTCAGGTTGCAAATTAGTTAGTTGAATGCTTTGTCCTCCTCCCACATGGACTAACAGTTTGTGAAACAGACTGCTGAACATCTGAGACAAGACTGTTACAGCTCCATGATCCTCGTTATGAGTCACATCCTAATTTTGGCCATATTTGGGATCAAGTTTACATGAAATTATACTATGATTCTGTCTTTATCCAGGTTTCTGTGTCCAGCACTCCTCTGACTCTGTGCTGTCCAGCCACTCGCTGTTATTTCTACACCAAATGAATTAGCTCAGTTGTTGAAAATCAACTCATTTTAGTTTCTGGCTCCCTGGACTCTACTGAATTTACCACTCTGCTGGGTTTGGTTTCTCTATTTACCATCACAAATTTAGGCTCGGACTGGCAATCTGGTGAATGCCAGATGGGCCGGCCCACCAGCAATATTGAGGAAAAAATTGTGGGATAATTTGACCTCCTGTCTGCGGCCCACTTGATGTTGGAATATCTAATTGGGGGTCCCAAATTTGTCAAGAGGCCTATCTATACTGCAAGGCAGCTTGTCGCCTCCTGTAGCCTATTCAAGTGTATCCGTTCATCCATGTAATGTCAGACACCAAGCAAGAAATAATCAAATCAAGAAATACAAATGAAATGGATAAAGGACCGAAACAGCAAAAAGATGGAGAAGGAAGAAAAAAAAAACTCAAGCTGTTGCTGCAAAATGTTTTCAGTTAACACATTTATTATACAAAGTATAACCTTACAGATACCAGTGTCATGCAAAATCCTGTTAGCTGCAGTGATAATATTCCACTGGCACCAAATGAAGAGGAGGAGGAAAGAGTCTGGACAGATGAGCAGCAGGCTGATTCATATCATATTTTATTTTTATCATTTTTTTCCCTTTTACTGACAGCTAGCCTTTTTTTGCTAAGAGTACAAAAACCAAATCATAAAATGACAATTTGTAGTTTTATGTCGAAGTAACAAGTGGTCAGACCAGCCAAAGTGGGAGGAGATGCTCCTTAATGTTACTCAACATGAAAACATGGGAGTCTCTTGATTAATGTAAACATCTCATACGTTTAGATTGTAGCAGTTTTTTAACTTTGTTTCAGAGAAACAGTTTTTCTGTTTGTTCGCTTAGCAGCAGATGGCTCTGAATACTGCAATGCCCATGAGCCTCAGCCACCAATGCTATATAGAAGCTAGTCAGAGGCACAAATTTAAACGCTTTGTTGTTGCAGTTGTTAACAAAAGACTGCACCAAAGTTGACTGAGAATCTGTCAGTGTGACCAGACAAATTTTAAGCTCTGTGATTGGTTGTTTATCACCAAAATGCATGCAAATTCCACCCTACATTTTTGTGTACACAGTGTTCTTTTGATCAAAGAATCAGATATTTTCTAACACATTTTTCATCAAGTGCTTCAATATTTCATGCATACCAATTTTTCCACTATATTATCCTAAATGTGAGTAGCAATTAAGACGTGGATATGCCCATATTTCTTGTCAGAAACACACGTAAAGCAACAGGTTTTTGGATATGCTGTGGTATGTGATAGGAAGGATCTTCTCGACCAAGAGAAAAGCAGTTGAAGACACACAACAGACAACAAGTTGATCTTCAGTTGATGGTTTATAGTGCTGAGGAGACCACAGACAATCCTTCTACATAGAAAGATACAATTTTAATATAATCCACATCTAGACACCCTTTACATTTCTCTGGCCCTCCTCCATTGTATCCCTTATCAGCATTTAGGGTCCCCTTCTGAACCTGATCCATTACTCATCCTTGGGCTTCAGGAACAACGCTGATATATCTGCCTTGGTCCTCCGCCAAGAGTTCTACCACACGTGTGAATGTCAAACTGATGAATGAATACAAACTTTTACACAAAATATAAAACTTTCACCATATATATCTTAACACAGACACATCCTAACAGTATGCTTTGGACATGATGGATAATAGAAGTTGTAGCTGGAAGTTGTTGTTTTGTTTTGTTTTTTCTCTTCTCCTTTCTGGAATATTTTGTCCATGTAAACATGTCGTTGTCATTTCAGAAAATGAATGTGACTTTCTCTTCCAAAAAACTTCTTTAATGGAACTTGCACAAGATCAGCAGAGTAATGTCACAGTTGACAACTTGTGTCCTCTTGCCAACTGAGGCTCATTGAAGTGCAGTGATTCAACTATCAGATCAAGCAAGGGTCAAACTCTTTAAGTCCGTGCAGTGTTGATAAATGATTTTGCAAAGTGAAACCTGTGTGAAACCTCGCAGCAATGGCCCGGTGACCTTTTTTCCGGCTTCTATTTCAAACTGCTACTCTTGCTCAGGATTTAAAAGTTGATTTAATGGAGCGAAGAATGAAAAAAGATATTACAAATACACTGAGTCAGGACTTCAATACTCACACAAACATAATAGTCCCGTAAAGAAGACAGTGATATCCATTCAACGCAGGTCAGCCTGCAGTTGATATGATGGGATTAGCTTCAGTAGCTTATCTTTCCACAAAAATGTAATTCTTAAGTAAACTCTTACACATGACACAATAGCCTTCCATTTATTTCCCGCACACAGTGACGGGAAGTGTGGGTGCGTTTTACTGTGGCGAGCAGCAGATGATATTCTTTAAATACACATTATATTACAGAACCCTTCCTTGCTAGCAGGCATTCAATCCAGGGAGCTCTAGGATATGAAACTAGGATGTAATATGATTAGGGAAGGATGTAATACAATATGATTTAATTTGATGGACTGGGCTCAAGCCAAAGAGAGGGGAGAAAGAAGAGATAGAGAAAGTGAAGGGAAAGGTCTCTATTCTTCTCTGTGGTATGATGGGATCAGGTTTTTCTATTAATGCTACAGTGATGACAGCTTTACAATGCCATCTGTTGGCGCTCAAACTCAACTGAAGGCAGAAGATAACAGCTACTGCCTACTGCTTCATCCCTACCTGGATCTCTCTCACGCTCTCTCTTCCTCTTTGGTCTCTGATTTGAAAATGGATTTGTGGGATAGAGATAAGACAAGCAAGTGCACCCTCTTTTATTTCCTCCCCTTCTTATTCCTGAGTCTTTCTCTCTGTGTATCCCCATCCTCATTCTAAGGTTCTTATATTCTTCTACAATCTTAAACTCTGTCATTCAGTCAGAAACCTGCTGCTGCATCTTCTGCTCTAAGTCTTTCAATTGCATTCTCTCATCCTGGTTGCTGATCCTCAACTGGACTGGAAGAGGAGATAAGAGGACCGGCTTGTTTCCTGCTGCTAGATCCCAGATCATTCACTTCACTGGATTTCTCTCCCTCTTGCTCTATTTTGCTTTGCTATACAAAATGAGCTTAGAAACTGAAGATAAGATGGACGGGGTACCTCTTTACCTCTGAGACCCTCACCAAAAACATGTATGTTTAGGAAGAGTGTTAAAAATGATTCAGAACATGTACAAAGATCAATTTCTACATGCATGCAGTTTTCTTGTTCTGGGAAATGGAAGTTTTACAAAATTATCTCAAGCCAAGATCCATTTACGAGCCTTTCCCAGAGTTTTCTTGCAGTTTTCATCAGTGGATAGAGTTTGCTCAGTTATGTCAGAGATGGATCTGTTGATTTGCAAGTTTAGAGGCTGTTTCATCCACTGGATTTTTGAATGTTCCTCCATTTAAAGCACAAAAGTTTATTGTCATAATGTGAAACATTTGATAATTTATAACTACTATTTCCAAGGTTAACTTTAGACTTCCTCCACAGATAAAGACGTGTGACATGCACCAGAAACAGCTGATAAGTTGACAGGTTGGCATTACTATTTCATACAAAAAATACTTGTAATGTCAGCCGGTCAGATCACACTTGGGTCTAGACTAAAATAGCTTGACAACTATGTGATGGATTGCCATGAAATACAGTGCAAATGTTCACAGTCCCCAGAGGATAAAGTGCATTGACTTTGGCGATCCCCTGACTTTCCCTCTAGTGAGACCAACACGTCAAATTTTTCACTCATCCAGCCAGTGAAATACGGTATATGAACGTCTACCAGATGGATTGGCACAAATGTTTGTACAGACATTCATGATTCTGAGAGGATGAATAATTAAAATTTTGCTGAACCCCTGAAGGATTTATGAGTTCATGAGTGCAAGCTCCCAACAAGTGCTGGATGGATTGGTATGGAATTTCCCCTTGGGGTAAATTGTAAGAAATTCAGTGATCATCATGACTTTTCTTTTAAAGACATCCTCAGGTTAAACTTTTAGTCTGTGGTGTATGGTTGATGTCACAATCCTGCAAAACTATAATGTCACTCTCAGTACTGTACTTGGTGCAAAAGTGACAGATACTTGCTGAACCTCAGCATGTTAGTATTGTAATTGCCTAAGCACAGCCTCACAGAGCCACTAGCATGGCTGCATAATTGTAATGGTCTTCAAATCTAGGCCTTCTTGTCTCTAGCATCCACGTCATCAGTGTCTTAAAATTGACTGCAATATGCAACAACTTGGACATGGTCCAAGTCAATTGCAATCTATCTTTTCTTTCTTTTTAGCGACATGTTGACAGCACTCCATCATGTGCCACAGTTGTTCACTGTAATCCAGCACACAGGATCACTGATTCGTCTCTTTTAACCTCCAAGAAATATGAGATAATTACAGTGTGGCTCTTGTAACTTTAAAGCTACTTGATTATTGGGATCATCAAGACTAAAGAGGGAGCATTCAACCAGAGAATAAATAAAATCACTTGATGTTGGTGTTTGTCTCTTTACATCGATTTATCAATGTCTATTGATAGTTGTACCTGGAAAACCTCCCCACTGCTGCTCAAAGCATACCTGTGTCATTATGTAAGATATGTGTTTGTAAGTGTAAGTGTAAGTGTAAGTGTAAGTGTGTGTGTGTGTGTGTGTGTGTGTGTGTGTGTGTGTGTGTGTGTGTGTGTGTGTGTGTGTGTGTCTGTACTTTCATCCAAGGCTGCAACATATGGACAATATGCTCTTTGTAGCCGAATGAGTCACTGGCTTTAGAAGACGAACTTTTGTACCAAGGTCGGGGTGTACGCATACAATATTTAAATTTTTCCACGCAGACACAGTTTATGTAACGCTTTGAATTCAGTTTATCAAACAATCACTTTCTAATGACCTACAAGACTGGGAGCACGACTGAATGGTAAACAGGCTCCAGTGTGGAGAATAACCTGTTTAAACCTGGCTGTCCTTCCAAGGACGTTTACTCAGAGGAAAGTGGGCTTTCCTCTACGATTAGGATATAACAAATTATTCAGGTAGATTTAAGTTCAGGTTTACTTTGGATAATATTGTCGATGTATCATGTAAGAAAATGCTGACCAAAGAATATGCATATTCCATATATAGAAATACAGACGTTACTCAAACTTATTTGGAGTAAGCAAAAATTATATCCTAAACTGTCTGATGTAGACATTCATCACAGATTACAAATCAACTTTTCATCACAGATTACAAATCAACAAATGAAGTGCTTTAGATACTCTGAACTGCTGTGTGTGTCATGTCTCACCAGATTTCAATGTCAGTGTGTATTTAGAGTTGTGTTTCTCTCCACATGACAAACGTTGGTCCAGTATTCACTCACTTTAGCTCAGTTTTGGTCTCTACCGACCCCTGAGGGAAATAATTGGCTCTTTAGGTGCTAAATCCACCATTACGCTCACCAGAGTTTAACTTTGTTTGCTGTTTGGTGCTTGCATACACTTGGCTTTTCATTGGCACAGCTGTGGTGGGAAAAACAAGGTTGACAAGAGCAGTGAGACTGAACCAAAACAATAAATTTGGGGCCGTAAAAACCAAAACAACAGATGTTGAAAAGCTCTGCAGAGCTGAGGGGGGAACTGTAGAGTCGGACGATAATTCCTTGTGGGGACATCACTGTGAGCGATCCTTTTAACACGCAAGTGATGTCCTTCATTTCGTAATACAAAATATTTGAAGAAAATAAGGCAAACTGGATTTTGAAGTTTTCAATCTTTTGATCAATAAAATTATATTAAAAACATGAATTATATAACATGGAGCAGATTCATGTCAAGTGACAGAGTGGGTTCACCATTAATCGTCAGGGTGGTGGTTCAAATGCCTGGCTCCTCTTGTTTATGTGTCACTGAGCTATACACTGACACTGATACACTGAAATTACTCTAAGTATATCTGTATATGAAAAATGATGTCTCAAAGTATAAGTTTTATATCATCCCCAGTCCGTCTACTTCAGTTCTGAACCAGTGCCCATTTTTATCCATGACTTCAGAAATGATTAATGGTGACGCTGATAGATGATTGTATCAAAAACAAGCCAGGCTGTCCAAGAAAACTGCAAGAAAAAGACTTAAATTAAGAGAGAAATCATTCTGATGTGTAATTACACGCAACAGTAACTATAAACAAAATTCTCAGATCAGGGAAAGTTTCATCTCTTTCTGAGATGAGAAATTATTTTTGATATATTCTATAGAATCCAGCCAGACAGATAACACAGGAGAGGAAAGACAAAAAAAGCATGAAAAGACAGGTGAGCATTAACCAGATAATAGCTTTGAAAATGGACATGTTTGGCATTTATGATGAACAGCCGTACAAATGGAGTACCGTAAGTGACAGAGAGTGTGTTCTGCCAAACAGGAACACACACACTCACAGAGCAGCCAGTTGCAGGCTGGTAGGCGGTCTCTGGGCAAGGTAACAAACAGCCACACTCCACCACTGCAGCGCTGCCAGCAATCACTAATCAGCCTCTGCCTGCACAAACACTCGCTCTGAGGAAGGTGGGGACGTCCCCCCGTGGTGTTCTGAATTGCTCCAGTGCCGAGTGCAAACCCTGGAGCACTGCCACTGCTGGAATTCAGCAGCTTTCGGCTTTTACTCTGAAAATGTAAGTGGATGTGTAAGTGGATAAGCCCAGAGGAGTGACCGATGAGCGTGAGTGCGATAAGAGATGTGGATGAATGGACTGCATCCTCTTACCTGAGCAGTATCTCACTGCCTTTGTGTTCCTACCTGAGAATCGGTCAGACACTCAGATTCTTCTATTTCTTCATCACTCCATTAAATGAACAGCTGATTTGGTCCGACAACAAGATGATCTTAACATAAGATGTGTGATGGTACATGTATTTGGTCAAAATATTCTATACCTGTCTACAACCCCAGTGTGGAAAAAGACAAAAACAGACTGGAAAGATTCAGCCAGCCTCCCACTGCAGTGCTATAGGAGTATTACTGCAGATATATACCATACAGCATGTCATCACTGTACAATGAAAACCACCTCTCCACTTCTGATGATATGAGATGTGCATATTCTCTTCCATCTACGGCCAGCATGTATACTCTTATTGACCAATGTAAAGATGTGTCATGTATGTTGGATAGATAGAAGGAGGCTAGCTTTGGATAAATAATATTTTGAGCTTTGATTCAAGGGTAGACGACAAGGTCTGTGATTTCTTTGAACAGAGTCGGACTGATTATGTTAATTTTAATTTAAAATAGTAAAATATGTTTGATTAGGCCATGGACAGCCTTGCTGTAAACAGGAGAGTCAAGGCTCAGAACCACCCGCATGTTTTATAAAAAAAAAGTTTTTTCATCCTCCTGGTAAAGATTTTTGGAGATGCATGTTTTCATCAGACAGCGACGATATAATTATGTGGTCAAAGTGTGCCTTCACATCATTTTAGTCAGTCTTTTGTGCCTGCCCTTGATAAACGAGTGCAAGCCACAACTGTTAAAGGATTATCAGGTTAACAGGTCAGAGTCTTACAATCGTCATTACTGACATTGTTCAAGGACAATATACCTGTATTTGTCTGCCTGAACTGTTGCAGTAAAAATAGCAGCCAATGAGACACTGTTGAATTTTTACATCTTACACCAAATAAATGACAAAAAATGTTATTTTATATATTTTCTTTTCCGTACCGTACCCAAAACATGCAAAATTGTGGCTCAAAAATCACGGTACTGTCCTCACAAATCATGAATTTGTGTACTATTGCACGCCTACATGAGACTTTGTAACTTCTGAAAGAACACATCACTGCTGAGTTCAATACAGCCAAAATCTTATGGTGGCTAGTGTTAGCAAATCTAAGCTCATAAGCATGCTTGTTATATGTTTTAGCATTTGTCTGTTTTAGCCTGACCCGAACATGACAGGTCCAGATGTACAGCCATCTCTTACCAACTGCCAGGTGTCATGTCATTCTTTTGAATGAACCTTTAGGCTCAGGTTGGATTATTTTCAAGTAGAACTTCACAATATCTCTCTTTCTCTCTCTTTGACTTTGGTAACAAGTGTGATGTGTTGCAAGTAGATTAAAGTAGTGAAAGTAAAGGTCCACTGGGAAGCAAGAAGACAGACGAAGCAGAGGCAATACTTTGCATTAGCCTGGCGAGCTAGTGCTCAGTAATGAATGAAATGAAGCAAAAACTTGCATAAAAGGAGTTTTTTACTGATTCACTGAAAGCCACACCTCCAACCTTCCTCCCATGCTTGTATTACTCTACTAAACATGCAGAGCAGTCTGCCTGGTACGAGGTAGAGGAGGGGTGGGAGAAAGAGTGGATAGACTGGACTTTTTTTTACTGCTTAGTAATTAAATCAGTCAACCTAGGACTCAACAACATGTCCAGTGGCCCTCCGGCAATTTCAGACCTCTCAGACAGGTGATGAATAAATGATCAAATGAGCAGAGAGGTATAACAAACACAGTTGGCTCCATACAAGACATGAGGCCTCAGTGAAACGGTTGATGAGTATAAAAAATTATGTGAGAATCATATGCGATGGCATTTACAGTCACCAGACCTTAAGCCGTTGGAAGAATTTGAAGTGACATGTTAGACAGCGCTCTTCACCACCATCGTGAAAACATCAGCTGAGGAAATATAAATAATGTATCGGAGGAGGAATTCTGTGCATACCTTCGGTTGATTTGAAGCTTTCCTGGAGACTCGTTGCAACCCCAGCACCTTACGAGGACTTATATTTCCTTTTATTTGTCACCCATCTGAATCTCAGATGACTACCATGAGATTTGCAAATTAAACCTATGTTAACGTCACTTTTTTGATCACTTGGGGGCGGCAAAATAGTTCAATTTGCAGGTCATAACACAACACTGCTGTCAGGTGATGATTTTCTGTGGGTTGGTTATTCCTTTCACATTCTCATTGTTAATACAAAAAATGTAAATGAGTGCAGCTTCATTGTATTTCCAAGGAGATGAACCCTTTAAGATTTAAAAGTCCAGTGGGTCAGATTTAGGGGCTTCTATTTACAGAATATTGCAGAAATTGAATAGAATATGCATAACTCTGTTTTCATGGGTGTATAATCACCTGAAAATAAGAATCATTACATTTTATTACCTCAGAATGAGACTTTTATATCTGCAGACGCTGCAGGTGTACCTACCAAACTTTTAGCACTCCATTTCTCTCTACTTAACTCACAGAGAAGAATGAGGTATGAGTGACTTGTGTTGTAGCTGTATTGTTGTCTGGGTGGGAACAGCAGACTTTTAGAGTTGTAGGACTTAGTACAGAGACAGAAACACTGTGATAATGAAAAGGAATAAAAGGTGTGAACATTTGACATAAATCAGGAGAAACACAGGAGAACTGTGACCCCAGGAGGAAATGAATGATGGGAGAAGTATAGCTGCTGGTCCTCTTCCATAGAGTACGCCATGTTGAACTGCCATGTTTCTACAGTAGTAAACAAACAAACTGACTCTAAATAGGGAAGTTTGTGTATTTTGCATATTTCACAGCTTCTGTAGTATCACAGTCTGGTGCATCAGACTCCAAAACATAACCCCTAAATTCCATTGGGTGGGGACACGACGTGTTTCATGTGCGTTTCTGGAGTTAATCGCGGCCGTTTCAAACCTCACCGGCCCCGCCATAGTCTGTTTCAGAAGCGTCCCAGAAGCAGGTCTCCGCTCGGCTGTTCTATTTTTGACGGACGCGAATAAAAATGACCAAGTCTGAACAAGTAAATAAACTTTGGCAGGCAAAAACTCTTTTAAAACACTCCCGGGGGTTTGAAGTCGCGTAGGATGGACCAAAACAGCATCGTGGGTTTTGGGGTGAGAAGCTTCCTATATGCAGTCAGTCCTGCCACAGTCTAAATGACACAAGCTCTAAGACATATTTTAACTGAAAACAGAATTCAAACTTTAATAACATGCTGAATCAACTTTAATCAAAAACACAGCTCACAAATCCTGGATGTTCTTCCGTTCTATGAATTACTTCCAGAGAGCTGTTCATTACATTATACTGTTAGGATGGCCATGTGGGGCTGGACTTTGAAAAAGCAGGAGGTTTGAGGTAGTGGTTAGGTGCAGACCAAGCAGGTGTTTATTTTACCCACAATGACATGGTAACAATACAGACATACTTTTCCACATGAAACACTCTTGGCCGGTAAAAAATGTGGCGCTGACAGCGACAGCACAACACACAAACTGGCAGCCTTACACCTGGATACCCGGCGGGCACGGCTGCAATGCGTTCCAGCTGCGACACAGCCGCTGGATCAGATCATGGCCTGTCTAGGCAATGTTTGTGATTCCACCAAAAGTGCATCCCTGAAGCGCCTCACCGCTCTGCTTCACGAAGAATACACGGCTGTTCTATATTTGACGGACGCCGTGCGTCAAGCAGCACAGAGCTGACCGAGCTGGCTGGAAGTCAGTCACAGAAATATAGATAGAGCACAGAGAATCCTGTGCAGAGTCCTCCCAAACAAGCCAAACTGAACTTTTGTCTTTACAGCACCGACCTTCAATCACTTGCAGTACAAGATCTACAAACACGCATTTAATTAATACATGCATGATCCCTTTCTGGTTTGTGCCTTATTTCTTTTAACAGTATTGTCTACACAAACTTTAGCACTACAAAATTCTAGTAATGATACATTATTTGCCTTCATTTGATCGTGTAACATATTTTATTTGTTTTTTTACACCATTGTAGATGCGTCCATCAGCTCTGTTCTTTAGTGCTTCATCTTGTGGAACTGGATGCACGGGTGGTGGACATATAGACAGATATCCAAGCATCCAAGGGATTAGAGACACAGTTGAAAGCAGAGAAGGAGGCAGTTAAAAAATATCCTACAGTCTGTGTGCATCAGATGTCCTTTGTGTGTGTCCACAAAATACACCAACCTCGACAGCTTTGAGGGTCAGCTTACCTCCTGCGTGTGTTTCCACACAAGAAAGGAGTTTGAGAAGACAAAGTACAATGAGGAAAATGGAGGAGTGAGAAAGTATTAAACTTCTTGGAGGACTGCTCAACTTGCCCATTAAGTGCTGAAAACACTTAACACTGACACGTTAGCACGCACTGTTGAGTAGCATTATAGCTCGATAGCACAGTAACACTTAAAAAAGAGCGCTGCAAAGTGCAGTTATGCGGTGTTGTTGTTTTCACCCTTTTTGCCAGCAGGTCACCTCGCTCGCAGCTCTTGGCTTTTCACAGCTGTTGTGACTCCATCACTGTTTTTAATCACAGAAAAATGTTTTCTCTAGTACACATCTGAGGTTAAAAAGCAGGCAGGGGGTATGGACTATACACGACAGGGAGACAAGAATGAGGAGAAAGTTTAGTTAGATTCCACAGTCAGAAAACAACAGAAAAAACAGACTATTTAAGTCTTGGTTAACCTATTAGTTGAAATATACAAGCAAAGTCATGCCTGTCCCTCTAATTTACTACTCATTATTTTAATTCCATAGAATATGTTATAAAGTAAATAACTATAATATTCACTACCTTTCACTCATAGAATAAGAAAACCAAACTTATCTTTAAAGTCTTTACAAAGCTTTGGTACCCACAGCTATGTATTATGTATTTGAGCTTAATTTAGGCTAACATGCTTTACCATGTTCACCATCTCAGTTAAGCATAACGTAATCAGCACTAAACATAAAGCACGGCTGAAGCTGACGGGAATGTCATTAGCTTTGCAGGGATTTGGTCCAAACTTCAGTTCAGGAATTCTTCTACACTACACATTACTGAGAGGTAATAGTATGAACATTGCCACTCAAGATTGAGACAGCAGTGTGAGCTAGTGCAAAACAAAGAGAGAATAAAAAGACAGAAAGAATGATAAGGAAATCCTCGCCGTGAAGCTGTTCTTCTACCCAGGCACTGTCAGGCCTGCGTCTGCCCACCGCTGATGGAAAATCCTGTTTGATGAAGCACCAGTGCCTCACTAATCCAAGCCCTTTGGCAGTGGAGGTCAGCGGGATCAAACTAATATAAAACCAGAAACAAAGGCAGCTTTTACAGCATAGTCAATAACCCGAAACTCCATTTGACCTCCTACTTCGCTGATACCCTGGAAAGAAAGACCTTCATTAATTTTTTACTAATTCAAATCGGAGTGCAAACTTTTGTTCTGGGTGGTATTAACAGTGAAAGGAGCACGCTGTGGATAAAGTCTTAACAACAGAATGAAGGTTTGTATTTTTTTGACAGAAGGTGGTATTAGTATTAGTGGGGATATTGATGCAGGGATATTAACTTAATCTGAGATCTTGCAGCCAAGAAGAATTTTGTTTTGTTTTATTATTTTCACATTTCTCTCACCTGTTTCTGAGGTTTTTAGAAACAGCTCTGTGTCCTCAAGCAAGACAGCGTCATGCGATGTCCTGTGAACATCATATATCATATATAAGTTCATCTTACGCATTTGAACAGCGGCACCATTTCTATTCTTTTGGCTTTGTAGTGTAGCAAATTGCAGTGAGGTTATGACAATTGCTTATTTCGAAATATGCTCATTCATATGGCTGTAGTTTGCGATGGTGGTGTTGCTGTTCATCAGTACTGCATGTAAAACAAGAATAGGCCTGCAGCCATGCTAGAGGCACTGTGAAGATGTACACAGGCAGAGTGGCACTTTGAGCCCGATGTTGGCATGCTAACATGCTCACAATGATAATGCTAACATGCTGATGCTAAGCAGGTGTAATGTTTAAAACGTCCACCGGCTTAGTGTAACATATTACCACTAAATACAGCTGAGGACGATGGGAATGTCATTTGCAAGTAATTAATCATAAACCAAAGTATGAGATACAATAAGTTGAAATTAAGACCAGATGATGGAGCTACATAGAAGGATCACCAAAGTTATTACAAATCATCCAGAGGGGGAGATTAAGGCTGCCACCTTAAATATGTGCCGCCAGCATGAGTTTTTGAGTGTCAGATACTTCTTTCCCTGCATTCTGGTGAATTTCAATTTGTGCTTTTTATACATCAAATTCAAAGTGCTACTCTCAACATGATCACAAAGAAAATACAGAGTCGATAAGAGACTGCTTTATAAAATAAATCTCATTTTATCCTCTAGTGCAACACCTTTCAGAAAAGATGGGGTAGCCCAGCCTTTGGGAGATTAATTTCCACCAAGTAGGTTATTGGTTAAATACACACACACACACACACACACACACACTCTTGCCCACCTGGAGAGGTCAGGTCTTCTGCTTACATCTTTGGACAGCTGTCAACTTGTGTATCTGAAGAATTACTCTAAACACAGTGTGATCTAATAATAATATTACAGTTCTGGGGTATCATGAATTGAGCACTTGCACTTTGAGTCCTCTGCCATGCGCTGCTCGGCTGTGGTAGTCTCCTGCTGAATGTTGCTTCAGGTTGTACAGTCAAACATGGACAGAAAATACTCTATGACACTGTACAGTTTGCCTTGTATCCGTTCCCACTGACATGATTGGACAACCTCTTTGCTGTCACAGGGGGACTTTAGCTGGAGGTGTTCAAGTCTCTGTAACCGGGGGAGTGATGACTCGAATGAAAACATAAGACTATGTCTCTGAAACTCTTTTGGTTGTTTCTCATGCCATTTATTATACATATATTATACTGATTCATCCTCTGTGGACCTTGAATGTCTCACCAAAGTGGTCGGTTGATGGTCGCAGACCATCATTACCATCCATTGAGAAAACACTCATTCATTTCACAAAAGGCCACTTTTTCAGGAAAGTGTGGTTGCAGACGCAGAAGGCAGGCGATCCAGAAAAAAAAATGCTGGGTTGTCTCACAAAAACTTGAACATGGCTTCATCTTCTGCTGCAAGATGAAGCAATAAGGTGTCAATGTACTGGGTGCAAGCTCATTCATAAAAGTAAACTTTGTAATATTTACCTGACGTTCATGACAAAGGATAAAAGGGTCAGTGTCTGTGGTGTCTGATAAGCCTTTAAACTCATGGACTTACAACTTATGAACTCACAAACAAGACAGAAATTGACCACTGATGTCAGTCACAAGGTTTTCAAATAGCAGGGTTATTTTGTATATTTGCACTTTATCCACCTTTAGATCCTATATCTAGTATATTTAGCCATATTTTGGCACCACTTTTGTTTTTGTGTGGTTTTGGTATTTTGTACATTTACTGTGACTTTTACACATTCATTGTGTTTTCGTCAAACTCCATTCAAACTTCACAATCACATTATCTCAACCGAGTCAAATGATGTTTTGAAGAAAAAGGTTCATCGCTCCAGCACCATCCTGAAAATGAAGTGACTCGAGTACATTCTTGAAACGAGTTGATTTGCATATGAAGAGAGTGAAATGAACCCAAACAGAATGTAAATATTTTCCATCAACTGGATGAATCACAGGAAAGAGTAGCAGTGGACAGTTTTATTTATTTATGAAAAATGGCAAAGTAACACAGTAGCATCATAGAGCTTTGAAATAATGTAAAATAAAGTCATTTGATGTTTGTTTTCTGATCTTTAAAAGGGCGGTCATTTCTCCCATCACTGTTCGATAACATGTATTGCTAATTGACATTTTTGAGCCATGTGCTTTGACTTAAACTGTCTTTTTGCCTTTAAGGGAAGTGTCTCATCCTTCAGATCAATAGTCATTTCCCTGAGCTGATGTCTCCACAGATTAGTCAACATAATGTCCTGTTTGTCCCATGAAACACACACACCACGGGACATGTCAGAGTCTGATAGAGAGGGTGTGTGTGTGTGTGTGTGTGTGTGAGTGTGTGAGTGATAAGATGGTGTATTTGTCCTCTGTGAGGTCATAAAGTTAACAGCCATAACTAACATAAAGAGTGATCACAGGAAGTCAGAGATCCCTGAGGCTGACACAGACACACAAGCTAATATAAAAGTACACATCTGCCTCACACACTGCAGATCAATCCATCACTGGAGTGTCACATTGTACTGCATGCAGCAGTGCTACTCTAACAGTGTGTGTTCCTCTGAGAATATGGGAGGAGGTTTAAAAAGGTAAAGGGTTTAGAGAGTGTTTATTATTTATTAAAGCTAATACAAATCAATTATCAACATCAAAAATATAAAAGTGTGCCATATTGTGTTCTCTGTTAATAAATGAACCATTTCACAGAACCAAAATAATGTGATGTTATTTTATTTAACTGCATTGTGTGGAAAGTGAGTACACTTAAAATTACTAGTGTGATAACAATGAAAACCAGTTACGTAAAACAAAATCCAGTGGTTGCAACGCTTATTTAAGTTGGCACTACATAAAGTAGTTTAGTTTGTCTTATGAAATATAGTTAAGTAATGGAGATCCAACAATTAAGTAATATTTACATGAGTTAAATTAGTACAATTAAATATATTTATGTTGGCATTAATCAACAGAGTTAAGTAAAGCAAAGGGAAACAGCATGTTGTAGACTTTATGTTGTTAGATAGACAACAACCAATTAATTAGATCCAAGTTGACCAGGTTATAATACAGTCATGTCAGTTGCACATAAACCAGTTATTGCCATCTTGATAACCTTATTAAATTATATATAATACAACTCAGTTTGGTGTAAATTGTTGACATAACTGAATTAACAAAATGCAACAAATTGTGTTTTTGAGTGTGTTGATGATTGCTTCTAACTGTTATATTCTCATTGATGGATTAAACGATGAGACTTTCTACATTTGGAATCTGATGAAAATAGAGGAAGACACCAAACATCTAATTCAATAATCCAACTTAATAAAAAATACTGTCTCGATGTTACAGACACACTTTCTCTGTTTCTCCCCTTCTCAGTTTTCAGTTTTCCCGGAAACTTTCTGACATTAAATAAATATTGGTCCACCTGTCTGCACAAGTGTTCAAAATATTCAAAAATATGCTGCAAAATATGGATAACACTGGTACAGACACCAAACTGAAACCTGAAACTTCTACATAGTTGCTGTATATACTTGATTAGTTCTTCAAATAATGAATTATCCATGGAATTATCATTTTGTTCAGTTAAATATGAATGTGATTTTATATGAATACCTTTTAGCATGGTATGAAATCATGAAAATGTTTTGCCCGTTTAAGGTTGCGCATCACTTCTTATGAGATTCTTTTTGAACTGCTCCAGTAGAGATGAACCCAGATAGATACAGGACTGGAACTCCTTTTGGATAGATGCAGGATGTGGGAGTAAAAAGGGTGCAGATACATAATGTATGAAACTCACAGTCATGATATGGTGGGCTGCAAAGTCACATTAAAACATTGAAAAGGTTCAGTGTTTTCATTTATTCTTCTAACTTTTAATGGGGCATCTCGATGATTTTACATGTTAAAGCCAATTAAATAGCCATGGGGAGTTCCACAGGGTTGTATAGTGTCTGTTTTTTGTTTGTTTGTTTTTGCCCCTTATTATGTTGGTATTAATGAACATGCAAATGTGTGTGTTTACAGTTTAGCACTGCAACACTGCAATAACATCATCATATCATTCATTTGGAGTCATGATTCTGGCCACCTGATGAGTCCAATAATACTCATTTTAGCACCATTTTGGTCTCCAAAAGGACATTAAGACACTCTGTAAGGCTGAGGGGAACTGCAGGTGATGATTCACTGAGAGTTTATTACTACAAGCAACACTTTTCACACTACGAGGACAAACTAATGCATTGCTAATAGCAAGAGTAAACTCAAGTTGAAGAAAGCCTGCGTTAGAAGACGGGGCTTTTGAAAAGTTGCATTATGGAAGTGAGTGCTCTAGTTATGGACAGTCGCCATATACTCGTTGAATTAAATTGGATATAAAAACACATGAGAAAACTAGTTTATTAACAAAAAGAAAAAAACAGCACAGCCAATATGAACATTTTGGACGTAAACAACTTGTAGGCAGAGCGCTACCTGCAACTTCACCTTTTAACAGCTTGACCAGACAGTGGTTTTCAGTAGTTGCCTGCAAAAATGTCACTGAAACACGAAGCAAATAACAACAACTCTGTTCTCTGTGTTTGCTGACACTGTGGCCTCATTATAACGACTGTCTGCCACTGACTCTTTGGGGCCATTCTGCCTTTTACTCGAACAAAAAACTCGGACCCAGTCTTCCAGAAGGCTGTGTAAAGGTGCTTTAGATAGAAAGTGTCCACCAAATGGCAGATGTGTAGGTGGTGACCTGTCACTGTCTCTGTCTTGTAGAAACAATTTTGTCCGAGTTGGACTTGTTTTCTTTTTTTAAAAAATCTTTTAAGGTCTTAACTTTGGAAGTTGCTCATCTTGCTGAGGAGATCATGGGGAGGGATTGCTCAAGCCAAGAAAAGTTCCCCTCCGTGACTGTGCATATTTGTGTTTTCCAGAGGTGATGAGCATGGCAGGGAGAGATTGACACACACAGAAACGGAGACAGAGAGGGGATGATGGGGTGGGTGTTGGTGGTGGTGGTGGTGGTGGTGGTGGGTGATTGGCGTGAAAGCCTCTTAAAGGACTCGGAAAGAATGAGATGCAGATGACAACTGAGAGATGGAAACTCTTCAGGCTGACAACAATACACAGAGGCACATGCAAACACACACACACACACACACACATACACAAATATCTCATCTCTCTCACCTTCACGCTGACTTGAACTTCAGCAGCTAATGAAGATGGAAGCTGCGCTTCAGCTTTACTGATCAATGTGAAGACAGTGTGCGTGTGTGTGCGCGTGCGTCTGAGTGTGGGTTTGTGTTTTTAAGATGAATAGATCTATGAGAAAAGTAGTTGTTTTTTTTCTCACCTTACCTTACCAGCTTCTCTGCTTCGGTAGCTACAGCAACTACTCATTCTCCACACAGAGAAGACAGATTTGCAGTATGACAGACACACACTTTGTAGGTTATTTGTGTGTGCTTGTGCATGGGTGTGTGTGTGAAGGATCCTTTTTTTTTTCAGAACCTAGTCTCTTATAACACTTTGTTCAGTTCCCTGTTCTCTCCCTGAGAGTGGGATACACCATACATCTGTCCTTATATGTCCCCACAGCCTCCTTTACTGGACTTTCTGGACTGACTGCTCCATATATACTCTGCCTCACAGTAGAGTTGATCTCACATTAAGTTCCTCTCCTGTGTCTGTGTTTCTTCACTCTCACTCAGACGTCCAGTAGATCATGACAGCAGTAATATTGCTGCTGTCCCCACTGCAGACGGCTCTAAATGTAACTGTTCTCCATGGCCTCAAGCTTGTGGTGGAGCTCTGCTCTCCCGAGTGTGATTTTGGTCATTTCTTATATTCTCACATGAACATTATCTTGTTGTTAATGTGAGGTGGAGCTGAAGATAATTATTTTGAGTTTCACAAACGATCTACTGACCTTGACTCACTTACAAAATAAGACGAGTTCTTGATGAGTTTATTGATGTACCCTTTCATGTGCAACTAAACCTCATATCTTCATAGGATAAGTAAGTAAGTAAGTGATCTACAAGGTGGTAGACAATGTCAGGGTGGGAGCCATGACTGCAACGCTCAGTCACCTTTGCTTATAAGCCTAGATTTTGGGACCACCAGGAGGCCTGTGTTTCTCACATGGAAAAAAAAACACTCTCTTTATGTGCCACTCAAAATTCATGTGTTGGTTGAAGAAAACTCCTAGGTTTTTTTTGCACTTTTTGCTGCTAGGGGGCAAATACACTGCTGGATTTTATGGGAAAATCTCTCAGGGCCTATGTTGAAGACTGTTTTTGACATAGCTGTCAAGCAGTCTTGTAGAGATTTGACTGTGGTTATTGGAATTAAAGGAGAGGTATAGCTGGGTATCGTCTGCATATTTGTGATAAGATATGCACCTAAACTTATGGAGCCTAGTGGGAACGTGTACAGTGAAAAAATAAGCGTGATTCAATTCAAAGAGCTTCTGAAGCTCAAACACAAATCTCAAGTTAGAGGGAGTTTTGTTTTCACAGGCAGTACAGCACAGAAACATATAGATCAAATTCAATCATTTTTAAATATTAAAGCATTGCAGCTACACTGGCTATATTCATACTGCATACATCCTGCAGCATGATGTTCACAGTAACACTTGCACTATGTCAAAAAAAAAGTTTTGGTGCAATGTAAACTGCAGATGTTTCATATTTTGAAAAGCATGCAATTATATAAATGCAGAGGTTTGTGAGGTGCACAGATGTTTGAGAAGTCTAGCATGACAACAGGCCAAACTTCTCTGTTTCCCTTTATCTCAATTTTCAGCTTTTAAATACAGATTTAATAAGGAAAGCAATTAAGTAATAATGGTTTTACAGTGTTAATTCTCAAATGCATTTATTTGTAAGTTTCAGGGGTCAGGTTAGCTCTGGCCTTGTTCAAAATAAAACATTATGCAGGTCCATTTTAAATTCTGGTAATATCCTCCGACTTGCTGTTGTTTTTACTTATCCACCAGACCTAGAAGAGCTTGACACTCTTATCAGTACACGTCCCACAAGTGTGACACCCCTCTCTTCCATTGAAAGAATTCAGCTCTGCTATCAATTCCCTGTCTGCATCTGCACCCACTCAAAAACCTTGTCTTCTCAAGACCAGGTTTCGCTTCCCCCTTTAGGTTATCGTAAGTGTTCTGAGACCCAAGCAGTGAAGGTTAAAAAGTAAAACAAGGCATTACACTTCTAGCAAAAGTTTTCAGCAGTCCCTGAGAAGCAGTGAGGATATAAGTAGTGTCTGACCAATACGCTATTCATCATATTGTTGTATTGATTGAAAAATCAATGAGGAACTCACAAGGATTGATAAAGCACTGAGTAAATGATCAAACACCTTTCCTGTTGACATTTTTAGTACCAAAGCAGCTTTATGCAGCTGCATGCTGTATAGTAATGATTTTGGATGTTTGGGATTAGGGACACTGATCTTGACTAACTTCTTGTACACAATCCAGATTTCATTTGTCTGGAACTTTTCGTCACCTACATCTTCTGGTATACATTTAACAAGAGAACCCATTATAGGGAAATGGATTTTAACTGGAGTCAAGGGATGTAACCAAACTATTATATCAAAACATATCCGTAATTGGGCGTATGCTGACAGTCGGTGAGGCCTACACTCTTGGAAGGTTGTTGGAAATCATCTGTGTTAGATTGTTTATTAGTACTGCCATTTATAGTCAGCATACCTGTATTTATAAATTAAGTTTATCTGCCGACAGAACTGAATGAATAATATTCTTTGTGTAGGTGAATTAAATTAAATAGTTTCACTTTCCACATCATGCTTGCCTCAGTTGCATACTGGACTATGATTGGCTTTCAAAAGATTTGTTTCTATGTAGGGCACGTCTTAAACTCAGATTTAAGGTGAGCACAGAAAACCTGCCCCCTTCAGCAGATGAATGTGAAAACAGTAATGTTAAACTCTGCTCATGCATTATTCTGCACAGTAAAGCTCAAACATCCAAGAGATGTAACAATAAACTAAGCACATTTATAAATGGGACAGAACTTTCAGACTTCATCACCTCCATATTTAGCTTGTTTGTTTACGTTTCTGCATCAGGAGAAGTCCTGCTGCTTTGGCTGCCAGCACTGTACTTTTAATGCTGGTTAATAGTCTTATTATTCTTATTTTAAACATCTAAATGTTCACTGAGGACATTTGTCTTCAATAAACATTTAAGATCCTGCTGCCAAGGACAACAGTCGATTTAACTCGAGTTATGACTCTGAGAAGATGTGGTGTGACGTTTGTTCTGTTCATGTCTGAAAAGAAAGTATTCGCTTTCTGAAAGGATCCCCAATATTTTCTTCATTGAGTGTATGTACAGTACCTGATAATAGGGCTGAAATGGATAGATGACCGGCTTTGGCACATGTATAAACCATCATGTTGTTTGTATTTCATTGTCTGTGGATTACATGACTATATAGATTAGATTATATATCCAAATACAGTCATAAAACACAAACTGAACCTACAAGGTTCATGCAACATATGCACAAAACGCTTAAAGCTTTGAAAGACATGAGTGTACGATGAAGGGGTGATAAATGTGAGAGGAGTTAAAAAGTCTTCTTCATGTGGGCTATTTTTACCTTCCCACTTTAATCCCTTGTTCTTTGATGAGGGATGGATTCAAGATTTTTTTTTTTTTTTTTTTTTTTTTTTTTTTTTTTTTAGAGAAAAAAACACTTGTTGGGAAAGTCCAACCTCATTAACACAGTCCACAGTTAGTCATATGCACCAATACATTAAGAAACAACATTAATGCAAAGACACACTCTGCCTGTTGCACTCCATTTTGTGTGCAAGTGCGTGAATATATGCATATCATTGTATTTATGTGTCCCTCTGTCTTAATATCCAAGTGTCACGGTTTTATATTTATATATGCACATGGACTTTTATGTGTGTGTCTTTGATCAAGGCGAGGCGAGCGGAGTTAGCACTAAGCTTGCTCCTGTCTGTCACAGAGGCTAATCATGGGCTTACTAGAGCAAGTAGGGAAGTGTTTGATTTTATATATAGAAAGACACACACACACACACACACACACACACACACACACACCACCATCCCCATATTACATTATGGATTACAAGTTCTCGCGCTTCTCTTGGCACAAGGAAAATAATAGATTCCCTGCTTTAATCTGCATAGTGCAAATCAGTTATCAGATTCTTGGGGGTTTAGAGATGTAATGGCACAACAATGACAGTGTGGGGAGGGAGTGCTGCAGCTTTACGTCAAGTGACATGCAGAAAACGTGCATAATATAAATGTGCAGGGCTTGATGTTGTAGACTGAGTCAAAGGGGGAAACGCTGGATATATGAGGGCAGCGGCAGGACTGCAATCTAACTGACTTAAAGGACTAAAAGCAATAACATAAAAGGATTTCTGCATGCTTAGATCTATGCTAGCGAAACAACAGTGTGTGCTCTGATTAAAGTTAACAGAGCTGAGAAGATGAAACTCTTGATGTGTGCACAGCTCCCTGCATGTTATTTGAACTAGCCTTCTAGTCAGTGTGCCTGGTGGACTCTTTTGATTGTATTGCTAAAATGAGAATATTCATTACGCTAAAGTGATATTCTGGAAGCGTCTTGTTAGCCATGCTAACAAAGTGGTGTGGAATAACACACCTCGACTGTTGGATTTAGTCTATTTTAGTATCAACTTGCTGCGTTCCCCTGACTTTTTAGCTCAGGCCAACTGATCTTTTTTGTGTCCAACACTTCAGTTCCTTGCCCCTCTAGACTCCATAGAGGAAGTGGGGGAGAGAAGTATGTTAGCAAAGCTGACATCCATCATAGCTCCTTCAGCAACAGACTGCTACTCCCACCATGTAAGGAGGAGTGTGTCCACAGGTCCTTCATTCCAACAGCTGTCATCTTATCTTATCTTATTTTATGACAGATGGGAGAAAGAGAAAGAAGACAACAGAACAGAGGAAAGGGGAGTGGAACTGCAGGTGATTTTCAGGCATCATAATAAGATGTGTGGGTTGAGGATTAGAGTGTAATTTTAGGGACACATCGTCCTCAGAGTAGTGAGTTACCTTGGCCTTTTCTGCATGCGTGGGTGTTGAAGTTTATTAGAATTCAAATGAGAAACAAAATAACCATCTCCCTCTTTATATGTCATTCTGCCTCTGTCCTTCCCCCCCCTCTCTCCTCCGTACTCTTGTACCATTCTCTCTCTCTCTCTCTCTCTACACTCTCTCTCCTAGAAAACTCAGAGCAACCATGATTCCCATTTAAATTTTTAATGGCTAAAAAAGTTTGTTCTGTGGGTTGTTTTTCACAGGATATTAATGCAAGGACAAAACCTGTGTGGGGTTTTTTTCGTAGAACATTATGATGATTACATTTCATGTAACTGAGGTGCAGAACACAGAACAGTGTGTTCACAGAGCTGTAGATCTAATATAAAGATCTAATCCTTCTCTGGTTTTTAGTCCTTAATCCACACAGAGATGTGTACTGTTCGTCTGGCTCCAGGCTCTCTACAGAATCGGGGGATATGAAGTTGACTTTTGTTGTCTAACAGGAAAGTTCGCAGGCCACTCAACTGTAGTATTTTTTATTTATTCAGAAAGGGAGGACGAGAGAAGGAATGACAGATGTAAGTAAGTGTGGTGGGAGTTGATCCTTGGCCACCCGGGGTACAAGAAGCTCAAAAGGAGGAAACTTACACAGTCTGCTTTTGACTATATTCACAGTGCAGCTCAGACTGTCCAAATTTAGAGTTTTTCCAGCTACAGTATGTGATTCAATTTTGGATCTGAACTGCCAGACCAAAATGACTGGGGCATAACTGTTGTCACACTGGAGCTCTGCTTATGTTTTATTAGAAAAACATGGAAAACCACTGCAAGAAAAAGAAGGACACAGACTCTAACCAGTAAGTTCAACAGGTCTGTATAGGTCCACAAAAAATGATTGGAATAAACTGTTTCATTTGATGGAAGTGAGGCCATCCATAAACTAAAACAAACACACAGATGAACCGAGCAAGACAAAAGCTTTATCCTCACAGGTTCTTCCACGTGCTGCTTTCACACCCACACAAACCGTTCAGCAGCTGCACTGATCAGAGATCAAATAAACACTGCAACAGCTCGGTTCACCTTACATATACTCAAATGTGATAAAATCGCTGTAGCCATTTTTTTTCTGATGTTTTAAACAGTTTATGAGGAGAATAACAGCTACGCTTCAGTCTAACCACAGCTGTCATTATCACTGGAAACAGACGTAGAGGTTTTATGGTTATAATTTAAATCACACATTGCAGAATTTTATCCAGCAAGGTTTAATATCATGCATCTGTTATTGTCCTGTACCTGTTCCCACAATGTTGTCTGACTGTTATCCATCTGAAGAGGTTTTCTGACCATCAGTTTGCTTCGCTCTCATTTCATGTAAGAGCTGTACCAAACCTGAAGTCGACAACCAATCAAAACTAACAAGAGAAAAATATCTCATCCCATCTCCATCTCCATCCACACTTATCCAAGGGATAGATTGATATGAGTGAAACAACATCTATAAGCGCAAAGAACCAATGAATTAAAACAGTGCGTGGAACCATTCTAGAACAGAAGACAGATGAGCATCCCTCTAATTGAGATGTTATGGATTTGCCCTGCTTGGCTTAATTAAATTCCAGTGTCAGTCACCAGTGACCACACTGCGGAGGAGGTGATCAATCAAAACACAAGAGTAAAACAATTAGTAAGTTAGTTTAAGCAATGGAATAAGAAATGCATTGCAAGTGCTTGGTCCCAAAAGGCGTAAAAGTAGATTTTGAAAGTCATCACCTGTGTTTCTAAGGCCTAAATTATGAAGCTTTAAAATAAAACATAAAAAAATGCGTATTTCTTGTCACTTGAGTGGCCATTTAACAAAAAAATTAGTTATCAAGAGCATCAGGTAGGCTCAATAATCCTACAAAACTGTAGAGGCTAAAAAAATTACAGCACCAAGGCAATCTCAACAACAACAATTCTGACCTTCTCTGGAAATTGTTCGCTTGCCACAAACGTGCATATTACATAGAAACATATGGATATAAATTGTAAATAATATACTGTGCAGAGAAACAGTTGACCCAAAAAAATTCCACACAGTGGCCCACGTCTATGTAGGAGCTGCTACACCACAGCATTTGGTTATATCCCACTGTATTGTCCGTTCTCTCCAGAGGCTAATTATACATGATTAGTGCACAATTAGCTACTTCCAAAATTGACTGGAGCTTAACATGAGAGAACAAGATTGGCAACTGTTCTTCCTACTTAAATCTATTGGGAATCAATGTGCTAAAGTGGCTTATTATGTGCCTCACTTTGCCAAAAGATGTTAAGGGCCTTAGTTTAGAGACATGCAATCAGTTGCATTATGGATGAAAATTCTGTAGATCTTCATAGTCCTGAAGTTTTCAATACTCGAGAGTGAGTAAGATCTAGTTACCAACTTCTACTTCAACCAAGGCAAAAGCAAGGAGCTTAGATGACTTAGAACAACACTTACTACTCACGTTTCCTCGTTGCCTTCTGTAATGAGAGATTCTGGCCAGATATTCCAAGTACCTGAAAATTAAAGTGGTAGTGGTGGGGATCAAACCCACACCCCTTGAGAGACTAGAGCCTTAATCCAGCGCCTTAGACCGCTCACACTACTCAAAAAGCTTTTTTTTCCACTAGCGACAGGTCTGAAAAATCCTTAAATCGTTTTTGGAGTATTCACTAAATCCAGGAGACTTGAAGAAAAAAGAGGACTGGTCTGGCACACAGCTTCCTTGAGGTAGTGTGGCCGAGCGGTCTAAGGCGCTGGATTAAGGCTCCAGTCTCTATGGAGGCGTGGGTTCAAATCCCACCACTGCCATCTTTCTACTAAGAAGCAGAGCTTCTTTCTGTTGTGAAGTATGTTGAAAATCAGCCTTACTACTCAAAAAGCTGTTTTTTCCACTAGCGACAGGTCTGAAAAATCCTTAAATATTATCAAAATTATGTTAGAAAATTGGATGAGAGTATTGACAGAATAACTGAAGGAGTTTTAATGAAGCCAAAATGTAGTCAAAGGCTGCTACAGCACATATTGCATCTGCTGCTTTCTACATAAAGTGCCCACTACTGAGACTTCTGTACTCGGGCTATCATCCACATTCCATGATGAAAAGGGAATATTGTCTATTTGCAGAGGATGGTTTGGATCCATCAACCTCTTGGTAACAGGCCCAGCACATTTCCACTGCACCCTGCTCTCAGTCTCCATCGTTAAGGCAGGTACCCAAAATCTGTGATTTTCAAACAAATTTGTAATGCAGCAGCATCTTGGGAGTACACGTTAAATCAAGTAGATGAGACTGGCAAAATCTCTTCCTAGGTACTGGGAAGCAATGCAAAGTGGAAATGTTTGTACGTGAGAGCTTAACCTGTCATAATGATTTGAGTGCTTACACCCCAAAAAAGCCAGCAGGGTAACACAGTGAAAGCCAGGAATGCATCACTTTTCAATGCACAGAATACACAGTAAGAACACAAGGTGACGATGCCACAATGCCATTTTTGGGTTGGGTTGAATTGGGTTTTCCAATTTTCCTGCAGGAATACCGAGATTATGGCCCAAAACTCCACAGAAAGATGGCAGTGGTGGGATTCGAACCCACGCCTCCAGAGAGACTGGAGCCTTAATCCAGCGCCTTAGACCACTCGGCCACACTACCCTGAACCACAAGGATTCATTCACACTTCAAAATCATCTGCTTGCATGAATGGTTTGACTGAAAAAAAGAATACAAAATGAGTAACTTGTGGACAGCAGTCTCAACATGGAACACAGGTAGCAGTTGCACACTTTGCAATGCAAGCGATGACTGGATGGAGTGCTATGGTAGGTTGGCATCACTTTCCATTGGCAGAAGATGGTTTTAATCCATCATCCATCCATATTGTTGAAGGGCACAGCACACTTCCTTTGGACCAAATATGTATTTTCAGAACAAATTTCTTGCATGCCAACGTTTTTGAAATATTCACTAAATCCAGGAGACTTGGGGAAAAAAAGAGGACCGGTCTGGCACACAGCTTCCTTGAGGTAGTGTGCCCGAGCGGTCTAAGGCGCTGGATTAAGGCTCCAGTCTCTATGGAGGCCTGGGTTTAAATCCCACCACTGCCATCTTTCTACTAGGAAGTAGAGGTTCTTTCTGTTGTGAAGTATGTTGAAAATCAGCCTTATATGATGCAATTTTCAAACAACAAATCACCTCCTGAAATCTGTCTTTGTAGTAATATATTCTGAGTACCTGGAGATAAAGATGGCAGTGATGGGATTCGAACCCATGCCTCCATAGAGACTGGAGCCTTAATCCAGCGCCTTAGACCGCTCGGCCACACTACCTTGGCTTCTCAAGTATTACATGCTTGTTACTTACCTATCAGGGGAGATACCAGGTGGTGGGTTACCCAAGGTGATGCTCTGCCATTGCACCACAACTGTGAATTATCCAAATTTAGCCATGGTCACCTCAGGGCTATCATGCCGGTGCTGCCTCAGCCTCCCGGCCAATGGATGTGAGGAAGCAGGCAGCCGGGCAGGCGCCAGCTCACTGGTTGGTTGCCCCCTGGTAAGTAATGGCAAAGCTGGGATATTCACCAGAATTTGAAATTTCAGCGTAAAATTAAAGTTTCTGAAAGTGTTACGGTGTAGTCTGAGGCATTCTTTACTGGCCCTATTAAAAAGTTTGCTAAGCAATTTCTAGTTTATCCCAGGGTTTGCCAGATACCAAATGTTGCTAGTGTGTCTGGGAGAGATAAAAAGTTCAGAAAATAATCAGCATTCCCCTGCTGGTCAGTGTTAATTTCCATCCTCTATTTAACATCTAATGAAGTGGGGTGGACTGCAAATATCCACACAACAATATTATAATCAGCATCATAAAATTGCCAGTCTCTGTGGTTAAATCTGCCTTCAGGACCTAAAGTGCAATCTTACACACACAGTCTGAATTCTAGAAAGTCGGTTGCGAAGTCATAACTCAAGACATAGTTTGCTGTCACATGGAAAGAAGATACGTTCACAGTTGAATTTTGACTCACCAGAAAATTGCCAGTCAAATACAGAATATTCCCTTGTTGAAACAGTCTGAGAATTTACCATCCCGTAGGAATATAGAGTTGTTAAGTTCTGCTGTCAAGCATCCAACAAACATGTACTGGCAAGACACAGCAACTGCAAAAAGCAACCCCTCCATCCCATCCCTCCCCCACACAGCAATCTGTTCTCATCTATCTCTCTGTTTTGAACAAAAAGTGATTTTTCTGCCTCTTTAGGTTCATGCTTGTGTCTCCAAAAAACCTGAGTGCTCTGTCTCAAATCGATTTCTATGGATCCAAGGTCTGAAATATAAAATTTCCTTTGATTCCTTGCTGTCCAAGTGTGTGTTAATAAAAGAAATAAACAACCTGCAGCTCCAAGAACTCTATCTTTTACTCTAGTTTTGACTGCTACAACAACAAAGGAAAAAAGGTTATTCTGTCTAAATGTCGTTCTTTCTCAGCCCATGTCTGATGTCAAAACATAAAGAAGGAAAAAGAGGAAACAAATAAAAGAAAGTAAAATCACATCGACACACAATGACAAACATCAGCTATGTCTAAAACTTTCCTTGTCCCCTTTATTCCATCCTTTCTGTCAATCCCTAAGCACACAAGCTATTAATTCTCTGTCTCCTTCCCTCCCTCCCTGTCTCCCTCTGTTCATTCCCTGATTACACACATTATTAATTAGACAGAGACCCAGGTGGTGACGGAGGAGACAGTGCAGGGCCCCAGCATGCAGCACACTCCCAAAGCTCAGTCCTGACTGTGCGGCCCGCTTCGGGGGCCCGCCAGCACAGACGAAATCTCATCTCCTCAGATTGTTTTATTTTAATTTGCTCTTAATTGAATTGAAGTACATGTCTTGGAGCCCCAGTGTGGCAGTGTGGCAGGGGTGGATGGGTGGGTGGGTCTTTGCACCAGGGATTTTCACACAGAGGATCGAACCGGAATATAACCTTTCTGCATCATCTCTTTCTGTTTGATTTTGATAGAAACTTTCTTCTTGTGTCTGTGTGGGGAAGTTGGAGAAATGAGATTTAAGCACGCACTACCATCAAACAGTGTTTTTACTCCCGGAGTCTGGGGCTTCTTAAACATTTCACCACCTACATCTCAGGTGGGGATGGAAAATAAGCTTTCTGACACTTTCTGAAGCCCATCACGACTTAAAATACAAACTGAGCTCCGCTGTTTACCCAGATTACAGAAGTAAACAAGCCTTCCACACCCTCAAAACACATGTAAAATTCATATTAAAGTGTCAGTGACAGCCCTTGTATCAAAAACTCCTGTGTATGTTTGGGGATGTGTGTGGGTGTCTGGGTATGTGAAGTCCTAGTTTGCAGGCAGAGCGTTGTGTTGCTGTCACAAAAGAATCTGGAGGTTTAAAAACGGGTTTAAAAAAGGACTCAGACACATCTGTCAAATCAATCTGTGCCTCTTCGTTATATTAATTCTTAATCCATGTGTGTCTCTAATCGAGGGACATCCAAACACACACTCACATACACACAGAGCTGTGATAACTTTTATTGTACATTTCTTTCTTTATGCCAGTTTTGTGAGTGTGTGTGAAGATGAACACTGGGTAAATTAATGTCATTTTGTAAATGACTATCTGACACCATGGTGTGTGTGTGTGTGTGTGTGTGTGTGTGTATGTGTGTGTGTGTGTAGGTGGGCCAGGGGTCTTTACAGAACCAGTTTTTAAAACGAAATTTTAAACTATTAATCTTATTAAACTAAACTAAAGTTGAGGCCTTTCTCCTCGACCTCCAGAATGAAACCAAAGTCCAAACAGCTTAGCTAGCTCAACACAACTGTCTACACAGTAGTTTGTGGGATTTAATGCCACCTAGCAATTGAGATTACAGATTGCAACTAACTAAAAGCCTTTGATTCAAACGAGTGCAAAGAAGAAACAACTGTGGCCAAAAAACGTGCTATCTAGAATCAGTGTTTTGTTTGTCAAACAAGACATCAGAGGCAGTTTATCTTCTTCTTAGGATTAAGATGAGCTTTAAGTTAAGACGTAAGTTAATATTGAAGGATAACTACTACAAAGCTCAACTGTTTCGAATTAATTCCCATGAAAAGCCTAAATTGATAAACTGACTGATATTTGCCACCAATCTGAGCTTCCATCTGTTTTACTACAGATGTGACTTACTGCCCGCAGGAAACCTTGCATTGTTCTCAAAACCAATTTTAAAAAGCTGCTTGCAGAGACATGGCTTCCTTGACTGATATAATCCATCATGGCATACAACACCTGCATTGTACTTTTTACTAACATCACTTTATAACTCTACAATTGTACTAGGGCTGGGAACAGATCACCGTGCTCAGCAGACATCTGTTTTTGTTCTCTACCAAATCCAGAAAGAAACATCTCTCTTGCTCTCGCTGCTAAATGCTCCATAATCTTACCAGTTAGATTCTAGTGGTCATGTAGTGCAGCTTTCTAAAGCTTTTGCATGAATTCTTAAGTTTTTCCGTATAAAGTTGTGGCTGGACAGCAATACACTATGAGTGAACCTTTGCACATACACATTGTTTTCACTTATCGTTTGACACATTGTTCTTCTAAAAAAATATTTATGATAGCTGCTTTAAGCTGTTTGTTCATTTTTTTAGCAATTTAGTTCATTTTTTTTATATAGCGCCAACTCAAAATAAGAGCTATTTTATGAGACGTTCTACATAGAACAGGTCTAAGTAAAGAGGAACAAGCCTTGAGCAGAACCCAGAATGTTGATGAGCGGCTATTTTCTGTGACTGAGTTAGAGAGGAAGAGAGGAGGGGGAGAATAGTAATGCCATAGTAATGCTAATTATAACTTTTAATGGAGATATGACTAATAGTAGTAATAATAATAATAATAGTATTTGTAGTGGATGACGCAATCACAATCCCTGATCTAGGCACAGCCACAATCCATGAGTACATGCTCTTCATCAATGTACTTACATTCTGTAATTTTATATATATATATATATATATATATATATATATATATATATATTATTGGTAGTGGTGGAGTCTGCCATCAAAAGCTGGATATATTGCCTACCTGCACACAAAGAATGCAGGAAAACAGGAAGATGATGGATCCAACTAAATTAAATCTCAGTGCTGACAATGTTCACTCTGTTTACACTGTGTCAGAGCCGCACATTTCCTACTGCTGCTGCACGGCGACTATTTTTGTGAAGAGGCCACAGGAAATACAAATCAGTGAATATCAACATCAGTCAGCAAATCGGCAGATCAGTTTTGACTGAACAAAGAGGAGCAGCTACAGCGAGCTGTTAGATGAAGAGCTGCAGGTGACAGGCTGCACACCTCCAACTCCTCCGAGCAGTAACCAACTTTAGTGTGTGTCCTGCTGTTGTGTGGAAAACTACTCTCACTGTGTGCGACTCGGACTGTGTGTCACGGTTGCAATTATTTTTGACTGAACAACATGTGTTTGTTTCACTGCACGGTAAACAAACGACACACCAGCTGCTCTTCTGTTATATATCTGACAAAGTAGCTGTTCAACCACTGTCAAAGTGCGAAGCGCTGTAGTGTTAAACCGTGCTTGCTGTTACCACAGTTACCACAGGAGACGCCAAATGAGCCAGGGCTGAAATCTGCAGGATTACAGCTTTAAGTGTGAAGCGTGCTTAGTGTGTAGTAGGGGTTAAGAATTGGTGAGAATGAATGACTCACATGCACAGCAAAGGGGGACATATTGTACAGTATGTGAGTGTACAGCGTAACCTGCTGCCTCTCTCGTTGTTTTTGGTGACACGTGTCCTCATATTTAGCATTCATGGAGAAATGTCGCTAAGCACAGACCTTATAAGCCAGTGGCAGGTTATCTGGTGTGTGTGTGTGTGTGTGTGTGTGTGTGTGTGTGTGTGTGTGTGTGTGTGTGTGTGGTGGTGGATCCCCATGGTAACCACGTGGAGGAATGGTTCAGTTTGCCACCTGACTGTGTTGAGGCATGCCATCTGGTACCAGAAATGTGTGTGTGTGTGTGTGTGTTACACAAAGACAGCACATTTGAGTGTGCAGTTTAGCCACATATGCAGGTTAGATGGAAAGAGAGTGATGTTAGATATACTTTGTTCAGAAACTGCATATCTATCACATGTATGTATGAGTTTTGGGATATTACCAGTATGTCTTGGGGGGGGAGAGAAAGAGAACAAGAGTAATAAGGTGTTATCTACTGACCTTGCAGAGTGGCACCAGGAGGCAGAGCAACATTGGTATTTAGACACTCAACAGTGCCACAGGGGTAGTCATTTATTGTGTGTGTTTGTGTGTATCCGTGTGCGTGTCTGTTCACCCATCTGTTGTTGTCCACCCCGGGGACAGCAGCAGCAGCAGTTCAAATTCTCTCACACACACACACACACACACATATGCACACACATAGAGATGGAGAAGCAAGCAGGGGGAGGATGGGTACACGGAAACAAATTCACAGATTGTGTTTATGATGAAACTGTGATAATTAAACATCTTTGAAAGAACTCCAGTGTGAGAGCAGTAAATAAAAATGCAGCAGCGCTGGAGCTAGTACAGAGTGTGTCGCTCCGAACATTTCTGCAGGGCAGGTGTAATAATGTTTAATCTTAACTTTATTCAATTATTCATTAGTTTAATTAGCATAAACATTGTCTGAGAACACAGGATGCACGCTATATTTTATATTGCCCGCCGTCTTGTGTGTTAGGTTTTATAGAAAGCCAAACGGATTGCTTCACAGCACAACAAGCATATCATTTGTGATAAGCTGCAACCTGCTTGGTGAGGATCAGGCCGAGCAGGATGCCTGCGAGGAAGATGGGTATCAGCAGGGCCGCAGATATCTCAGATTCACTCGTTCCACTACAATGTGATATCTTCAGGCAGCACATTAAACATACATGTCTGCATACGCGAGCGCATGGGTGGTCATGTCATAAACTTGTTTTTCTGCCCTGTAAGGAGCCGCAATGCATGCACATTCAGAATGATGTCATTGGGTTTTATGGGGAGGAAGTCCAGCAGGGGTAAAGTTCAGTATTCTAAGATTATTGACTCCTACAGAGGCCAGCAGTGTGTAATATTTTGATGTGTGACCTAGACTCAGCGGTGACCAGCACTCTCCTTCCTTTCCAACATTTTTCTACTTATTTTGAACTACATTTCCCGTATTTCCTTCCGCATAACTTGCATTCTGATTATAACAAGATCTGCTGATTAATCTTTTTATGCATGTCTTTTGAATTATATATATAGTATAGCCCCTGTTCCTTCCAGCAGGAACTAGAGGAGCCATCCCTTCAAGGTGTTATATGTGTGACACAGAGTTCATCGTGCCAGGAATACCATCAGTCAGGTCAGGAACATCCCGATCAGACAGGTCTAGGGATAGGATAAGCCCAATACCTCAAAGCATGAGCCAAAATACCCTGCAAAGGAAAACCCTCTCACTTGTTTGTATCCACAGTCACTACCTCAATCTCATGACCATAGATCAACTCATAAACCATCAGATCTTTGCCCCCAGACATTCCCTCTGTATCGTGATATTCTTATACAGTGTCTGAATTACTAGTGATGCCGCACTTTGCGTCTTCTTAGACTTAAGCTGGGACTATTTGCCATTGTCTGGGTCTCCGTAACCAGGACAACGATGACGTTAACAATGACAGACAATGGCCAATGTCTGTCATCTTCGAATTCTAAATTAATACTTTGCCGTTAGAGTATGCAATAAAGAAAGGTATGTACGACAATACAGGATAAACTGCATACCATATTAATTCAGTAAGGGACAGTGCATTTTATTTTTCACCACAGAAAGTAAAATACGGGACAAATGGAAACTCTAGCAGGTGAGGAGATGAGGACAACCTATCCTTGTTTCAACCCGACTGACTGACTTTATGTAACACACAAACATACTAAACGAGGAAGTCTAAGTGTATTCAGTGACACACAGCAAGCCTTTAAAAGCCAAGGGAATGCATATGTCAACTGTGATAAAGACTTAAAATACTGAGTGAAGCACTGCGAATTTATAAGATGTATAAACTTACACACACACACACACACACACATAGAGATAAACAAGAGAACACATGTTTAATTCATAGCTTTAACTGTGTGGAATTTATCTGGTTTGTGGGGGAGGTCAAGATAACCCACAGAAACACACACACACACACACACACACTTTCTCATCTCTAACACACCCATAAAGACCCAAGCATGGACAAAAAGCACAAAGAGAGCCTCAAATGAAAGTTAACACACAAACGCACACACAAACACAGAGATATCTGAATGCAGCCAAACACAGACACGGCGAACAGAGCCGAGGTCTTTCCATCCTCAGAGAGCCGGGATAAGACAGCTTAGAGACAAAGGGAAATGTGAGATAATGATTTAACTGGCTTTCACTGGAGGTGGACTAGATTTAATTCACCCTGTCAAAATGCCATGGATTTAAATATGACAGAGATAAAGACACGAGCCACGGACAGACTAAAATCCAGCTAGGACTTTCTGCATCAGGGATGGATACCAAAGTGGCTCAAGCTGCTGCACAGTAACTGCTGCTTCTGTTCTGACAAGCTTTGATTCATGCATCATCATTTATTCTTTCAGTGACTGAGTTAAAAAGCTCACCACTTTTCCCTCCTCTGTCTTCCTTTCTTTCTTTGTATGTGCATTAGGGTTTGGTCAGTTTCTGGTTTTGCCCATCTGGTCTGATGAAAGACGTCAAACTGGTCTGATTTTATGCCAACTAACATTCAGTGGGCAGTCGCTACAATAATCTCAGCTCTGCCTGCAGCACGTGTAGCGTTAGCAGAGTTACCCCCAAATTTCATCAGACACAGATGCGCGATGTTGCGTGTGCACCGCGGTCATCGCAGTGATACACGACCGGTCTAGTCAATGTCCCACCAGCTCGCCGTGGTCCGTTTCAGGAGTGTCCCAGAAGCAGGCTGTTCTATTTTTGAGAGACACCGCGAGCAGCCCGCGTCAATTTACACAGAGCACCTCAAGCCGGCCAGAAGGTTAATTTAATTTACATATTTATGTTGATGTGGATGATGATGTACATGATTCTCAGTCAAATTAATATCTGCCAACGCAATATTTATTACTATTACTATTTGGTGTGTAGGCCTGATCAACATATTACGATATTAAAATAATGCAGCATATAATGTTTCCTACTTTTTCTATCAAAGAAGTCTTGTGTGGTGAAAAAATTGAATGCACGTTTACAGTAATTTGTATAAACTGATCAGCCTTTTAATTTGTGTCTCATCGCTCCCCAAAGCTCCTTAAAAAAGCTTTTTAAAAGATGCTTTGAGCAAAAAGAAGTTAAATTAAGTTAAAGATCTTTGCCTGAGACTAAAGTTATTGAAATGAGGTTTGAAAGACTTTTGAGGCATTGCCTGTCTTCATTTATATCGTGGAGAGGCGACAGGAAACACAGGAAAGATGCAAAGTTCTGGGACGTTGCAGTTCATCATCTTTAACCCTACTCAGGCTCTAACAGCTTTAATAAATGTCCAATCAGCTAAATCTGCTCTTCAGGATGAGAGTTCCAATCTACCTTTGAGCCAGGCATTTAATCCCTAACTGTCTTGTCTGGATGTGCATGCATTTTACCCATTAATATTCTGGAAATTAAGATTTCAAGGTGGAGAGGTGGTCACAGAGGTTTTATCTTCTCTCACTTTCTATCACTGAACGTGTCCATCATCTGTCTGTCAAAGTGTCTTTCAGAAAGTCACTGACCCTGAAAACTGCACTCTATCCAGAGCATCAGCTAAATGCCAAATTACCTGACAAAAGACCAAATGAATTTTGTAGAAAACAATGCGCCACTTTCCAAAATATCCCGACAAATAACCTCATCAATCATCTGAACATTTTCCTTCACCTCCTTCAAGAAAATCATTGGCTTAGTGGACAAAAGTCCCAGCTAATTCCACAATTCCCCTGCTGGTGGAGGAAACCATTATGGGAATTATTCCCAGTGGACATGCTCATAAATCCCTGTTTTCACATGTGGCCTTTTAAAAGGGGCTGTGTGATTTGAATGGGGGCATTAACATCACTGAAGATGAGCTTTTACTGTGAAAAATCGTGCCAGTGAATGCAACCTTTAAATGAATGAGAGAGAATGTGTATTGATAAAAATTTTGTGAGATGATGTGTCAGTGTGTGTGTGTGTGTGTGTGTGTGTCTTCATCACCTTCACCTCTCCCTGCTCACATCACAGACAGTATTCCCTCACCTCCATCACCTCAAACAGCAGTGGAAATGAAACCCGCCGCCTGGGTTTCCCCATTGATTTACGATTTGGACCAAGTGCCAAAGATACAGACTGTAGGGCAGGCTGAGAAAAAACACACTCATCAGCAAATCCATTGCCAGGAGGGGAAAAAAATGAAATAAGCCCTGCGACACAGAAACACTTAATACAATGCAGAATCATTTAAGATAATTAGAATATAATAGGTACGGCAGAGCAAAAAAAATATTTAAGGACTAATTAAACTGCCCATTTTGTGAGAAACTTTCTTCACATTATTGTGTTGCCGCCATGTTTAAGAATACTACCACAACAAACAAATACGTTTAAATATTTAATCTGATTTCAGCTTCATGTATTGTTCTGAAGTTTTGGTTTATTTTTCGTTTGTTTGTATTATCGGTTTAATCATTTGTTAATTTATCTCCTTACCTTGAAAAATAGCCCAAGGCATTTCTAACGAGTTGATGTGTTTGGAGGTTTTACATTAGCATTCCGCTGAGTTTCTGTTTTAAAGGAATAGTTCAACATTTTGGCAAACGCATTTTCTTTTACTATCTCTGAGAGTAAAATGAGTTATCAACCTCTAACCCATGATGCATTAAGGGAGAACTGGACACAGCGTTGGAGGTGGTGCGTCTCTTCATTCTCGCTCTTCTAGACTTTCCAAATGTTATTGGAGCGAATTCTGACATTAAGTTATTTCAGAGGGGTTGTGACACTCAAATTGTTTTACAGCCACTTCTTTCACAATGTAAGCTTATGGGAAAAAAGTATCTGGCAAAGATGTTACATTGGCTTTAAAGCCCGGTGCTCTGACATGTCGATGTAGCTGGACTAAGGAAGTGTTTAGCCTAGCTTAGCATGTCGCATGTCTTTTGTTTATCCAGCTCACAAACAGAAATATGAAAATGACTACTGGTGGTCTCACGAGGAGTTGACGAACTGCAGTTCCATCCACACCGTACTTGGGTAACATCTCCACCGTTAACGCGTGTTACCAGATACTTTCACGGAGGTCTCTGTGCAGTGACATTGTTTCCTCAAATGTAGTAGGCATATTTTTTAACCCATTTCCACTCAGTCTTTATGTTAAGCTGGGCTATACACATGCTGACCTCAGCTCACAAGAGGCCCTGAGATCAATCTTCTCATCCCACCTCTCTGGGAAGAAAGTTAATGAGCTATTAAAACTTTTCCGAAATGGAATAGAGCCCTGGTTAATGTTATTAATTAAACCTGTATCTGCCCTGCTATGACAAATGGCTAATTTAATGCCTAAAAGCAACCTGTGATTGTGATACACAAATATGGAAAAACAATTAACACTGTGCATAGACTCATTTCATTCATAACCCAGTTTGTTTTGTGCTTTGCTTCAGGGCACTTGGGCAGTAGTTGAAGGATCAGGATGCATGTACTGATTTTCTTGTCTGGCATTTGAGCCTAATTACTTTTCAAAAAAACTAATTAGTAGCCGTCCACTGATCGTACACGCTCTAAATTTAGATTCTCTTGTTGACTCTTTTTAAACTTGAGCACGCTGTCGGCTTGCAGCTCGCTCTTGCTCATGGATTTGACACTATTGCTCTCCTGTGGTTGCCGTGTGTAACTGCAGCTGGTGAAGCCACAAGTATTTGAACTGAGAAGGGAACGGCTCACATGCCTGTGAGCTTGTATACAGCTGCACAGAACAAAGCCTATGGATCATCATCCCTATTTCAATGGGTGAGCTCGCTGAGGCAACTGAGCGACACAGCCAGTGAGGCTCAGCTTCCTCTGTTAATTCAGATGGAAGGTTTGTCACTTTCCCCTTCAATTTGGTTTGTAAGGTTTTCTATATATTTTTTTTTTGTGTGTGTGTGTGATTCTTTCTCTCTCCTCGCTCGCTCTCAGTCAGTCTTCCCCCGCTTGCTCCCTCACTCTCAGAAACTGACTGCACACAAACTAAGGAAACCCCTGTGGATGCCAATACTGCTCAGCAGAATGCCGGCTTTGCACACATACAGCTGGCTCGGGATGCCATCTTATTGGATTGGACTGTCATTGTTTGATGAAATGCAGAAAGATGGAGAAAGATAGAGAGGGATGAAGAAAAAGATATGAAGAGAAGGGAAAGGGGTAAGAAGGGATGGATGAACAGGAGGAGACAGAGGAAGCTTTTCATTGAGAGTCAAAGTGGAGGATGAAAAGAGGAGAAAGAGAGACCAGTGAAAGTGGAGGAGGCAAAGATAGAGAGAAGATGAGGAAAAGGGTAGGAAATAGCAATCAAAAAGGGAAGGAAGGAAGAAGGACAGAGCAGTGACAGAATGAAGAGGAGCTGTCGCACAGGGGAAGTTAAGAGAAAGCGTAGGAGAGAATGTCATGGGGTTGTCCATTAATTGAAAGGTTGGTGCTAAGGGTCCTTGTGAGTTTAAAATGTTGGAAATATGTTGAATAATGAGACCCGATCCAAAATGCGGTCATGCCCAACAGACCCTAACAAAGAGAGAACACCAACACTAGTAGCAGCATGACACACCATCAATTAACAAGCAGTGAAAGAGAGCAGCAATAGATTTACAATGTGTTAATGCTGAATGATGCAAAGTCATAGGAAGAGAATCTGTTTATATGCTGCAAAAACAAATTCATAGAAATGATTGACCTATTCATCACCTCCACCAACAATAAACCATTCTGTAGAAATGATTGACCTATTCATCACCTCCACCAACAATAAACCATTCTGTAGCCAAGAGATGCAGAAAATATTGATTTTAAATCAAATTTAAAACAGTAATTGTCATTTAAAAGCATGCATTTTTTAACATAAGTGACTGATTTCCTAAAATGTTGGAATATATAAAATATAAAAGATTTTTCTGCTGACATATCATTTTATCAGAGCTGGTACTGAGTACGCTCAGATCCGTTGGCCCAAGTCCACTTGGGTATTAAATGCACTGAAACACAAACCTGAGACCCGTGACAGTAAAACAAGACTCAACCCGACCAGATTGGACTGCAACCTCATCCAACTCGGGCCCAAGTCCAAAACCGGACCCATGACGAGACATGTGCCAACCACCACCACGCTGTAATGTGATATAATCCATATCATTAGAAGTAGATGTTCTTGGCTTTCAGTCACAGTGATACATTTGGCTTAAAGGCCATTTCCGTATTCATATCTGAATCCTGTTTCAATTTTCTTCACAGCACAAACTTGTCAAAAAATTGCTCGTCTCAGCCTGGCGAATGCCACATGTCCGTGAGTAGGCGTGCATTTGTGACATTTCATTATTAGTATAATCAATACCCCTGAATTTCTATAGACGATCACTGTTTGTGGGCAAGTTTCCTTCACAAAAATGTTAACCAAGAGCAAGAACTTCCCACCGTTGAGATTAAAGTCGCCTAAACCTGCTGTCAGAAATCAGCGGACAAAACGGAGGAAATTTAGCAGTAATGAGTTTTTGTTTTGTTTTTCTCCTGTGAAAATATATGAAACTATGACTCAGTAAATTGGTAAGCTGTGATACACATCACATCTGATCTGGTGAACAGAATATTAAAGTATTCTTTTCTTTCCTATTGTAATGTATTTCAGTAACATATCTTAACTCTTAATTTCATTCAGATGAAAGCAACAGGCAGACAGTCTGTACATGACGTGGACAACTCAAGAGCAGATCTGTTATATAAATGGTTCTCGCATGAAGCCCATTGTCAGGCGCGCAGATGTGAAGTTTCTGCAAAAGTTATTGTGTAAATGTCCTTTACTTTACATTCACTTTGGATTCTTCCATTTGTTCAGTTTTTCTATTAAGATTGATTTATGTAAGCTCGCCTGCACTGTTACAGAATGGATTTCCTTACTTTACCTTTATGTTCACTGTCTGTGCCATTTACATGAACTCAAGTTGTGTCTTCTTTATTTTCCTAGGAAGATTTATACTTCTTCCACCTTTTTTACCCTTCATCACCAAATTCGCTCCTTTGACTGTCATCGCTCTTCTCTCGTCTTTCCTCACTGCCAAGCAACAACTGCACAAAGACGGCAACCCTTTCAAAGATACCAGTGCCTCTCTCTTGCTAAGACTCTTTTCTTTTGCAAGTTAGATCATGAATTGGGCAGACTGAATTGAAACTCTTCTCATTGCAAAATGCAAAACATGTTCCATGAATACAGATTTAATATGAACGAATGAAAAGGCCTTTTTCAACCATATCTTTTAAATAGTAGGAGTAATGATCGGTGCATGGTGGAAGGTCTATCAATGCTCTCTCAATCAAGAGCAGCACTTCATATTGTCCGTGCAGTAATGTACAGCAGTTCTGTAGACACCAAAAATTAGTCATCCTTCCCTGAGGCAAGGAAACAAGCTGAATCCAGAGGTGACTTCGCCTGATATGTTGATGTTTACCTGTAAATATCTGCTCATCAAACTCTTAGAATAATGTAATCTGTGCTTGTCCCTAACATGCATAAGGTGTTTATTGTGGTTGTACGGCCAATAGTTGGATGTTTATCATGATCTATCCTATATATTATTACCTACGCATCTCAATTCTGTAATCTGTATATGTGTTAATCAATCAATGTGTCGCTGACAAAGCTGTTCATGGCCTAGCAGGCTATGGCACTTATGGCTTTTTTCCGTATGGTAACGCTTATAATGCTTAGCTGTCATGCTGAAAGGAAAGTCAGTCTTTTCTAAAGAGCTCCAGGAGGCTTACTCCTTCATAAAGTACCGAGCAACAAAAACGCTGTGTTCATGCCGTTCATGGTATTGAAAGGTGCATTCAGTAGGTGTACTTAGCACTGAAAAAACTGTCCGCCATCCTGATGAAAAAATGCCTATGGTGTGTGCATGAGCATGTAGATTTAAATGTCGTGTTAAAATGTTAAAACCAAAGAAAATTAAGAAAATCTTTTGCCTTATTTTGTACATATGAATGTGACCACTGGAGTGTTTTTGCAGCCCCCACAGAAAAAGTACAGACTGTGGCTACCTAAACACAAATAAATTTTATTATTGCTGGCAGCTTTTATTTTTCCCCTGGTGGGTGTCAAAAAGCCACTTAAGAGGAAAACTAGGATGATTTTGCATGTTTTTTTTCACACACTATAATATTTGTCAAGTGGCCAGAAACATGACTCCAAGTGAGTTGCTAATTTTCTTCTGTGTTGGCTAAATGCAGTAAGTAGCAGCCACATTTCACAAGGTAATAAAATGTCAATGTTTTGTTTTGAAGTTGGTCTGCTGCTCCCAAGTGGCCAAAAATAAGTAATGCAGCTTTAACAGCTTGTAGAATCACATGTAGAGGTAACTAGCATCCATAGCAACATTATAACACACGCAGGAATACATTTAATTAATTTAAGAATCACAAAATTAGCTATTGTCTGATGAGATTAAAATGATCCCCCATTCACACAGAAAAAAATGTGATCTGATTTACTCTGTCTGTGGTCCAGCTCACAGAAAGTCACCAAATTCACAATTCAGGCTTTCAAACAAAGAGCAGCCATAGCTCTAAACGGTGGGGAACATTTGACTCAGACAGGGAGGCCCCATGTATTTACCTGTGTAATCACTACTGTCTCTTCTTCTCTGTCTGTCGCTCTCTGTCTTTCTTTTCATCACAGTCTTTCATGCAAACCACTCCACAGTCTGGACTCATCCTTTTTGTCCCTACACTCTTTCCCTCACTTTTCTGTCTAAACTTTACTCTTTCATCCACTTTCATTGCTATCACTGACTAGTCGCATACTGCAATCAGACAGCCGGATCTGCCTCCCCCCGACTCCGTCTGTCTGGCTGGTAATCTGTCTGTGTGTCTTTTAAAAAGCTCATCATCCATGCTTCAAAGACACTCTGACTCTGTCTTCCTTTCTTCCTCTCTCTTATTTCTCACTCTTTCTGCCATCTAGCTGTCTGTACAATGAGATCGGTATAAAATCTAATTCACCCTGCTGAAAAAAGTATTAACTAGCTCCCAGTAGCGGGGCTTGACTCTAATCCACAGGCTGTTAGGACGGTGATGGGCTGTGTTACTGTTCAGTGGGGGTACGCTGCCTGCTTGAAGCAACAAAGAGAAACTTGCCCTGTTTAACATCACCTTCAGCACTTTATATCATACCAGTGTATTATTATATCAAGTGGGTGGATTTATTTCTGCAGCATTATTCCATTGTAGTCACGTTGTGATGTGTTGATGTAAACGTATTAAGAGATTAGGTTAAAAGTTCATTCTTGGCCTTGAAACAGCGGTTGATCAAACAATCTGACCTCAGTGTCCATTTAGTAGGGCTGCAATTCTGTCACAGTGTGGGAGTCGCAGTCTGGTGCGGACTACACAATATGTACATATTAAAAGTCTGTTTGGGGACAATTCAGTTCGTACAACAGGAATGAAGAGAGAGTCGTGGATCAGAAAAAAATATAGCAAACATGGAGCTTATTGAAACACGTTGTCAGCAAGAAGCTTCCTAGTTCCTGGAACCTTTCTGTGCGGAGTCGGCATGTTCTCCCCGTGTCTGCATGGTTCTCTCCGGATACTCCTGCTTCCTCCCAAAGTCCAAAGACATGCAGGTAAACTGGTGACTCTAAATTGCCCATAGGTATGAATGTGAGTGTGAATGGTTGGTTGCTAAATGCTACCTTGCCCAGAGCCATAACTTTTAAACTGAAGTCTGAACTGAACTGTGATTTCTATGTACTGTTACACCATTAAGTAGCTTTTGATAGCTTTTCCAGCTGTCATGGAAATGTGTATTTACTGTACAGTTCAAATGTCCATTTGTTCTGGGCACTATTTTGTAATCAAGTCATAAAACTGTGTTCAAACAAAATCTAAAATTTGAAGATCAAGCAACAAAAAATCCTGTATCCTGTAAAGTCCTGTAAAAATCCAAGCATGTCAAAAACATCCAAAAGGTTTTCACAATTCATTTGTGCTGATTCAATGCTTTTTATCTGTTATGTCTAACTGCTTATAACTCCACACAGCAAGGCCTTCTGGAAGGTGACAGTACTAACCACTGCACCACCCTGCCTCTAGTTTTTTGTTTGTTTTTTTGAGTGTGGGTCTAGTTTGATTTAGTCTTTGATTTAGTCACATCATCATGTCTAGAAATGTGCAGACAGTTGCAGCCCATGCAACAGATACATGCAATTTAAAAACACATATTTAAATGGACAGGGACAAATGTAGTAAAGATCAAATTAGCCTTTATACATAGTACAACTTCAGTTGTCATTATCTTGGTGTACAAATCCCATTGAAATGCAGCAGCTGTGGAAACATAAAGTGCAATGAGCAATGATTATACCAAGATCCATGAAACATTTCCAGTACAAGAAATAAAGCACCAGGAGTTATGAGATTATAATATTTCCACATAAGCAGCCATCAGTATCATGTGCATTCAGAGTGGATCATTTTATACTGAATGGGCCTCTCTATGTAGAATAGATTATATCCTCTCTAGGAAGTCAGCACTAGCAGAGACATTTTGACAGGATTACCTTACATGCAAAAGCTTTGTACACTGACCCGTAATGCACTTTCAGACAAGAAAAAAAGGAGGATTTACTGAGAAGCCTCAGCAGTGGAGGAACATCTCTGTTGCCTCTGTCAAGTTTACTCTGTATGTATGCTAAGCTGGAGGAGTTTTCCAGCTGATATGAACACTGCCAGAGTGTTTTGCATCTTTTTTTTTCTCCAAAATTGTGAATTTAAGAGAAAACTCTGCAATTAACTCATCAGTGCCTGTGGGAAATATAGTTTGCCAGATAGCTGGTTATCACCTACTTGGTATACTAGCTTTCTGACTGTATTCATCTCTGATCAGGTTGTTAGAAGTCTGTTCAATGCTGATTAAGAATAATTGTGTTAATCATTCATGGCTGCACGGCTAATAGTCTGCCCCTAATATGACAGATTGGGACGAGAAAAACACTGAATCTCATTTAATATGTTTAAGTCATGATAGAGGAGGAAAAGCCTTTACATCTCTGTGCAGCTGGAAGATTGAATGTGCCAGAAGTATGCTACGACTTCAGTGTGATTGATAGTGGTGCTTTTCATGATCAGATTAGATCAAATTAATGATCCTCTTGGGCAAATTAGGTTGCAGCAGCAGATCAAAACAAACATGTCAATGGAAACAGACATAATGCATGTGACAATATCCGCGCTATGTATTATGCAGAAATAAATAAAGCAAAGTGAAGGAAAATGTGTGAAATGTGAAATGCAACACGTGAAATGATATATTTCTCCAACTTTAGCTTCTCTGCACTCTTACAGTCAATTACAGTCAAGCACCAAGAGCTCATCGAACCCATATTACCCATGGATGTATTATAGAACCGGATACCAGACCCACAGATGGCACCTATTCAATTCAGTTAGACTGCTCATCTGGCGCATTGTTCAGAAAGTTTTTTAGTTTCAGCGTTTACTTTCTGGTTATGTGGCCAATGGAATATGTGCAATAGGGTTTCTCCTGCAGGCCCCGCCTGTGAGTTCCACGCTTATCCCATTGACTTGACACTGTGATGGCGTCACAGATTTTTAAATTGCTTAAGTAAGAGGAAAGTTATGCAAATATATCATCTCCATGGATCAAAAATTCATGATAAAAGGAGTCAAAATTGTCCTTGTTGGCAGTTGAAGGTGTCCTGTCAACAGATTTCTCTTTTATAATGGTGGTTTATAGAGATAATGCTTTTTGAGCCACAGGGGAATCTTTTGCTGCAACACTGTAAGTGGCTACCGGGCAAAACTGCAAGCCAGGCTGAGCAGCGACACCTTATCCAGGTCTTAATAAACCATGGTATTACCCCACTAGAGCGCTGCACTCCCAGAAGGCAGGGTTAGTCACTCCAAAAGCAACCTTTTCAGAGGAACTAGATTTTTTTTTTTTGACACCCACTGTAAAAATAAATCCAGTCCAGTATGACAGTGTACAAAAAAATGCTATATGCTTTGGGAAAAGAAAATTATGTGCAATACCAAACAAATTTAGGAATGTGATACGTACAGGAAAATGGCACATTTAAATTTTTGATGATGATGGATGAGGAAGATCACAGCAATCGTCAGCTGATCTCATGATCATTTTCTTCAGTGGAGAAAACATAGCTTGTATAAGGAGTGAAGTTCTGAAATATTGAACTCAAGTGGTTCGATATCTGTGCTTGTGAAATGAGCATTAGCAATCAAAGATCATGAATACACAGAGAAAGTGTACATTGACTGACAAGTAATCTTTGGAAAGTGCAGTACAATAATGGTTGCTTAGCACTGAAGATGGAAACACATCATAAAGTCTATTTCTGTAGCACATGGGAATACATATTGTACATGCACAGATACATAGCTTATAATTGAGGGCTGCACCGATGATTAGGCTTTCGAGGAAAGCTGAACAATCTGGCAATTACTGGCAAATAGAGAAGGCACTGAAGTCCCTCTTGCAGTGCATCCATCTTACAGTGTTCTCAGTCCTGCATACTGTCCTTGAAATTGCTGCTATTAAGGTGGCTGGTTCTTTTCATCTCAGGCTATTATCACCATTATCTCCCAGTGTTCAATTGATTTGTTTTGTGGACCTATTTGTGTGAACCTGGAGCCCCTCAATCATTTAGGTGCAAAACACCTTATGAAAGCCGCTTATTTTGCTTTTTCTTTATTTAATCTAATTCAATTAAATAGATTCAAGGTCATACATGAGCTTGTCACTGATTGTCTCTGATTGACTATAGCCAAGGCCAGCTCATTCTCACTCTGACACTGTAGGTATCCCCACAGCGACATTTCTTGATGCACTCGTATGGTGTTATATTTTGATGTGCCATTGGAGCAAGCAAGGATGGATGGATCAAACGAACATAGGACTCATCCTGGAGACCGTTGTTCATCTTTTGTGTGAAATGTCAATGTTTGTGTCTTTTTTATTTACATTGGCTAATGAATGTCGTGTCAGTCTGTAGGAACTTGGGAACCAGAGGGTGGCCAGTTCAAGTCCAGCATGGGCCACAGTATGGAGTGTGAACTGGTAGCTGGAGTTCACCCCCCGGGCACTGTCAAGGTGGTTGCCCGTAAAGGTACAGAACCCCTAACTGCTCCCAGGTCATGTTATTGAACATTGAAGTCTACAAGTACACAAGTCTGGGTTTGCTGTAAAGTTCAATGTTCACAAGATGGCCTCATGTTTGAAGAGATTCGTTCATGAGATGCCTTTTTAACACATAGTTTGGTTAGGATTCAGAAAAGATCATGATTTGGATTTAAATGAGTATGTTGGCCTTTCTTGGCTTTATACATGAACATGAACCCTGATCTCCTGGGTGTAAGTCCTGAGTAAAGGCAGTGTGTTTAAAACAGCTTCTGACTTGAGATTTGAGGGCTGCTTGAAAATCAGATCAGTTTTAACCTTCCCACTGCAAAGAAGAATACCTGCAGGACCAAAAAAAACTCCATAGGTTCTGCTACTTGTTCTACTAATCAACAAAGGCAATAGGTTACTTAATGTTAATCTCAACATCAAAATATGTAGCTTCAAATCCCAAAATTAAATACATTTCAATATGTTTCAAAATGTTAAAATTGTATGATCTGGAGTATCATACCTTTCAGAATAAGAGAGAGCAGAACATTTGTAGGCAGGGGATTCCTGCTGAGGGATTCTGCCAATAACTTCTCCTCTTTTCTTCCTTTCTTTACACCTCCTTGTTTTCTTTTCTCTGTTCTCCGTGGTCAAACCACAGGAGACGAGCTAAGGTTGAGAAAATTCTGGTTAAGGGTTTCTACTGGCAGTGTTTCCCATCCCTCTCTCTCTCTGTGTCTGACTCTCTCTTCTCAGCAGTCCTGCAGAGTAAGGATTTAGCTCTAACTAATTGGATTTTGGGAGACAGCGGAGAGAGACTCACAGAGGGGAGAAGGAGACGGAGATGGACGGAGAGACAAGGAGACAAAGTATATAGTATAAGGAGGGGGTTCGTGCATGGATGGATGAATGGATAATGGAAGTATGACTCACGAGTCCTTGCTCCGTTCTCAGCTAGGATAAGCAGAAAGAAAAAGAGTAGAGGTTGTACAATAAGTCTGTTTTCAGCAGATGTACTTTATCCTGGTGCACCCTAAATTGTTCATAATTCCTAATAATAAAAACAACAAAAAATCAATACAAATGAAAACAAATGCATTATAAACAGCAAACTACACAATCAAATTAATAACAAATGAAAGAGGCATCAACTATAAAAGAACAGGTATGATAAGAACAGCAGAATATGTGTCATTCTGTCAAAAACTCAGAGTAAAGTACAGTTCGAACAAATGGATGTGACAGTTAAAGTTGAATGATGAATAAGAAAGTTTTCGATTGTCATTTAAAACTGTTCACAGAGCTTGTAAAAGAACTTTAAAATCATCAATCCCAGAAGAGACTGGGAGCCAGAGCAGCTTTGCTGAAAGTGGAGTGATGTGTTCTCTCTTTCTTGTTTTACCCCGGTGGCCAAAAACACAGTATTTCCCAACCAACAGTTGCAGGAGCTTTATGACATTCGCTGGTGATAGCGGAGGGCATTAATCATTGATATCCCCTATCCTGGTTTTACTGGCAGGTCAGAATTTGAACTGGAAACTTTCCAGTGCCAAAGGTTTAATCTCTAACCTTTAAAGATGACTACCCGAGGTTTTTTGGGGATTGTCCAATGAGAAGTCTCACTTGTTTAAGTTGGGATGAAACTTTTACTTTCAGCCATAACAGGGGTTGCCATGCTTAGATTATCAAATAGTTCATTAAAATGGGACTACAGTGATTGAGGAAGGGAAATAATAGCCATCTCTTCCCATACCGGGAGTTGAACCCGGGCCGCCTGGGTGAAAACCAGGAATCCTAACCGCTAGACCATATGGGAGAGATGCCTGCAATTGTGTCAGGATTTAGAATGACCCATATCAGTAATTTGTGAAACTTTCATGATCATATGTAATAAAACGTGCTGTTTTGGAGCTTTTGATCATGACCCACAATCTACATCAGCATACATACAGCTTTTCTGTCATGGATCTGTACATGTTAATTCTTGTTTTGAGCACTTCAATGACTTCTTATCCAAGTTGGCCTAAAAGCAGTGGTTCAAAGTTAATTTCTGACCTTGGAAACAGCAGATAAGGAAATAATCTCACCACGGGCAGCTGTTTGGCCACATCACATGATCTTAGTCATTTGCTTATCATTTGGAGAAAAATCATGATCATAGTGAGAATAAATCAACACTCCCCGTTGGTAGGAAAAGGCAGGTAAAAGTCACAACCTTCTTATATCCTGAAACATTTAACAGATGTGTAACAACATCACATCACATTCACCTTTGCTGAAGAGATCAAGCTGTAATCATTTAGATTTTAATGATATCAAAAACAACGTCGATACTATGCATGATGAGCACTTTTTCTGGGATAGGAGTTCAATGTTTATACATTCATTAAGTATTTCTATATACTGTGAACAGTGTAGTGTGTATTTGTAGTGGCAGAGTCTGCCATTCCTTCCTAGATTCAGATTGCCTACCTGTGCTTGAGGGATTCAAAGGAAACATGTAATTCAGTGTTATTTAATCTCAGTGATAACTGTCTCAGTGTCTACTGTTAATGCTCTTTGCACCATATCAGAGCTGTATTAAGTCACAGCAAATGTCGACTGAACATCCTACTGCTGCTGCTTCTTATTAAAAGTTTGCAACTGACGAATCACGGGTTGGCTTTTATGTGGCCACGGGAACAGTTTTAATTTTTGTAATTGGAGTGATTAACAAGAAGAAGCAGCTACAGTGAGCTGTTGGATAATGGACTAAATGGATCCAACTCCTCGGCCTCCTCGCCCTGCTGTTGTGTGGAGAAACATTTCGCACCATGTGCAGCATGAAATCAGACTGTGGCTGCAGTTATTTTTGACAGACTTCTTTATTAACACCAGTTTGCTTAGTCGCACTGCAAACAGATACACAAGTTGCTCCTCTGTTATTTCTGACAAAGTAGCTGCTCACTGAGTGTTTGCCATAGGTTTAAACCACACTTGGTGTTACCACGGTGACCGCGGTAGTCTCCAAATCAAGCAGGATTGAAATCTTAAGGATTGCAGCAATAAGAATTTGAACAAACAAACTGTTATTTCTGCCTGATTCCCAGCATTGTCTAAATCTTCTTGCTGTTTCATACATCAAGTCAAAAAATAGCCTAAGTGCACTGCCATCATCTCTGAGTATGCAGCACTTGACTGCACTTTGTGATTTGCCTTGGCTTGCAACATCAGTGGCCTCTGTCCCATCAAATTGCAGGTAATGCAGACAGATTGCAGGAGTGAGTGGGCATCAATTGGTTCATTCTTTGAATGCGAATAGATACTGGACAGGAGTGGACACTATTGTTTTCAGTGTTTTCAGTGTCCTCCATTGAATGTCTTTCAAATCACAGATGTATTTCAATACTAATTTTGGCAGTGGAAAATGAATGGAAAGTGCCAAGACCACATTAAGAAGTTCCTCCATAGCTGTCGTCTCTCAGTAACTTTAATTAGAGCTGCAACTGATGTGTATTCTGTTGTATGAGTGTGTGTGTATGTGTTTGCGTGTCTACAGTGATTATTATAATTGGACATTAAGTAAAAAAAAATAAAAGAGCAGCGACGCAGATGTTTTCCACAATATAATGACCCCCCTGCTACCCATTTACAACAATCACAGGAGGATTCATGCACGCACACAAGGCAAACAAACACACACACTCGCCGTCACATCATTTTGGAAATTAAATGTCCCATTATCTGTCTCCTTTTGTTTAATTCTGTCTGATTGCAGCATGTCGGATACGCAAACACACGCATACGAAAACAGGACCGCAGAAACCGATGTTCAGACACTCATAGACGCCATGTTCGCTCATACGTCTGCACAAACATTTCGCACGGCTCAGGCGGCGTTTGCTCGAGTGCTCGGTGTAATGAACTCGTCGTGTAAAGTGTTTGATGATGTTAAGGAAATCAGCTGAGACTGTCCCTGTTGTGCGACTGAGAGGTGGCAGTAAATATGATCGGTCATATGCAGCTGTTCTTACGTGCATCTGTTCCGTCCTCAACACAGTTTGAAAACAGATGCAGCACTTTTTCAAACTTATGAGTTGAGACACTCTGTTTCTTTGCTGCATTTTATCCAGTGTTAAAGGGCCAGACTGGACCGTGAACAAACTCCAATTACTTCCATATAGTGTTGTTACACACCCACACAGTTTCAAACAGACAAACTGTATATATTTTCCTCACCCATAGAGTTATGTCTTAGCTGTTTCCACCGCTATCTGTCAGACACAAATTAGGAAGCATTAAGTGAGAATAAATAGAAAGAGAAAGCTCGCTGCTGATGCCAAAGCATATTCCTTAAGTACAATGAATTTTGTTGTTTCATGTCTTTCTTTATTGCACTTTGCAGCACAACAAATACAACAATACCACACTGTTAATTAAAGGAGGGAGCTCAGAAATCTGCCATTAATTGCCAACGGAAACAACTTTGTTGAGTCTCTTCACATTTGCTAGATTTCATCGTCTTTGCTTATACACGATCCACAGCCAGGTTACATTTCTGCCACTATTTAACTTGGTGTGTGCTTTTCATACTTCACACTTGCACTTTAAAGAAATCCATAAATGATTTCAGCATTATTCGCCTCAGTGATTACAAGGTAGCTCTTGTGGAAAGGTGAGGGAATGTTTTTTTTTTTTGTTTTTTGTTATGAGCGCCATTTGTACCCCGCATTCATTCAGCCTGAATAAATCTGGTTCTGCTTGGGCTGTTTTGCTTGGTAGAGAGGTGGCTCAGTGCTCATCTCATTCTTTAGACTAGAAATTATATTCATGCAGAATTTTAGCCAGAATAGATTTGGCTTCAAGTCAGCACAAAGCTGTGTAAAGACAGCTCCGGTCATCCACCTCTGTAGGAGATGAAAGGGCTCACTGATATGTTGTTTCTCACAGAATTTTGTTGTAGTTATTCAAGTAAAAATGAAATAATCACTGAATACAAACTGAGATGAAAATATTTTGTATTCTGTATCCTGTTCAGTGTTGATAGCAAATTTCTGTTCTGTAGTGAATTGGCTAAAATGAGCAAAACCAAAACCTTTTAATAACGTGAGAATAGATAGATACAGTATCCTCAGCTAAACTTGCTTAATTTCTGAATATGAGAAAAACAACAGTGCGCTAGTGACTGTGTATTTTGAAGGGGGTGTTTTTTATTAGCGTGCAATCACATAAAAATAAGAACTGTTGTGTTGTTTGTTTTAGAAAGAGCCCTGTACATCTACACAAGGAGTCCGCCATGTCGCAAAGTGAAAAATACAATACAATTAAATGTTTTATTTGGTAATGGAGCTAGAGGAACAATTCAGTCTGTGGGGAACATGAATGTTTGTATATCTCATAGAAATCCATCCAACTGTTGTCAAGACAGCACACATACCAACCTGCTGGTGGCGCTTGAGAGAAGGGTCATTAGGTTTTGTCTTATGGGGACCATAAATATCCATAGGCCTCTGCTGCTTTGAGCGAAATGCTAATCCTGGCATGCTAACATGTTTACAATGATAATACCAATATTCAGATTTTTAGTAGGTATAATGCAAAATGAAAATTAGCACTAAACATAGAGGCTTAGGCTGATGAACCAAAGTTTGGACAAATGGAAATTATAGGGGGACGTGACAACACCAAACTTGATCCTGACGGGGAGGAGAATATTTATACTAAATTTTATTTGAATTTATCCAACAGTTGTTGAGAGATTTCACTCAAAAGTCAAAGAATCACCAAAGTCGGTCAGATTTATCCCCTGAGGATAATGAATGTCTGTACAAAAATTCATGGAAACCAGCAATGCCCTAAACAGTAAAGCTATTTTTTAGTCTGAATCTGTTCATCCTTACTCTTAGATATGAAACCAGTACTTTCATACATCAATTCAGCATTTCTCCCCTACAGAAGAAACCTCCACAGTGACTTGGTACAAGTGGTGAATGACAGGTTTAATGAATATGGAAAAAATGAGAAATTGTGACCATCTTAGTCACCAGCTATCAATTAATGATGGGAGATTCAATGATGTGCTCTCCTCCTCCACCATCATCAAAGCAAACAGCGACATTTCAGAGGTCTAAACACATGAGATATCAAAGCTATCAAATATCAAAGTGTGTTAAAAGTTCTTCTGGTTGGTTTGGGCAGAATACCTCGTTATCAAAGAGTGTGATGTTTCCTTGAGTTTGGTTATCGTGTGAGAGTAGGTATTTATTTTATCTTCCACACACGTTCCTTTTACCCTTGCTTCACTCATTCTCTGGGTCGTTTCTGTTGTTCTCTCCACCTTTCTTTAGATTTTCTCTGCTGTAACCTTTGCCAATTCTTTATAATGAGGATAGAGTTTCCATGGAAACCAGTGGCCCCAGGTACAATTGATCGTCAAGGGTCTGCAGACATCAGCTCCACTGCTGATTTGCAAAGTCCATCTTTCAAGTCAAGACAAGGCGTGAGTGTATTTAGGACTTGATAGCGTGAGTTTATTTATAGGATGCCTTAAACAAACAGGTGTGCCACGCATCTGCTCACCAGACAACAAAAGACACACCGCAAACCAAAGGATGGATAATTAATAAAAGACCTAAGACAAATACAATACACCTCTCTCCCTGCTGAGGTGTCCTTCAGCAAAATGTTCAATCCCTGAATACTAGCACACGTTTCAGTTCTGTAGATGACCTCTGACCTCCTGTAAACCAACATTTCTGAAGAGAGATCAGTGGAGAATTCTTTATCTTTATTATCATGGGAGCAGAGAGCAGGGACGCATAAAGGAAGAAAGAGAGTCAGTGATGTGCTGAAACATAAAGCGGTACTTTATAGTTAGCTCAGGTCTTTATATGGAGCTCATGATATGGGAATATGGTGATGTTTTTCCTCAGTGCTGGAAGACATAAAAGAGAGAGAACGCTCATTACTACAGAGTCCCAATTGGCCACAATTGGGACTATTTTTGTGTTCCGTCGCAATAACTTTTTCCCTGATCCATAATAACAGTTAGTGTGTTGGTCCAGTCCAGTTAGAACACGTCACGTGACACTTTACATTATGCATTTGCTGCTCATTCCTCTGTTAAAAAGGCAGAGCTCAGACAGACTGTGGTGGTTGAATGGTTATTGCAAAATAACGCAAATGAATTCCCACCATGACCTCTTAGAGGCTCCACAGAAGGATCATGAATATGAAAGTTGCACCTAAAGGGGGCATTTTACCAATTTTACAAATCTAAGTCAGTTTTCTGGTCAACTGTATAAAGCCATCTGTGGTAGTAGAAGAGATTTGCCTGAAAGAAAATGATGCGTTTGTTGGGCTTGGCTTTTAACAGATAGGAATTTACCAGGCATGGAGGGTAACAATGCATTATAGAAAGTGTATGAGCCACATTTTTTACTAGAAACCAAGATACCGTAGCCTCTGCATCACACATTTTTATCATTTTTAATCATATGACAGTAACAACAGTTGAAACATTTTAATACAGACTGAGACATCTCAGTTATTACTGATGGATTCTACCGGGCACGGCTGCAACAAGTTCTAGGTTTGTGACCAAATACTTGACATTCCCATCAGCCTAAGTTGCACTTTGTATTTAGCGTTATTGCTAGTGTTATTTCCAGTAGTGTGGCTGCTGCTGGGCAACTATTTCAACAACTGTGATGAAAGTTTTCTCAGACATTTCCAGATGACAAATTGACTGAATTCATGTGCACTTACAGTCCTGTTCACCCATCCATTTTCAGACACTAGGACTGATTAGACATCTGCTCAAGTTGGATGGGTGTAACTATGTTATTGTGTGATTTTTGCAACATAGGCAACGCAAGTGAAAAAATCTGTATGGACTTAGCTGCTATAAGTGAGTATATTTCTAAATATAATGCGAACTAGGAGTGCTGCCCTGAATACAAGAGTTACTGGATTGTTTCACCTCACAAAGGAGTCTCAATTTCTCCAGCTATGACTCACCAGGAAATGTCTGCCTTTATATTATCTTTATGCATCCATGCCTGCAGTTCGTAGAGGTCTGGATGTTTTTCTGCTTCAACAATAAGTTCCTTCTTGTCCACAGTGACAGCTAAAACCCCACAGAAGAAGACCTTGACAAGAGAAGTAGCAAGGTACGTCAACATGGAGGTGCCAATCCAGAGAACACCTCTGAAAGAAACACTGTTTTCCCGAAGTGTTGACCGCCGTCAAAGTCGGAAAATAGGACAGCGGCGCATTTCCAAACCCACACTGGTTTACATAGAAAACAACAGCAGCGAATGTTTTGACATTTATCAAATGACACAGTCTGACACACAGTCAAAAAGTATGTTTTGGCATGCTCAACAGGATGTGATTTGTTGAGCTTTACCAGTGATGAATCTTAGTTTCGTTTGCTGGAAACAAGTTTGAGAACTAGATTTTTTTCGCTGTGGGTTGCCAAATTAAACTCCAGTAGATCTGGCTGCTGACTAAACTTTTCTTTTTTTTTTCAGTGACGGAAGCTGTCCTCCCTAGCTGGTTGATAGACTTGTAGCTCTGTTACACACCATCTGTGCACCAATTATCAAATGACTTGCTTAAGCATCCATGTGGAGTGTTGGTACTCTGGAGCCAGTTTTTTTTTTCTTTACTAATTCATATGTCAGTCGGTTTGGTTTCGCTGCATGACTGAGGTGATCATTGATTTATTTTTACTTTCAAGCCAAGTCAAAACACTTACACCACATTTGAAAACAGTAACAATTATTTCATTGGTTTTGCAAGACTAGAAAAAAAGAATGACGGTAAAGAGAGTGTTTAGGGTAACTGAATAGTTTAAGGAAGATGTCTTTTGGGACAGGAGGTGGAATTAATTACTGACACTGAACGTATCACTTTACCAAACAGCTTGAGAATTCTTCCAACCAAAACTGATATTTTATTTCCTCTGTGCCTTCATCCTGTTCTCTCTCTCTCTCTCTCTCTCTCTCTCTCTCTCTCTCTCTCTCTCTCTCTCTCTCTCTCTCTCTCTCTCTCTCTTTGTCTTGTCATTCCTGTTTCCCGTCTCTCTGTCTTCTTCTCGCTCTCTGAGCTTGAAAATGTTTTTTGTTTTCTTTTTCCAGCGGTGAGGAGAAATAAAAGCGAGTATGATAACTGATTTTCTGCTTGGTGGGATCTTATTGGAAACTAAGCAGCTGTTATTAGGATGTTGATAATGACTTCAAATGTTAGTCCAGTCTCTCACTCACACACAGGAGAAAAACAGTGACTTGTGGTCAGCGCTTAATGTGATGCAGTCAAGGCAGAAAACATTGAAATGTCTGTTTCAGTAATGAGCAGTTAAGTAAATATCTTGTTTGCGTACTAGTGAGGTATTCTATTGTCCTTTTCTTTCACTTGTTGTTTCCATCCTCCCTCACCCTCCATTTGCTCTTCCCCCTCCACTTCTCTTTTCCTTACTCCATTTTTGTGATTTATACTTTTTTTACCTCCACCTGCTGCCCCTGCTGCCCCTCCTGCACTGTGAATATCGTCATTGTACTGTGGGTTATTTGTAGTTGGTTGTCAGAACAGAAAAATCAGGTAACAAAATTGATTCTTTAAACCTGCATTAACTGATTTTTGCAACAAGCTGTAAACACCACACTGACATGCAGTATTATCACCTTTAGAAATCTTATATGAGCCGACACAGAGCAACATTAGAATACATTTGGAGCTGTATTTCTGGCCACCTGATGAATAACTGTAATGAGTTTAATATAAAGTTTTTGTATAATAGTTAGTAGGATGCAACATGTTCAAAAACAAAAATACAAAACTTTCCAGCATCCTAAAGGAGTAAAATATATGATGCTGTATTTTCTCTGGTAAGCCTTTAAACTCGACTCTCACCATCTTCCACCTATCTACTCTTCATTCCTATATTGCAGCTGTACATGTCACAGATCTAAAGAATGTACTGTACAAGAAGAACTTGTCTTCTTAGTGAGTTTTGTAAGTGAATTGTGTAAAACAGGATACGGACGTTGTCAATTGTTCATTTGAGATCTCTCTTTTCTTCAGTGCCTGCTAAAGAAGCAACACATTTTCTATGTGAATGTAAGAGCAATCTCCTCTTGCCATTTTTGTCCACCCTCTCAACTTTTTTTCTGCAGGAGGAGAAAACGAATCGACCAGTAATACATCCGTACACCTCCGGTGAGAATTGCCTATGTTTCTCGAAGCCCTCTCCAAAGATCTGTGGAGAGTCTATTAAACAGATTTCTCTTCAACTGCTCTCAGTCAAAATAGAGCTGCTTCTGGCGACAGCATCAGAGAAGAGTTTGAAGGAGCTGTGCACCCATCCACTCCAGCTGCTTGTGGTAAAAATGGGATTCGGGCGCCACTACACTCAGACAATCCAATCATTTACTCCTGTGAACAGCAATGCTTCTTCTAGGTCCAGGATGATTCAGCTGGATGCATCCAAACACCCCGGGCAGTGTGGAGACATTGCATGGTCAGTGCCTGTTGTGTGTGTGTGTGTGTGTTGGCAGAGCAAACAGTATACACACTGGTTTGTTTGTGTGTCATTACGGACAAACCAAATCAAAAACAGAGGTCCCTAGTTTCGTGATGGCATTTCGCATGTTTATGTGTGAGCAGGTGGGGACACCTTCACCGGCCTCACTGGAGTAAGCGTGTTTGCATCAAACAAATAAAAATGCAATAGTACAATGTCATGCACAGTCATCATTTTATCATTTCATGTCCAGGTTTGTGCTGCCTGCTGGGACACAGAGGGGTCTTACTTTGCTGCACTTTCTAGCTACATGCTGATGCTAGACTTTGTGTTAGACCCTCTACACTGTTTGCATAAGCCCATACTGTTATACTTGTGTCAGCCTAGTGTCCCAGCGTAGTGCTTTGATATTGGACGATTTATGACCAAGTGCCAGTACAGGAAGCAGTGTGGCCTTAATGTAGTGAGAGTAAAGGTGAATAGTAGCACATGCACATCTGACTTTCTTTGAAAAATATTGAGAAGTTTGTGTCCAGTCACAGAATTACAGTGTTGTTAACCATAAAAATTCAATTAACTTTCCCTAACTTAGAGCTTACCAGTCTACATAATGTTGAAATAAAGAGTTTTATAGATTCTCCAGGGATTTAGTATTGAAATTTCACAAAGCTAGGAAACTGAGACGCATTTAAAAAAGAATGCTCAAACTCTGGCTGCGACATCCTGACTTTCAGCTCCTAATATGAAAAGTCGCTGATCGCCCCAGTGTGATCAAATCACGTGACTTTTTCAAGACTTTGCAGCATAAAAACAAAGTCACATTGAGCATTGCTGTCAACTTCAGCTTAAAGTTTTTGTTTGATGCTGGCCTTGATGACGTCCTCAAGGTTATTTTCTCAGCAAGCTCCCCCAACAACTACTGTGGACATTATACTGTACAGGCTTACTGTACAGGCTTTATAGCATTGTTTATGGTGAGTACATTTGTACTCGCGTTAATTAAGTGGAGTGGGCCTGTTTGAAAAGCTGGCTTTCCATCTAAATCCAGGGTTTTGCAAATATTCAGTCTGGCATTAGGGTTCCCATTAGTATATTTTGATGTCAGGCCCATGGTGTGGCAGCATGACCACAAATTTACTTTGAACTAGTCAATTAAACCTGCAGACCTGCATGAAACAGCACAAACAATTGACAACGTCAATTAGAAAATAGCTCTCCATTTTCTCTGCCCAATTCTAAGTTGCCAAACAGCGCAGTGCTGCTCCACTGCCTGCTGAGAGGCAACCTTTAGAGTTTATTACACTCACAGGATTTAGCATTTACCTTAATGGGAATTGTGTTATGCTAACAGGATTACTACAATGTTATCTGAGTTTTGTAACACAACCCTCTCTCCTTTTCCTTCTTGCTAAAGCTGTAAAGGTTGAATTTACAAAAGAGCACACACGCGCACACACACGTGTAGGATATGCTAAATAATAAATGGGGTTTGATATTGTTGCAGAAGTACAAAGGACATTTTCTCTGACCTGAGACTCTGCTGTGTCAGCACTGTTCTTGTGAGTGTGTGTGTGTGTGAGTGTGTGTGTGTGATGACTGACTTTAAAATAAGGCCTGAGCTGAGAGTACACATTGAGACTACATATATTGGATAGGACAACATCTGGGACCATCATGGAGGTTCAGTGAAAAAGTGCCTGTGCAGAGAAAATGTTACATCAGAAAAAAAGTTGCAGGTTCAGGTTATTGTGAACTAAGAAATGGTCTTTAGCCTCGTGATCTCTTTCCCAAAGTTTCATCTGAAAGTTGTAGCCTAGCTTTAAAAAGGTCCAGTGAGTCCAGTGTGAGATTATGACAAGCTTATTTCCTGTCTTGCACTTTAGGTTGTTGAACGAGCCACCAAACAAACTGGCTAAATAGCCGATTAGCTGCAGCACATTAATAGCAAACAGTATAAACTTACCTGCCAATGTTACTTGACTCCATTTAGATGCTGGTGTGGTTCTTACACTTCAAATGCCACTAACAAAACACTGTCTGCTCTTGCCTTATAAGCTAGAGTGCAAGTTTATTTACACTGTTTCCCCTGCCAGTGCTGGGGCTCAGCCTACTGGCTGCTGTCAATCAAACCCAGACACAGACATTCCCCTCCAGACATCGATATTTTCACAACGGCTCTTTTTTCTTCCTTTGAATAGTATAAAACTATACTGTACAATAGACAACACATTGTTTGACTGTAAAAAGGATGATTAAATGTCTTTTAATTTCAGGACTTGATGGAAAAGACTGTCTTCTCATGTAAATGATAAGTTTGCTGCATATCTAGCCAGATAGTACAACCTTGCAGCTCAAGTCAGGTAAATACTCCCCTACCAAACACTGGCTGAGATACAGCATGAGGGATTTGTTAAGTCTGAGTCTTCTAGTCCCAGAAGAATTTGTTTACAGCCTCTCGTTGTACCGAATGAAAAATTAGAGACAGATTTGAAAATTGCCTTGGCTCAATCATCCATCACGGCGAGCATCCATTTGGTTTTATCAGCGCTTCTGCTGTGTCATTATCTGACTGTGTTAGAGTTGAGTGTTTTCACATCGCTGCTGCATTATATTACGCTCTGCCAACTGTCAATCACCTGACACCCACAGGATTAAAGTGCTTTATTGTGCATGTCATGGTACAAAGTTTACTGATAAAAAGAATTCATTTCAATTTATACTGTCAGTTTTATAGAAGAAAATTATCTGATAGTATTTTTCTATTGTATATGTTACTGTGACTTTCTGCAATACTCTGAGATTGTGGTATTTGTGGCAGTTATTGACAAACTGCACCAATTTATTGCTTTCACACTGGAGGTCAGAGGGGAAAAAAGAATAGAAATGCAGATCCAGATTGGTGCAGCAATCAAAAAGTAAAGTGAAGACAATGACAAGAGTAGAGAACAACCGGGGTGGAGTAAAGAGGAAGAAAAGGGTTATTTGTCAAAGGATGAACCACGTTCAAGGGTTGAGATGGGCAGTCTGTCGACAATCATCCGAACAAGAGGGCGAGAATCAGATGACACAGATTAAAAAGAATGATGGAAGTTCGCAGCGTTCCTCCTGAGAGATTAGAGGCAGAAAGAGAAAAAATTAGACTTGGACAGCCACTTTCAAGGAGGCGAGGGAGATGTTGAGACAGAGGATTTGTGTTTTCTGAGTAAAATCAAAGAAGGTAAAAACAAAAAGGCACTCACAGCTTCATCTGAGCTGAGAGAAAGAGTTTTTCTGTTTCAACTTTAGAGAGTGAGTGAAAAGAGGATCGACTCAGTGCAATGGCAAAAATGGTACCCAAAAACATGTTGGTGCACCGTTTGTGTCAGCATATTGCGTTGTTTCATATTATGTACTTAGGTTTAGGAAAAGATCTTCGGTTAAAACAAGTAGCCTACCAGCAGGGGGCGATAATGAAAGGATGAACGTCGGCATGGACAGTTTATAACGATCTATAACAACTTAACTAAAGCTTAAATAACTTCATGAAGAATCTGTGGCACAACACAGTCTGTCATCCGTTCACACAACATTTTTTGGAGATCGGGGCAAACCATTTCATATCATTGTTGAAAGTTGTAATGCGTTATCTTCTGCGATAGAAAATCTTTGGTCAAACACAGGACTTTAACACAAGACCGCGGGTTCATTTCCCGCGTGAAACGAATAGTCAACATTGATTGTTTTTCGGAAGTAGTTTTTTTAACCCATGACTTTTTCCCACTTTTCTGACACATTTGAATATCCTGCAAATGTCAGAGGAAAGTTTACCATGTCTACATTGTGTTTGTGTACATGTACCACAATCATAGCTCTGTGAAATAACTTTACTGGCAGATTATTAAACTACTGTTACCTCCATGAGTTTGTTAAACACATCTGACTGAATTGATGCCATCAGCTGTTCAAATAAGAATCTCAGGGAACTTGTCATGCTAAAAGTCTGAGACTGCATGTCCCAGGCAAATAGTTAGCAAACTTATCCGGTCGGTGTTCCATGTATAAGACTGATGTGACACATTGAGGAAGTACTACACAGTGAATGTTCTCGTCATTAACAGGTTTTGGCACTCACACTGTTTACGTGGCAAATTCCCAAGCTATTCAGGTTTTCCCATGGCTAGTTATGGTTCCTAATTTATGACTGGACAATCATTCAGAAACAACAATCTACTGTCTGAAAATGATGAGAGATTTGAAAAAGCACTGATGATTTTTGAATATGTATCTGCTGCTCTTATATCAGCATGTTGAAAGTTGCATAATGCCTGAAGGAAGAATGCAACGTAGACTGCCAATCATGTTTTTACACCAGATAATCAACCTCAGAATAGTATGTTGCATAATCTACTGGCTGGAGTATCATATATTTATACTACGTTATCTTTGATAGCAGCAGGAAAACAATGAAAGCACAGAGCTGGATGCTGCCCTTTGGAGTGATAAATTGGGTGCTGCAGACTCTTGTGTTTTGGTTTGTCTCCTACATATTGTTCAGTGGTTTTGCTTTGTCCTGTCTTGTAGTAGTGAACCACAGTGGAAATACGTCACAGATTGTTCTGTGGTTTTAATCCCCCAAAGTTATGTAGCCTGCTACAGCTCTGCGCTGTGCTTCAGTGCTTCCCCACACATGGGTGAACCACTGATTGTACTTTACGTTTCAGATGGATCAAACCTAATCTAAGCACAGATGCGATGAAGGGGAACGGGAAAGTTTTTACAGCACTTTGGAAAGTTGAAATTTCAATGACAACTCGTCCATTCTCATCACAGAAACTCTGCTGTTTGCTGAATGACTCTAGTAACTTACTTTTACAGCCGGTGCTGAACATGTGTGGTGCATTAGCTTGCCCTGTGAGACAAAATGTTATCAGTGACCAACCGATCAGGCAGCCCAGTGTGCCTTGGAATGAAGGTCGTTTTTGGTAATTCTGCACCTCACAATTTGGTTCACAGCTCACAGCTATAGTTAATGTTTATAATTATAGAGAATCTAATGAATATGCATAATGTGAAAGAGGTCATGAACCCACAGAGTCACCCCACTCTGCAGTTCCCCTCTGCCTCACAAGATTTACAGCTTCTCTCAGCTCACTGTTTATATTTTCCAGCCCACAACTCTTTTCTTACAGTCTCACCGCTCTCATATTGTCATTTTTCTACAGCTGTTTTCAGCAAATAAAAGCTCCATAAGCTGGCTGCAAACTACCTGCCCGGCACCAAACATCAGGTTGACAAAGATATTGGCTAGCTGGTGAACATAGTGGAGCATTTAGCAGCTAAACAGTCAGGTATGTCCTGCAGGAGTTGGTAGGGACCAAAATCAGAGCAAATAGAGTGAATATTGGATTTTCGTTTATCATGTGGATACAAACACAAATCAAAATAATGCTAATTGTTGACAAGAATGGGCAAATACATGCATTCCCTCTTCCCTATATGTATATTTTCAGTTTTGGCTGCTGTGACTCACAGGTGAGCACACACATATCAACAAATGTAAGGCAGTGATATGCTAGAAACAAGCTGCTTCAAATAACTTGTCTTCCAACCACATCTGAAGGCAAAAGCTGCTCTCAACAGCCACAGCAGGGCAAGATAATTCTTTAAATATATGGATAATGGCGTACACTTTCTGACAGTCCTCCCTCAAAGCCATTCATGATTCACTTGGACGGCTGAGAGGAGAATGCAGGGGAATTAAAATGATATATTTTCTTTACTTTGGCATTGTGGTGATGCAACTATCCAATCACAGCCCAGGCTGAAATAAAAGGGGTGCCGTTATTTTCTAGCCATAAATCTCCAGAGCAAAGCTTTAGCTCTGCCTTATCAACACTAAGTGCTACACTCTCAGCCACTCTCTCCTCTTATTGCCTCACACACACACACACACACACACACACACACTAAACTCAACCTTGGCTAGTTAGCAGAAGACTGGTGTTTTCCCCAGACGACCTTGTTCTCACAGTAGAGTCCCCCATACACACACACACACAGTCAACGTCAGAGACCCTGTTTCCATGGAAGTGTGTTTCCTGTGGCGAGAGCAGAGGGAGGCGGTAATTACCTGGAGCTCTTGAAACGCTGATGTTTGGAACACGCACACACACACACTGATGCGCATTTACACACTGAGATACACAGACAGGCGAGAAGATACTTTACTCGTCTACTGGGTGCTTCACCTAATTGAAAGACTGCAGGGGAGGACGGCGTTTCTCAGTTTGTGTGTGGTGTACGAAGGTAAACATGCGTCTTACTCATCAAACCTGAAGACTAGTTTGTTTGGAAAAGTGCATTTGAAGACATATTTTGGTTTCAGCCATGAAGATACATTTAAAAAAAGAGTTTGCACACAAAAAAGTAGTAAGGAATTATTAAACACAAGCCTTGGAGAAAGTTACTAACACTCCCACTCATCCCTGAGCTATGCTGAGGGGTTTCCTTGTGGAGAGTGACACCAGATAACAACACTGAACAGATTCTAAGTTAACATTATAATCAAAATAGCAGTGTCAGCTGGTATTTATCCTCTATACCAAAAAAAATAAAAACTATAAACATCAATGAATTTCTTCTCGTCTTAAAGGTCCAGTGTGTAAGATTTAGGGACTCTATTTACGGAATATGCCAGTAATGGAATATAATTTGCAAAAGTATGTTTTCATTCATGTGTAAAAATAAACTGTTATGTTTTAGTGACCTTAAAATTACACTTTTATATCTACAGACACCTCAGGTCCTCTTCCATGGAGTCTGCCATGTCTGTTTCAAGGCCACCACAGTTTCTCCCTCACACTTAGAACTTGGAAGGGTGAGTGGAGGGGGTCGCAATCCGCAACTGCACCACAAGATGCGGATAAATCTTCCGCACTGGTCCTTTAAATCCTGCAACAAACTGAATCAGTCTAACCTATCTGACCTTGTCTTAACACTGAATAAAGTACATTTCCTGAAACCGTTTCTTGGCTCCACGGTGGACCTCACTTGTCTTCCAACCACTGAAAGCAGCTCAGTGCTAAGAGAGGTCATGTTTTTTTAAAGACATCCTTTACTTCAAATCCAGTGCGGACACCAGCTCTGCCCATACTTGAATTTTTATCCTCTCAACATGACTTTGATGACTTGAAGTTGTTTTTGTTGACTGGTACCTTTCCGTCTGTGTATATTTGAGCGAGTGTGTGCTTATTCATTCATTTTTGTAGGTGTGTTTCTACTTCACGGCAGCATCCAATCAGCAGAACCATTGGACTATAAATCAATGTGTGTGTGTGTGTGTGTGTGTGTGTGTGTGTGTGTGTGTGTTAGCGAGGAGCTTCTTTCTTCTAAATCTACAGCCCCCAGATGAAACCATAATTAGAATCAATGACTCGAGTCGAAAGTCTTCAGTGATTCTACTGGGACGGTACTCTGGCCAGTTTACCTCTCGACACGCATACACAGACACACACTTTGCACAATCCAACTGTGGCTTTGGGACAGAAGACTAAGGATTCATGATGCTCCTCACTCGGTTGATTTGCAATAGCAATAGGAGCAGACTGTTCTACTGCCAATAAATCAGCCCTTTAAATCTAATGGAGATATTATTGCTTCCAGCACAAAGTGTATTTCCAATTTCACCTTGTTTTTCACTCAGCAAAACAGACCTTTAGTTTGGTTTATGTTGGTGCTATATGGATGGCATTTATTTCCCTATACTGGAGTGTGCTGTGAATCATAACTGTACTTATAACATATACTATGTTGATTTATAATGCTCATTTATTATACATTGCCCCCGTTCGGAGGCATAGAGACACCATAGAGCACTGCCACAAGAGAAATCCACTTATAACCTATGTGATAAGTCTTAAGCAGTCATTTATTTGGGTTGTGGAGAAATTCTACAATCCGAGTAAATATTGATGCCGTCTATACCAGCAAATTTATTCTCAGTGTTCCCACGTCAGATCCCTGGGAGACTGTATCAAAGTTTTGAAGAAAATACAAAACAAGTCTAGATTTTAATAGCTTTTTGGCCACTTGGAGACAGTTTATAAACTGAACACAACACTGACAGACTATCACCTTGATATATTAAAACTGATATGGTGAACGCGTTAGCAAACAATTGCCTAAGCATACAGCAGCCACAGAGCAACATTAGCTGGTGACCTGACAAGTGTCAAATAGTCACTCTCCTTTTAGCTCTGGTCTGGTTGTCATTAACTCCTGAGGGGAAAATTTGGTCTAAATGATCAACATTCACCAGCTAGTTGCTAATTGTGTGTCCATTTGGTGCATAGATTTGCTTTACCACAGCTTTGTCACTGAAAACAGCTACCTGCTCCCGCTCAAGACAAGGGGCTGAACCACATTATTAAAGTTGCTGGCCAGGAAACAAAAACAATGAGCTGAAAGGTGCTAAAACATGGTGTAGATTGAAGTATAGCTCTAAAATGAACTTTCTGTGGATAATTTAGGATCCTAAATTCCCAGGTTTTGCAATTTTGGTAGCATGTTGGTAAGGACAACAGGCTAGATAAGAACAATCTGCTTTATGTTTTTGGTCTTAATTTACAGTGTTGTAGTTAAGACCACCTAAACTGAGTCTAAGTCATGACCACATGATAGCTTGGTATCAAACTCAAATTGAAAGTATGAAGATGTAACAATCCAGAGTGGGTATTCAAAGCCTCTGACAATAAACTCTCAATTTTTGTCAACTGAAGGCCATCACAAATCAACAGCGCTTTTGTCTAACTCAGCTCTTTGCAAACTAAATAAGTTGCTTCCAGGAAGACAAACTTCTGCTACTGAAAGTTAATCTTTTTTTTTTTTCTTTGTAGCAGTCCTTCGCATCAATAATCACAGCTGAGAGTCTCTAACGGGCGCGAGAATAAACACAAAATTACTGCTAATTGAGCTTTTCACTTCACACCTCAACACAAAGTTTTAAACATATCCTGTAATTCTGAAAGTAAAATATTTGCATCTGCACACCGATTCACCACACAGTCTGTCACGACTTAGCAAAGGAACCCAAAAATGAGACTCTGACTGATAAAAGAAAAGGTTTATTTGAGATGAGGGAGTGTGGGGAAGGAAGGGTGCTGGTCCGAGGGGGGTGATGAGTTATGAGTTCTGCACCGACTGGCAACAGAGTACAGGTTCTAAAGGTTTAGCTCGATTAGAAGTCTTCTTCCAACAAACCGTGTTCACAGAGCGACGATCCGGCAGAGACTGAACGTAAGGACAAGGAATAAATGCTAACTGAGTGATGAGTTGATGAAGACCAGGTGGCTTGATTGCAGCAGCAGGGCAGGTGTGGAGTGGGAGGTAGGTGGATCCAGAGGAGGTGACAGAGTGCAAGGGGGAGGGGAAGGTAACAGACAGACATAACAGAAACAAACCATACAGACACACACCAAAACCGTCACGATGCATGCATACAATGCATGAAAAAGTTTATTTACAGCTTGTGGATAGAGCCAAATATTACAGGCATCACAACCAGGGGTAAAAACTTACAAAGTAGATAAAAATGTTAATACATGACAACACGATGTTAGCAAGGGAATAATACTACAATTCCAATCGAACACTTTGTACTAACTTATATGTACCACAGAGGTTTTTGCAAGGCAAGTGAAACTCTGCCTTTGAGCTATTCAGGTCCCCAGGCTCACAGCAAGTTCATGATCAACTGACCACGGACTGAGCTAGCGGCCATTTACATTTCTCTTTCTCAAAACTGCTGAATAACTCTGACAGGTTCAGCTATGACTCATTACAAATACTGGAGATCTGCCCGCTGTACTGATTTAAAAGGGCAAAGTTTGATATTTATTCACAGTCTGATACATCGCTCTACAGTGAGGGCAAAAAAAAAAAAACTGAACAAAACATCAAGGTAAACATTACACAAACAGGAGCTACAACTGATGTGCTCTCCCCTTCAACAGCCAAAAAGCAACTGCTTAAATAAACTCTGCTCAGCAGGCATTAACCCAGGCTATACCACGAGCAGAGGTCACTCCACTGCTTTTTGTGATACAATGACGTGTGTCCCTACTCTTGCAAACCTCACAATATAAGAACTTTTACATTTTTACCATGAAACCTACCTTGCAACCATACATCAGATCAGATCAGATTTACCTTCCCCCTGCATACTAGGGTTCTCACCCACTTTTTCTTACATATTAAATTCAATACATCACAAATGATGTCATATAGCGTAAATACACAATTCCAGAAGAAGCAGTACTCTCAAAATACCAAAAAAAAACTGTTACATAATGATTTGCCCAAAAGGATTTAAACAACAAAAGTACAATCTAGCCATGAGCCAGAATGTGTATTGATACCTATGGTAGAAAAATCAACACAAACAAAAGAAAGAGAACGAAAAAAGTTAGAAAGTTACATCAACAATCATTACATATTCATATTAAAGTAGAGTATTGATGATTGTCATTTCTATATTCCAGCTATAAGCACTTACATAAAATCACTAACCACTAAATTTAAACTCTTAGATGATGGGGTGTAACTGTCTTTCAAGGATGATATTGTTGATGTGCCTTCCCCTTATGGTGCTTTTCACATGTCCAGTCTCAGTGTGGATGGTCTTCTGGTCATTGGTGCAAAGCTACATCTGTCACTCCCTGTACAGATTGTGAAGCCCTCCGAGGCAAAATGTATTTTGCGACTTTGGGCTATACAAATAAAATTTGATTGATTGATTGATTGATGCTCTAGTCAAGAAGTGGAGCTGCTGGTAAGCCGTCTCCGTTGTCAGATAAACCTGATTATTTATCATTCTGTATCCTAAAGTGTCTGCTGTGAGATATATCATCAACTAGATAAAGAAAAAGTCACTCAGTCTCTCTCTCTCTCACACACACACACACAGATGGCCATACACTCTTGTAATTCGGTGCCTTGTGCCGGATGACTGATGACTCTCCTTCTCTTCTTTCTTTGTCTTTGTCAATATTTGACGTGCTTGAAATCCCTGTTTGGTGTTTCAACAAAAGAGAATTTTTTTTTTTTTCTGTCAACAATAAGAGGAGAATTAGATGGTTTACACATGTAGAGCCAAAATGCTTTTTGGAGCAGCAGTGGTGACTTGTATCACTGCGAGAACAGCCGGTGGCACAGGAGTGTGCCAAGTGTCTGGCTGCCTCTGTTTGTCTGTGTGTGTGTGTCTGTGTATTTGTATGTAGTTTATAATTTCACACAGTTGCAACACAGAAGAAAAACATCAAAAAGGCCTAAATGGTAATCATATTGCATCTAAGGAAATAAGTCAGAAAGCATAGTTGCAATTACCCGTGAGCCGACAACACCACTCGGGTAAGTTTCATCCACAGGAAGTCACCAAGTTCAATTTAACTATGCTGGAGCTTTAAAGGTCACAGGTTAACAAAGTCAACAAATACACATTGACATTAGACATGATTTCAAGGAGAAAAATATAACCATAATTCAATAATACATTATTTAAAAGACTAAAACAGCTAACAAAACAACAAAGGAAACAAATATTTGTAAAGCTGGCTCTACAACCGACTCTGTACTTCACTTACACTAACACTTCCCTATACCGAGTGGCAACCTTCGTGGCTGGGAAATGAAGCCAATGCAGAAGTGCACAACAGTTAACTACAGTTTTAAGGCTTGATAAGTCAAAAATATATAAAGTGCGATGGATCACTAAAACCATGTTTCAAGTCTCTGCAGGTTTATTTTTCTTTCATTCAATCGCGTGTCTGTACCGGGTCAGACAACACTTTTTTTATTTGTGTTAACCTGAGCTGTGTTAATCCCAACCCTTAGATTATATTACAGTGAAATGAAAATGAAATGTAGTTGTGTGCACAGTGCTTCCTTTATTTAGACCAGGTGCAGAATAATAGAAGGGATAATAACAGTGTTCTTTGTGGCAGTCCCATTTCATGAATTGGGTTAGATAAAAGTACGATAAATTGTATTGAATGGAATTCTGTCATATTTAATTTTGCAGGCAACATAATGCAATGGGATAAACTGGTGAAAAGTCCTGGCTGAGACTGAAGAGGTAGATGATTTTTTTCTGTTGTCATTATCACCTGAATGGGTTCTTTGAAGCAAATCTGCCAAGTATCTTGGCTGAGTAGCTTGCCGTCAAAAAGCGGTGTTATCTATTTTGGTGATAAGAGTTTATTAGTATAAGGGCACACAGGGCAAAGCATGCTGGGAGAGGGAGAAGATCAAAGCATAGTAGAAAAACTGAGACGACATTTTCTGGGTTTTAAAGCCATTTGTGTGTGTGTGTGTGTGTGTGTGTGTTGCCAGGGTGACAACATCAGCTATCGCTTTCATTACTTAGAGATTGGGGGAGGAACACCCATCAATCCAACCTGAAAGAGGACTCCCAATCAATGTCCGCTGGGAACATTTGGACTGTTTTGGGGACTTCCAGTCTGAATTACTTTCTGAAACGGTGACAAGAGAATACAGGATCATTAATGAGTGAGCGAGTCGATGGCTCTCCTGCGACATTCTATGACTCATCGGGTTTTGTACTCCAAAGCCGGTGTTCAAGATTCCAGTTGAAAGGTTGAAGTTTCTTTTCTTTATTTCCCACAACAACCGAGGTCTGTCTTACAAAATACAAACAAACTGTTGTGATGAATAATGAATTATAATGAATAAACATGAGCGACAGAGAAACATTAGGATAGTGAACGCTGCTCTGAAAGCTGGAGAGGACCGCTGGAGGTAAAAGGTAGATAGTGTGAATGGTTATGCAAATTTCCTTATAAGTACCCTGATGCTAAGCTGTGTTTGGCGCTCTATTGCATTCACAAAATGTTGTTTTTCTCACATTTTGTTCGTGGAAAAATTATCTATTCATAATCACTGCCTGGTTTCACAATGAGGGAGCAACCTGTTATCAATCATACTGATAACAGTAGTCAGCCAATCTACAGTGGGGGATATAAGTATTCAAAACCTCTGCTGCATTTACAATGCAACTGCTCACATGAACTTTAGATCATTTGAGCTACGTAGCAATAGCACCTGTTACACACTGATTTCTCAACTCCTTAATCCTCCTATAAGCACAGCTGGGGCCATTATCCACAAGTGGAAGGAACATCACTCCATCATCAACCAACCACGCACAAGAGCTCCTCACAAGATTTCCAACTGAGCAGAAAAGTAGCCCAAAAGCAGCAGTTAGTTATCACACCATAGGCAATGCATTTGCTCTTGCAGAAAAGATAAAAATCACATTTTTTGGCAACAAAATGGCTCGTAGCTGTTTTTGGAAGAAATCGAATCATCAAAGGGAAGACTAGTGGAGCCATGTACCGAGAAATTCTGGAAGAATCTCTGCCATCCACCAGGATGATGAGGATAGGATGGGGCAAAAGGGACTGCTAGGGTCGGGGAAAGAAGGAAAAAGGAGGAAAGAGGGGGAAGAGAGGAGGAAAAAGGAGGGATTCCATGCATGTTCATATACTAATAAAACATTCATTTTTTAACACAGTAGTCTCTTTTGACTCGTTTTAACCTTTCACCATAAAAACGTATTTACCTTTCACAGAACTAACAAACTGACAAATTTCTGATCATCAAATCAATTTTTATTGTTTCTGGAAGACCATTCCAGGAACAAGCATCACTTTCTTTCAAAACTATATTTCACAGAAAATATATCAGTAAAATATATGTAAAATGATCAACCACGAAAGCAAACCGTGGAAATAGGAAGAAGATAACAAGGCACAATAGCATCTATGTAAATATATATATTTATCGATAACATCCTTTAACAGGCAAGCAAATATGTAAACAGTATACAAACAGCTGAGATTTTTAAATGTTAAAGTGAATGTTTGAAGCCAAAATATATATCTCACCAAGAAGAAGCTGTAGTGTTGTTAATGATAACGAGTACCAAGTTGGTTTGGTCCTGTATTACCCGGCTGTTTTCAAGCAGTTGCTTAATGTGACTGTAGGTCTGTACAATAGACTGCGATATGGGCAAGGTTGTACCCTTGCAGTCTTTGGGCCTATTTCTTGACTGCTGAAACTCCTTAAAAAGCCTGAGGCAAACACACTGAAATCCTGTTAGTATCAGGTCTCTGTGCAGCCTGGCCATGGGTCATGAATAGTCTGTGGAGGAAAAAGACAACATAATAAATATTGACCAAAGACAGTTGACAATTTGACTGGCGAGGCAGTGCATTCATCATAATATTCAACATAACCCCACTTCAATTTCACCATAGCAGTTTACTTATCTGAAGGACACATATAACATCGTGATTTCTTAAGTGTAACATGTAATTAATGATAATCATCGGCAGCCACAGGAATCAGCAGCTTCAAGGTAACTCATCAGCTTCTGTTGAAAAGACAGTCGGTCGAACAGGCATAACATACTCAGTTCAATGTGAGAGCTTCCTGAAAAGGCCGCATACCTTGCTGGCTCGTACCGCTCTTTTAAAGGTGTCATATTTCTCTCCATTGTGATACATTAATGGTAGTCATTAAGGTTCATCACCATGCCAAGTATTAGTGCAAACAGAGGAATTAGCTCAAATGGTAGAGCGCTCGCTTAGGATGCGAGAGGTAGCAGGATCGGTGCCTGCATTCTCCACACTTGTTCTCTTCGGTTGAAGAGAGGCACAGTGAAAATCACGACCAGAAAAGGAGCCGCTAACCTAACAGACTCATGTTGCTCTTTTAAGGTTGTCAGATGTGTCTACCCATTGAGGGTCACCAATGGCAGTCATCACAGTTCCTCCGTAATCGAGGTGTGCAGGGTCCGTGGCGGGATGCTTGGGGAAAAGCTGTTTCTTTGGAGGAACAGCTGCTGGGGCAACAAAACAGGCGGCACTGGCTTTCCTTTTTCTTCATGCTCGTTGTATACACCAGTGCTTCTACCAACAGCTGATGGTGGTAGGACTTTGGCAGCTACAGTAATCTGACTGGGCAAGTTGACATCCTGGTCAGACTGACGACAGATATTACGGAATGGACGTTTACTCGCATGAGGTTTTTGTATGACTAACCAGTGAATGTTACCATGGCAGCTTAAAGGAAACTCACCAACGACGAGGATGGAATTCGAACCCACGCGTGCAGAGCACAATGGATTAGCAGTCCATCGCCTTAACCACTCGGCCACCTCGTCCGTCACTTGCACCTTTCCCGGCGACCACCTGGCGTGTTAGCATAAAAAGCAGACAAAGTTGAACCCGGTTTGTCACCATGCAATTTAACAGTGCACCCAGGGAAATGAGCTCAAATGGTAGAGTTTGTCATGCGATGCCTGGTGGTATACATGCCAGCTTCTATCGGCTGCTGTGGAGCAAAAGCAGGACAGATAATAGCTGTTGGTGGTAGGACCTCTGCAGCCACAGGAATCCGACAGGGCAGGCAGCTTCAAGGTAACCCATCAGCGAGGAAGCTGGGTTTCAAAACCACGAGTGCAGAGCACAATGGAGTAGCAGTTCATTCATGACAGGCGGGGGATTGCAGGGCTGAAAAAAGTTGTCATCAGAAGCAGACAAATTTGAATGCAATTTGCCGCCATGCGGTTTGATGGTTCAATTGAGGGGAATTAGCTCAAATGGTAGAGCGCTCGCTTAGCATGCGAGAGGTAGCAGGATCGACGCCTGCATTCTCCACACTTGTTCTCTTCGGTTGAAGAGAGGCACAGTGAAAATCACGACCAGAAAAGAAGCTGCTAACCTCACACAATCATATTGCTCTTTTAAGGTTGTCAAATGTGTCTCCCCATTGAGGGTCACCAATGGCAGTCATCACAGTTCCTCCGTAATCGAGGTGTGCAGGGTCTGTGGCAGGATGCTTGGGGAGAAGCTGTTTCTTTACATTTACATTTACATTTAGTCATTTAGCAGACACTTTTATCCAAAGCGACTCCAAACCTTCTTTGGAGGAACAGCTGCTGAGGCAACAAAACAGGCGGCACTGGCTTTCCTTTTTCTTCATGCTCGTTGTATACACCAGTGCTTCTACCAACAGCTGATGGTGGTAGGACTTTGGCAGCTTCAGTAATCTGACTGGGCAAGTTGACATCCTGGTCAGACTGACGACAGATATTGTGGAATGGACGTTTACTCGCATGAGGTTTTTGTATGACTAGCCAGTGAATGTTACCATGGCAGCTTAAAGGAAGTTCACCAACGACGAGGATGGGATTCGAACCCACGCGTGCAGAGCACAATGGATTAGCAGTCCATCGCCTTAACCACTCGGCCACCTCGTCCGTCACTTGCACCTTTCCCGGCGACCACCTGGTGTGTTAGCATAAAAAGCAGACAAAGTTGAACCCAGTTTGTCACCATGCAATTTAACAGTGCACCCAGGGAAATGAGCTCAAATGGTAGAGTTTGTCATGCGATGCCTGGTGGTATACATGCCAGCTTCTATCGGCTGCTGTGGAGCAAAAGCAGGACAGATAATAGCTGTTGGTGGTAGGACCTCTGCAGCCACAGGAATCCGACAGGGCAGGCAGCTTCAAGGTAACCCATCAGCGAGGAAGCTGGGTTTCGAAACCACGAGTGCAGAGCACAATGGAGTAGCAGTTCATTCATGACAGGCGGGGGATTACAGGGCTGAAAAAAGTTGTCATCAAAAGCAGACAAATTTGAATGCAATTTGCCGCCATGCGGTTTGATGGTTCAATCGAGGGGAATTAGCTCAAATGGTAGAGCGCTCGCTTAGCATGCGAGAGGTAGCAGGATCGACGCCTGCATTCTCCACACTTGTTCTCTTCGATTGAAGAGAGGCACAGTGAAAATCGTGACCAGAAAAGAAGCTGCTAACCTCACACAATCATATTGCTCTTTTAAGGTTGTCAAATGTGTCTCCCCATTGAGGGTCACCAATGGCAGTCATCACAGTTCCTCCGTAATCGAGGTGTGCAGGGTCTGTGGCAGGATGCTTGGGGAGAAGCTGTTTCTTTACATTTACATTTACATTTAGTCATTTAGCAGACACTTTTATCCAAAGCGACTCCAAACCTTCTTTGGAGGAACAGCTGCTGGGGCAACAAAACAGGCGGCACTGGCTTTCCTTTTTCTTCATGCTCGTTGTATACACCAGTGCTTCTACCAACAGCTGATGGTGGTAGGACTTTGGCCGCTTCAGTAATCTGACTGGGCAAGTTGACATCCTGGTCAGACTGACGACAGATATTGTGGAATGGACGTTTATTCGCATGAGGTTTTTGTATGACTAACCAGTGAATGTTACCATGGCAGCTTAAAGGAAGTTCACCAACGACGAGGATGGGATTCAAACCCACGCGTGCAGAGCACAATGGATTAGCAGTCCATCGCCTTAACCACTCGGCCACCTCGTCCGTCACTTGCACCTTTCCCGGCGACCACCTGGCGTGTTAGCATAAAAAGCAGACAAAGTTGAACCCGGTTTGTCACCATGCGATTTAACAGTGCACCCAGGGAAATGAGCTCAAATGGTAGAGTTTGTCATGCGATGCCTGGTGGTATACATGCCAGCTTCTATCGGCTGCTGTGGAGCAAGAGCAGGACAGATAATAGCTGGTGGTGGTAGGACCTCTGCAGCCACAGGAATCCGACAGGGCAGGCAGCTTCAAAGTAAGCCATCAGCGAGGAAGCTGGGTTTCAAAACCACGAGTGCAGAGCACAATGGAGTAGCAGTTCATTCATGACAGGCGGGGGATTACAGGGCTGAAAAAAGTTGTCATCAAAAGCAGACAAATTTGAATGCAATTTTCCGCCATGCGGTTTGATGGTTCAATCGAGGGGAATTAGCTCAAATGGTAGAGCGCTCGCTTAGCATGCGAGAGGTAGCAGGATCGACGCCTGCATTCTCCACACTTGTTCTCTTCGATTGAAGAGAGGCACAGTGAAAATCGTGACCAGAAAAGAAGCTGCTAACCTCACACAATCATATTGCTCTTTTAAGGTTGTCAAATGTGTCTCCCCATTGAGGGTCACCAATGGCAGTCATCACAGTTCCTCCGTAATCGAGGTGTGCAGGGTCTGTGGCAGGATGCTTGGGGAGAAGCTGTTTCTTTACATTTACATTTACATTTAGTCATTTAGCAGACACTTTTATCCAAAGCGACTCCAAACCTTCTTTGGAGGAACAGCTGCTGGGGCAACAAAACAGGCGGCACTGGCTTTCCTTTTTCTTCATGCTCGTTGTATACACCAGTGCTTCTACCAACAGCTGATGGTGGTAGGACTTTGGCAGCTTCAGTAATCTGACTGGGCAAGTTGACATCCTGGTCAGACTGACGACAGATATTGTGGAATGGACGTTTACTCGCATGAGGTTTTTGTATGACTAACCAGTGAATGTTACCATGGCAGCTTAAAGGAAGTTCACCAACGACGAGGATGGGATTCAAACCACGCGTGCAGAGCACAATGGATTAGCAGTCCATCGCCTTAACCACTCGGCCACCTCGTCCGTCACTTGCACCTTTCCCGGCGACCACCTGGCGTGTTAGCATAAAAAGCAGACAAAGTTGAACCCGGTTTGTCACCATGCGATTTAACAGTGCACCCAGGGAAATGAGCTCAAATGGTAGAGTTTGTCATGCGATGCCTGGTGGTATACATGCCAGCGTCTATCGGCTGCTGTGGAGCAAGAGCAGGACAGATAATAGCTGTTGGTGGTAGGACCTCTGCAGCCACAGGAATCCGACAGGGCAGGCAGCTTCAAGGTAACCCATCAGCGAGGAAGCTGGGTTTCGAAACCACGAGTGCAGAGCACAATGGAGTAGCAGTTCATTCATGACAGGCGGGGGATTGCAGGGCTGAAAAAAGTTGTCATCAAAAGCAGACAAATTTGAATGCAATTTGCCGCCATGCGGTTTGATGGTTCAATCGAGGGGAATTAGCTCAAATGGTAGAGCGCTCGCTTAGCATGCGAGAGGTAGCAGGATCGACGCCTGCATTCTCCACACTTGTTCTCTTCGATTGAAGAGAGGCACAGTGAAAATCGTGACCAGAAAAGAAGCTGCTAACCTCACACAATCATATTGCTCTTTTAAGGTTGTCAAATGTGTCTCCCCATTGAGGGTCACCAATGGCAGTCATCACAGTTCCTCCGTAATCGAGGTGTGCAGGGTCTGTGGCAGGATGCTTGGGGAGAAGCTGTTTCTTTACATTTACATTTACATTTAGTCATTTAGCAGACACTTTTATCCAAAGCGACTCCAAACCTTCTTTGGAGGAACAGCTGCTGGGGCAACAAAACAGGCGGCACTGGCTTTCCTTTTTCTTCATGCTCGTTGTATACACCAGTGCTTCTACCAACAGCTGATGGTGGTAGGACTTTGGCAGCTTCAGTAATCTGACTGGGCAAGTTGACATCCTGGTCAGACTGACGACAGATATTGTGGAATGGACGTTTACTCGCATGAGGTTTTTGTATGACTAACCAGTGAATGTTACCATGGCAGCTTAAAGGAAGTTCACCAACGACAAGGATGGGATTCGAACCCACGCGTGCAGAGCACAATGGATTAGCAGTCCATCGCCTTAACCACTCGGCCACCTCGTCCGTCACTTGCACCTTTCCCGGCGACCACCTGGCGTGTTAGCATAAAAAGCAGACAAAGTTGAACCCGGTTTGTCACCATGCGATTTAACAGTGCACCCAGGGAAATGAGCTCAAATGGTAGAGTTTGTCATGCGATGCCTGGTGGTATACATGCCAGCTTCTATCGGCTGCTGTGGAGCAAGAGCAGGACAGATAATAGCTGGTGGTGGTAGGACCTCTGCAGCCACAGGAATCCGACAGGGCAGGCAGCTTCAAGGTAACCCATCAGCGAGGAAGCTCGGTTTCGAAACCACGAGTGCAGAGCACAATGGAGTAGCAGTTCATTCATGACAGGCGGGGGGATTGCAGGGCTGAAAAAAGTTGTCATCAAAAGCAGACAAATTTGAATGCAATTTGCCGCCATGCGGTTTGATGGTTCAATTGAGGGGAATTAGCTCAAATGGTAGAGCGCTCGCTTAGCATGCGAGAGGTAGCAGGATCGACGCCTGCATTCTCCACACTTGTTCTCTTTGGTTGAAGAGAGGCACAGTGAAAATCATGACCAGAAAAGAAGCTGCTAACCTCACACAATCATATTGCTCTTTTAAGGTTGTCAAATGTGTCTCCCCATTGAGGGTCACCAATGGCAGTCATCACAGTTCCTCCGTAATCGAGGTGTGCAGGGTCTGTGGCAGGATGCTTGGGGAGAAGCTGTTTCTTTACATTTACATTTACATTTAGTCATTTAGCAGACACTTTTATCCAAAGCGACTCCAAACCTTCTTTGGAGGAACAGCTGCTGGGGCAACAAAACAGGCGGCACTGGCTTTCCTTTTTCTTCATGCTCGTTGTATACACCAGTGCTTCTACCAACAGCTGATGGTGGTAGGACTTTGGCCGCTTCAGTAATCTGACTGGGCAAGTTGACATCCTGGTCAGACTGACGACAGATATTGTGGAATGGACGTTTATTCGCATGAGGTTTTTGTATGACTAACCAGTGAATGTTACCATGGCAGCTTAAAGGAAGTTCACCAACGACGAGGATGGGATTCGAACCCACGCGTGCAGAGCACAATGGATTAGCAGTCCATCGCCTTAACCACTCGGCCACCTCGTCCGTCACTTGCACCTTTCCTGGCGACCACCTGGCGTATTAGCATAAAAAGCAGACAAAGTTGAACCCGGTTTGTCACCATGCCTGGTGGTATACATGCCAGCTTCTATCGGCTGCTGTGGAGCAAGAGCAGGACAGATAATAGCTGGTGGTGGTAGGACCTCTGCAGCCACAGGAATCCGACAGGGCAGGCAGTTTCAAGGTAACCCATCAGCGAGGAAGCTGGGTTTCGAAACCACGAGTGCAGAGCACAATGGAGTAGCAGTTCATTCATGACAGGCGGGGGATTGCAGGGCTGAAAAAAGTTGTCATCAAAAGCAGACAAATTTGAATGCAATTTGCCGCCATGCGGTTTGATGGTTCAATCGAGGGGAATTAGCTCAAATGGTAGAGCGCTCGCTTAGCATGCAAGAGGTAGCAGGATCGACGCCTGCGTTCTCCACACTTGTTCTCTTCGGTTGAAGAGAGGCACAGTGAAAATCACGACCAGAAAAGAAGCTGCTAACCTCACACAGTCAGGTTGCTCTTTTAAGGTTGTCAAATGTGTCTCCCCATTGAGGGTCACCAATGGCAGTCATCACAGTTCCTCCGTAATCGAGGTGTGCAGGGTCTGTGGCAGGATGCTTGGGGAGAAGCTGTTTCTTTACATTTACATTTACATTTAGTCATTTAGCAGACACTTTTATCCAAAGCGACTCCAAACCTTCTTTGGAGGAACAGCTGCTGGGGCAACAAAACAGGCGGCACTGGCTTTCCTTTTTCTTCATGCTCGTTGTATACACCAGTGCTTCTACCAACAGCTGATGGTGGTAGGACTTTGGCAGCTTCAGTAATCTGACTGGGCAAGTTGACATCCTGGTCAGACTGACGACAGATATTGTGGAATGGACGTTTACTCGCATGAGGTTTTTGTATGACTAACCACTGAATGTTACCATGGCAGCTTAAAGGAAGTTCACCAACGACGAGGATGGGATTCGAACCCACGCGTGCAGAGCACAATGGATTAGCAGTCCATCGCCTTAACCACTCGGCCACCTCGTCCGTCACTTGCACCTTTCCCGGCGACCACCTGGCGTGTTAGCATAAAAAGCAGACAAAGTTGAACCCGGTTTGTCACCATGCGATTTAACAGTGCACCCAGGGAAATGAGCTCAAATGGTAGAGTTTGTCATGCGATGCCAGGTGGTACACATGCCAGCGTCTATCGGCTGCTGTGGAGCAAGAGCAGGACAGATAATAGCTGGTGGTGGTAGGACCTCTGCAGCCACAGGAATCCGACAGGGCAGGCAGTTTCAAGGTAACCCATCAGCGAGGAAGCTGGGTTTCAAAACCACGAGTGCAGAGCACAATGGAGTAGCAGTTCATTCATGACAGGCGGGGGATTGCAGGGCTGAAAAAAGTTGTCATCAGAAGCAGACAAATTTGAATGCAATTTGCCGCCATGCGGTTTGATGGTTCAATTGAGGGGAATTAGCTCAAATGGTAGAGCGCTCGCTTAGCATGCGAGAGGTAGCAGGATCGACGCCTGCGTTCTCCACACTTGTTCTCTTCGGTTGAAGAGAGGCACAGTGAAAATCACGACCAGAAAAGAAGCTGCTAACCTCACACAATCATATTGCTCTTTTAAGGTTGTCAAATGTGTCTCCCCATTGAGGGTCACCAATGGCAGTCATCACAGTTCCTCCGTAATCGAGGTGTGCAGGGTCTGTGGCAGGATGCTTGGGGAGAAGCTGTTTCTTTACATTTACATTTACATTTAGTCATTTAGCAGACACTTTTATCCAAAGCGACTCCAAACCTTCTTTGGAGGAACAGCTGCTGGGGCAACAAAACAGGCGGCACTGGCTTTCCTTTTTCTTCATGCTCGTTGTATACACCAGTGCTTCTACCAACAGCTGATGGTGGTAGGACTTTGGCCGCTTCAGTAATCTGACTGGGCAAGTTGACATCCTGGTCAGACTGACGACAGATATTGTGGAATGGACGTTTATTCGCATGAGGTTTTTGTATGACTAACCAGTGAATGTTACCATGGCAGCTTAAAGGAAGTTCACCAACGACGAGGATGGGATTCGAACCCACGCGTGCAGAGCACAATGGATTAGCAGTCCATCGCCTTAACCACTCGGCCACCTCGTCCGTCACTTGCACCTTTCCTGGCGACCACCTGGCGTATTAGCATAAAAAGCAGACAAAGTTGAACCCGGTTTGTCACCATGCCTGGTGGTATACATGCCAGCTTCTATCGGCTGTTGTGGAGCAAGAGCAGGACAGATAATAGCTGGTGGTGGTAGGACCTCTGCAGCCACAGGAATCCGACAGGGCAGGCAGCTTCAAGGTAACCCATCAGCGAGGAAGCTGGGTTTCGAAACCACGAGTGCAGAGCACAATGGAGTAGCAGTTCATTCATGACAGGCGGGGGATTGCAGGGCTGAAAAAAGTTGTCATCAAAAGCAGACAAATTTGAATGCAATTTGCCGCCATGCGGTTTGATGGTTCAATCGAGGGGAATTAGCTCAAATGGTAGAGCGCTCGCTTAGCATGCGAGAGGTAGCAGGATCGACGCCTGCGTTCTCCACACTTGTTCTCTTCGGTTGAAGAGAGGCACAGTGAAAATCACGACCAGAAAAGAAGCTGCTAACCTCACACAGTCAGGTTGCTCTTTTAAGGTTGTCAAATGTGTCTCCCCATTGAGGGTCACCAATGGCAGTCATCACAGTTCCTCCGTAATCGAGGTGTGCAGGGTCTGTGGCAGGATGCTTGGGGAGAAGCTGTTTCTTTACATTTACATTTACATTTAGTCATTTAGCAGACACTTTTATCCAAAGCGACTCCAAACCTTCTTTGGAGGAACAGCTGCTGGGGCAACAAAACAGGCGGCACTGGCTTTCCTTTTTCTTCATGCTCGTTGTATACACCAGTGCTTCTACCAACAGCTGATGGTGGTAGGACTTTGGCAGCTTCAATAATCTGACTGGGCAAGTTGACATCCTGGTCAGACTGACGACAGATATTGTGGAATGGACGTTTACTCGCATGAGGTTTTTGTATGACTAACCAGCGAATGTTACCATGGCAGCTTAAAGGAAGTTCACCAACGACGAGGATGGGATTCAAACCCACGCGTGCAGAGCACAATGGATTAGCAGTCCATCGCCTTAACCACTCGGCCACCTCGTCCGTCACTTGCACCTTTCCCGGCGACCACCTGGCGTGTTAGCATAAAAAGCAGACAAAGTTGAACCCGGTTTGTCACCATGCGATTTAACAGTGCACCCAGGGAAATGAGCTCAAATGGTAGAGTTTGTCATGCGATGCCTGGTGGTATACATGCCAGCTTCTATCGGCTGCTGTGGAGCAAGAGCAGGACAGATAATAGCTGGTGGTGGTAGGACCTCTGCAGCCACAGGAATCCGACAGGGCAGGCAGCTTCAAGGTAACCCATCAGCGAGGAAGCTGGGTTTCAAAAGCACGAGTGCAGAGCACAATGGAGTAGCAGTTCATTCATGACAGGCGGGGGATTGCAGGGCTGAAAAAAGTTGTCATCAAAAGCAGACAAATTTGAATGCAATTTTCCGCCATGCGGTTTGATGGTTCAATCGAGGGGAATTAGCTCAAATGGTAGAGCGCTCGCTTAGCATGCGAGAGGTAGCAGGATCGACGCCTGCATTCTCCACACTTGTTCTCTTCGATTGAAGAGAGGCACAGTGAAAATCGTGACCAGAAAAGAAGCTGCTAACCTCACACAATCATATTGCTCTTTTAAGGTTGTCAAATGTGTCTCCCCATTGAGGGTCACCAATGGCAGTCATCACAGTTCCTCCGTAATCGAGGTGTGCAGGGTCTGTGGCAGGATGCTTGGGGAGAAGCTGTTTCTTTACATTTACATTTACATTTAGTCATTTAGCAGACACTTTTATCCAAAGCGACTCCAAACCTTCTTTGGAGGAACAGCTGCTGGGGCAACAAAACAGGCGGCACTGGCTTTCCTTTTTCTTCATGCTCGTTGTATACACCAGTGCTTCTACCAACAGCTGATGGTGGTAGGACTTTGGCAGCTTCAGTAATCTGACTGGGCAAGTTGACATCCTGGTCAGACTGACGACAGATATTGTGGAATGGACGTTTACTCGCATGAGGTTTTTGTATGACTAACCACTGAATGTTACCATGGCAGCTTAAAGGAAGTTCACCAACGACCTTTCCCGGCGACCACCTGGCGTGTTAGCATAAAAAGCAGACAAAGTTGAACCCGGTTTGTCACCATGCGATTTAACAGTGCACCCAGGGAAATGAGCTCAAATGGTAGAGTTTGTCATGCGATGCCTGGTGGTATACATGCCAGCGTCTATCGGCTGCTGTGGAGCAAGAGCAGGACAGATAATAGCTGGTGGTGGTAGGACCTCTGCAGCCACAGGAATCCGACAGGGCAGGCAGCTTCAAGGTAACCCATCAGCGAGGAAGCTGGGTTTCAAAACCACGAGTGCAGAGCACAATGGAGTAGCAGTTCATTCATGACAGGCGGGGGATTGCAGGGCTGAAAAAAGTTGTCATCAAAAGCAGACAAATTTGAATGCAATTTGCCGCCATGCGGTTTGATGGTTCAATCGAGGGGAATTAGCTCAAATGGTAGAGCGCTCGCTTAGCATGCGAGAGGTAGCAGGATCGACGCCTGCATTCTCCACACTTGTTCTCTTCGATTGAAGAGAGGCACAGTGAAAATCGTGACCAGAAAAGAAGCTGCTAACCTCACACAATCATATTGCTCTTTTAAGGTTGTCAAATGTGTCTCCCCATTGAGGGTCACCAATGGCAGTCATCACAGTTCCTCCGTAATCGAGGTGTGCAGGGTCTGTGGCAGGATGCTTGGGGAGAAGCTGTTTCTTTACATTTACATTTACATTTAGTCATTTAGCAGACACTTTTATCCAAAGCGACTCCAAACCTTCTTTGGAGGAACAGCTGCTGGGGCAACAAAACAGGCGGCACTGGCTTTCCTTTTTCTTCATGCTCGTTGTATACACCAGTGCTTCTACCAACAGCTGATGGTGGTAGGACTTTGGCAGCTTCAGTAATCTGACTGGGCAAGTTGACATCCTGGTCAGACTGACGACAGATATTGTGGAATGGACGTTTACTCGCATGAGGTTTTTGTATGACTAACCAGTGAATGTTACCATGGCAGCTTAAAGGAAGTTCACCAACGACAAGGATGGGATTCGAACCCACGCGTGCAGAGCACAATGGATTAGCAGTCCATCGCCTTAACCACTCGGCCACCTCGTCCGTCACTTGCACCTTTCCCGGCGACCACCTGGCGTGTTAGCATAAAAAAGCAGACAAAGTTGAACCCGGTTTGTCACCATGCGATTTAACAGTGCACCCAGGGAAATGAGCTCAAATGGTAGAGTTTGTCATGCGATGCCTGGTGGTATACATGCCAGCTTCTATCGGCTGCTGTGGAGCAAGAGCAGGACAGATAATAGCTGGTGGTGGTAGGACCTCTGCAGCCACAGGAATCCGACAGGGCAGGCAGCTTCAAGGTAACCCATCAGCGAGGAAGCTGGGTTTCGAAACCACGAGTGCAGAGCACAATGGAGTAGCAGTTCATTCATGACAGGCGGGGGATTGCAGGGCTGAAAAAAGTTGTCATCAAAAGCAGACAAATTTGAATGCAATTTGCCGCCATGCGGTTTGATGGTTCAATTGAGGGGAATTAGCTCAAATGGTAGAGCGCTCGCTTAGCATGCGAGAGGTAGCAGGATCGACGCCTGCATTCTCCACACTTGTTCTCTTTGGTTGAAGAGAGGCACAGTGAAAATCATGACCAGAAAAGAAGCTGCTAACCTCACACAATCATATTGCTCTTTTAAGGTTGTCAAATGTGTCTCCCCATTGAGGGTCACCAATGGCAGTCATCACAGTTCCTCCGTAATCGAGGTGTGCAGGGTCTGTGGCAGGATGCTTGGGGAGAAGCTGTTTCTTTACATTTACATTTACATTTAGTCATTTAGCAGACACTTTTATCCAAAGCGACTCCAAACCTTCTTTGGAGGAACAGCTGCTGGGGCAACAAAACAGGCGGCACTGGCTTTCCTTTTTCTTCATGCTCGTTGTATACACCAGTGCTTCTACCAACAGCTGATGGTGGTAGGACTTTGGCAGCTTCAGTAATCTGACTGGGCAAGTTGACATCCTGGTCAGACTGACGACAGATATTGTGGAATGGACGTTTACTCGCATGAGGTTTTTGTATGACTAACCAGTGAATGTTACCATGGCAGCTTAAAGGAAGTTTACCAACGACGAGGATGGGATTCAAACCCACGCGTGCAGAGCACAATGGATTAGCAGTCCATCGCCTTAACCACTCGGCCACCTCGTCCGTCACTTGCACCTTTCCCGGCGACCACCTGGCGTGTTAGCATAAAAAGCAGACAAAGTTGAACCCGGTTTGTCACCATGCGTTTAACAGTGCCCGGAAATGAGCTCAAATGGTAGAGTTTGTCATGCGATGCCTGGTGGTATACATGCCAGCTTCTATCGGCTGCTGTGGAGCAAGAGCAGGACAGATAATAGCTGGTGGTGGTAGGACCTCTGCAGCCACAGGAATCCGACAGGGCAGGCAGCTTCAAGGTAACCCATCAGCGAGGAAGCTGGGTTTCAAAACCACGAGTGCAGAGCACAATGGAGTAGCAGTTCATTCATGACAGGCGGGGGATTGCAGGGCTGAAAAAAGTTGTCATCAAAAGCAGACAAATTTGAATGCAATTTGCCGCCATGCGGTTTGATGGTTCAATCGAGGGGAATTAGCTCAAATGGTAGAGCGCTCGCTTAGCATGCAAGAGGTAGCAGGATCGACGCCTGCATTCTCCACACTTGTTCTCTTCGGTTGAAGAGAGGCACAGTGAAAATCATGACCAGAAAAGAAGCTGCTAACCTCACACAATCAGGTTGCTCTTTTAAGGTTGTCAAATGTGTCTCCCCATTGAGGGTCACCAATGGCAGTCATCACAGTTCCTCCGTAATCGAGGTGTGCAGGGTCTGTGGCAGGATGCTTGGGGAGAAGCTGTTTCTTTACATTTACATTTACATTTAGTCATTTAGCAGACACTTTTATCCAAAGCGACTCCAAACCTTCTCTGGATGAACAGCTGCTGGGGCAACAAAACAGGCGGCACTGGCTTTCCTTTTTCTTCATGCTCGTTGTATACACCAGTGCTTCTACCAACAGCTGATGGTGGTAGGACTTTGGCAGCTTCAATAATCTGACTGGGCAAGTTGACATCCTGGTCAGACTGACGACAGATATTGTGGAATGGACGTTTACTCGCATGAGGTTTTTGTATGACTAACCAGTGAATGTTACCATGGCAGCTTAAAGGAAGTTCACCAACGACGAGGATGGGATTCAAACCCACGCGTGCAGAGCACAATGGATTAGCAGTCCATCGCCTTAACCACTCGGCCACCTCGTCCGTCACTTGCACCTTTCCCGGCGACCACCTGGCGTGTTAGCATAAAAAGCAGACAAAGTTGAACCCGGTTTGTCACCATGGATTTAACAGTGCACCCAGGGAAATGAGCTCAAATGGTAGAGTTTGTCATGCGATGCCTGGTGGTATACATGCCAGCTTCTATCGGCTGCTGTGGAGCAAGAGCAGGACAGATAATAGCTGGTGGTGGTAGGACCTCTGCAGCCACAGGAATCCGACAGGGCAGGCAGTTTCAAGGTAACCCATCAGCGAGGAAGCTGGGTTTCGAAACCACGAGTGCAGAGCACAATGGAGTAGCAGTTCATTCATGACAGGCGGGGGATTGCAGGGCTGAAAAAAGTTGTCATCAAAAGCAGACAAATTTGAATGCAATTTTTCGCCATGCGGTTTGATGGTTCAATCGAGGGGAATTAGCTCAAATGGTAGAGCGCTCGCTTAGCATGCGAGAGGTAGCAGGATCAACGCCTGCATATTCCACACTTGTTCTCTTCGATTGAAGAGAGGCACAGTGAAAATCGTGACCAGAAAAGAAGCTGCTAACCTCACACAATCATATTGCTCTTTTAAGGTTGTCAAATGTGTCTCCCCATTGAGGGTCACCAATGGCAGTCATCACAGTTCCTCCGTAATCGAGGTGTGCAGGGTCTGTGGCAGGATGCTTGGGGAGAAGCTGTTTCTTTACATTTACATTTACATTTAGTCATTTAGCAGACACTTTTATCCAAAGCGACTCCAAACCTTCTCTGGATGAACAGCTGCTGGGGCAACAAAACAGGCGGCACTGGCTTTCCTTTTTCTTCATGCTCGTTGTATACACCAGTGCTTCTACCAACAGCTGATGGTGGTAGGACTTTGGCCGCTTCAGCAATCTGACTGGGCAAGTTGACATCCTGGTCAGACTGACGACAGATATTGTGGAATGGATGTTTATTCGCATGAGGTTTTTGTATGACTAACCAGTGAATGTTACCATGGCAGCTTAAAGGAAGTTCACCAACGACCGAGGATGGGATTCGAACCCACGCTGGCGAGTAGCACAATGGATTAGCAGTCCAACGCCTTAACCACTCGGCCACCTCGTCCGTCACTTGCGACCTTTACCGGCGACCACCTGGCGTATTAGCATAAAAAGCAGCACAAATGGTTGAACCCGGTTTGTCATGCCATGCCTGGTGGTATACATGCCAGCTTCTATCGGCTGCTGTGGAGCAAGAGCAGGACAGATAATAGCTGGTGGTGGTAGGACCTCTGCAGCCACAGGAATCCGACAGGGCAGGCAGTTTCAAGGTAACCCATCAGCGAGGAAGCTGGGTTTCGAAACCACGAGTGCAGAGCACAATGGAGTAGCAGTTCATTCATGACAGGCGGGGGATTGCAGGGCTGAAAAAAGTTGTCATCAAAAGCAGACAAATTTGAATGCAATTTGCCGCCATGCGGTTTGATGGTTCAATCGAGGGGAATTAGCTCAAATGGTAGAGCGCTCGCTTAGCATGCGAGAGGTAGCAGGATCGACGCCTGCATTCTCCACACTTGTTCTCTTCGGTTGAAGAGAGGCACAGTGAAAATCACGACCAGAAAAGAAGCTGCTAACCTAACACAATCATATTGCTCTTTTAAGGTTGTCAAATGTGTCTCCCCATTGAGGGTCACCAATGGCAGTCATCACAGTTCCTCCGTAATCGAGGTGTGCAGGGTCTGTGGCAGGATGCTTGGGGAGAAGCTGTTTCTTTACATTTACATTTACATTTAGTCATTTAGCAGACACTTTTATCCAAAGCGACTCCAAACCTTCTTTGGAGGAACAGCTGCTGGGGCAACAAAACAGGCGGCACTGGCTTTCCTTTTTCTTCACGCTCGTTGTATACACCAGTGCTTCTACCAACAGCTGATGGTGGTAGGACTTTGGCAGCTTCAGTAATCTGACTGGGCAAGTTGACATCCTGGTCAGACTGACGACAGATATTGTGGAATGGACGTTTACTCGCATGAGGTTTTTGTATGACTAACCAGTGAATGTTACATGGAGCTTAAAGGAAGTTCACCAACGACAAGGATGGGATTCGAACGTGCAGAGCACAATGGATTAGCAGTCCATCGCCTTAACCACTGGCGTGTTTAGCATAAAAAGCAGACAAAGTTGAACCCGGTTTGTCACAGGTTTAACAGTCACCCAGGGAATGAGCCAAATGGTGAGTTTGTCATGCGATGCCTGGTGGTATACATGGCGTCTTTCGGCTGCTGTGGAGCAGAGCGAAATAATATGTGGTGGAAATAAAACCAATACCTGGCGTGTTAGCATAAAAAGCAGACAAAGTTGAACCCGGTTTGTCACCATGCGATTTAACCAGTGCCAGTGCACCCAGGGAAATGAGCTCAAATGGTAGAGTTTGTCATGCGATGCCTGGTGGTATACATGCCAGCGTCTATCAGCTGCTGTGGAGCAAGAGCAGGACAGATAATAGCTGGTGGTGGTAGGACCTCTGCAGCCACAGGAATCCGACAGGGCAGGCAGCTTCAAGGTAAGCCATCAGCGAGGAACCTGGGTTTCAAAACCACGAGTGCAGAGCATAATGGAGTAGCAGTTCATTCATGACAGGCGGGGGATTGCAGGGCTGAAAAAAGTTGTCATCAAAAGCAGACAAATTTGAATGCAATTTGCCGCCATGCGGTTTGATGGTTCAATCGAGGGGAATTAGCTCAAATGGTAGAGCGCTCGCTTAGCATGCGAGAGGTAGCAGGATCGACGCCTGCATTCTCCACACTTGTTCTCTTTGGTTGAAGAGAGGCACAGTGAAAATCACGACCAGAAAAGAAGCTGCTAACCTAACACAATCATATTGCTCTTTTAAGGTTGTCAAATGTGTCTCCCCATTGAGGGTCACCAATGGCAGTCATCACAGTTCCTCCGTAATCGAGGTGTGCAGGGTCTGTGGCAGGATGCTTGGGGAGAAGCTGTTTCTTTACATTTACATTTACATTTAGTCATTTAGCAGACACTTTTATCCAAAGCGACTCCAAACCTTCTCTGGATGAACAGCTGCTGGGGCAACAAAACAGGCGGCACTGGCTTTCCTTTTTCTTCATGCTCGTTGTATACACCAGTGCTTCTACCAACAGCTGATGGTGGTAGGACTTTGGCCGCTTCAGCAATCTGACTGGGCAAGTTGACATCCTGGTCAGACTGACGACAGATATTGTGGACTGGACGTTTATTCGCATGAGGTTTTTGTATGACTAACCAGTGAATGTTACCATGGCAGCTTAAAGGAAGTCCACCAACGACGAGGATGGGATTCGAAACCCACGCGTGCACAGCACAATGGATTAGCAGTCTATCGCCTTAACCACTCGGCCACCTCGTCCGTCACTTGCACCTTTCCCGGCGACCACCTGGCGTGTTAGCATAAAAAGCAGACAAAGTTGAACCCGGTTTGTCACCATGCGATTTAACAGTGCACCCAGGGAAATGAGCTCAAATGGTAGAGTTTGTCATGCGATGCCAGGTGGTATACATGCCAGCTTCTATCGGCTGCTGTGGAGCAAGAGCAGGACAGATAATAGCTGGTGGTGGTAGGACCTCTGCAGCCACAGGAATCCGACAGGGCAGGCAGTTTCAAGGTAACCCATCAGCGAGGAAGCTGGGTTTCGAAACCACGAGTGCAGAGCACAATGGAGTAGCAGTTCATTCATGACAGGCGGGGGATTGCAGGGCTGAAAAAAGTTGTCATCAAAAGCAGACATGCAATTTGCTGCCATGCGGTTTGATGGTTCAATCGAGGGGAATTAGCTCAAATGGTAGAGCGCTCGCTTAGCATGCGAGAGGTAGCAGCGTCGACGCCTGCATTCTCCACAGTGCTTTCAGTTGTCCTCTTCTGTTGAATAGACCTAACATACCCGATTCAATGTGAGAGTTTCCTGACAAGGCCACTTACCTTGCTGGCTCGTACTGCTCTTTTTAAGGTGTCATATGGCTCTCCTTTGTTTGTCTCCAATGTTTCAACTTTCAATCAATTTCATACTAAGACCAGAAAAGAAGCTACTAATGTTTATCTCTCTCAAAATCACACCCAGGGCTCCCGCCTGAACAAAGACCAGTGTTGTGGACACTTTCTGGTGTTTTGAAGACAGTTTATGGTGTAGGACATGACAATAAAATGAAAAGTCATAACAAACATTTTATGACCACACAAAACTATCCATGATCTGTATTCACATCCACAACCTAAGCCATTACATTCTATGCCAATAAGACGGTATCTGAGTTAATGAGGCAACTAGGTTTACTGCCTAAACATACATCTGAACACACACACACACACACACACACACATACACACACAAAGCACACAGCTGGGTGTGTAATGTGCCAGATGCCATTGGCTGAACACACAGTGGGCTGAATAGGAATGGAACCAACTTTAGCTCAGTGGCATTAGTGTAATTGATGGCACCCGTCCTGTCCAAAACTATATTTGAACACCGGGTTTTTCTGGTGGCCCAGCAGGCCTGGGCACACTGCAGTCTCTGGAATCCACTCCGCACACAATGTGACAAATCGATACTAAAGAGTGAAAACACAGGGAGAGGTTGTTGAAGATGAATGCCCTGCATGCAGTTTATTGAAAAAGTCTTAAATCCGAAATACTGTGTTACTGTGATTTCAGGTGGCTAATCTGAAAAGTAGCCGGTGCCAGTCTATTCTTAATATGAGTTTATGATATAAAGCACTGTTGCAGTGTTTCAGCTATTACACTGTTGCCCTGCATAAATCTCATCTGTATAGAAATAGTCTACAGCAGCCTTAGTTTAGCATGCTATCATCCTAACATGCTTATTAGCACTAAGCACAGGCTGGTGGTAATGTCATTAGTTTTGCAGGAATTTGGTCATAAACCAAAGTATCTGATGCTAGATGAAAGTTATTACAATGCACCCTGAGGGGGAGATTAATGTCCATACAAAAAGTCACAACAGCAGTTGTCTATCAAAAACCACAAAGGTTGATGACGTGACGCAATAGGGGAAAAGTCAGGGGATCAAAGTCTTTAAGATTCATCGCCTGGGAATCATTAACAGGTAACAGATTGAACCTACTGCTGAACGGAAGACTGGCTGACAGTCTCCTGTTGTTTTGGTTTATCAATCTGAAATGAATCTCAAACATCTGTTAAGATGAATTTCCAATGAGGCTGCAATACTCATTACACACCAGAAAAAAAAACGAAAAAAAAAAACAGAGCTTTGCTATTCTTCCCAGTAGTCAGACTAAATGTTTGGCTCAACCATACTTTAAAGTGTTAACACATGCTAACAAATAATGGGAATTTGGCCTTTTTAGGTATTTTAAAGAGTTGGATAAACAGAAATCATGAGCTATTTATGTAGATGAATAGTGATCAAGATGCATCATCTGTACCAGATTGTCAAGACATCTCACAGTTAGTGGATAATGGTTGTAATGTGGTAGTAAATACTGAGCGTACCTAAATGGCTCCTTAATTTGAGATTAGTCATACGCTTTAATGAGCTATAGCAAAATGTAAATTAGAAGTCTATAAACTGATTATCAGCTCTCCAAAAAAAGTTTAAAAATTAAAAAATTATGTCAATTTCAGGTTTATTGGTTTGATGTGCATGGAAGTCTGGGAAAATAAGTTCTTCCATATTATACTGATTACTACTGAACCCATGTAAACAAGGCTATTACAATCTTGTTAAACATTTTATGAATCCGTGAGCACTGAGAGCCTGCACTACATTTCAGTCAAGCCTTTAATGGGGATGTGATAGACAGTGTCAAAAAAAAAATAGCAGTAGGCTCAAACCGAACCACATGAAAGATAAGAAGCTCATTGGAGAAACTTTTGTAATGATGGTTATTTTATGCACGCTTGTGTAATTTGAAGCATTTCAGCAACTTAAGGCACGCTTGAGTTATCCTGCTAGATATTCAAAGAGTGAGAGGAGCTTAAAGATCAGAAGGAAGATGTCGTTTTGTGTGTGTGTGTGTGTGTGTGTGTGTGTGTGTGTGTGTGTGTGCGGCTGGATAAAAGCGAGAGCATCTAAAATGTCAGCGTAAAGAAGAGAAGCACAAAGACAGGGACAAAATGGAGGAGAAAAAACAGTCTGGAGACTTTAGGATAAGTAGGAGGGAAGGAGAGTTTGAAAGATTTTGACAAAGAAGGAGAATTTAGACGCTATACAAGGGGAAACAGGTGGAGTGCAGAACGGGGAGAAAGGAAAGAATGGAGGCGATAAAAGAACATTAAAGGAGAGGGGGAGAGGGGGAGAGGGGGGCTAAAATATTCTATAAGAAAAACACAGGATGAAGCATGAATAGAAGAGATGCATGAACGGAAGGACAGAGACAGTAGATGGCAAGACGGATGGATAGATGCTAAACAACAGTCTGGATCATAATGATATGATGCATTAGTGGGCCCTGTCCTCTTGACCTGACGTTAGCGCTCACACACAAACAGGTACACATCACAAACATCCACAGAGAGCACACAAACCATTTTTTTGTTTGTCTTCCTCTGAGTGTTTTCCATTTTAGCAGGAAATCTCAAATGCTCTTTTTCATTTTCACACTATAATAGAAATATATATTACCCTGAATTTCAATATGCTGCTTTTCTCTTCGGTATCATAAACTCTCCATTAGAATTTGGTGTAAGAGATGTAAGTTGTATATGTGTATAAAAGGTTTGTCTCTTTGCAGTTTGTGATGTCTTCTACCTGTTCTTCTGTGATGCACTGCATTACTTGAATATAAATGGATGGATGGATTTTCCTGTTGACTTGGATTAAAAATATAGAATTATCAAAAGAAGAGGAGCCACCACGGCTTGAATGCTTTGAAGTGCACCTGATTAAATAACCCTTTCATCATTCTCAATGTGCAGTGGGGGGGCAGACAGACTTAAGGAGACATATTGACAGCATCAACCCGAGAAAACTGAGAAAGCTGTTGGCAAATTGCTCGGGTTGCTTTTGTGTGGCTTTCTGCTTAGAAGATTCCTTTTATGCTCAAAATAAGCAAACCTGGGGTTGGTGGCATCATGGCTGGACTGAAGAAGAGAGCGTTCACATCAACTCTATCTAGAAAAGGCCAAGCATTAATGTTTTCAGATCGCTTCCAGTGTTCTTCCTCCTCTTTTGACACAGACTGTGGATGATAGCCAGCATCTGGAAGGAGGTGGGATAGGAACAGCTGAGCTATGTCACAGTGTCAAGCAGGAAAACAGAGAACACAGAGAATTGGACTGCGCGGTTCGTGCATTCTCCTTCGCTCTTTCGTCAAGCGTTCCTCCTAGTAGTTCACAGACAACTAGGAGGCAGTGCTGGAAGTACAAGTTATTAAATAATGGATGGTCATGGATAAATAGAAAATCAAAAGTCGAATTGGCAGGCAAGATTAAGAAAAACATCAAGAGGCCGAAGCACAACGCTTGACATGAAACGAAGGTGCCCTGAACCAAGTAGTCCATCATCAGCATCTTCACACTTAACCCCTCACATGAATATTTTTCTGTTGTCCAACACTAAATAAATTTAAAATAGTGATGAAACAGTGCAGACCAAACAGTATTCAGCAAATGGACTGCATTTAAAAACACACACACACTGATGGCAGTGAGCTACCATCCAAGGCCGGCCTTACCATCAGGAGCACTTGGGGTTCACATGAGGACAGGAGAAGCCAGGGATCAAACCACCCACCTACTTTGCAATTAATGGGGCCGTTCTACATGCTGAACCTCGGCTACAACACTGCTGCTGCACATACACATCTGTTAACCCTTTAACAGCACCAATTGAGTTCTGCTTTCTGCAAAACTGCTTCCCAAGCTGACGTTTTCTGAGGCGTCCCCTCTGTTCTGATTGTTGTTGTTTTTTTAGGCTCGGTTTGGAAAAGAGAAGAGCAGCGCCTGCAGAAAGAGAAAGACACTGCTGGACGTGCTGTTTGATTGACAGGTGAATTCTGGGAAGCGCGGAAAAACAATACAGCAAACTGTGCTAAGCAAGCAGAACCGCTGTTACACCGATCTGGACTGAATCACCCTCATGCAGCTTGGGCTGGTCAGAGCGCAGCAGAGAGACACACCGCTCATCCTCATCCTAATGTTTTGACTCGTGTGTTTCCCTCCATGTCTCTTGTTTCCTCCCCCCTCTCTCTCCCCCTCTTTCTCTCATTCCTCACTTGCTTTGTGTCTTATTTCACAGACTGCGGTTGCCAAGGTAACTGACATTAATTCATACAGCCATCAATTCAGTGCTCGACTTATTACTACTTACCTCTGCAAGAGGTAGTGTGTCGAACGCTTACTCAGATGGCATGTGTGTGTGTGTGTGTGTGTGTACATGTGTATATGTTTGTTTGTAGCTTTGTGAACCTTCATTAGTGTCTGGCTTCATATTTATATTTGGAGTTGGGGTTTCCCTTCAGTTTTCCCGTGCAGACTTTCCAAGCTGGTGTATGTCTTCAAACTGTTCAACGTGTGTGTGTGTGTGTGTGTGTCCATTTGGGATCTAGAACTTTCATTGTTTCTGCAGACAAGAAAGAAAGTGAAAGACAAAAAGAGGAATAGGACACCGGAAACTCACCATCAGGCAGTCACACACACACACACACACACACACACACACACATGCATGCACACACTCTTAGAGCCACGCCACTTCACCGCACTGTGAACATATGTAGAGTGATATGATAGAGCACACACATACACATGTATGCAGAGTGAAGACCCTTCATCTGTTCCTCTCTCCTCCACACACACACACACACACACACACACACACACACCTGACTTCATTATCTGCACTCTGCGATCAGGATGTCAGCAGCAGCAACCATGGTAACAAGTAGAGAGAGAGAGAGAGAGAGAGGGAGAGTGTTGAGATTCACAGCCACTTCACACCAACGCATCATTAATGTCATTTAACTCGCCCCTCGGTGACACTTTCTATCTCTCCGTCTGTTTTCTTCTTTCGCTCCCCGTCTCTCTTCCCACTTTCTTCTCACCCCTCGTCCTCCCCTCGTCCTCCCCCCTGCACCTCCTGCTCCCGTGCTTTGCTTTTCGTTCACCCATCTGTCTCTCTCCCTCCCTCTCTCTCTCTCAGTCAGGTTTTCATACAGAGCTTTGCTGATGACTCACAATACCTGGTTACTTTCCAGTTTGAGTGTGTGTGTGTGTGTGTGTGTGTGTGTGTGTGTGTGTGTGTGTGTGTGTGTGTGTGTGTGTGTGTGTGTGTGTGTGTGTGTGTGTGCCGAGCCATATCTTGCCTCGCTGCATTGCAACACAGCTGCAGTGTGTGCAGCTGTAGTGGAGTCACTGTGAGGGCTAATCACTGACATTTATACTTATTTGTTTTACTTTGTGCATGAATTACCCGGTGCAACACCTTCACTGCAACACATTGGTATGGGCAACAAGCGGCGGGAAAGGATCCTCTCATCAGAAATGAATGAGCTTCCCTTCAGCCTTGTACGTGGAATCTCTGATTCACATATTTTATGCATTTCACTACATTCCTGCTGACCTTCTGCACTTCTCTGACTGAATAACCAATTTTGTACTTCTTCAAACATCGTTTCTGTGTTATGATATTTCATTAATTGGTAGGGCGGGAAAGGGGACGTCAGATGCACAGTAAAGCAGAGTGTGAAAGTCTAATTAATATATTAGAATGTTAATGATCATCTACTCATAAATTACATAAATTCTTGTGAAAACTGAGGATTCTTTTGGCTGAAATCATGGCTCGAAAATCTGCTTCCATTTTTACACTCTAGACAAGTTATTGTATTCCATTCGAGTGTCTGTAAAGTGCGTCAGCTTGAGGCTTTGAGGCCAATGAAATAAAGTCACTAGGTGCCTGGTTCTACAGTATAGATTACTACAGACAGACTGAGGTGAAAAATAGTGTTACAGTGCCATCTTCTGGTCACAAGCGATACAGCAGGTGGCATTTACTGTAAGAGAGAAGGGTAGTGAAACATGTATACTACATGAGAGGATTTTCATACTTTACAACCAGTGCAGTAGATATCAGGGGCAGTTCTAAAAATGTAATGTAACCATCCGAACATATCATACTTAAACGATGGTAAATGACAATGGTGTGTGATGAACTGCCTACTTGTCCAGGGTGTACTCTGTCTCTCGACTCTCTAGGTCAGCTGGGATAGGCTGCACGACCCTGATGAGGAGAAGCGGTTACAGAATGGAGAACACCATTAGCCTCCATCGTTCCTGTGTTTGTGTCACTGCGGTTTTATGCTGCAATGCTATGACAGTCAGCTGAGAGGTTTATTGGTGACTCTAAACTGGCCGTAGGTGTGAATGATTGTTTGTCTCTATGTGCCCTGTGACAAGCTGGGCAACTTATCCAGGGTGTACCCTGCCTATACCCAATGCCAGCTGAGATAGACTCCAGTCACCTGCGACCCTGACAGCGATAAGAAGTTAGCGGAAATGGTAACCATTTAGTCCCCTGGAGGTGGTGTCAGTAGGGTCCTAATAGCTTATTCTCTCTCTTTCTGTGTCCTGAATATGTTTAATAAAATAAAATTTATTCAGGTTTCATAACACAAAAACCAACCAACCAATGTCCTGCTGCTGTGAACCTGGAAAGGAAGCACACAGCACTTTTTTGTTTTGCTAAGGTCAAAATGTGTTTAACTTTCAGTAGGCACAATGAATGCTCCAGTGTGTCTTTAGAAAATAGGGTACAAGCCACGAGGCCAGCCGCATCAGTGTCAGACATAAAACTGAAAGGTTTTGCACCACTTAGTTCTGAAATCTCTACAAAGCAATTTTTTCTGCTAGGACCCCAAAACCATAAGAGGTTTTCTCCATTATACAGCATCACATCAGTGCAGCACTGAATGCATTGTACCTGTAATTCAAAGAGGAACATAGTGTTATTTATTACCTGCAGGGGAGTCATACAGCTACGTGGACACATTTCGGCCTTCGGGAAACAGAATAAAAGAGATTACTTGACCCTTAAATGCAAATGCAATGCCCTATTGTGTGTCTATATATATATATATATATATATATATATATATACAGTACAGACCAAAAGTTTGGACACACTTTCCCATTCTCTTAAATGAGAAAGTGTGTCCAAACTTTTGGTCTGTACTGTATATATATATATATATATATATATATATATATATATATATATATATATATCTGCACAATATTGTTGAAAATATGGTTACACATGCCTCTAGTCTCTATTTTATGCATATATATTAGATGCAGAAGACTTTATCTGTGGCTGAGCCATAACAAACCTAGATTGAAGAAATGATTTGTCTTCAACTGAACTTGTCCGACTTCAAGTCACCTCTCCTAACAAAGCATATAACATCTCATCATGTATGTACATGTATGGATGCACATATGAACATATCTCCTAGCCTAGACTATAACATCGCCTATACTTATTCCTTTGAGAATGATAGAAAGAAACATAGAAGCAAGGAGAGGAAGGAGGGAAGGAAGTGAGAAAAAAAGAGTGGCAGCATCCAGACACAACATGATTTCCTACTCTCTTATGTATTGTTGTTGTAACTCCCTCCTCTGAAATCTTGAATTCCCCTGCAGGCCTGGGATCAAATCTCCCTCAAGCCTTTAGCTATTCTGTCTTCATGTCGGCGTTCTCAAGAATAAATAAAACACAATCTGAGTTCATGTTATTCCTTCGGGACGTGGATTTTGATTTGTCATGTAAGACCGTTTTATATTTAGAAACATATGGAAGCCGAGGCTTCTGTTGATCTTCAGAAGAAGAGAGTACTGGTGGCCCGGCATGCTCTAAAAGGAACAAAGGCTCGTTTTCCACTGCTAAGTTTGAAGCCTGAAGCTGCGGAAAAGTTTTCAGTTCTTCAGACTTGTTCACAGTTGCATATTTTGACAGTACAGTGTGCTGGAATGAGTTTTTACGAATCAAATAGGCACACAAACTTGGAGTCTTATTGTACTTGCTGATTCTGTATTGGTATTAGTTTAAAGCTGCTATAATGGATCAAATAACTATCTTCAAAGGTGTCGAAAAGTGTTTCAACTCATTGTTTTGGTTCTGAAGCTCACACTGTGGAGGCTCTGGCCGTTGCCATCTTGGCAGTCCTGGATAATTGCTGTCTAATGGTAGATCGGTATCAATTTGATTATGTGCACTTAGCCCAGCGATGTAGCAGCCTAGCTTTGCACAACACAGGAGAGAAAGACTGGTCTGTCAATCATCTTGATGTATGCATGTGTGTGTGCTGCCTTCATGTTCACAGGCAACAGGGCATATCATATTATGCTGACAGCAAGTAAAGTACCAAACCATCGAAGCAGAAAGCTAATTCAACATTGTGTTATTGTCATCAGAGAGGTGAAACCCTCGGTCAGTGCCACGACAAAGGAAGCCTATACTTCTCTACAGATGAGGCGGGTAATCTCTACTTAGATACACAACTTGTTTCTCTTCCTCTTCAGGCAAAACACAAAAATGAAACTAATGTCATAAACATATCAGGGATTTACCAACTTGTCTAGAACATGAAAAAGAAATGTTACCCAAAGAAACAACTTTAACAAGCTGAGTACATATATTTTACTATCTTATTATGACCTAAACATCCATCACTGAAACAAATATATCTATTTATTATGAAATGAAATTATGAAAATATGTTTTGGAGGCTTTTTTTAATCTTTTAAAGTGTTTATTCCTAACATTTCCGGTGGTGTTCTGACTATAACAGAAGAGAGAGACACATGTTTCATTCTCAAATATTAAACAGTTATAAGGAAGTCATTGGCGATATTTCATATGACTGCCGTGGAAGCCTGGAGAATTATAATTCTCTGCACTCCGTAACCTCAAATAAGATGGAGATTGGGTTTTGTTTGTACAAGCAGATTGTACAGAAGTGTCTGTCACCAGTTCCATTTTTCCAGATGGATGATCCTCATGAACTAGATCTTCTGAAGAAAGAGAGAGAAGACATTGCTGCACTTGATTAAAATACTGGATAAACAAAGAACTGATGGGGCTCTTCTCCAGGTAAGTATGCATCAGAGAAGGAAATTCCTTGAAAAGGTAAAAATGCCCAGGATGGCTCTTGAGAGAGTTTTTGATCATGAGAAATGATCAACAGCTATTCTTGAAAAAGCTCTGGCTCAGACAGAACACACATCTCTCTACGAGTCTGTGCAAACGAGGAAGGTTGTGATCTTAAGGCTACACTCGCAGAAGAGCAGTTCAGATCTACAAAAGTCCAAATAAAGGTGGAATCTCTGGCATCGGAGCTCAAAAACAGTGGCGAAGTTAAGAAGTGACTCAAGAGGAGTTTAGCACCTCTGAGAGGACCACATCATTGAGATTCAAGGGAGACACACAAAAAACGCCTCCGAGATCGAGGTACAGAAACTTCAAGGCCAAAGACAATCAGCTGCTCTTGCAATAGACGAAGGCAAATCACAAGTCTGCACAGCACTGTGATCAAACTATGAGAGAGACTCGAGAAGGACACTAAGCTCGGGTCAGCTCTGATGACACAGATGCAGACTCTCAGAGAGAGCAGTAGAGCTAAAGATGAGCTTCTGGCTTTGATAGACCAAAGAATCAATGAGCTGAGGTGAGACACACCAAACATAAAGTTGACACATGTATATATTTACTTTGTGACAGAAGATGACTGTTGTAACAAGAACTGGCCCTGCAAGATCACAAAATACAAACGCATTTAGTATTACTGGAAAGAAGAAGATTCCTGAGTCAATAAAAACATACATGTTAACAGATTACAGAGCCTGAATGTGAAACTTCTGATCTTGGATTAGTGGTGGAACCATCTTACAATAAGACAAGCCCTCATTTCCCCGACATTATAATCCACATAAAGACAACTCTGATGGGAAAAGACAGGAAGTGAAGAGTCAGTCAACAAGAGAGACAGAACTGCGTAAACAAATGTTTCACACACATCCACGTGTTGATTTTGAGCGAATGCTCTGATTAATAAATGTAGATAAATAATGATTTGTTTGAAATGAAAGTTTAATTGAGCTTAGTTTAGTTTAACAGCACCTATAGCTGTCCAGTGAGCTCCAGACATTATGGATAGATAACAATTAGATCAGCCTTCGTCATTCCGACAGTCGACTGCACAAAAACGACCTTTTGTTTTTCTCAAGATAATTTATCTTGTTATCACGGGAAAATGACCTCAGTTATCTCACAATAACAAGTAATGAACTTGTGATCGTGAGATAACAGAAATGAGAAAATAATTGCAAGCATGGCCGTTGTCGGCTTGTGTACATTTTGCTTGAAATTATTATATTTCTTTTACCTTCATTTACCAGTATTTCTTTTTAAAATAAAACAATATATACAAAAATATACATAGATGTATAAATGCAGCTGTTGTGCACAATGAGTTCATATATTTACTGCACTTTATTTTAGATTTAAAGACACTGTTTCTCTTCTGGCATCCTGACAACATTTTTAAATGATTCATACAGACACTTGTATCAATATTCAAAGATGAAGATATGAAGTAAAACCCTTCTTGATCCATTTTTATCAGAGAAATAATAAGTTTATTTGAAAACAGGGACAGTGCACATTAATAATATTGCTGTAAATGCGCCAGAATTAGCCAAGAGGTTATTTTTCATCTGTAGTCCCTAGACAGATGTTAAAGTCACCCTAAAAACAGAACAGAATATGAAAAATAAGATTAAAATGACAACGTTACTGGCCAAGGCAATCTGCAAAACATGCACAGCAGTTAACAACATGACAAAATAACATATATAACATCAATCAGAAAACATCATTCAAGACATCCCCAAAACATGCAGCACAAAAACCCATGACGCAAGACACATCACACCACAGCATGCAAAGCAGAAGCACAGACACAAATGCATGCATACACAATAAAAGCAAGACCACAATAAGACATGCATGCCGACACATGTCGGCAGACAGACAACAGCAAGATGGCTACAGGTTCAGCACAGACGGACCGAGGACAGGAAGGAGTAATCAAGTGCTAGTGCTGACAGAGCTGAGCACCAATTAACCATCTCTTCAAATGAGCTCTGAATAAACTGTAGGTATTCAGGTCTCTAATAGTTGCTGGGATGGAATTCCATTGTATTGCAGCTCTAACAGAGAATGCAGACTGACTAAAATGACTTTTCCTAAGTGGAATAATACAGTCTCCTCTTGCTGCACCTCTTGTGAACCCATATGCAGTTGTTCTTATATTGACGAACTGTCTGAGCGGAGGAGAGGTGGAACCATGTATAATCTTGTACATAAGACAAGCATTTACATTTTAATCAAATTGAAAAAAAATCAAAATAAAGCTGCAGTTCCCAATTTAAACACTAGATGACACAAGTGAGACATCACTGCAGATCAGTTTAAACCTTTACATTTTATATGAAGAAAGACTACTTTGAAGATTAGTCAAAAGCTCAACTATGATTATGTCTATGACTAAATTAACTAACTGACTAACTATGACTAAGTCTCCCTTCAAACTGCTTTTGTTAACATGATGTGTAACTTGTTTTCTTGGACAGCAGAGGATTTGTTTTGGCTTTGCTGAGCATGATAAGATAGATAAATTAACTCTAAGAGAAGATTGTGACCTACTGAAGAATGCTAAAGGATATTTTTTTAAAGCAGCCATTTCTTTTGTTTCTCAAAGCATTTGAAGGACTCATGTGAAAGGGAATAGAAAGCAGAGTAGGGACTTTTTGAGATGACTCCGAAGGTTAGTGGTCCACGAGATTAAAGCAGAGGACAGGAGGGAGGGGGAAAGAAGACACCTTGACACAAATGAGCTTGTGAAAGAGAGCAAGATATAGTAGATACACCATACTGAAAGGCAGATTGTTTACTACTATGAGTAACGGCATGTGGTTAGCAGTTGTCAAGGCGACTGGCCAGCTATCCACCGAGGCCTTCGAAACAAACAGGAAGTAGAGTGAGAACTGAGAACAGCAACTGAAACTGAAACAGCAGTTAGTGCTCTGGTTAAACTGAATGGATTGTGCATGAGTGAAACAAGGAGACATCTGCTCTGACAAAAAACTAAAACCACACACACACACGCACACACACAAAAACCTTTTCACTCACTCCACACACAAACCCCTTGATACTCTCGTGCAGTCATTACATGCACTAACTTGCATATGTCAGCAGCAAATTGTTTATTTCTTATCAAACTGGAGCTCTGACTCCAATATTTCCAGTAAGGCAACACATGTGCTTGGCATGTTGGAACAGCAACCGATAGAAAAGTTTCTCTGAGTATCTCATGAGCTACATACAAAACTGGACTCTGATCTTTATAAGCACACAAGATAAAACTTGTCAGCAAGATGAATTCCTATGTGTCATAAAACACGTGAAACAGCTCAGAATAAATACAAAAACAAAGTCTTTATTGATTCACATGTAGTTTTCATAATGTACAGAGAATAAACAGTTGTGACAAACCTCTTTGCTGCATTGCGTTAAGCTCTTTTTCTTTTTTTTTCTCCTTTCTTTGAACTGAATGGTGATCTTGGCTTTTATGGTACGTGCCGAGCGAAACTCTGGGACACGCCTCGGTTCTAGCTGACCACATAAAGCAAAAAGCAGGTTGGAAAGATCAACGAACAACACGAGAGAACACTTTTCGATAACGTTCACTGTTGACTTCTGGCTGCAACGACGTCCCTTTTACACACCATCATATTAACATGATCGTGGCCTTTGAGGCAGGGGCTTGAATATTTGATCTCAATCATTCAGCTTGACTTTTAAAACTTTCATGATCAACTTCAGGCTTCAATAATTAAAACAAACTTTTATTTTAATTCAATACATTTGCACTGGTGGCAAAGACCTGATATAGATCATGTCTATATGCCAAGCACATTTAAGTCTCACAAATAATTAAACAGCATCTGATTTGATCACTGCAACAACAGTTTGTTTGTTTTTTTGTGTGTAAATCTCAACTGTTTATTTCTCAATATCGCACTCAGACACTATGACATTGCTGAAGATTAAAAAAAAAAGAAAAAGGCTCACAAAGACAAACGAGTAGTTTAAAAAAAAAAAGCAGGTGTGTGTGGTGGTGTCAGCATACGTTGCTTTAAATATTGCCTGTGTATCATAGCCTGTTGAGAACTGTCATGAAGTGTAACCACACACGAAAAGAAGCGATGTTTCAGTATGCGAAGCGATAAAAAAAAAAAAAAAGGCACATGTAGGAAACATTTTGGTAAAGCGATGCCTATTTGTCACCCAAACTCCTTTGATTCAGCGAGAATCTTAAATAAATTCACCACGATGGTCCAGTGTAAATCTCTTTAGTGCTTTGGTTCACAAAATCATGGAAGATTTCCTATTCCTTTTTCCTACGAGAACTCTCAGAGCTGTTTTTACGCTCGAGTTTGCTAAAGGCCGGCTGGGACTTCAGCCTGCTCGCTGCTAACACAAGTAGCTTTCTCATATCCTCATAGTTCATAACCCGAGGAGCCATAAATTCACAGGGAACCTAATATGAACATTTCATATTGTGGTACTTTTAGAGTCAATTATATTATGCTGAATAATAATGAAACCATTGATCTTATGTTGAATTTGCTGCCATAGTTTGTCATTCTGTGCTTAGATTTGCACTTCAAAACAATGATTTCATGTTTAAGACATCAGGATTAAGGCTAGTGGCTGCTGTTTATCGAAAAGCTAGGAAGAATGGAGAGGTGCACGCGATGACAAAAGAGAGGAAAGTCAGCTGGGAAGAATTTTGGAGCCAAGAGATTACAAGTGTGGCTGAGACACAAACAGAGCTCGGCCTCACCGGACGACAGCGTCCTCTGGGAAGACTTTCCTGTTCCTTGTTACCGTGGCAGGATATTGACATAAATGTGCAGAATTAACTGCAGATTCACTTCCCTAAAGGTGATTTAAGTTAACTAGGTCAGGACTCTCCCTCTCTGCGTAGACATATGACCACTTCTCCATTCCTCCGTGCTCCACACACTTGAAAGGCTGCCTGCTGTCTCAATCCACACAGGGGCACAATACAATTCCTGAAAGCTACCTGCATGTGTCATCGCAGACTTATTTAGTTTGAATCCAGCCGCGCTCTATCAAAAGGCACACATCTTCAATAAGGCTTTTTCTCTCCCTCTCTCTCTCTCTCACACACACACACACACATATATACACACACACATACACACACACACACACACCAGTGCTGTCCATAAGGTGCAGAGAAGCGGCTTGCAGGCACACATACATATGAGCTATGTACATTATTAACACGAGGAGGCAGGAGAGAGGAGGATGAGACACGAATACAATGTTCACAGTCTGTCAGTCTGTCTGTCAGTGAGTCATTCTTTCTGTCTGTTCATCTGTCTGTGTGTGTGGCGGGTACATTGTCCTGAGGTGTCCAGACGAGACAGACAGACATACGCACACGGGCTGCGTTTTCCCACCGCAGGGGCACAATCAGGGCTTCATATCGACTTTATCGTGATAAAACGACACGCCTTTGATTCTTTTTGCAACTTGCTGCTTTTGCCAACACAGATGTCGTTATCTGGACTATTTTGTGCTCATGGTTTTATTAGAAACAAAAACTAGGCTCTAGGAAAAACACAATCTTTGCTCCGGCCATGTGTCCCGGCATTCGGCGCGATGCTTCGTGCTAACACTCCAGCTCATGCCATTTGGAGATGGCGGGTGATCGGTTCGAATACTTCATGGTGAATTGTCTTAAACAATGTGTGACCAAGTCTGGCAGTTTTATGAATGAGATTTGATAAATGTGTATAAAAGACAAAAGCGACTCCCTTAGTGGTTGTTTCACATAAAAAAAATGAAGGTTTTAAGTGATCGTGTACAGCTTAAAACCTCAACACAGTGGATGGAAATGAGGACACGGTTTGAAAACGACAGCTAGGAAATACTGAGTCAAAGATGATTCATATATATATATATATATTGTGCAATAAAAACAAAGACATTTCCACAACTAAAAGCTTTTTTCCCTTCATCCGATAAAAGTGGGGAATTTGGCAGGGTTGCATGATAAAGTGTTAGCACTAAGCAGCAGACAAACAAATCTACCAGTGACACATGGATGATTGTGGTGTCTACACGGCCATGTATAGTCCAAAACAGATGTGGACATGTAGTCACACGTGCCAATTGGCTCCACGTGTGTCTGATCCACGTGGTCATGCATTTTAAACTGCACACGTTTGGTCCGCAGACATGGCAAGACGATGGAATTGACTTGTTAACGCAGACCTTTGCAGGCGTACAGACGGAGAAATAATAAACTTCTTGTGAGACGCACCAACTAGTGGACAAGTGAAGCCAATTTAGGCGAATTTAGTTGACACCAGCAGCATTTTTTCTCGTGGCCCAGACAGAAGCTACAAGAAAAATCAAAGGTTTTATGAAGCGCGTCCTCTTTAGGCTTCATGTGGCCCTGACGGAGAAAACAAACTGTCATTCCTATGCCCTGGAAGCAGTGTGGACACTCCCTCGTCTGGGATTAGAGGTCAGGAGGAAGTGACATCAGATGTTTTCATAATGACGCTCGCGCGCATCTCGTGGGTGTGGCTGGCAGCCGCGGACGTGATAGAGTTCTGGCTGTATGCCGGCGCCCAGCCGTCGCTGTGGTAGCTGATGAGTGGGGCCGGGTCCCGCGTGCTGGTCACCCTGAAGTTGGCCTTGTTGGCGGTGACGAACGTGGCCATGCCGGGAAGAGAACATGAGGGAACCCTGAGAACTGATGTGCTGCCCCGCCTCCAGACGCCCTGTCGGTTAAGACATTTGGAACAAAAAGAGAAAAAGAAGAAGAGGAAGGTGACATATCTGCATGAACAAAAAAAAAATCATTACTTCTGACGTACGTTGTGGTGGAACTGGGCCAGATTATGCCAAAAGCACCACCGCAAAAGTGATCATAGAGCTGAATCAACACCTCTGTGATAATGTCAAAACAGCTGTGTGTTATATGTTTATATATTTGCTACGTGCCCACCACATTTCTTATCAACTAATACTAAAACAATACAGTTAAGAACAAGAAGAACAATGCACTCATATGACTGATAAGAGGTGAGATAGAGTGAGTGTGTGTGTGTGTGTGTGTGTGTGTTCACTGTGGGTACAATGTACTACAAAGAACAACCTCAGATCAAACTGTTAATGTTTTACACCACAGTTCCTGACAAGGCCCTCCCTTTTCTCAGTCTCTCGCAACATTACAGGAAGGAACACACACACACACACACACACACACACACACACACATGCACACACGCACACACAAAAATACACACACACACCCAGCTTCGGCAGTAATGTTGAAACAGGTAAAAACCTGTTTATCTGAAGAGCAGAGCAGTTAATAATTCATTCATCACTCTCTCCTCTCTAAGTGTTGCGTTCTGTGGTAGACTCACCTCTTTCGTGGCTTCTGTGTCGCTGTCCGTGTCGCTGCCTGCAGAGAGAGAAAAATGACGCAGTTTTGGGTAACGGCAGTTTTGCAATAAGTCTTCCTTAGATGGCAAATATCAGACAGAGAGAAAAGGGAGTCGGAGAAAGAGGAAGAGTTCAATCAAACTTTGATTTTTTTAAACCACAAACAGAAAAAGAAAACACTCACACCCAACAGTTTAAACAAACATCAAGTGCACAAATAAAAGTACACGTTAAAGGAGATAACATTGGTAATGACAGGAGGTGAAGACAGGGGAACAAAGAGAGATGGAATGATTACAACTGTAAACTGGTAGAGCAAACTCTGCCTGAATGACTGGTTGGGAGAGAGAGAAGATGCAGATAATGTCAGATAAACAGATTTCTGAGCGGTTATGAGACGATTAACGTGAGGTGACAAACTGACAGTGTTAGAAACATATGAGCGCCGCTAAATGTATGAAGCGATCACCATGTTTAGTCTGCGCCTTGATGGTTTTCATCACCTCAACAATAGAAGTACTTTTCATATCACTGATCCTGTTTGAGTCTGTATAAATCCCCTTCCTCTATTTTACATTTAATAGTAGCGAAGCTCCAAAACAGCCTGAACGAGTCCACGTTGTTTCCCGACTTAAGATAAGATCTGTGGACTGTAACACAGAGCACAGATGCCACTCTGGCTGGATGATGTAATGACAGATATGAACAGTTGATTAGGGTCAACGTCTGAACCGCACTTGTGTCTTTTGCTGGCTGTTCAAAACAAACCCCGGTTGATCCAAAACCATAAGAAAAAACAAACAAGTTTTGACAGGTGGATGTCTGTATTTTCACCATTTTGTGGTCAAAACTGTGGTTCTGGATGACTTCCACGGCCGCGTAAACAACCTCTTACCTACCTGCCTACCAACCTACGCTCGTGCCGTGTAGCAAAGTGTGGCAACGCGTGTGTTATCTCACCGCAGCATGAAGACACCGGCGAGATCTGGAGCGGGTACGAGTGGGAGGAGCTAACAGTCTGCTCTTCGTTCTCAGTGGTCACTTCGATTGTCTGACAGACGAACGGCAGCTGCTCGCTGGTGATCACGTGGTCTTCTACTGAACTGTGGATGGCTGCGAACGGACAGAGACAGGAGATGAGATGTGACACTCGAATGCAGTGAAAGATTTATTGATTAAATCCAAGTGTAGTAATTCAATATTTATGTAGTCAAACTGGCTGCATGGCAAAGCATTTAACTGTAATTGTCTTAAAAGGGTGGAAACCACACCTCTTACCAGTGTAGGAAAACAGTCAGCAGATACTACATGTCAACTGCCACAAACATGAGAACGTAACCAGCAGTATGTCAGTGCACTCTGTCACAGTGAGGCGCAGCAGAGGCTGGACCCAAACTAGCTACAAACTACTAAAAACAAAAAGCGTTGTTCTACCTGAGACACTGTCCGTCACCGTGAGCTCCGTGGTTTCCTGCTTGACTTCCTGTTTGGTGTAGTCAACAGGTCCACCCTGAGCATCAGCATGTGACTTTGACTGATGGAGGGGGGAAAAAAAAGAAAGAAAGGTCGCTAAGGTTAATTTATATCCAGCAGAAAACATTTCATTCAGAGTCTGTTCATACACACCGATACTCACATGACTGTTTAATATAATGAGTTCTAACTGTGCTCCTGACAAACTCTGATAAGAGAGCTGGGATGTCGTGACCTTAGCGAGGTTTATAAACAGCTTATTCCAACTAAGAGCAGATCAGGATGCAATTGTGACATCTGGAGCATTTCAGGTATGTAAACACAAACTAACTAAAAGATCAACAGCCAGACATTAAATACACACTTAACATAGTTGAGTTCCAGTTTAGCCTGTTCAAACAGTTGTTGCACTTTGTAGTAGTTAATAAAAAAGATACTGTATGTTTTAGATTATATGTCTATGTTAGTGTGTTTTTGACTTCATGCTCAACTTCTGTGGAGAGACAGGACCAAATAGAGGAAGGAAGGTTTGGTTACTTACACCTACTCTGGCAAATAAACATGTGTGTCATGTGGGAACTGGAGCCAGGAGTTGATTGTTCATGTTAAAATACTCTGGAAGTGCGCCAGGTCAGTATTGGGTAAGATTTCCAGAAATGTTGCTCTGTTTTTGATGAGAAATGTCTCAGGAAATATTTCTGCGATGCTTCACATGTTACCAAACTAGCCAGGAGGACCAGTAATTGTGAGGTCTGTGTGAGAAATCAGAGACGAGCTCTTCTTTCGTGGTGTTATTATTTCCCCATCATGCTACCGTTCTTTAGCGCTTGCAGCCACTTGTGACGGTTTCATATGGAAAATGATTTTCATATGTTTCTTTACCTCTTTGTTTCCCCTCGGCCTCCCCTCCTTGTCTGTCTTCTTCTTTCCTATTTGGACACACAGACAGAAACACACCGTTCAGAAATGGATTGAAGAGCCACAATCTAACAAGTGTCTTTACACAGTAAATATGGATTTATAATTAAATCTAGCACACAAAGTTTAGGATCAGCGCTCACCTTTCTTCATGTTCCTCTCTGCAGTGGAGAGCATCTTATACACTCTGAAGGCATTAGTTCCCTTTTTGATGCTTTTATCCTTCACCTCCTCGATGTCCGGCAGGCTGTTCATGGCACAGCGGAAATTAGCCTTCCACGTCTTCGGATCTGGACGGTCTATACCTTGCTGGTATTTACCTATAAACACACACACACAGAAGATTGACCACGTTATTGTTTATCTATAACTACAGAGGACCCACGTCACAAAAATCCCCATCATTTTCTCAGCAAATTAATCATTCAGTTATGATTTTAATCATGTGTTTGATTTGCATTTGCCCACTGAATGACATAATATGATTTTTTGTTACGTACACTTGTTGGGTATGACTCAACACAGACAGACTTTGATGGCAGACTCTTACTTGGTTTTTATGTTTAAAGCCTGTTGTACCTTTTTAAATCGGAAAAGTTCCACACAAAAAGTTATTTAGCTTAACAACAGTTCATATTATCAAACTACTTTCTTCTTTATTTGAAAATGTATATGTATATTTAGCTCTGTGAACAACAAACAAGCAATTTTTCATTAAAAATCTGTTCAGTTATTGGACGCTGAATTGATTGTGAGTATTGATATTCTCAATACTACAGCTAATAGCTACGTTTGGACACTCCAGCTGATGCCAACTGGTTGATTTCAGAGGGGTGAGAATAAAGTCAAATTTCCAAAAGACAATTTCTGGATTCAAAAAGTGAATTTAAAATATCAGGAGGTGGTGTTTCTTCATTCTTCATATTTGGAATATCTTCCTGACACTGGGGATGTCCTCCTGGCAAGAATCGAGCTGATATTTTAAACCTTCCCGTTTCACCGATACAGCAAGGAGTCATAGGATTTCTACTTTTACAGATCCGCTGTGTGCTTCCTAACAAAGGCACCTTAAAAGAAGCTTCCTGTGGCTCTATCTGAATCGGACACTGCAACAACGTTGCTCGTTTTGATTTCTTACGTAGAAATCTGGCACAAAATCAAAAGTTTCTTTTTATTTGAGAACTGCTGTGGTATCTGGTCGGCATGAAAACGAAACAAACCACCGAAAAGCAGAACCAGCGAGTGCACAGTGTAAATCTGTGTCTTACCAGTGTGTATGGCCCATCTCATGAAGAGTGGAGCGTCCTTCTCCAGGTCCCAGCCATGACGGGCGGCATGCATCCACGGAATCTGGAAGATCCTCTTTTCCTAGAAGCGTTTACATTCTGTCAGCTCGTGAAATATAATAATTAGAGTGCATGTATGTGTGTGTGTGAATCAGTGTACACTTACTTTGTTAACCCATTTGAGTCCTGGTATCTGACAGGAATCAATCTGTTCCTCAAGCCATGGTCGCATCCTCATTCTCTCCACTGGCATTTTGTCCTATGAGCACACAAACATACAGTCAGATATTACCGAAAGCATTATCCGTATCTATGATGTTTAAATTTATCATTTTTATAAACATTTTATATTATAGTGCACTATGACAATTTCATCTGTAATTAGTAAAGACAACAATACAAATACAAAAACATGTGGCGATGTGAGAGGAAGTAATAACTTGAGATTATTTTTCAGACAAACAATCATCCTTTGTGAGCAAAACAAAGGCCGCTGAATCCATTTTGTCTGTGATTGTTGAGATTAAATTCCGGCCCAAGTTCACGGTTTCACTTGACAGTTTGTGTGGTAAGTGCCATAAAATACTGTTCACAGGAAAAACTGTGAAATCACGTCGTGTGAAATCCATCTTAGTGAGAGAGAGAGAGAGAGAACAACAGAAAGAACAAAAAAAGAAAAAGAAAAAAGAAGATAACAAAAACATGGTGCGTTTGTTTTTCTTAAAGCGAAGTGCGGTCCTCCCCCCCACCCCACCCCACCCAACCCGACCCGACCGGACCCAACCCGACCACTTTGATTTAAGAGCTGGGTTATGATGTGATCAAAGTCCGGTGGACCAGATCAGCCACAGAGCCTTGACACTCCCCGGCGCACGGTACAGCGAGCCAACACACTGACTCCTGACGAGAGAGAGTGTGAGCTCCAAAACAGGTCAAACAGGGTGACATGGCACAGCTTCAAATACTAAATAATATCTCTTATGAGACACAGGGTTGAAACTTCCAGCTGCATCCTGCTTACTGGTTAGTGTAACACTGTATGCAGGTTACAGGTTACATTACTATGTCCAAAATACATTTTAAAAAGGCGGTAGTACAAATAATATATTGTTTGGCATGAAAATATGTTGAATCATAAGTTTGTGTGAGCACATTAGAGAAAAATTTTAATCAATTTCAGGTTTAAAATGCAAAAAAAGTACGAAAATCATGCAGGTAGGTAATTAAACTAGTGTTATAACTTATAACAGTATCTGGCAATGTTGTTTTTTTCTGATTGCACAATAAGGGACATTTACTGTCCTTGTTTATATATTTTTTTTTTTTAAAAAGTAGCACCAGTAGTAAAGCTGCATGACTTTTATGGATATGAATAACATTTTCTGCACCTGCATGACCAAATCTTGTCATTATAACTATAACACACACGGTCTAACGGTGCATTTGTATGTTATAAATCATATTAAGTTAAAGTAATAAAGTGACAACCACTCAAATACACATAAAAGCTGCAAAAACATGCCAGTAATGCAGTTTAAATAACATTTCTCACAGTACTCTTATTTACTAACATATAAAATGAGGCCTGAATGCAGCATGAATACTGTTACAAGTACATTATATTTACTTACTGTAATCTAACACACACACACACACACACACACACTGTGTGTCCCTCTGATAACACAAAAACAGCAAATGCCAAGTTTGGAGCCATGCTACCTCTGACTTTTGCTAAATGTTTGCGGTTTATTCAAGATTAAAGTTTGATTTAGCAACACGAGGGTCAAGTGAAGTTAACCCGGGTTTGTTTGTTTGTCTGCCGTCTTGCCAGCCGCGCTGATCCACAAAAAAAAAACAACCCGAGCCAAAAGTGAAAATAAATGCCACACATAGCCAACAAACGCGGAGTAAAAACTACAGTCCTACTTTCACTTACACACAGCGAGCGAAGAGATCCGTCATGTCGTCCTGTAGGAAGTCTGTGTGAGTGTGCGAGTCAAACAGCGTTAATATGCGGAAACAAAATGTTACCTGCTCAGTTTGGACGGCCTGTAGCTTCACGGTCCCTGCTGTCACAACAACAAGCGCGGCCGAAGTTGGGACAAGTTTAATGTATTTGTGGTTTTAAAGTGGGAAAAGGGAAAGTGTCGGTCGTCGTTTTATTTCTGTTTCTGTGTCCAGACCGAAAGCAAAACAACGGCTGGCTCGGGGAAGTGGGGGCTCGAGCTGGAAATCCCCCTCCTTGCCTTGCCTCTCGTGCTCTCGCGCTTTGGGTCGCTCTCGCTCTCGCTCTCGCTCTCTCTCTCTATCTCGAGCGGCGTCGCGGAAGTCTCTTGGCCGCGTGCGCGCTCCCCCAGTGACAAGCAGCCACGACGAGGTCTCACTCTGCTCTGAATTTACGATACCACGGAGGACGATGCTGTATGTATAAACTACATTCGCTAGTAGCGTGTATGTCAATATACCTCTGCACTACCTCTGCTAATGCTGTGACTTTCATTCAGTGTCCACAGCCTAATGTAACTGCATGCAGTTTTTTATCGCTATTGTAGTTCTATTTCTTATTTCTATTTTTACTTACTATACTTTTCTATTTGTAAAGATCTCAGCACAGGTTTAATTTTTAAGCACATGGGGGTGACAATGGGTGATTATGGTTCGATAGGTGTTTAAGAGCTCATGTAAAGGTTGTTGTTGTTGTTGTTGTTATGTACAGTGCATGCATATTATTACCTATTGTGCAACGGTGGGTAGCAAGATGCATGCATTACTGCCTACATCACTACCTGCTAATGTACGCACCACTACATGCCAGTGTATGTTATTATGTAACACCTGAATAGACTTAACCTGTCAATTATTGCATGTAAAACCAAAAACTCAATAAAAAGATATGTAAAATAAATAAATACATTTCTTAGCACGTTTCATCTGTCCGCACATGTTTCATTTCTTCTTTGCACATGCCAAATTTCTTTGCATATATTTAATTTCTTTAATTTAAATGCAGATTTAGCTAATAGGCTAACTTTAACATATGTTTTCTGTAGTTTCTAATCTTAATGTATGCTTACTGTGTGTTTACTGTGTCTCATGCTGCTATCTGTCTATCTAGAACACATGAAAAGTGTACCTGTGTCTTGTGGTTTTGGTTCAATATCTGTCTGCTGTGGCAACGCAGACACTAAATACTACTGAAAGCCTGTCGTTAGGTTGAGTACAACATCTCAAAGTGTTAACTATTATTAAAAACGTAGCTAATGTTTAAAGGGGCAGGGTGTAGAATAGTGGCATCAGCTGTGTAGTTGCTGATTGAAACCGCCTTGCTTCACGCTCTCCTGCTAACATTAAGGAGAAGCTATGATGGCACCACATCTAATCATCTGTAATGTGTTTAATGTGTCTATTCTGGGCTACTGTAGAAACATGACAGTTCAAAAAATGGACTCTATAGGTATAAAACGCTCATTCTAAGGTAATAAAAATATAACAATTTTTATTTTCAGGTGATTCTTCACTGATGCAAACATAGCTATTCATATTCTATTCTATTCCTACCATTTTCTGTAAATAGAGCCTCCTAAATCTGACACACTGGACCTTTAACTGCACATGGTTGTAAATGGACATCCCGAATCGCTTTCTTTAAAAACATAGACGATCTTCGAGCTGGATTTTCATTTTCACTTCCTCTATCTCCTGCCCTCCCCTCCTCCCCTCCTCCCCTCCTCCCCTCACCCACCCTGCTTTCTGATCGGTTGATGCTGGAAACGAAACCAGAAACTTAAAGCAAGCAAGTGTGTGTGTTTGTGTGTGTGTGTGTGTGTGTGTGTGTGTGTGTGTGTGTGTGTGTGTGTGATGAAACATCCCACCTGCAGTAATATGGAAACATGCAGATTTTCACTTCATTTGCCTGTGCTGAACTGAAGTCCTGTAGTTAGACTTGTGAGAAAAAAAACTGACCAAAGTGCATCTTAGATTGAAGTTTTTATAGGTAATCTATTACTGCTCGGCAGATTATGCATGCAATTAATAGTGAATGCAATCTTAGTAGGAAATCATGTTATGTAATACATTATACCAACAATATGAATGCATTCATTTGTAGTATTTTAATATCTATTCATACTTGTAATTTATATCCTGACTAGTATTATGAATTGATTTAAACTTTAAAATAAAAGCACATTAATGCATAAATAGCAGCTGCACACACTTTAAGTTGTAGGCTGTGTACATTTTCAGATGAAATCACCGTACGATCATGACATTTATGTAATTTCTGTGTCTGGTTGCCCCCAACATGTCCCTTTCTATTTACACCAAAAATGAAAAAAGCTTTTTGAAAAATACAGGAAACAGAAATTAGGATGTTTGAAAAGCACTGTGTTATTTACTACCTGTGTCAAGAGGCAGTTTTTAAGAGTCATACTGGGTCATATCACAAGTTCTCTGGAATAACAGAGAACTGCGTAAAGTCTGGCTTATCTCTTTCTGACACACACACACACACACAAACACACACACTAGTATATCATTCAGCAGCCATGGTGGTGGGCAAAGAATAAAAGCAGACTCATAAACATAAGGGAATACAGACAACTAAAAAGGCTCTACATCATACATATTATGTGCAGGGGGGGGGGGGTAAACCCAACCCTTGCTCAAATCATTGCGATACACAGAAACCAGAGTGACAGCTGGAATCAAACATGAAACACACACACACACACACACACAGAAATCGTGCAGAAAACCTTATTCATCTGTATTTTAACAAGTCCTGATGGTCCGATCTGTGCATCAAGGGTTAAATTAAGCAGAATTTCAGTTCCTGGAAGAGTGTGCGCTTGAAAGACTGCTGATTCATTAAAGGCCATCAGAACCACACTTCAATGTTCCTCTGGCTTCCTCTAGTGGCTGCATGCTCACATGCCAGCACTAACTTACAAAACAATCCTCATAAACTGTTAATCATTCATATCAACAGCCGGCGATGACATTACAAAGCAAAGTACAAAACAGGCTCGGTTATAGCCTCTTAAATCTTCATGCACTCACAGAAACTCAAGGTAGTGAGTTGATATTCTATCTCTGATCTCTTCTATCTCTGTGTCAAACAGGAAATGTCAAATCTTTGATGCACACTGACTCTGAATGATAATCTGCTTTAAACTCCTTTTAGTTTTTTAACTCCAGCTGTCTATTTGTCAGAAATTGTTGACCAGGAGTCAGAGCAGCCCTGCAAGAGAGTGCAACATTATGAAGTCCTGATGGGACTTTAGTGCAACTCCACTTTGATTGTGCTGCCACCTTCTGGTACAGAAGCTCTCCAGACATTAAAGACCTCTCTGTATGCACTTGAACTTTAAATTAAATTAGGTCTAAGAATGAAGTTTCTTTTCACTTAAATTTGTGTTCACACAATTTATTTAAACAGATTACCAGACATTTGGTAAAGAAACAATAAATCATAAGTTTAGTTTTCTTTTGTATGTTTTTTTACAAATCTTCCCTGACATATATAGAGTTATATATTATATAGAGTACATTCTGAGTTTGCCAAGGAGCATTCTGAATGCAGAAAAAGGCTTTTTGCAACCACATAAATTACATTTTATAGAGATATTGTCATGCAGAGAATAATTTCATTTGAGCAAACATCATTTTTTGCTTTAAAAATTCATTTCTAGGTTTGCTATTATCCATATACATTGCTCAATGATAACCTCCATAATAACTTCATCCTGATTTTTCCAAGTCACAGGAAATCTGACTGCAGCCAATCAGAGACTAATTTACTTAACTAATGTAACTATTTTAATTCTCTGGCAATAATCAATAATAAAAGACGTTCGGCCAAAGAGAGCAGAAATCAGTAGGAATAGATTGATATGAAATTGGTTCCGGCACCAGCACAGCTTGTAAGTAAAAAAAAAAAGAAGATCTAAATCTAGACAGGAAAGTAGAAGTCCTTGGTCAACATTGAGACGATGCACGGGATCTGCTTCTTGCCACTACAGCCGGGTTGGTTGGAGGAAGACTCAAAGTGCAGTGCCACCTTTCGGTTGACTCGGGTCATGATCTGCATCAGTTCCAGCTCTTTTTTGTAACGCTGCAACATCTCACACAACGACTGCATGAACCAGGAGCCGCACGACATGTTTCTCCAGGAGTAGTAGCCTGCAGGACAATTTAACTGTGTAAACACTCAAACACGGCCACAGTGCATTACCATTTCATAATGATGATTGTCACTTTTATAGCCAGTTATCCATGTGTCATTTAATAAATATAATGTGGTTATTTTGAAAGCACAGAAATACTAACAGGACTAAAAGCCTCTGTTAGTTACCTGGAGCAGTGGAATAAGCATAGAGGAAATCTGCCTCCACAGGAATCCTCTCTGTTGTTTGCGTATCTACGCTGTCGGTCTCGATGAGGGCTCCATCATCTAGGTCTGAACCACGGCACGCCTAAAGTAGGACAGGAAAACCAGATGGTAGTACTCTGTAGACAAGGCTTGTGGTTAATGTGGCTTGCTATTTGCAGCACTTTCTTTTCTTTTCAGGTAAACTGTGAACACCTACATAACAATAAACCTGATGCTGAGTCTGATTGAGAGTCCTCCTGCAAACAACAAAACAAGCATCTACAAGCACGGCTGTAGTCGCGATTTAGGAACTACTGAAGCTGTAAGTCTTCCCAATGGGTGTCCCACCTCATTTTAATTATTTTAATGTCTAACCTTTTATTTAACAGTTTATTTGTCCTATAAATGTAATTTTCAAAGTTTCGAAGCCCTCCTTCATAAAAATGTGTAGGCTAATTTGAATATATTCAATCAAAAATATTGGAATTAGCCTATAAAATTTCCATCATCAGGCTCCATCAATCCCAAGACACATTGCAAATGACAGCACAAGATGAACAGGTATGTGTCCAGTGCAACAAGTGTATTGTGCCACGTGGGTATATTTTACTAACCTGTATGAAGAAGAGTTTTGGTTTGCCCACCAGAGTCTTGCAGTGATTTCCTTTAAAGTATTGTGTCAGAGTTTCAATCTTTTCTGGGCCATCGGTTCCATATATCACCCCTTCATCTCCATGGCTTAGCAACACACATGCAAATGAAGCTCTAGCACTGTGGTCCTCCTGGGAGACTAGAGAAGATAGAACAAGTTCATGTCTTCATACATGTTCCTCTCTCATTTTAACTGTTGGGCAACACGATATCTTGAATGAATGAAAAACTGTAGTTTCTATTACCACTCATCAGCTGTTCGTTCATCTGTAGCACGGTCAGATCGTCGAATTTTTTAACCTTATAACCCAGCTCAGTGAAGACCTTCACAGCAGCATGGGCATCATGGTCCGTCCCATCACGAGGGTCCATCTCTAGAGAGAAACACAAACGCACAAGTGGAAAAAGCAGCCAGCATCTACAGTGTGGTCCAGGGATGTGAGCTCTCGAGACTCTAAAATTCATGCAACATAAACTGAACTCACACTTGACTAATGATTTTAGACAGAATGAACTGAAGTGTGTGTATATATATGTGTGTTACTGTGGAAGTTCTTGTTGTTGATAATCAGACAGACTCCGAGGTCGGGGTAGTCCATCTTGTAGCGGTAAGGGTCCGATACTGCTGCTTTAGTGCTGCTGCTGCTGCTGATGGGAGTAGAGTCTGCTTCCTCTGCAGTCTTACTGCTGGGCTCTTGATTCGGCCTGAAGATTCTCACACACACATATAAAGAGACTCGTGAACACCGTCTGAAATGTTGATAGTGGCTCCCTGACGCCCGCAAATGAGATCCAGTCTCCCGGAATCTGGAGCAAGACCGCGCACTAGACTAGAGAGTGACTGCGTGTGTGTGTGTTTGTGTGACTATAAATGCAGCGCGTGTGAGAGCAAAGCGTCCTTATAGCTGTGTGTTGCCGCTTATTAGCCTAAATTAAAAGAACATTAGATATGAGACCCCGAGAAAAATGTAACCTGGAACCAAAGTGCCAAAATAATGATTAATGTCTGCATATTAATTGTAGTGGAACAAACTTTCGTGCCGATGGGTTGCAGGCTAGTGTGGGCAATAAAACAACATGGATAAATTTGTGACACGAACATTTTAACATTTTAAGCTTGCAGCTTTGCAGCCACTAATGCGGGAATAAGAATCATATGTTCACTTGCTCACCTGTCTTGCCAAATGCATTGCTCGTCTTTTTTTTTTTTTTTTTTTTTGAACAGATTGCAAAGTGGCACTTTTATTATCTCTATTTCTCTATTTTTGAACTTGATGCAAGTTATGACACAGCTGCACTTTTATTTTCCCTATTGTTGAACTCGGTTTAATTTAATGTTATTGAGTTAGAATTTAGATACAACTTGATGTTACTTGAAAATGTTAAGCTTGGCTTATTTCATTAGCATTGTGTTGGGGTGATGGGGGCAGGTGGGGCTTGAAAATTCCCCCTTGTCCAAAGTGGGGAATGACCGAAAAAGTTTGAGAACCACTGCAGTAGAGTGATATGTCAGAGCAGCTGTAGTGGCGTTATAAATGTGTGGCAAAATTCTTGCAAATCGTGGCACTACAAAGCTTTTTTTTATCATCAATTGCACTTTTTTAAGTGGGCATTCTTTGGTTATTAGCTTTTTCTACTCTTTATTACTTTATTATTTATTGTATACCAGTGGTTTATAGCCCACACTGTGGCAGACAAAGAACAGAAACGGTTACCTGCTTTCATTTGTTGACAACTCTTAGAGGCTGGAAAACATCACTTGCTAAATGCATTTTGAGGGTAGACGCCACAGGTGAATAGTGTTACCCTATTCACCTGTGGCATCTACTTATTTTTACCTATAAACAAGAAACTTTCCATAAAGTTTACTTATGTTAAGACAATAATTTTTTATAAGTTTCCTAAAATTTATGTATAAGAAAATGGGGCATTATTTCATTAAAAATGCAAACATGGGATTAAAGCAGGTTCAAAATTCCTGTTTCATTTTATTAACATAATAGATTCAATAGACCTTTTTTCACAGCAGCCATTTTGACATGCGATAGCAGGGTCAACGCAGGTGTTTCCAATGATACTAATTAAGGTTCTGTTCCATTATTTGTAGCAGAGACTTTCCAGTGAGCCAACATGTACCACAGCAGCACCCTGACTCTGTTTGACCTGAATGGAACAGGCCCTTAATTAATATCACTGGTAACACCTGTGGTGCTTAACTTATTATTTCACGTCAAAATGGCTTCTGCTGTTTTAGAGATAAAATGTATGTATATGTATAAATAAGACTAAAAAGAAGGTTTGGTGTGTTTAAGTTATACTGAATAGAAGATTTCTGGCTCAGAGAAAATGGCCTTTATATGTGTCGTAAAATTCCATACGACTAGCAGATATCACAGTAAAACTTCCCTAGTTTATTACATATGCTATGACAATGATTATTTAATTAAGTTTTCTGAAATTGTGTGTTTAAATATGCAAATTAATCATTATCTAATGCTAACTTCTGGTGAATTTAAGTGTAACACTGGGAGACATTTATATATCCCTATAAATATGTACATTTTATTGTTTTATTGCTGTTTTTGCACTCCTGATTAGATGCTAGAAGATAAACATTTTGTTGTCTCAGTACTTGTACTTTGTGCAATGACAGTAAAGCTCAAACTTGACCATTGCATGAAAAAAAAAAGTTTTTGTGTCTTGAAAAAGAGAACATAAAATGACGGAAATGATGGAAACGGTGGCCATCACGCCTTTAGTATTAATCTTACGTACAGGTTTTAGGTACATTAACATGTGTGCAGTCAGACAGTCATCAGTGGACAATAATTATCCTACCTCTTTACAGAAAATGAAAAGGCGTCCACTGCGTCCCCAGCGCTCTGCACGTCATCGTCACCACGAAGCTCTGCCATGTTCCTACAGACACAAATGCATGTTGGTGATGAAGCAAGATATACAGAAGGAAACCAACTTGTTAACATCAGTATCCCGCATTGTTAAAGCATGTGCAAGGTTCACCTAATTACTTTCTATTCCAATGGATTTTTTTTCTTCTCATACCAGCTCTACTCCACACTTCATTAACTTTGTTTACACAGCCTTCATTTGTATCCAGCTGATTTTTGGGGTGGACTACTGTACAGTTATACAGTCTGTCATGGTATGGACCGAATCAAACTCTTTATATCTTTCTAGCAAATCACAATGAAAACTAAAGTCCTCAGAAAAAAACAAAAGTCTCTAAAGGTGTACAGGTCTTCCACCAGAAAATAGCCAAGGTAGTAAGCCACGCAGACACACCAGGAAAAGTCAGATTCATTAAACACAGCATTTATACTGTACTTCTTTATGTTAGAAGAGTGTAGGGTAGAGGATCTGTTCACATAATAACTAAGCATTTGCTCACCATTAAAAATTGTACTTTTGTAACTACTTACTTTTTAATAAGTAGTAACCAAAGTACAAATTGTACTTTTGGGCACAGATCTAGCTGTTTCCTCCCAGTCAGGGAACACTAGTTATTCTACTGTAAATCTGGTGAGGTCTGTGGTTTATCCAGAATGACTAGGACACTTTTTCAGTATCATTTTTTGGAAGCTGGAAGAAAATGTAAGTGAGTCACCTGAAAAAATGTTTAAGTTTTTAATGGTAATTTGGATGAATTAACCCATTAAATGTACTGTATGTCATTTGACTCACTGGTTATGATCTCTTGTAGTTATTTTATATATATATTTTTAAATCACGTGGTTTAGGTATCTGACACATGGATGCTTAATTTAAACGGAAGCAAACAACAAAGTCAAGTAAACCGCAATGGTTGGTTTCAAAATGACCACAAGAAGCACACTAGTTCCGCCTTGTTGTTCGCGTTATGTGTAGCCTGGTTGACTCCCTGGATGTATGTATGAGCTCATAACACATATATCTCATTAATATTACACCATAATGTACATTTAATGTACCATAATAAATAAAAGTGATGCGTTAGGATGTACATTGTCCATTGGCAAAGGAGGAAATAAAAAAAAATTAAAAAATGATAAAATGAGCCATTGCTCCCAACACATCAGAGTATAAATAATATTGTTTTCTATGGAAGAGCATGACTGACAGTTTGTTGTACTAAAATGTTACTACATGTAAATGTGCCTCAAAAAGTATCAAACTGTTACTATTTCTGTGTAAATAATAGTTAAAAATAATAATAATAACTCCATAAACGTACCTTGTGAGGCGTTATCAGATGTGTGTATTAACAGCTCCTCGTCTTTACTATCATTACAAGGAAACGTCAAATTGTTCAAAGTTCAGCCCTGAAACTTTCAGCCAATCAGAAACGCTCGTCCCCTCGTGTGGGCGGGACTAATCGTACTAAATCAGTCGCACCGTGACTAAAAAGGAGCATTTCATTGGTTTATGAAATTGTCCGTCACGGCCAATCCCTTGGCTTGGCTTCGCTCGGCTTGGCGTGACAGCACATAATGAAAAAAGTAGAAAGTGAAAATACAGTGTGTAATGCGCATGCTCATTTCATGCATCTGTCACTAAAAACATCAACTAAAGATGTAGTTTATTATATTTTTATGTAAAGAAAAACACAAAGGAAAACATGCTGTTATTTTTTTGCATTTATTACACATTGTATTGTATTAATTATACTTATAGCACTGTATTTATCTAAACACAGTCTGCAGTCTGGTGGCAATGCTATTAGTATTGCAAGTACTGGACAGATTATGACCTGCGCATGGTGCTAGACGAAAAGTCAGCATCACCAAAGTTATAATTCATCCTGAGGGTTTATAAATGTCAGCACCAAACTCATAGCTGTTCAGATATTTCACTCAAAACTACAAATGGTGGCGTTACAAGAGAATTCAGGGATCACCAAAGTCAGCAGGAACCACGAACGTCTTTAAAAAAACTGAATCACAGTTCATCGAATAGACGTCGAGTCTGCTGTGTGGTGCTCCGTTAATAGTTCTGCTTTTTTATGAAGGAGACACCCTGTTACCAGGGCTCATCATAGCTGCACTGAGATGATCTATATCTTTACATGCACTCTACTGAGCACCCTCATCTAGTTTTAAATAAAGCCTAGCTATTCTTACATCTTGTGTCTTGGGTCCTTCTTAGATTGTACTCAGGGGCTGTGGTGGGGCACTCCTGTGAGGTTGAAGGCATGGTGAGGTTGGCCTGATAAACAGCTGCCTGGCCTGTTGTAGTAGGTCTGCCACGATTAAAAAGGGAGCGACTCAGCACATATCACATCCAACCTCCACACACGCATCAAATCTGAATCAAATCTAAACCAAAACCAAAACATGCCAGTCTGGCTACAAGGAATCAAGTCTGCGTTAACGTGCGCAAAATAACCTCTGAAATACTATAACACGCATCAACAAACCAATCAATGACGCCACACACGCATGACCACCATAATTTAAAAAAAATCGGCCTACAAGAGAGCCAATCCTCAGCGACATCATATACAACACAGTGCTTAATTATAAATTAATAATACAGTTTATATTATATTATTATTATTATATAATTAATAATTATAATATAATTATAATAATTATTATATTATTATAATCTATATATATATAGATTTGCCCAGATAAGCCCTTACCTTAAAACAGAAGCGACCACACAGGCCTGGGATCAGCTTCCTTTGCTGTTGGTCCAGAAGCCCATGCTGTGGACAGGCGATGACCTGATCTATTCCAGGATGTGATGAAGGGTGCTGGGTCGAATCTCTCCAAAGGGGGTCCATTAAAGGTCCAGTGTGTAGAATTTAGTGGCATCTAGTGGTCTAATCGCCACATTGCAATCTCCTCACATCACCCTCACCTTCCCAGTGTAAAGAAACAACACTTTAAGGGTCCTGTTTAGAGTCTGTTTGTCTGTTCTGGGCTACTGTAGAAACACTGTGTTTCAATATGGCGGCCTCCATGAAAGAGGACCCTCCCCCACTGTAGATATAAAAGGATCATTTTTAAGTAACAAAAACAAAAATATTCTTATATTAAGGTGATTATACATGCATGAAAACATAGTTATGAATATTATATTCTATGTTTGCCTTATTCTGAAAATAAAGTCCCCAAATCTTACACACTGCACCTTTAAGGTCCACAAAAAGGAGCGATGAGAGGCTGTTTTCACGCAGTCTATTGCGGGTCTTGCTGTCTGTGTCATTTACGGCCAAAAAACCCCCTCTCACACTCTGATGAGGTGGGGAGATATGTCCTGCTTGCTGTATAAAGCTTTTCCAATGTTTTGCCTGCATGGTGCTTTATTTTGTAACTTCCTGTCGCGGAACTCATCCACTGCCTCTCTACCTGACTCGCCGAGTTTTTTAGCGAGTGTCCGTACTTCATTTTCTCCATACAGGATCAATGCGTTGCGGTCCTGTGGCCAGAAGTGCTTATCCAGGGGTTTTAACATCTGGACGAGGTCTGATTCCGGTGTTGTGGAATTTTCCATTTTTTAATTATGATTGACAGCTTGACTTGGTGGCCAGTGTGTAGCAGCTCCAAATTAGCCAATCAGGATGCAGGGATAGATAGATAGATAGATAGATAGATAGATAGATAGATAGATAGATAGATAGATAGATAGATTTACTTAGATTTAAGATTACTTTATTTATCCCATGGGGACACCGGTGTTACTTATTGTGTTTTTAATATAAGAGGGGAGTCAGATTGTGACAGATGTAAAATGTAACCTGAAAAAATCTGACTCCCCTCCTTTTTCCTCTCTGTTAACACTAGTTACAAACAAAAAAAACTTTATAGGTAAGTAGCAGAGGTCACAGTATGCCAGCAATGTGAAAATGGTTGGTGTTACTTATTGTACAGACAGACAGACAGACAGACATCTTTATTGTCCCGCATGGAATTTGTTTTCAAAAGCCAGTGCATATACAATCACCACACCAGGCTATACAGAATATACAGTACATAAACCCATAACATCTCATTCCCCGCCTGTCATAACACACGTAGGCTATCACTCGCGCATTGCGTGCGCGTTCATGCGAAGGGGAGTCAGAGTCTGAAATAATAACTAATAAATAAATAAATAATCTGCTTTAAACTCCTTTTAGTTTTTTAACTCAGGGTGTCTATTTGTTAGAAATTGTTGACCAGGAGTCAGTGCAGCCCTGCAAGAGAGTGCAACGTTATGAAGTCCTGATGGGACTTTAGTTCAACTCCACTTTGATTGTGCTGCCACCTTCTGGTACAGAAGCTCTCCACACATCATTTAAAGACCTCTCTGTATGCACTTGAACTTTAAATTAAATTAGGTCTAAGAATGAAGTTTCTGGTCACTTAAATTTGTGTTCACACAATTTATTTAAACAGATTACCAGACATTTGGTAAAGAAACAATAAATCATAAGTTTAGTTTTCTTTTGTATGTTTTTTTTACAAATCTTGCCTGACTTATATAGAGTTGTATATTATATAGAGTACATTCTGAGTTTGCCAAGGAGCATTCTGAATGCAGAAAAAGGCTTTTTGCAACCACATAAATTACATTTTATAGAGATATTGTCATGCAGAGAATAATTTCATTTGAGCAAACATCATTTTTTGCTTTAAAAAATCATTTCTAGGTTTGCTCAATGATAACCTCCATAATAACTTCATCCTGCTACCATTTTCCAAGTCACAGGAAATCTGACTGCAGCCAATCAGAGACTAATTTACTTAACTAATGTAACTATTTTAATTCTCTGGCATTAGCTCTGTCAGGTTGAGTGCCTGTAAACTTGAGAGTGCACAGAGCAGGTACACTATGTTGCTCAAATGAAATTATACTTTGAGTCTTAATAATTTCTCTACAATATAATTTATGTGCTTGAGATCTTTCATTTCACCTTTTCCCTTTGAAGCAAGCACCACAATGGAAATAAATACTTTTTATCCTCAGTGTAAGTGTATGCAGACCTTATTATTATCAAATAAATCTATATCTGTCATCAATTGTTATTAAATGTACAAAAACAGTCCAACGGCACTCACATTTAGAGTATTCAATATAATCGTGTATTGGTAGATTCAACATCATCACACTGCTACATATATATTATTAGCCAATTATTCCAAAAGCATTTTTATGGCCATTAACTGGTAAAAAAAAGTGGTAAATGTATGATGTTTGTTCACCTAAAGTCATACTGTAGGGAAGTTTCCACATTTCCACATTTCTGCTAATGAAACAGGCTTATTAAAAACACATGATAATCAATAATAAAAGATGTTCGGCCAAAGAGAGCAGAAATCAGTAGAAATAGATCCATATGAAATTGGTTCCGGCACCAGCACAGCTTGTAAGTAAAAAAAAAAAAGAAGATCTAAATCTAGACAGGAAAGTAGAAGTCCTTGGTCAACATTGAGACGATGCACGGGATCTGCTTCTTGCCACTAAAGCCGGGTAGGTTGGAGGAAGACTCAAAGTGCAACGCCACCTTTCGGTTGACTCGGGTCATGATCTGCATCAGTTCCAGCTCTTTTTTGTAACGCTGCAACATCTCGCACAACGACTGCATGAACCAGGAGCCGCACGACGTGTTTCTCCAGGAGTAGTAGCCTGCAGGACAATTTAACCGTGTAAACACTCAAACACGGCCACAGTGCTTTACCATTTCATAATGATGATTGTCACTTTTATAGTTATATAGTTACCTGGAGCAGTGGAATAAGCATAGAGGAAATCTGCCTCCACAGGAATCCTCTCTGTTGTTTGCGTATCTACGCTGTCGGTCTCGATGAGGGCTCCATCATCTAGGTCTGAACCACGGCATGCCTAAAATAGGACAGGAAAACCAGATGGTAGTACTCTGTAGACAAGGCTTGTGGTTAATGTGGCTTGCTATTTGCAGCACTTTCTTTTCTTTTCAGGTAAACTGTGAACACCTACATAACAATAAACCTGATGCTGAGTCTGATTGAGAGTCCTCCTGCAAACAACAAAACAAGCATCTACAAGCACGGCTGTAGTCGCGATTTAGGAACTACTGAAGTCTTCCCAATGGGCGTCCCACCTCATTTTAATTCTGATTACTTAATTATTTTAATTTCTAACCTTTTATTTAACAGTTTATTTGTTCTATAAATGTAATTTTCAAAGTTTCAATATAAATATATTCAATCAAAAATATTGGAATTAGCCTATAAAATTTCCATCATTAAGTTTTTTTAATTGTAGAATGTAAACTCTCTGGATCCCAAGATGAACAGGTATGTGTCCAGTGCAACAAGTGTATTGTGCCACGTATGTATGGGCCACGTGGGTATATTTTACTAACCTGTATGAAGAAGAGTTTTGGTTTGCCCACCAGAGTCTTGCAGCGATTTCCTTTAAAGTATTGTGTCAGATTTTCAATCTTTTCTGGGCCATCGGTTCCATATATCACCCCTTCATCTCCATGGCTTAGCAACACACATGCAAATGAAGCTCTAGCACTGTGGTCCTCCTGGGAGACTAGATAGATAGATAGATAGATAGATAGATAGATAGATAGATAGATAGATAGATAGATAGATAGATAGATAGATAGATAGATAGATAGATAGATAGATAGATAGATACTTTATGGTATCTTGAGGACAGTATTTATATTTTAGCAGTTTTAGTTGTCACAATTAAAGTCAAACATTGAATGAATGAAAAACTGTAGTTTCTATTACCACTCATCAGCTGTTCTTTCATCTGTAGCACGGTCAGATCATTGAAAAATTTAGTCTTATAACCCAGCTCAGTGAAGACCTTCATAGCAGCATGGGCATCAACGTCCGTCCCATTACGAGTGTTCATCTCTAGAGAGAAAAACAAACGCACAAGTGGAAAAAGCAGTCAGCATCTACAGTGTGGTCCAGGGATGTGAGCTCTTGAGACAAGAAAGGAAAGATACTAAGACTAATTTGTGTGTGTGTGTGTGTGTGTGTGTGTGTGCGTGTGTGTGTGTGTGTGTGTGTGTAACTGAAATGGCAAAACACAACTAGTTACTACAAGTCCTTTTGGTAAATGTTATGAAGAATGGCAGATGTGGCAGCACGTCAAGGAAACTGGATTTTTTTGTCATTGTGTTCCAGTAAGCCGTGACAGGGAGCCACATGCAGAGTAACAGGACCCTGAAACTGAAACGGCCAATTGGAAATCACCATGATTTCACCTGTGAGTTTCCTGCTGTGACATGTCAAAATATTACAACCGCCACTCAGAACTTATTTTAGTCATGCTCCCTCACGTCTCTTCTTTGTAAGCTCTCTTCTGTTGGCCAATCAAAGTATAAATCATGCATGACTAATGGTTTTAGACAGTCATCTCCATGACTGAACTTACAGAACATTAGTGCAAAGAATGGATTGAAGTGTGTGTATTTACGTGTGTGACTGTGGAAGTTCTTGTTGTTGATAATCAGACAGACTCCGAGGTCGGGGTAGTCCATCTTGTAGCGGTAAGGGTCAGATACTGCTGCTTTAGTGCTTCTGCTGCTGCTGATGGGAGTAGAGTCTGCTTCCTCTGCAGTCTTACTGCTGGGCTCTTCATTCGGCCTGAAGATTCTCACACACACATATAAAGAGACTCGTGAACACCCTCTGAAATGAATCTAGAGGAACTTGTTTAACACAATCACCCTTAAGCAGCTTTGACAGCTCAGTGATGTCTAAACTTGAGAGGCTCCTTTTATCACACTCATAACACATGAAGTCCTAAAGATAGGAACTCATTATACAGTAGAGTGATATGTCAGAGCAGCTGTAATGGCGTTATAAATGTTCCAACAACTGAAACAAAGTGTGTGGCAAAATTCTTGCAAATCGTGGCACTGCTTTTTTTCATCAATTGCACTTTTTTAAGTGGGCATTCTTTGATCATTAGCTTTTTCTACTCTTTATTACTTTATTATTTATTGTATACCAGTGGTTTATAGCCCACACTGTGGCAGACAAAGAACAAAAACGGTTGCCTGATTTCATTTGTTGACAACTCTAAGAGGCTGGAAAACATCACTTGCTAAATGCATTTTGAGGGTAGACGCTACAGGTGAATAGGGTAAAAAATTGTAGCTAATTAAGCTTACATTAAGACAATCATTTTTGCTAACATGTACCACAGCAGCACGATGACTCTGTCTGACCTGAATGGAACGAGCTTAACTTATTATTTCACGTCAAAATGGCTGTTCTGGCTGTTTTTACAGAGGGAGTTTTGAATCTCTTTTTATCACTCCAGCTATAAAACAACTATAAAAAACAGTTTTCACCATGTATTTAGAGATAGAATGTATGTACAGTACAGACCAAAAGTTTGGACACACTTTCCCATTCTCTTAAATGAGAAAGTGTGTCCAAACTTTTGGTCTGTACTGTATATGTATAAATAAGACTAAAAATTGAAGGTCTGGTGTATTTAAGTTATACTGAATAGAAGATTTCTGGCTCAGAGAAAATGGCCTTTATGTGTCGTAAAATTCCATACGACTAGCAGATATCACAGTAAAACTTCACCAGTTTATTACATATGCTATGACAATGATTATTTAAATTACAGGTTTTCTGAAATTGTATGTTTAAATATGCAAATTAACCACTATCTAATGCTAACTTCTGGTGAATTTAAGTGTAACTCTGGGAGACATTTATGTATCCCTATAAATATGTACATTACTCTGTACTTTATTGCTTTTTTTGCACTCCTGGTTAGATGCTAGAAGATAAACTCCAGTTTGTTGTCTCAGTACTTGTACTTTGTGCAATGACAATAAATCTCAAACTCGACCATTGCATGTCTTGAAAAAGAGAACCGTATAATGGTAGAATGGTGGCCGTTAAGCCTTCAGTATTAATCTTACGTACAGGTTTTAGGTACATTAACATGTGTGCAGTCAGACAGTCATCAGTGGACAATAATTATCCTACCTCTTTACAGAAAATGAAAAGGCGTCCACTGCGTCCCCAGTGCTCTGCACGTCATCGTCACCACGAACTTCTGCCATCTTCCTACAGACACAAATGCATGTTGGTGGTAGTGATGAAGCAAGATATACAGAAAGAAACCAACTTGTTTGGTCATTAACCTATCTGGTGTCAGTATCTCACACTGTTAAAGCATGTGCAAGGTTCACCAAATCACTTTCTATTCCAATGGATTTTGGACTTTGGTTTACACAGTCTTTATTTGTATTCAGCTCATTTTTGGGGTAGACTGCTGTACAGTTATAGCAGTCTACATTTCATTTGGAATAAATGAAATTCTTTAAATATCTTTCACAATGAAAACTACAGCCCTCAAACAAAAGTCTCTAGAGGTGTACAGGTTTTGCACCAGAAAATAGCCAAGGTAGTAAGCCACCCAGACACACCAGGAAAAGTCAGATTCATTAAACACAGCATTTATACTGTACTTCTTTATGTTAGAAGAGTGTAGGGTAGAGGATCTGTTCACATAATGACTAAGCATTTGCTCACCATTACAAATTGTACTTTTGTACTTTTTAATAAGTAGTAACCAAAGTACAAATTGTACTTTTGTACTTTTTAATAAGTAGTAACCAAAGTACAAATTGTACTTTTGGGCACAGATCTAGCTGTTTCCTCCCAGTCAGGGAACACTAGTAGAAGTTATTCTACTGGAAATCTGGTGAGGTCTGTGGTTTATCCGGTATGACTAGGACACTTTTTGAGTATCATTTCTTTGAGAAGCTGGAAGAAAATGTAAGTGAGTCACCTGAAAAAATGTTTCGTTTTTAATGGTAATTTGGATGAATTAACCCATTAAATGTACTGTATGTCATTTGACTCACTGGTTATGATCTCTTGTAGTTATTTTATATATATATATATTTTTAAATCACATGGTTTAGGTATCTGACACATGGATGCTTAATTTAAACGGAAGCAAACAACAAAGTCAAGTAAACCGCAATGGTTGGTTTCAAAATGACCGCAAGAAGCACACTAGTTCCGCCTTGTTGTTCGCGTTATGTGTAGCCTGGTTGACTCCCTGGATGTATTTATGAGCTTATAACACATATATCTCATTAATATTACACCATAATATACATTTAATGTACCATAATAAATAAAAGTGATGCGTTAGGGTGTACATTGGCAAAGGAGGAAATAAAAAAAAATGATTATAAAACGAAAATGATTATAAATGAGTCATTGCTCGTAGTTATGCAATAACACATCAGAGCAGAACTAATATTGTTTTCCATGGAAGAGCATGACTGACAGTTTGCTGTACTAAAATGTTACTACGTGTACTGCAGCTGTCTCCTCCAACGTTTCATCATAATGAGTTCATAACATCCAAACAATGTTTAGTGCATGTCATAACATGTTAGGTAAGACATTTTGGACACTTGCATTCAGTTTTAAACACCGTAGGAATTTACTAGTCTCCAGCTTATATCTGTCGAGGCTATCTTAAATGTAATGATAACTTTAAAGTCGGTAAAGTGGCGTCCACTCATCAGATGACCGGGGGTTCGATCCCCGGCTCCTCCAGTCTGCATGTTGAAGTGTCCTTGGGCAAAATACTAAACCCCAAAATAACTCCCTGAAAGTCGCTTTGGATAAAAGCGTCAGCTAAATGACTAAAATGTAAATGTGAATGCAAAGTACACTCACTGCCACCGGTTTTACCAGTCCAGTCACCTCCCACTGACACGACATGCTTCGTTACTTACTATTTTCTGTGTAAATAATAGTTTAAAATAATAATAATAACTCCATAAACGTACCTTTTCTTGTGAGACCTTATCAGATGTGTGTATTAACAGCTCCTCGTCTTTACTATCATAAGGAAATGTCAAACTGTTCAAAGTTCAGCCCTGAAACTTTCAGCCAATCAGGAACGCTAAGAGTCAGTCGCACCTTGACTAAAAGGGAGCATTTGATTGGCTTATGAAATTGTCCGTCACGGCCAATCCCTTGACTTGTCTCGGCTTGGCGTGACCGTACATAGTTTTAAAAAGTAGAAACGGAAAATAGTGAGTAATGCGCATGCTCATTTCACGCATCTGTCAGTGGAAATTACTCACAAAAGTCACACTCAACATCAACTAAAGATATAGTTTATTATATATTTATGTCAAGACAAACACATGCTGTTATTTCTTGCATTTATTACACATTGTATTGTATTAATTATAACAGGATTTGGGGAAGTGTACACAGTGCAATGTGACCCACAACATATGATCCAAAATGTCACGCTGCTGTCTGTGTTAAATACTTCTGTGTGGCATTATTTGTCTGTCCCAGTCATCTTCACTCTGTTTTCCAGCTGGTTATTGATCCCTCTCAGTTGATCCTCTGCTGTCTGAATATGTTTGGTCTGCAGCAGCAGAGCCGGCAAGCTGGATGCCCCATACTGGATGAGGAGGATGAGGAGGAGAGGAAAAGGAGGGAGTACGTCACCATGAGGAGTATTTTTGCCACACAAATAAGCAGACAAAAGTCTGTGTGTGTGTGTGTGTGTGTGTGTGTGCGTACCGTCTCTTTCTCTGTGGGATGTTTGTGTCGGAAATCCAGGTATTGTCTGTTCAGCTCTCCGATGTCATGCAGGAAGGCCTGTCCTCGTCTCAGGTCAGCTAATCTGTTTGTAAGTTCAGTTTTCTCCTTTTGCAGTGACCACATCTGCCTCTCTGCCCTGACCAGACACACACAGTGCAAGGAAGTTATTATTAGTGATGATGTGCCATATAACGGATGTTGGAAGTAGTTTATAGACACTAAAACCTTACAGTGTGTGTTCGTGCCTCTGAACTGCCTCTCACCTCATCAGCTCGTGTTTGGCATCCAACAGCCTCTGTGTCTTTGTACGGATCAAAGAAGCCACCTGGCGCACACACACACACACACACACACAGACACATAGACGTAAGCACCAACAGGACAGGTACAACAAACACACACTACTGTCATAGTTTAGTGGGTTAGCATTATCAGTAAACACAGTCTGCAGTCTGGTGGCAGTGCTATTAGTATTGCAAGTACTGGACAGATTATGACCTGTGCATGGTGCCAGACGAAAAGTCAGCATCACCCAAGTTATAATTCATCCTGAGGGTTTATAAATGTCAGCACCAAACTCATAGCTGTTCAGATATTTCACTCAAAACCACAAATGGTGGCGTTACAAGAGAAGTCAGAGATCACCAAAGTCAGCAGGAACCACGAATGTCTTTAAAAAAAATTGAAGCACAGTTCATTGAACAGACGTCGAGTCTGGACTGAAGCGGCAGACCCAACCAACAACGCCATCACGTGAGCCGTCTAGCAGCCGGTTGCCATGGTTACCTTGGCGTTTTCTCGTTTTAGCACCTTGAGCTCCTTGTAGGAAGAGATCTGGAAGAGAAAACACATCACAGAATATACATGTTTGGTTAAAAGACTGATATTAAATCAGTATCTTTTATACAGTATGGTCCAGATCAAAAGCACCTTGTTCATACACGTTAGCCTCAAGGTAACAGTCTTCCTGTTACAACTGTTACCTCTCTAATCAGTGGCCTATTGCGTGTGCTCGTACTGTATCAGTTGGTCGGTAATATAATATATAATTGATTTTTTTCGGGTGAACAAAAATAAGTCTAAACCTCTAAATGACAACAGAAAACATCTCGGGTTTACATCTTCAGTATCACAAATTAAACCGAGCTCGGAGAGTCTGACCTTTTCTAAGAGTTGCTCTTTCACACTGGAGGAGAAGGAATCAATGGAGTGTTTGACTGCTTTAGTCTCCACAGACTCTCTGAAAAACAAACACATGTACACAAAGAATGTAACCACCTCAAACTAGCAGTCACCGTAGCCTCAGAGTAAATATTCTGTGGTAATATGATAGGAGAGGTTTGGATTACAGGATACAGACATTAGCTGGAGGTATGCAATCAAGTTTGCTCTATTTCAGTTACATAAAAGTTTAGTTATGTAACTATATTTGCATTTGGCATTCAAAAATAGCTTCATATTCCTATGCGAACTGGCTGAGTAAATACACGGTCTGAAATAAAGTTTTATGCAACTTGAATCGAGCTAACTTGATGACTTGATATAAAAGAAACTGTGATTAACACTTCTTAACTGATCTATTATGAATCCATCATGACTTAAGTAAACGATCTGTACCCTTATTATAAAGTGTGACCGTCTTGGTTTACCTGTACTGCTCACAGAAGTCAAGGAAGGCATCCAGCACCACTTCTAAATCTGTTCCTCCCCGACCAACACGCTTCTTCCTCCTCTGTTTATCGGTGTTGCCCTTTTCTGCTCCCGCAGATGTACTGCCTTCAGGTGAGAGAATTAGGTTGTTGTGGTTCAAGTTTCATGAACAGTAAAAAGTGCAGTTATTTTAGACTGTGTGAACAACCATTTGCAGAACGAAATGGAAAAAAGCTGTGATATGAGGCATTAAGTCTATTTCATGCACAGTATTTTGTACTGTATAATAAAATATTAAAGACAAAAGGAGGAGGAGATGTCAAATTTACCATAACATAAAGAATATAAACAGGGGATCAGCTAACTTGGCTCTGTCCAAGGTTGTTTTTTTTAGCTAGCAACCTCACAGTGACAACAAAAGTCAAGGTCGTTGCACCCAGCCAAGAAATACGCCTCCACATAACCCTGTAAAACCCCAACTTGCTGTTTTTTTTTATTTTTAGCAGGTGCAGATCAACATATGTAGATATACAAACAAACAGACATATACCAAGTCATTGCCCAATAAATAAATACACACAAATACACATACATACACACATATACATACAGACATTCATCTCCAACCATTAGTGAAAATTCATATCATTACTATTATTCAATTGGTAGATATGAGTTGTGACAAAAAGAGTTAAATACCAAAATAACAAAGAACACCTGCATATTTTATAACCCCTGACTCCTAACCAACCCCGTCCCACAGATCTTTCTCTAAATTTCACAACATACAGTTTCACCAGAATCATCATTCAAAAGCATACATTCTGGAGAAAAGTTGATCTCTATGCCAAGTGCTTCAGAGAGATCTTTCACTATTTGTTTTGAACTAATGGACACTCCCACATAATATGGAGGAAGGTCCCTATTTGATTCGAGTCACACAGGTTACAATTTGGAGAAGGAGATAGCTTAATCACGAAGCGCCGCTTTGGTGTTAAATAAGTACGATATAAGAAATTAAGATTGTTTAGTTTATTATTAAGATTTTGTGAGGAAAGATCAACATTTCTCCAAACTCTAGCTCAATCTATAGATGCTTCAAAGCAATCTTTATTCCACACTTTTGTTATCAGTAAAGGGGTCTGCATGTGTTCCAACAAACTATTATAGATTGCCGAAACGTGTCCTTTGGTTAGTCCCGATATTTTCTTAAATAACCAAGCCAACTTGCTGTTTTGACACTTAATTTTTTGTACGATTTAAAGAAATTTGATGTTGAAAGTTAATGAGCGAGCATTATAGCAGACTTTATTACTCTCGGACAGAGCCAGGCTAGTTTGTTTCCCCCAGTCTTTATGCTGAGGCAAGATCCTGGCTTCATATTGAATGGACAGATATGAGAGTCGTACTGATGTTTACAACTAAAATGATGAACTATTCCTTTAAACAGGGTTGAAACATAAAATATGAGATGTGATTTTGACGTGTATGTTGACGTTTAACTGCAGCTCAGCCAGAAGTCTCAACTGACGCTCGCCTCTTGTGCCCGTGTTCCTTACCTGATGAAGACTTTCTTGATTTTGACCTGTCTGACGAAGACTTTCTGCTTCTATCAAAATTGTACACTCTAGCCTTCTTTGGACTCGGTTTCTGAATGATTGAAGAAACAGATGAATACAAGTGAAAAGTTGCATTCGAGGTCACATTGGTACAACAGTCTGCTCAAGTTCACCCATACCCAGCTAACTTCCTCATCCTCCACCTCCTCATCGGACGACAGGACTTCCTTACGTCTCTGCTGGGCAGTGTCAGAGTCAGATTCCTCCTGGTAGAAAAACATGTAGCATGTCTCAACATATGTTCAGTCTCCTCTGCTTCTTGTTTTTCAAACCACTGCTTTCATTATTAACACAACTGATCATCTTTCACTTCCTTACCTGTGACTGGGACTCACTTGACTTTCCACTTCCTAATTCACTTTCTCTCTTATTGCCTTTCTTCATCTGTTGAGTTTTCGTCAGCCTTCATGACAGACAGATAAATACATCATCACGTGAGACACAAACAAACAGGTCTGTGGACAAAGAGGACACTCTTAAAGCAGCGTTATGTCTGGATAATAACAAACAGAATAGAAAATGCACAGCACAATTTCTTCAACCCTTTTCCCTCAGTGCTCTCTCATACACCTGACCCCATGGACTGGAAAGTAACCTCTCTATGTGACCTCACCTCGCTGCAGACGTCTGTTCAGCTCTCCTCAAATTGGCAGGCTTCTTCCCAACCAAACGTTTGAGCCCACTGGCTGTTGGGGTAGGCTGGTTGTCTTTTAGGCCTGACTCCTTCCTCTCCACGTCCTGAGGTGCTCCCTTCTTTTTCTTTGTTTCTCCTTCCTTCTCAGGCCTGTTCAACGCAGACAGAACAGCCGGAGTTTACTGAGACCTGCATTCATATCATAATGCAAAAGTATCCTTTGACCATACCTGGCTTTGACCATCCCTCCAGTACTTTTCATACTCCTCTTCTTCTCCTCCTCATTCTCCTTTTTGTTATCTTCATCCAGCTCTGTCTCCTTCCTCTTCACGGCAGCTCCACGCTGTTTAACATTAGTCTTGAACGTCTGTGGAACGTCCTTTCTCCCAGCTTTTCCTTTATTCACCCGTTCTTCCTCTAAGACGTTTAAGTCTTCCTCCATGGCAGTGCTGTGCAGAGGGTTGCCTACGCAACACAAAAGTTCTCTTGTCAGCACAAGACTGATAGTTTTGAAAAGTTTTTTTGGAAACATGAACATGTGCCAACATCACTGTGAAATCTACTTGAACAAGTCCTTCAGTAAAATAATGCAGATTGAACATACTTTGTCAAAACTGTGACACAGGACTTTAAAGAGAACAATATATAGTATTTTTAAGGTGTTAAATTCAAAGGGTTGTTTTCTCTGACTGTTTAAAGAGTCACGGCAACATTATGACTGACATGGATGAAAATACATCAATACAGTGTGAAAACGCACCATAATTTATCTGCAGTCCCTCCAGGAAACTGGCTCTCTCTATGACAGACAGGTTGGGTGATTCCTCATCATCCAAAGGAGGAGCTTTCTGGAACACGACAGAAAATGTTGCATGTAAACACTCTCCTCTTGTGTTTTACACAGAGGAATAAAATCACACAATTCACATGGAGGTTCATCCCTTTAAGAAAGTAATTAATGTAATTTTTAAATCAGATTTTAATGCAAATAATACAGTGACCAACTCACTTGATTCACATGTTGTGGCACTTTGCGCACTTTGGCTCCCCTGCCCTTTTTTGCACTGTGGAAAGAGAGGCACTCATCATCATCAGTCCCATTATATGCACCACCACCACCACCAGGTGACAGCTCCTCCAACCAAGTGACTCTGGTTCCTGGATCACCCTTCAACAACAGGCTTAATGTTTGATGCCGCTGACCCCAAATCTCTCAGCACGTTGTAAAGTTAGCTGTTGTTGTGACTGACCTCAAATCAAACTCCACTTTGAGCTCTTTACTCACACAGTCTACCAAACTTACAGCAACATGACTAAATGGCGTTGGTGTTTCGGTTTAACGAGCGACCGTGTTAACTGGCGACCACTGTTGTTGCCGTAGTAACCGACCGAAAAGTTGAAAGACCGTTGAAACCGTTGGCTCTTTGTTTAGTTTGTTTTTGTATTACCGTTACAATGTTTTGTTTGACAGCTACGTATTCTCGTCGTTTTTCAACCAACGGCTGTCGTAACTACGGTAACCACAGACGCGTTCGGCTGAAGGTCACCAGTTAACACGGTCGCTTATTTAAGCCAAACACCGGCTAGTGCGAATAGCACGAATTAATTCAACTTAGCTAATGTTACCTTACACTTTTATGACTTTACAAACACCCGAGAGAGCAGTGTGTGTAACGGATGTATGAGTTCGGGTATTCAGGCTATATTATTAGCTCATAATTTATATTTCTCACCTCATTCGGACAGATTGTAGCTCGTAGTTTGTTTTTGTAAACACCCCGCAGCTCGAGCCGAAACAGTTTCCCGCAAAACGCTTCAAGTTTTCGGACTGTACCATTCCAGATACACAGGGGTGGGGAGGTGGCACAATTATTAACGGCACAAAAAGATACTGCTCAAAACGAGAGTGTACTTGAATAAAACTACAACGCTATACTTTTGTTTTTACGGTGATGTAGTAGGCATACAGTTTATTTAAAACAAAGATCTGCACTCAAAATTTACGATAAGTATCTACCCGAAACGGTTACGCATAAAGTTTCGGTCCTACGGAAAGCGAGAGGTTCACTACTACTTTTTTATTTTATTTTATCTATTTTAGATGCCTAAAGTTAATAAAAATGAAAAGCATAAGTTAAAAGTACCATAACACAAACAATTCTATTTTCAGCACCTAAAAACAAGATTTTTTTTTTTTTCTTTTTTGTTTATCTTCGCCCACTGCTTAGTTTTCATACTATTTGGATGAAATTTGACTTATCTTATGAATACCAAATATATAGATCCACTGTAAAAATAGTCACATACAATCACATAGTGAACTATATCGAAAAGGTTCTCCTGATGAAGCAAAAGACATGAAATCACACGGCTCTTTTGATGATTTTCAATTAAAATTTTATTTTACAAAACAAAAACATCAAAACAATTTTGAGATGACAGTAAAAACAATCATAGAAAGACCACAGTCAAACGCACTTCCATGCAATTAAAACCATAAACATTTAAGAGAATTTCATTCAGGCTGTATTGCGTCACCCTATGATATATTATGATTATTTAAGAAAACTGATTTCTTTGACAAATCTCGTAAGCGTCATAAATAAATTAAACATTGACACTGATTGTTCTGTAGTACCTGAATTCCTTGTGTACAGCTAGCTTTGTTTCGACTCTTTAATATGGCTCATTCAGCTGGTTCGCAGGATCCCAACTGGATCCAAGCTTATTCATTATTCAGACGTTCCAACAGAAACAATCCTGTTTATTATGGATTTAAACTTCCTACTGAACAAACTCAAGAAACACAGTTTAAAATACAATTATGACATCTGACAAAAAAAAAAAAAAATCTCCAAGACACTGAAATGTTGAATGTGAAGTATCAAGACTCTCCATCAAGACTCTCCATCGACATTTACAGTAACCCGTTTCAGTGACCTGAGTCTTCCCTCTTTATCCTTTAAATTAATTAGGTTTGTGCTTATGTGTGTGGAGGAGGTATGGTGTGGTCCTGAGATGTCCTGAGATGCTACAGAGCTGAACTTTGATATTTCCCTTCAAAATGCTGAAGCGGACATTACAAAACAGCTGATTAGAATCATCACATGATCACAGAAGTTTTTACTGTACATAATATAGGCAAAGCTCCATCATAGATACATTTATTGTAAGCATAAAATCTACTCTGGACCCTCCAGAGGTTTTGTATTCCATGCAGTAGATCCTAATGGTAACTGTTTTTGTTATAAATGCTCTGAATCAAGTTCCAAAAGCTACATCACTTTGTGTTCCTGTTGTTTCTATTGTTACTGTTCATGAGGGCTAAACAGGTTGAGGATCGTTGGACCTCTTCATTTGCTTCACTTTGTGTGCTTTAGTTTGTACTCTGCCTCTTTCCTTTCTAAAAATCTAAACCTTTGGTAGAGCTCTCGTGTCTGCTCTTCCACTTTGCTCTACGCCCCCTTTACATTTTGATCCCAGCGTACAGCTCGTCTATCTGGGATCTAAAGTACTTCCGCATTTCGTTCCTCTTGGCCTTCAGAGTTGGAGTGAGCAGCCCGTTCTCAATTGAGAACATCTCGGTGTGGATGCGGATGGCCTTTACCTAAAGAATAAACGTGTTGATAAGTGTGAAAACAGCATACCATGCCTGAACAGAATTTGTAAGAACACTAAAAAGTGGCTACACAGGATTAGATATGTACCTGCTCAAAGGACTTGAGTCCTCCTTCTTTGCCCAGTCGCTGCATGTCTTCAAAGATGGCAGCCTTGACTTCCTGTACAGACAAAAAATAGAGAGGCTCCTCAGAATAATGAGCTAATAACAAGCTCTTTCAGTTAACATCGGGTACATGGAATATGTTTTTTGACAAATCAACATTAAATGGGTGTTTGCCAACACACAACCCTCTTCCTCTCTAAGCTCTAAAGTTTCTCGTTTAAGGCAACATTTCTAGTCAGTTCAGACATGTTCTCTTTAGTCATCAGCACGACCCGTCAAGTTCCAATTGTGTTCTTTAGAATTAATTTCTAAATTGAAGTTATTTGACTCTATTGATTGTATAAAAGTGGATAATTTTACAATCTCCCCTTATTTAAGACATAATGATCCTTTAATCGTCTTTGCAACAAGGCTAGTCTGGTGCTGGTATATCAGCCTCACACCGCTTTGCAGTCCTATTTGATCATTTATTTTCCTGCATATCACAAATATGTGAAACAGAAATACAAGACCACTTAGTAGGATTTAGATGCGACATTGTGTACTGTAAAACTCAAACAGAAGTATTACCGCTCGGCCACATAGTTCCTGGTAGCTGCTCTCCAGTCCCAGGGTCCTCTTTGCCCAGCCAGGCAGGAAGTCAGGGTCAGGAACCACCATTGCTACCAGACATGCCTGGAGATAAACACAATACGTTAAATAAAGTCATGTAAGTCTCACCTAAGGTTGAACAGGACAGAGAATCCCTCTGTGAGCCTGATATTTTGCTCAATGGAACACACTCCACCTCTTCCACCTACCTGCAGACTGTCTCCGTGCACATAGATCTGTGCTACCGCATCACTCCTCGTGTAGATATTCTCTATCTTTTCAGGGGCAATGTACTCCCCCTGGGCCAGCTTAAAGATGTGCTTCTTTCTGTCCACGATCTTCAGAGTGCCGTTCTGTGAACACACGTGAACACAGAATTAATTTTATGAAACATCTCCAGGCTGACAGAGAAGCAGAAGTTCATGAATCTAGCTCAATGCAATGAACTGTGTAGAATTAAGATGAATAAAACTAATGTGAGGTTGAAATCAAACAACATAACTACCGGTAGCCATTTCCCGATGTCTCCTGTGTGAAGCCATCCATCTTCATCAATGGCCTCCTTAGTCTTCTCAGGGTCCTTCAGATAGCCCTGGAACACGTTAGGACCCTTCACACACACCTGTAAAGTCAAAACACAGACAGTTATGAACAACACACATTATCAGAAATCTAAAAAAAACACATGATGTCTGTGTGTGTGTGTGTGTGTTAATGTTTCACCTCTCCCTCCCCGTTTACAGCCAGGTAGTTCATCTCAGACACGTCCACCAGTTTAACTGTGTTACAGGGCAGAGGAGCTCCGACATGACCTGTTGAAAAGAGGTCACGTTTAGTTCTTGTAAAGCTCAGTCACTTAAAAAAAACTACTTATGGTTAATAAGTCAAGCAGCTTTGTTACCTGCAGTCCAGTCTCCAGGCATAGTCAAGGTGCATCCAGCAGTACACTCTGTTTGTCCGTAACCTTCAAAGAACTGAGACAGAGAAAAGGCTATGATTATCATCATCAGTACTGCAAACACAGGAACTTGAACACAACTTGAGCTTGTTTGTGTTACCTGACAGCCGATTGCAGCTCTAAGGAAGGTGAGAACAGTCGGAGAGATGGGAGCAGCTCCTGTTGCCATGAGACGCACGCGACCTCCAAGACTGGCCTGCAGAGGGCAGCATACTACTTTAAAAATTGACTGCATTATGAGTGGTAAATCAGGTCCAATAAATCATGTAAAAATCACTGCCTTCACAGTGTAAGGATTTTACACATTATGCAAAACAAGCTCAACTGTTCAACGACAGAGACAGAGATTTAACGGTTGCTGGCTCCATGTACCTGGACTTTCCGGAAGATGAGACGATCCCAGATAGTGTCTCTCCTCATGACGCCTTTCAGCATCTCGGCTTCCTTCCTCCTGAAGGCAAACTCCAGCACCCAGCGCTTCAGAGAGCTGTTGGCCTGCCCAAAGATCTATAGAGGCACACAAATACACAAAGGCTCACCATTCACCAGCTCTCAAGTTATAGCAGTTTAAAATGTTGATATAAGCAGGGCCAGGGTCACACTGCCTCAACCCTGAGCTAAACCACCCTTGTAGAGCATCCAAGGCTAGGACTGGGCAGGTACCCATACACACAAGTGGGAGATGTTAGCCTTCAGGTCTGTCTAACACAGGGTTAATGCTGTGAACAGACCTGATCTTTTCCTAAAAGCAACCAAGAGGTTTTGTTGTCCAAATCTAACCACAAGCTAGTGTACCACTCTCTCTTTTTTTTTTTATACTATGTCACCTGACAAAAGCAGGACCCCTAGCTAGTCCTAGTGCTTGAATGCTTCACAGGGTGTGTCTTGACATTCATATTACGTCACTGTGTCCACCTACCTTATCATACATTCTATTCAGGAGTCGGGGTACCACAGGGAACACAGTTGGTTTCAGTGTGTTCAGGTCATCTGACAGCGTACGTATATCTCCCTGGAAATAGCCAATGCTGGCTCCGTGTACTATCATCACTCCCTGTCAGCAATATCAGAAAAAGTACAGAAGGGAAAAGGTAACAGGTCACCATAAGTGCTTAGTATGTAATGAACGAGAGGTTGACACACAGGGTTTGTAGGAATATTGATCTGTAACAAAGGGCGGCTGTGGGAACTAAGGGAATGTACAATACCTGGACTACTTTCTCAAACATGTGAGCCAAGGGTAGAAAGGAAATGTGGACATCACTGGGATACACTGGACACTGAACCTAAAACACATTCACATGTACAAACACGCAGACAGGGAAACATTGACACACAGACAAACACACACCAATGGAGATGACACACAGACAGGGACACACACACACACAGGAAGGGAAAGTGGTCAGTGTTAATGTTTGTACCTCCACCACCCTCTCAAACATGTGGGCCAGAGGCAGAAAAGAGAGCATGACATCTTCTGGGATGGTCTTAGCGCAAGACTGGAAACAAATAAAGTTTCATTATTATTTTGTCCTCTTTAAATATGGTTTCTCAGACTGAGAGGATTCAGGATTTTATTTCAGGACCGTAAGTGCAGGGATATTACAAAGTTGCCTGTGTATTGTCTGGTTTATTTAGTAACATCATTACTGTAATGTCAACCAATGACTTGACTAATTTCTAATTCAAAACTGTTACTGTTAATGGCTGTCAATCTTCCCCGTCAACTCTCACGTGCACTTCAAGTAAGTGAATCCTGAACCACAAAAGAGTTCATCTGCAAAACAACGTCTAAAAGAAAACACACGCTGGGATCACATCTCACCCAAAGAGATTTGGCGAATATTAACTACATATTGGCTACCTAAGCAGGTTATATACTGTCTCGTCTTGACTTGATCTCAACCCCTCAAAGTTTTGATTTTGTCTCAGTCTCGATACACAGAGACACATTTTACATCCTTTAATGGCGCTGAATTAAGCCATTAATTATCTTGTTAAATGTAATGTTTTGTATTAAAATCTTTATATATATTTTTGTTGCTATTAAATGCATCCTTGACTCTAACAGCAGCACCTTACCTCTGTCGTTTTGATGAAGGCTGAGCAGTTGGCCACAATATTCCCATGAGTCAACATAGCTCCCTTTGGGTTTCCTGAAAGTACAAAACACACACACACCTTTAGAGTTAATGCATGTACTGATAAATGTGCAATTTACTGTGTACATTGTGTACATGCATGCGTGCGCCACCTGTTGTTCCGCTGGTGAAGCAGACCACAGCCATGTCCTCTGGTCGTGGAGGCTGGAGGGATGGGAGTGATGAGAGTCAAACAGTGTCACAGAACACACATCATCATCATCATCATCGCTGTATTATTATTATAGTAGGTATTGATATGGTAAAAAGTTACTCACCACAGGTGGTTGATGGTTGGCCTTCCCGATAGTCTGTGCAATAAGAAAAGGACAATAGATTAAATAAAGTGATAAAAAAAATGACAAGAAAAGTAAGAAATAGAGGAAAAAAGAAAACCAAGAATGAATGATGACAACAAAATAAATATAATTTATCTAATATCTTATTTTTAAAATAAAAATGAAGCAAGGACAAAACAAGGTGGAAGAGGGGCAAGATGCTGACCTCCATCTCCTGCAGGCTGAGGATATGGATTCCAGCCTGCTGCCCCCTGTTGACCAGGTCTTCACTGGGGGTCTCCATGAGAACGATGTTTTTCACAGTGTGCTCCTTGTCCTTTACACAGTCCAGTACCAGGTTGACTTTATCTACCACGTCACACACTATGGTCGTGATGGAAGCTACAGGAACGACATACAGTGCAGACAGATCAGATCTCCTGCTGTGCTACACCGACATAAATACTGAAGTGGGCGCACTCATGCTGTTGCTGCTGTGGTTTACCTCTGTCTATAATGTAGCCGATGGCTTCTGTTCCCAGCGTGTCGTACAGAGGGACTGACACCAGAGAATAGGTGTAACATGCCAGCTCACTGATGGTCCACTACACAAACAAACACACATAAACAACCATTAAAGGACAGTCCACGAAATTTATGTTTTGTTGTCATTGACAAGATGGGAGTGAAATGTTAGTGTCGGGCTATCAGACAGTCAAAAAAATGCATGATATCTTCCTTCAATGAGTAACGGGTTATGGGTCAGGGTTTCTTTTAAACACTCACACCCTACCTGCAGATACTAGAGCCAATCTGTGTCACCTGACCTGCAAAAATGTCTGTTAATCAACAAACTGCGAACCACCAGCTTTATGGTTGCTCTTTTCAAGTTGCTGATCCTGCTGCTGGGAGCAGCTAGAAGCTCACAGTACAGCCGTAGTGGGAAGATCGTCACTAAATAAACAGACGTGCTCTTTGTCAGCAAAACAAGTAACCCTTCATTAAAGACTTCTCTCTCTGAAGAGAGAAAAAAGAGAAAACATTTTGACTAAAGCTGACTAAAGTGTAACGAGTGTAACTAAAACTTTGAAGGATAAAAATGTTTAGAATGTGACTAAATCTAATAAACGTTTTTGTCAAAAGATTCAAACTAAATCTAAAATGGCTGCCAAACTTGTGAGTTCTTTGGAGGATAATTATGCTCTAAGTACACAGGAAGTATAATGATACCCTAGGTTCAGTGATGTCTAGCCTTTGTTTGTTGTATACCAAATAAGCTATTATATGTCTCTTTTTGCATTGTAGCCACAGATGTACAGACAACAATCACTGCATTACTTTGATACTGAAGAAAACTTAAAAACATGCTGATTCTCAGGCAGGTTCTGGAGCTATAAGGAGTGTCATTTTTCCTGATTTCTAAACAGATTTTTGGACGTTTGAAAATGAATGTGTTCAGATTTGAGTCACGAGTCAGAACGAGTATGAGCTTTCTGTAAATTCTAGAAACCGGGCACTCTGGGTGAATGGTACGTGTCTGTACCTCAGGTCTGTTCTGAGAGAAGATGCCAATGTGGGAGTTGGTGGTCTTGGAGTGTCCTTTGTGAAGAAATGCTGAACCCAGATTCTCTGTTCGCTCCATTACCTAAAACAACACACATGCACACACACAGGGCACAACACATTAAGATTATGATTTTTTTATGATCATGTGAACTGTTATTAACACTGTTGATATTAGCTCATCTTTTTACAGCAGACACACAATAACACACTGTCTTGACTAAGGTGGTGCTTGACTGTTTCATTAATATTTCACCAGCAGAGTGTTTGAGCTTAATTAATGTTTTACATTGAGTAGTGAAATATTTTATGGTCACTGCCAAGTTACTAAAGCTTCAGCAACACTCTACTAAGTGATATAATGGGCCGGATTAAATACAGATTCATAAGAGACAGCTTGTTTTTAAGCATCTGTGCAGCAGAGGAACTGCAAACTGCAGCACCGCCACTATGTATCAAGAAATGTTTGTCTGTAATCTATAGCTCTCTCAAGCTGGAGGCCAGCTGGAGGTGACTCTTACCTCCTTGTAGGACATCCATTCATAGGGCTGTTTTGGTTTCCTGGAGCCCAGACAGGGACCATTATCTTGAGGATAAAGAAGCGACGAGGAGGTGGTGGGAGGGAGTAAAAGTAAACAAAAGAAAGAGGTAGAAAAACAAAGAAAAATGTAAGTACCTCCATCAACCACGATAGAAATCTCCACTTCACCACTTACAAACACCAATCTTCCTGTTTTATTCTTATCTATATTCTTTAAATTATCATTGTTAGCCTGACTTATGTAAACATAAAGCATGACTGTTCACAGTATCTTCTGATTTATGGAGTGATAAAAAGAGATACCACAAATTCCCTCTAACACATGCGACTCTAATATGTCAACAAAATGAAACAAGAATTTTGAACCTGGCTTCATCCTATGTTCAGCGTTCTGTTATAGAAATGTATGCAAATTAGTGCACTTTAAATCTGAAAACTCAACAGGGGAAGTTTCATGGTGACATCTATGAGGTTTCATCACACATACTGTATAGTTCTGCTCTATATATTGTGCTGCTGACATGCAAGACACATGTTTCTGGAAAAACACACAGATGGTTGTGGGCAGCAGTAAAACTACAGTATTTATAGTGTAACCAGAGAAGGCTGCTGACTCAAAACGCTGAAGGTAAAAGGATAAGGCAGTACATTAAAGTACATTAAGTAAAAAGAGTCAACCTCACTCAAAGTAAATGTGATGTTACGTCATCCTATAAGCAGAATGTGCTTTAGTTTACTGTGATGGCAGGCTCCATGTATACTTTCTGCTCAATAGCAAGGTTGACAGGCTCTTGAGTGACTCTACGACTAAACTGTGATGCGTTTGTGACTTACTGGAGACTCGGGCGCCTCTGAGGAAGAACTCGTACATTGTTCTAGCATCATCGTAGACATGCGTCAAGTGGTCTTCTCCGTTCAGCAGGACTGATCGGCGTGCAAACTCTCCACCCTGGCAACAAGGAAGAACTTATTTATGACACCTGAATCAAAAAAAAAAAGCTTGATTTCTGACTTTATTTTACATGTGTGCTTTTCCAGGTTTAGGTTAGTTAGCATTTCTAACTGTATTGATAACTAACAAATATACTAAATACTGCAGGAGATCTATGAAAAGGAAGTAAAACACTGGCTGTGAAAAAGTGAAGTTCCTAAAAATGAAGACAGGATACGGTCACACAAATAACACTGCAGTTTTAGTCTCTTTTTGACCACACGCTGAACATGCTCTTCATTTACATATAACTAAAAACCCTATAGATCACAAACTCAGATCAAAACATGCAAACTTTTAGTGACTTGACCTAAAAACTCACCGGAACCTCCACTGACTGCATGCTGAGATCGCAGACTTGTGGGAGGGCCTTGGGTCGTGTTGCCAGGTAGTAGGTTGTCGCGGCAGCCACCGCCCCCATGCTGACTAACACAGGAGTGGAGACGCTCTTGATGTACTGGCTGACATCCTCCAGATCTGGCAGTCCCAGCTTCTGCAAGAACTCCTGGCTCAGCATGATGCTGCCAGCGAAGTTAAAAAGGAGAGCGTGTGCGTTTGGGTAAAGCAAACCTGTTTGTGTGTGTGTGTGTGTGGGTGGGTGGAATGGCAACTTTGCGTGAGTGAGTTGGATAGATGAATTCGCGGCTGGAATGGGGTGTGTCTGATGATACGCCTGTCTTTTGTGTGGGGGAGTGTGTGTTACAGGTAGGCGAGTGTGGAGGGATGCTGGCCAGGAGGGGACCTAGAAAGAGCAAAAGAAAGGAAAAGTCAGCAGGATTCATCCTCTGATATTCTCCATCTCACCTATCCTTGCTGCCATCTGTCTATGCAAATAATTTCAGGTTAATCTGCTGAAATTTGAGTCCACACATTAGAGTTTTAAAACCCCTGAAAGTGTGCTTTAAAAGTAAGTACATTCCAATTCAAATAAGTAGTTTAAGACTAAAATACTCAGCTATTCTGCTTAATTGGGACTCAGTTGCAGTGGTTTGATTCAGAAAGTTGCTGAATCCACAGCAAGTGGTGCCCCTTTACAGTGAGAAAGCCACAGACACAAACAGCAATGCAGAAATCTGCCACGTGAAATAACCAAAACAGCTCGAAGTGGCAGAAAATTCATGTAGGACCCCATCATTGAACAAACTAGATTTTAGAAACATGTTTTTATGGTCTTTAAGTTATAGAAAGGAACCAACCATTTTAAAAACACATATTGTGCCCCTTTCAGGTTGGCGTGTAACTTCAGACGCTGTTGCTCACTCAAGTTTACTCTCAAGTTAAACCTGTCTGTATGTTAAGAGTACAGAGCACTTTGTACCGCTGCTATAAATACAGGAGAGAGAATAGCAGGTGAACTTGTTCTGCTGTGGCTCAAATTGCAGTATAATTTGATCATAGTTTAACAGGTATGCCAGGATCTGGTTGGGCTGGTGTGTGTGTGTGTGTGTTTGTGTTTAACAGGTGTGGTGAGGTTCACAGTGTTGTAACATACACGGAGACTAGAGGAGCTGTTTAGGAGTAAACAGATTAGTTGTTTTTTTTTGCAGGTGATAACACAGGAACACAGTGAACCTTGAGGGGGAAGACACTGACCTTAGGCCCAGATTCCAAGTTAACACAACAAAGTGAGGGGCAGCAACACTGATCATATGAAGACCAAGTCGTGCTGACCGCCTTGATTTAACACAATGTTCTATTGCAAGTAAATAAATCCCACAGTCACAAAGGAGCACATTCCTCACTTCAGTGGTTTAGAGGTGAACCACTCAGACTCTCATAAACCATCACATTAAAAATGATTTTGTCTAATGATTACATAGAACCTTTAATATTTTAATGATTGTTAGCACTGGAGTTAGCCTAGAAGCTACTGTAGCTGCAAGTGACAATTATGATAATTATGATTAATGCTAAAATGTTGAGTAAGAGCTCACGAGCATGGAGACCTATTTGTGAGTTAACCACAGTCATAAATCTAGCTATTATTAGCCGCCATAAGCTATCGGTCATACCGGACCGGAAGTTAGGCTACTGTAGCAGTAAAACCAGGGCAAAGGTCTGTGTTTAACTAATTTAACTTCTCATTTGTAATAATAATCATTTGTATTATATTACTTCTTTCAAAAATTCATCCCACTTTAAGTTCGATTTTTTTCATATTTCAAAAGACTCTCGCTTTTAAGAGCTTCCAAATAACAAAACAACACACTGCCATACAACTCAAAGATGCTGCACAGGATTCAAACAACAAACTAAATGCAAAATTAAATGCAAATGTATAAAAATGTGCCTCTAAAGTTAGAGACAAAGAACAGTGGCAAACACTAAGCTGGAAAAACCTGTACAAGACTAAGCCCAGTATGTATAATAGGTTATAGTAACTGCACACAGACAGATTAACATGTTGCCTCCACCCTCTACAAGCACAATGCAGAGCTATGCATACATGCACTATATGTACGCTGAATTTCTTCCCCACTCACCTGTAACAGAAAGCAACCAGGTGCATCAGGTGGGACTGTGTGCTTTCTTTTTTTAGCTCAACATCCAATGACAACGACCCTGCTGTTGTTACTGCTGCTACAGCGACCGCTACCCTCTGTTAATGAGGAGGACGCACCGGTTAATCTACCAATCAAAGGTCACACCGGCTCCGGGGAGGGCTCCGATTGGTTATTTGTGGCAAGACGGTCGGTCTGATTGACTCAATGTAAACGATCAATGAACTCCTCCACGGATGAGATTAATGAGATAGCAAAGGGTGGGCAGAACAACTCATTTTGAGTGTTTCTAAAAACATACAGTATCTTTAAAAGCACAAAACTACATTGTGCCTCCACACACAAATCATCTGCCTTATTGTAGATTTTATTGCACGCGAATAGCGGTCACTCCCCGAGCTAAGTCCCTTGCAGTCGCCAACAAGTTCAAGCAGTTGCCCGGTCGCTTCACCTTTTCCCCAGTGACCTATGACCTCTGTGTGGTCAGCTGAGATGATTAGACAGAGTGAGATAAAAGGTGATCAAAGGAAAAACCTTTAGAAAAGAGAGGAAGTGACCGTATTGACTCATTCAGTACTTCCAAGAGTGCATTAGTTAATCCATAAAATGTCCCAAAATCTGGACACACGTGACACATTTATGTCTGATGAGAAACACATCCGATGTTTTCTCATTTATCATGCAAATATGGTAAAAACATGATAGGATTTAAAACATCACTATCACAGAAACGTACTGTTGTTTCAGGTAGAAGATTGTGGTGTCACACAAACGTATCTCAACTCAATCAATCAGAGATAGCAGACCTTCCTTTAACCAGTGAGCGAGTGAGAGTGAGAGATAAAGACAAAAAAAAATCTGATTACTTTTCCTGTTGCACTTTATGCAAGGTTGGATAATCAACCAGGCAAAAGGGTAAAGTACCCAAAGGCCTCCAAACCCTCGGGGACAAGAAAGGCCCCTCATGTCTGTGTATAAAACACAATAAAGACTGAAATCACAGGGCCTTATCGTGAGTACAGCCTCTTCACAAAATCTTGCCCTGCCTGTTCTTGAACGTCTTCTTATATGTAGCCTTAATGCTTTAAATATTTCAGTTAATATTCATATTCTTAAACAAATGCATTATTCCTGTTCCACCGCAGGAATAACAGTCTGCTTCTGGGAGTCTTACGTGAAGCACTTTGCTCTTTTCTTTTATATGTTGTTTGCTGATATTGATACATTTGTATGCATCATTTGAATGAGGTTATGAAGAAACTCTTGTCCATATTCATTCAGTCATTAAAGTATCTCAACATGGTCATGCCAAAACTACATAATGGTGGAAAGTAAGCAAGTTCATTTACTTTCTTGCCCTCCATTTTGTCAGGTGGCAACCCGTAATCACACCCTTTAAAAATATAAAAAGGCTTCTAATTAATAACAATAATTGATCAGCTATAATCTTCTTACTTAGTACAATGTCCCAGGCAATGTCCTCTTTTAATCTCAAGCTGTTATTTACTTATTTGTTTTATTATTTATTTATTTCTGACTTTGTTCCTTTCTTTGTCATTGTGTTGTGTCTTATTCTTTGTTTATATAATTGTTTGAAAAAATTAATAAAAATGATATGGGACAGTACATTTACTTAAATACTTGTACTGACAATTTTGAGGTACTTGTACTTGATTTGAGTCTTTCTATTTAATGCTACAGAGAGAAATGTACTGAGTGACAACTTTTTTTTTTTTTTGGCTTGGCTTACGTCATGTTTCAGATATGAGCTGTTATCAGCTCCACCAAAGACAGACTTTTCCTCTAAAAGATCACATGGTTTCAACACATTTTTAAAAAACAACTAAAATTAACTAATATTATCTTCTCTGATCGCTCACTAATCATCTTGTGATCATCTTATCTTGTGACCCTTTGGAGCCAAGTTGGCGTAAACAACTTAAGTGCTCCTCCTCAACTAGCCAACAGCGAAACACTGTGTATACGCATTGATGCATCAGTATCAACAACCTTATTATGTTACATTACAAGGATTACTATATATCAGTTTCAGATAGTACGTGATACTTTAAATACTTTATTCTGCTGGTAATACTTGTATACTTTTACTTATGTATGATTTGAACACAGGTATTTTATATTAATAGTATGTAGGATCTAAATACTTCTTCCATCTTACCATAAAGTGCCATAGAGAATTTGAAATAAAACCAAACACACATCTTATAAAAACATTGTTGCAAACAGAAACATGTAAAGTCTCAGCCTCAGCTACAGCCTCATTGTTATGTTTAGTTGGCAGATGTGGTTGTTGTTGTTGTCAAACACGTGGTCCGCTTCTATTTTTATTTTATTTACCCTTGTTGTTTATTTTAACTCTTGTGGCTACTCCACCTGGGCGCCCCGGCATACCGCCACACACACACACACACACACACACACACACACAGAGGGAGATAGAGAGGCACAGTTGTACTGTGGTGGTGGTGGTGGTGGGGGGTGGTGGTGGTGGGGGGGGGTGCATACCAAGGAACCAATGAAAGTAGGGTGGTTCATGGATGTCAGCCAATCAGAGACAAGTCACCTTTCACCTCAAAACCTGCATTGTGCCATCAGATTCCCTCTACAACCGTCTGTCTTTAGAGCTATGCCGTCCACCTGTCTGACTCTATGCAATACATTGTTTTATTAATGCATTTATATACACATACACACACACACACACACACACACACACACACACACACATATATACACCAGCCAACAGGATGAAAGTCTTTGGAAGCCTGGTTGTTAATTTACATCTCTCCAATTTAAAATTTAAACCTCATTGATGGATCTTACTTGCTTGGACTTTGAACACTTGTACTACACATGTTTATAAGAGAGTGTGTATTCATTCATTTCATTGCCCTTTCACCAAACGGCATGCTCCAGACAGCTCAACCTTTTCTGACAGCATGACTGGACATAAAGGTCATTCATGGAGAAGTTACACCACCAAACCGCAGACACACAGAGGAGGAGAGAGACACAGAGTAACACACGAAGTATAAAACTATTAACTCGCCATTTTCACGTAAGGCCAGACACTTGAACCTCAACTTCGTCCGTTAAATCCCAGCTATTAGCCAACATAGTGATGAAGAGTGTGTGTACGAGGCACACTGAAGGTTGTACTTCACTGTATTTAAGTACCAGCCGTGTTATATTTTGATTAAAGTTAACGCCAACTGAAAAAAAAGTGCGTAACAGAAAACCGTTAATCTTTTCAGTCACATATTCATGCTTTTATACTGAAAAGACGCATTTAAACTGCCGCATCTTTGTCCTTTTACTTCACCACCGCTGCCTCAATTTGTACTTTTTTTGCTCAGCGTCCGGTGTAACAACTACTACAACAAATTATTAATTGTTTCACTGTAATAAAACAACATTAAGTAGCTTAATTGAAGTGCTTCCCACCTGTTAACGTTGAGCTGCTCCTTGTTGCTCCTGACCACGCGCACCTAATTGTGGAGTTAAAAAACTACAACTTCCGGAACGGGGTTTCAAAATAAAAGCCGGTGCATTTACATAACTTAATATGACGCTAAAGCTGAATGGTAAAAGAGTGTACGTGCATAATAATATTCCACCGTGAAGGCCTTTAAGTAAGTTAAAACACAACTTTAGTCTTCCCATGTTGTCTTTCAAAGGTATAATGATTTTAGGATACTTTTAAACTCTATTTTGAAGGGGAAACTTTCTGATTTCCGGTCACAATATAACTAGTAGAGTGCAGCAGGGTAAGAATGGTGTGATAGTGCAATAGTACGATCTTGTGAAAGGCTTGACCCTGTGTCTTGCAGCTGGTCAAACATTAATAGCTGCATTACGGACTTAATTTATTGCTCTTTCTGAAAACCTCAGAAATTATTTTATGTATGATGAAACGACAGGATGCAACTTTTGTTGCACAACCAGCACACAAACAAACAAAAAAAAGTCATGTTTAAAGAGTGCAGTGTATGTTTCCTCTTGTCTCTGATTTAAAGTTGCTGAGTAGCAAGAAATAATATCTGCCCTGGAGTGCCATGGGCTGTGTGTCACTTACATAAGAGTATACAGATCCCCATCAGCAGACAACACATTTTATGATCAACTCACTGAAGTCCTGAAAGAGTGCAGACATAATAAAGTGATACCAATTTTTATGGGTTATCTCAACTTGAATTGAGAGGATAATAAAAGGCCCAACAAGCACTACAAAACTCTCAAGTACACAATTAGACCTAATATTTACAAATACATAAAGAATAACTGAAAGTTACAACTTGATTATAAGTTTATGTGATCATAATGTGACCCTGGTTGGAAGGAAATGAACTAAATACAACTAATACAAATGTTTTTCATTGTATACCTAAAAGTAAGCAAGCTGCATTCGATAATGAAATGACAAGGTTGGAAATAAGATCATACACTATCTGATGATGATCCGGAGTGTGGCTGTAACACATTTACTTGTAGATTTAACTTTGCAAGTAAAAGATTAAGAGATGGCACCTTTAATTTCAAACTTACAAAATAAACTTTTGTATCTTTTCACTTCTGCTTTACAGCTACATGTGCTGAATGACAGCTGTAGCAGCTGTGAGTTGTGTAGAATAGTTTATTAATGGACATAAATGGGGGATTTAAATCATTAAATCTTCATTGTTTAAAACAATTTCATAATAAGTATTTCAAGACATAACTTTGTAATGGCAAATCCAATTAGTCATTCACATGCAAATTAGACCACTCAATCACTGTGTAATACAACAGGCGGGTGACAAATTAAAGAAAAAACTTGAGTAAATAACAAATGCAAAGTTTGTACTGATGACAAGAGGAAAAGATTTAAAGTGACTTTGAAAAATGGCTCGTGTTTCAACATCGACTGAAGTGGCATCATATCTGCGTATTAGAGCAATATGAAGAAAAGCAGAAGTGCAATTGTTCCTCTGATGACTCACAGGGTCACTGCAGGACATGATCAGACTGACAGACCATCAACAAACACATAAAGAGGATATTAAAGCAGGGCTGCACATGCACATTTAAGAGTTCAGTGGTGTAAATCCACGCTACAGAGATGTGGAAAAAGTAATCTGGTCAGATGAGTGATCCTTCATCGTAGTGAGTGCATGCGTGGCATACAGCAAGAGAACCGTAAAAGTCATAATCTTGCTGTGTGTGGCGTTTTAATGGCATGGTTTGGGTCCATTTTTCTTGGAGAGAAGGGTCACTGCAAATCAATATAATGCTGCTCTGACTGAGCACCTTTATCCTGGTATGAAAGAATTTTATCATGCTGGGAGTGGTCTCTTGGGGCATGAGGGAGGAATATCTTGGAAATGTGGTGTCCATCCCTCCAGAGTCTTGCAGGCAGGTGCACTTGCTCCTTATCGTCATGGACAGGGAGCCTGAAAACTTGTCAAACTGTCATGGTTTGTGCACAGTCAAGGACAGGAGGGCTCTGCAGGAGGTGATTAAACCTGCCCAGAACATCACTGGTACTCGACTGCTGAGCATCAGCGCTATAAGTGAGGTGAAGGCAGCACCCACTAACGGCAAAACCTGCTGCTGTCTGACACCAGACTGTGGAGCATCCGCTTTAGTTTTGTGTGCAACATAAAATACTGTAACTACAGCTCACATTTTGCTGTGTTGTAGAATGATAAGTGAACAAACCTTGAAATGAGCATTTGTTTTGTTTTTTTAATATTTACACCTGCATAGTTTTACATGTAACGTGTCTTGACACCTGATGTCAGATATGTTGGCTGTTTAATATTTTCATGTTAACCAAGAACTGCCTACCTTGAAACAAAAAGGTCACTGGAAGAACAAAATGTTGTATCAAATAAAATCGATGACCTTTAAGATGAGGCATGGAAGTATGTGATGATTTTAAAAAGCAGGTAACCACACAGGAGTTGATGGTTAACATCATTAACAACAATGAAAATGATACGAATGGTACCGATACCGGTAAGACATTTGTGCATTCTTTTTCACAGACAAAACATTGTGGAAGACCACAGAATAAACTGAATTACTCTCAAACCACAGACAGAACTAAAAGTGTAATATTGCTAATCAGTAGTTTAAGCCACAGTGGAATGATGAGACGTGCCGGTAAACATTGTTGAGAGTCACATTAGTCTGCAAGTAGCATCTTTTTTTTAAAGACTTTTAAAGCAAATGAAAGTGAGAAAGAAATATATTTTCATATGCTTCAACTATTTGCAACCTTCTTCAAAAACGCCCTTGAAGAGATCTTAGACTGATGCAGATTAAGTCATTTTCACATTCCTTTAAATATAGATCCATTTGTCTCATAATCAACAGACAATATCTTGTGCTTCTTCAAAATGCATTGTAATGTATTTAACTTTGTCATTCAGCTTGAGAATGGACAAAATGTCTTCACAGCCAGCGGAGGAATTGTGCTAATTCACTTTAAATTATAAATACTGAAGGACTTTTGAAGCCCAGTAATATTGCTTATTATTAGTTATTGCTTTGTGTTTTGTTTCCTTTGTCCTTCGAGAAGCACTTTGTGACAAACATTTCATATATTAGACTTGATTTTCTTATTCTTCTTCTCTTCATTTCTTCTCATGCATGCAAGTCCGCTTGAAGTTGTTTTCCTGCATTTACATTCAGTGCAAAGTACTTTATTAAAAAAACAACAGGAGGTGATTATTGTGGATATCTCTGGCTCAGGTGGAGCAGAAGGAGCACTGAATCCCTCCCGTCAGGTCAGTGATGGCTCCCTCTCTGACCAGGCTTTGTAAGAGCTCTGTCTCCTTGTCCACATTGTGCGTCTTCTCCTTCATCATGGCATCCATGGATAGGTGGCCGTAGTAGTGAAGCGGCGCCCCCTGCTGGGAGAAGTTATAGCCGAAGCCTGCCAGGCTGACGTCGTCACACAGCAGACTGGCTAGACTGAGTGCAGTGACACCTATGGTGGGCACATTCTGTAGGGAAAAAAAGCAAAGACCGCAAACTTAGCTGCATTTCTATTGGAACTGTGTTTAAGTTCTTGACTCCTGAGTTTCTAAGTTTTTCCTCCCAGCCGAAACCATGACATCAACATCAGAATTCACTCCCTATGTCTCGCTCGTACCAGGATCACGAGAAACTTAGAAAGCATTATTGATGACCAACTAGCCTTCTCTTATCATGTCACCTAATTTGCCCGGTCGTGCCGCACCTGACTCAACATGCTACCCAACTCCTGATACAGGCTGCAGTCATCTCACGACTCGATGACTGCAACACCCTCCTGACAGGCCTCCCAGCTTGCACAGTGAAACCCTTTCAGATGACTCAGAACAGGGCAACACGCCTGGTTTTCAAGCAACCTTAAAAGGGCAAATGTTATCCTGCTGCTCATCAAGCTCTCACCAGCTCCTCCTCTCCTAGCACTACCAACAACTGGAGCTGATAAATCCACCCCCCCTCTAAAACTGTCACTCTACTAAATCAGTTTTGTCCAGATCCTTCATTATGCTGAGTGAAGGCCATACAACAACAAAGTACAGCGGGCTATAGAGTGTAAACATGGGGTATCTCAGTCTTCACCACTGAATGTGCTTTTTGCTGATCCCCAAGGGACAAATATTCTGTAACAGAGACAAGACCTTAATCTCATTCATTTCCTATATTAATGGCCCCTCTGAACTCTGCCAGCTTGACTACAGATACTGTGAAGCAGCTAAGAGCCCTGTTAACAGTTTATTATTATCATGGGAATTGCAAATGGTTACACTGATTTGATTACTGTAACTACTGCAGTACCCGAAGCCAAACACAGGGGGAGCCACACCCACACAACAAACTGTGGGCACAGCTACAAGTGATGAGAGGAAAAAGTCGAGAGGGTCTGGTCTAAAATCTGGTCTCATTTACTTCTGTTGCTATTAAGATGACTTTTACTCACATTACTTTAATAATAACCAATATTATTTATTATGCTCTTCTTATTCTTTATTTCTTACACCTTGAGGATAAGGGACAATGATGTTCATGTTTTGGGCAGGGAAGACAGGTGGTCCGAAAGGGGAGAGAAAGGAGGCCACCTATGTAAAAGTAAAAGAGAAACCATCACTCAAAAGAGGAGGAGGCCCGACACACCACTTGTCCCTCCACCTACGATGCCGCCCTTTTATCCCTACCCAGGAGTAACAGTTCACACTTGGCCTCATGTGACACCAGCGACCATCGTCCACACCGGAGCTCACGTGACCTGAACGAGCACGAGATTATTTACATATGACATGCAAAGCTTTTTCCATTTAACTATAAACAGTTGCATGATGACAGTAATTACCTAAATAAATACCTTGATAAATAGATATTAAACAAGTTGTTCCTGTTAAAGACATTTTTCCATAAAGAAGTTTCCATTTACTCCTGAATAAAAACATGGAGGTAAAAAAAAAAGAAAAAAAAAAGGAGCAGTTAGTAGCAGCTGGACAGACAGGCAAACTCAATACAGAGTATAGGAAGTGTCTATTACCTGGTCCGTGCCCCACAGGCGTCTTCTGGGTGGAGGGTATTTCAGTAGGTACAATGCAGTCTCTTTGATGACATGCGGGTTTAGAAGTCTGAATTTGTCGGGCTCAAGTGGGATTTGATCTGGAACTTTCTTCCAGAAGAAGAGCCAGTCCCACAGAGGCTGCAACACAAAGCACACGCATGTTCAAACTTTGATCTTAAACAATACCACCTTTATTTTTCATATAAATAATTATTCCATTACAGATCTACAGACCACCTTTTGAATCAAAGACTTTATTCTGTGGTGGCACCCACAAGAGGAGGTGTAGCATAAACCACAGACGAGAGGAAATGACTGTTTCCTGAATGAAATAAAGCAGCCTCTGATGTTTTCAGGGTGGACTGAATGGAGGTCCTAAAACAAGCTTGCTCTTGTAAATCCACTTACAGCTTTGTATTCACAGTTACTGTGAGAACTCTTCTAACAGAGGCATCACTTTCTTCCCCTATATCATACCCTGAAACAGTTTAGATTTTAAGCTGCATTTACATAACTTAAAATATTATTTTACTGCTATTTGCCTAAATGTTAATACTTTGAATGTTTGCTTGCTTTGGTTCATCTTAATTAGTCCTTAACTAATAATCATTGGTAACACCTGTGTTGACTCTACTTCTTGACAGGTGTGAGCCAATATTCTTAGAGTTATAGTTTTGTTGTTAAAAGTAACCTATGAACTGTTTTAGATTTAAAAAATTAAATATATGTTGAGCGTTTTGTCAAATATAAAGATATTTTATCATGATAAGTATGTGTGGCAAGTAAGAATGTAAAAATACACAACAATAAAAATAACAGTTATGATACAACTAATTAATAATTTGTTATTCATCAAAATGCTGCATTACAGCTCTTCCTGTACACAACACATGTAGCATCTTTCAGTTTTTCAAAAGCTTAATCGAAATAGTACGACACCTGCATGGGCACCACTACTCACCACAGCGAGCTTGTTGATCATAGCAGAGATCCAGCTGATGTCTACACTTTTATACACCACAGCTACAAACAGAGTGTGTGGGTCTGTGTCGACCCAGCGGTGCGGCGTGCCCTCAGGGTAACTCATCCTGATGCTGGTTCGATTTCCAACGTCGACACTGAACTCTCCCAGAGGACCGCTGTTCAACCTGAAAGAGGGAGACACCGAGTCAGACATTCACTGATCTGGTCCCTGTACACTACCGCAAGCAACACTGAGAAGGAGTGTGGGTAAACTGGATTAGTGTGTTTAACCTGATGATGGTGTCAAAACTATCGATCAGTGGGCCCAGCTCCAGCCCTCGGAGAATGCCTCCATTTCCCACGACCACACAGCGCTGACATTTATCTGATCCGTTTCCCAGCTTGGGTGCAGAGTCAGAGTCTGGCAGCTTTAAAAAGGACAGTCATTAGGTTTCTTTTCACATTCCTACGGTGTGTCGACACATGTTGGTTTGTCCATTCTTTCCGATAGATGTGAGCCTGCCTGTGTTATCAAGCTGGCTTCCTGCAGCTGTCTTTACACTCTGAAGCTGCCATCTTTCCTTTATTGGAGAGGCCAAGCTTCATTTTATTAACTGATTAATAAAAAAATACTAGCAGGGATGTTTAAGAGCAGTATACAAAGGGTTGAAATGTTGAGACTGGTTGCACTTCTGGCATGGCTGCTGGTGAGAAAAACCTTTTCACTGGACACCAGTTAAACACTCTTATTGGTTACCTTTCACTACTAAATAAATGCTTGTTTTTTAAGAAATCTATTTTGTCTATATATAATTTATTATAATAATTATAATAAAGCTACATGTTGTTTGCAGAGCAGCAATAGAGATGTTATTATCAGCAAAGTAACTATATCTGTCTGGAAACAAATGACAAATTTAGAGAGAATGAGGAACACAGCCAGCTTCGGTTTGTTAGATGAAAAAATGAGCCCAGCTTAAATTCAATTCACTGATCTCAGTAGACAAGTTTCAGCTCACAGTGTGATGACCACCTCCCATCAACAGCTTCACCACATCATCTGTATGTAGAAGTGCAGCCGCTCATCTATGGTTATACTTGGAACGGAAACGTTACCAACCAGCTCTGTGTGGTGAGCCAGTTCTCGTTATCTACAAGAATGTGTCTCTAATTGAAATGTGACTAGTGAAGACTAAACTAAAGATATCTTTAATTTAAGGTTAGGATTAGCCAGTCTGGAGATTAAAAGCAAAAATAACTTGCGCCCCATTACTTCTTTTAAGTTGTCAACTGCACAGTTATAGCAACTGCTGTAGCGAACTATATTTGCATGGTGTGCGTGACAGAGGTAGATGTCAATCAAGATTATTTACATATGACATGCAAAGCTTTTTCCATTATTTTCATCTGTTATATGTTTATTGGGATCAGTCACACAAATAAAATACACAGTCGATGTTCAAGTACACTTCATAAAGTAAAAAATTAAATAAAAATGGCCAGGGATGTGCAAGGTGCCATTAAGGAGATACTGTATGACTGCACTATAAATTATCATTAAATCCTAAAATGATTAAATTAAATTAAATAACAGAATAAAAACAAGAAAGTTGTTTTATTCACCTGCTTCAGCAGCTCCTCTGTTTTATCCTGAAGACCTTTGAACCCAAACGGCGGGGGATACAGGAAGAGGTCATCAGGAAGCAGGATATCTTTCCACAGGAAAGGCTGGGTACTGCGACAGGAAGCAGGAAGTCGACCTAACAAGCTCTGTCTGGTGCCACCGGGTTGACACGGACCCTCCAGAACTCTGTGCACATGCTCGTGCACCTTCTGCAGAGGTTATAAAAATAAGATGTCAGCTATGATAAAAAGTGTCACCTTTGCTTCGTAATTGTGTCTTTAATTGCTCGTGTGTAGTTTTTTTTTTTTTTTTTTTTTTTTTTTTTTTTTTTTTTTTTAAACATTTTTATTGAGATTTTCACATTGATTTAAACATGGACATTTTAACTAATGACATGAATACATTATCCCCCAATCTGGCAAAAATAAATAAACATAAAATTAAAAAAAAACAAAACTAATAAAGTAGACAAAAAAAAAAAATCTAATAAGATCACAGCAGTGCATAACTTACAGAAATTGTACAATTAACCACAATCCAAGGTCGTGAGTTTCCAGAAAGTCCATATAAGGTCTCCATAAGTGAGCAAAGTTGTAAGAGTCCAAGTCAATAAGCAGTGACTGCTGTTGAGACACAAAGTTCTCTGGGTATATTCCCAGTAAACATATTCTGGCTCGCAAAGGAACTTCCCTTCCAACTATGAGACCTATACAATGTAATACATTTTTCCAGAATTGGTGTATCTTTGAACACTCCCATAAACAATGAATTAACGTACCTCTTGCTTCTCTGCATTTCACACAAATATCAGGTACATTAGGGTATATGTGATTCAACCTGCAAGGTGTAAGGTAGGTGCACAACAACCATTTATATTGTAGCAGCTTAATTTTGTCATTAACAGACTGAGTCTGAGCCTTAAAACAAGCCCTTTCCCAGTCAGCTTGCTGAATGTCCTCCTTTATATCAACTATCCATGCCTCCATCTTTTTTGGAAGATGACTCTTTTGAATGTGTTAACATTAACTCATAGAACAGTGAAAATTGTCCCCTGCCAGTCATGTGAGATCATGTAAGTCAATTCCTTAATTTTAGATAGTGGAGGTACAGACAACAATTGTTTATGCATGGAGAAAATGTTTCAGCTGGATGTATTTAGAGAAGTGTTTTCTTGGAATATCATATTTGTGTAGTTTCTATTTACTTCTGAGCTTAATTTCACTGATTTTTTTACTCTACTGTACTTAAGTTAATAAATGCTTATTTAATCTTATCTAATTGAAGGTTTCATGTCACAGGGAACCTGCTCAGGCCATGGGAGTACAATAGCTTGCTTCACAACATGTGAGAGAACTGTGACAGCTCAAAAGCACGGTGGGAACAGGGGACTTTTTAAAAAAAGCGTGTGGTTTAGCCTTCATGACAAAAAAGCAGTTTCGAATCTTGGGTGTTGAATCATGTTAAAGCTATCCCTCAAAGATGCCACAGAAGCATTTCACAGAAAAGGAAGTTGAGTGTGTGTGTTCTTTTTCCTTTCGATATCAACCTGTGGCCAAGTGTTTTTTGATGCACGTTACGATACGTAGAACTACTTCTGATAATACTGTCCCACTGTGGGAACACGCAGTAATAATACAAGTTTATTTCTTTTCTTTGTTTATTTGTTGTAGCGTTTAATTCAGCATCTGTTATTCTTTCCAACAGGGAGGGGAAAAAAACGAAGCTTTCAGGAACATCGTTTGAAAAGCTTTAAATTTACTCACTTTAAGTTTTCATGACTTGCAGTGCAAAAAGCTACACGTATGTCAAGAACCATGACAAAAAAAAAGTATATCTAGTAATATCATATGAAACATATGAACATGTATTAACAGATAATCCTGCATTCACTTGAATAAATAAAATTATATTTCATAAGACGAGACAAGTATTAACTAATTTGTAACAGCAGCTCGTATACACAAGGTTGATAAGAAATTAGTCATAAGAAATACTGAAAAAAGTCATTATGATATGATACACATGATCAGGTCATTTCATATGTTCCACCAAATGAATTATATTACAGCCTAATGTGCAACCCTCTGTAGCTTTTAAGAGCACCAGAAACCTGAAGCCATGTTGGACTAAACTGGATTACATTGACAATATCAGCAGAGTTCTAACAACAGCCATCTGTTCTCCCATAAAATATTAAAATGCAACTCAAATCTCTTTTGCAGCAAAAAACTTTTTTTGGTTATTGTTAATACTTTAGTCTGCATTAATGCCAACAATGCACATGCCCTGATGGATGTTTGCTTAGTTCCCTGTCATATACAAAGATAATAAAATAACAAGTCTAATGAACATGCAGATGTTAATATTTAAACTGTTCACTATCTTAGCATTTAAAATTTGCTAATCAGCACTAAGAACAATGACCGACTGAGGAATGTCATTAGTCTTTTGTTATAAACCAAAGATCTGGACAGATGGAAAATGTAGAGCTGTACTAGAGAAAAAGTGTGTAGGCTGCAGTGCTGTCTAGAGACAGTGTTTAGTTTGTCTGCTCTGTAGAAACATTGCAGTTCAACATGGCGGATATCTGTAGATATAACATAACAAAAACACAAGAAATCTTATTTTCATGTAATTATACACTATTGAAAACATACTTCTGCATATTATATTCAATTTCTGCTTTATTCTGTAAATAGAGCCACCTTAATATGACACACTGGACCTTTCACTGGACCTCGGTTGTTGACAGCTTGCTTTGTGCTGCTGTGCATGAAAGCTTCATGAGTAAAAACACCTGTGCGACAGCTGACGTAAAAACAAAGGATTGGATCGGGTTCGCTATAAGCTGGGGCTCAATATGATACCTGTTAAATACCTGTTAAAAAATGCATCGATTGCATCTTCTACCTTACTCTCACCTCTCTATGTGCAGGGTTGACGTGCCAGTCCAGAGGTTTCGTTGTGTCAGTCACAGTTACTGGTAAGGTGACCATGGCGAAACACACCAAACCTAAAACCACGCACAGCACCAACACACGCCTGGAAACACAGACACAGACACAGACACACACACACACACACACACACACACACACACACATATAAGTAAAAGACATCAGTGTGGTTGATGAAAAGTCTGCTGTTCAGATAGAGATAAGAAGAGGAACAGTATGTGTCACAGTCTGCATGTGTAGGATTCAGAAAACAGCACGTGAAGTCTACTTACTACCGCTTAATACCGCTTACAGACATCAGTCTGCGGTATTTACAGTAAGCACAAAGTAAAAAAGTAAACACAAATATGTCCAAACATCACATCCCTGAGTCATAATGTGTGGTGTGGTGAGTTGAATAGCTGAAGCTAGGTTATGGAGGTTCTTAAGGTGAGAAGCAGAAGTGATGTGAACAATGGGCGCTGAGTTCTGGACCAGTTAAAGTTTATAAATGTTATTATCCTTTATGCTTTCAGTATTTTTCCATTTTGAGACGACCCAGTATGACCGTGCGGGAGTGTACAACGAGGCAGCTGATGTCTGCTTAGTTTTAGGGAAGTGGCAAAATTAGTGTATTAACAAACAGTTGTAACCCTTGAACCAATGATCTATCTTAAAAGTCTGACGGCATACTGAGGGTTATTGAATAATTTTCTTAACATTTATAAAAACACTTGAGAAGAAGTCCAGAAGAAGAGGGCAGACTTACATTAGACTACATGTAATGAGCCACATGTTAGTCATAGTAACATCACCAAACAAAACTGGTCAAATAGTTAGCACAAACTGTATGCATCATGTTTCCTTGGGAACGTACATGCATTCAGTTGGTGATGCTGAAAATCTTGTTTCCCTGTTTGTTTCAGGTAATATTAGCAGTCTAAATGTTTAACAGTTTATCATTCATACACTAAAAGAATGATAGTCTCAGCAGATAAGAAAATGGATTAGTCTATCCACATAATCTAAATTATGGGACAGTGTCAGAGTATAAAGTCCAAATATGATACGATTTGATGAAATCAAGTTAAAAGTTTAAGAGCTCTACAATGCGCAGCTGTCACAGGAGCACATTGTGGTGGTAAAACGAACATATTAACCTACAAATTCACATGATTTGCAATTTTCTACCAGCATCCACCCTTGCCTTAATTGCAGAAACAGTGTTCGCTCTGCATTATGACATCCTGTTCTGGTGTGACTGTGGTCTATTCACCATATATAGACTGGGGTTGGTGCTTATACCGCACCATGCTGCTCCACCCAGGAAACACACTGACAGTAGACAAGCATGCATTACAAACCAGACACACACCCCAGGTAATCAATCACCTGATCTGACATGAAGCTAACTCACAGCAATGTTCTGTAAACATGGACTAATTAGTCCAAGAGATAGTGTGCAAAAGTGAAGCTCATGAAATCAGGCCTCAAAGCCAGAGACGGTTTCACAATCGTGCAGAACGTGATCCGTATTCTCCATAACCTATTAATCCTCTCAAACTAAAAGCACGGCTGCTCAACTAACCCCTCCGAGCTATTTGGCTCTATTCATTCCAGCAGAAAATGTGTGTGTGTTGTCTAGAGTTACACAAACGACATGCACTGGAGTGGAGAACGCACGATGCTGAAGGGAATCTGAAGGAAGTGCCTTAATTTACAATTAAGAGATTACTATGAAAAGATTCAATTACACTGTTCCAAACTACCCTCAAATGAGTAACTGCCATCTGTCCATGTGTCCAAATAGGTCAAATAGTCTTCAACATGTGCAAGATGCAACACACATGGGGGTAGAAGTTGTTGAAAAAAAAACATAACGTAATTTCCAAAACAACAGTAGACAAGTCATCACAAAGCGACCTCAATGGCGGTTGTGTGCACTTTTGGCTGCAGCCGAAAGAAGATGCTGTATCGTGCTGTGGTTTGTGGTCAGTTGCACTCATAATGTTTAAATATGCTGCATCAAGAGCTCATGAATGTGCAGCTGTTGGATGAGAATAAACAGGAGGCACATGTATTAGTTCACACGCTGACACAATTAGCGATTTTATGCCAGCGTCTTCAGCTCTCTGCTCTGCTGCACTCCATCATCGTTCTGTCTTTTTCTAATCACATTTACTCTCGTAAATGGCGGCCTGGCTTCTAGCGAAAACAGTTACAGAAGTAATTACACCCACTATCATGCAGCAAAGTGACAATGGAACTAGATATTTAGCAGGTCAAGATAAGAATAGAGCATCACAACGTTTTAGGAAGTGAAAGAGAAAACCAGCGTTTCTTTCTTGTACACAATTCACCCAAAAACAAATGTGCACTGGTTAAGAAGAGGACTGTACTTTGAACGCAGACGTCAATCTTCAACAACAAACAGTAGGATTATGTGGATGCTTGTTAGTTTGTGACAAACAGGTTCCACAGAGCAGCCTACTTCATGAACATCTTCTTTGAATGTCTCTTCAGAGACGTGAAACTCAAGTTTGATTTGGAGCATTTCTTTTCGGTTCAAGTGTGTTTTTCATGCGTCACAGCTGCCTCTAGCTCAAGTAAATTTAAATGCCACCGGCACTCATAACAAAGTAAACACACAGAGACTGGGTGCGTCCATAAATGATATCAGTGGGAGCTGGATGTCTCTCACCAAACTTGTTCAAAATGAACAACAGGAGTCTTTGTGTTTGTGTCATGTCGGATCATCACCTGTTAGCCAGCCAGCGTTTAGGGACCCTCATGTTGATCTCATTCACACAGGACTCTGGGAACCCTGGTTTCTCCGCTGAAGCCTGAAGCCCTCTGGCTCTCAGGGGTTGTTTCCTAGACACATGGAGATAGACAGACACAGAGTCCATTAGCCACATTAGTGAACAATGCAAGATTGGATGCTAAAACAAAAGCTGAGAGTGTTAGAAAGCTCTGTATTCATATAGCACAGTTCAAAACACATGTTGTACTTCTGCAGGCAGCTAAAGGCAGGCTGCCTGCCCAAATATGACGCCGACATTACATTCAGACACTAAAAAAAGAGAAGCAGCATGATCACAACCCTATGGGCAACTAAAAAAAAAAGAGTAAGAGTAAAGTAAGAGTTTGGCTCCTTTGAGTGTTTAATCGCTGTTACATTAGATTTTTTTTTTTTTGCTGCATTAAAAACATGCAAGCAGGCTTTTAATGTCATAGCTGGTCGGGGTGCAGTTCATTGTAAATACTTTATGTCTATCTATTGAATAGTCTCAACCTTTTAAAGAAGGTTTATAAGAGTCCCCTCACCCCCAAGTTGATTTACTTAATTTCAACTCAATTCCTATGGGATTATAATTGTCATTTGAACCCATACACACTCCACAAATTGAGCCAAAATAGCTTAATATTGCAGTTTAACATGACACGATACATAAAAATAATGTCTGTCATAATGTTCATCCAGCAGGTTCTCGTGGATCGTGGCTGCTACTGTGTGGTCCTGCACGACATCCACTACACATATTATTACTGTCATTATTGCTACCATATCTCCATTACAGTTTATAGTTAGTTAATGAGTTGCTGCTGCGGTGCATCTGTGTGTCTCTCTCTCTGTCTCTTTATCTATCTATTACCCCACCCCACCGCTCACCTCTTGCTCTCTATCTGCCCCTCTCTATCTTTATTTTGTTGATTGCTCATGGTGGAACTGTTGGGTATCTGAAAATATTATTATAAAGAGTACGGTCTAGACCTGCACTGTATGAAAAGTGTCATGAGATAACTTTTGTTACGATGTGGTGCTACATAAATAAAATTGAAACAATTCATTTATTATTTTCTGATTATGAGGAAGTGGGGGGAAAAAAAAAACCTACTGTATTTCTCTTTAACCAAATCACACACATGCAGGCTGCTCCATGTGACCTCCTTATGATAACTAATATATTATATTGTGTATTGTATTAAAAGGAAAGAGTCCCTCATGTCCAAAGGTAGCTTCAAAATAATAAATAAAGTACAGCAACTTGCAGATATGTGCAAAATGTTTCATGTTTCAGCTGCCATTACTTGTCCTCTCACCACAGCCTGAGTCAATAACCGAGCTTTCACTGACATCAGCAAGATAAGAGTATTTAGTAACATTAGAGCCTTAGCGTCCCGCATTCCTCCGATCCATCTCTCCCAGGCTCAGGCTAAAATAATAAGCTACCCACCAGCTTATCATTTACCAAAGTAGTTAGCATTTAGCTAACGTTCCATCCTTCGCAGTTATACGTCGTTATATGATTAGCGAGTTAGCATTTGAGCAAACTTGATAAATCAGGGTCGGTTGTTAGGGGAGGAGAGAAGAGGGGGGTGACTCCAATGCAGTAACCGAAACATAGCACCTCAAAGCGGGCCAAACGTTAGGTAACGAATATTAACAGAGCAGTTTATGTCGTTGTTGTGCTATTTAACGTTACAGTTACACCGGCACGGACCGTTAGCCGTGCCGCCGCTTTGCTTTACCTACCAACGGTCACACCGCGCACCGTGTCCCCCTATCATTCACACCTTCTACTTCTCTATCGTACTCACCTTTTCATGGACTCCACTCTTCCACCATGGTGAATCCTACCCGTGTCGTGTTGAGGAGGATAAATGATGTGATGGGGAGAGCTTTAGAACCAGCACATCCAAGTTGTGTGTTTGTGTTTGCGTGTGTGTGTGTGTGCTGCTCCTCCAGGCTCCTTTTCAGAGATGGCCAACCTCGTGAGCCAATCAGCAGCGAGACCACGCGCCATCATATCCGCTCCTTTTGTTTTCTTAAGCAGTCTGCCAGCTGATGTGATCAGCAGATTAACAGGGAGCAGACGTCGCGCACAAATTCACAAAAGTCGAGAGAGACTTTTGCTGGAAGTGTTATGTGAGGTTTTTCAAGGTTCAAGGAATCTTTATTATCAACAACAAAAGGTAAAAGACAAAATAAATACATCCACATCTCACAAAAAGCCTACAGCAGCAGGAACAAAAGAGTTTGTGTGTCTACTTGTTCTGCATTTAAGCAGAAAGAATCTGCGGCCAGACAACATGGCAACAACATGAAGCAGCCGTTCAGGGGACTGACTGTGCATCCTCCTAGTCTCATATGGGGTTAGGGTTGTGGGCAATTTTGCCACACACCTTCACTATGTACTGCAGCCTGTTTTTGTTTTTAAGAGTGAGAGACTCAAACCAGCTCACGAAAGCAAAGGACAGAATGATTTCAATAAAACAACAGTAAAACATCCTCATAAAAGTCTTGTCGACATAACCCCAAAAATCAAAATCAACAGAACCAATGCTGGAGACAATGTGGACAATTAATGGCAGAGCATACTCACATTTTTTGGTCTTACAACCCTTCTGGACTCAAGTGCAAGTTGCCACAAAGAGGATTTGGGGATTTGATATTGACTTTACTTGTCTCTCATTCTACTTGGGGAATATATCAAGGGATCTGGATAATAGGGACAGATATCTATTAAAAATTCTTATGGCAGCAAGTAAAAAAGGCAATAACTAGATGCTGGCTTCTTAGAGAACCTCCCACCTTGAACCAATGGAAAAATATAATAAATAACATACAGTATGGAACGCATAACATTTAGGAAAAAGGAAAAGAATACAGGGCTAAATGGGTTACATGTTTAGCTGATGCAGAGTGTCACAGCTGAAACTGTAGTAAACATAATTGTGAATGAAAGTGTATCATCCTGTGACTAATACTCCTATTTGTATTGTTCAATGTGACTGAATTACCTCATTGTGTTACGAAACAGAGCGAAGCGACAGACAGGCAAAAAAAAAAAAAAAAAAAAAACACTCACACACAGCCAAACAAGACTGTATCCACATTTTCAACTTTAATTTTAAGATTAAATACAAAAAGAGACAATTGTGGATTTTGTGGTGAATTTTTTGGTATGTAAACTTTTTATAGTATTATACAGTAATTTCATTCATATCCAACAGAAAACTTGTAGGGAACAATCTTCTTCAAAACACAAACATTAAAAAAGGTCCAGTGTGTAACATTTAAAGGCACTCCATTGACAGAAATAGAAAAATAATGTTCATGACACCTGAAAATAAGAATTGTAATGTCTATATCTTAGAATGAGGGAGGGGGGTCCTCTTCCTTGGAGTCCGCCATGTTGAATCACGTTTCTACAGTAGCCCAGAAAGGACAAACCAAACACTGGCTCTACGTAGAGCCTTTCAAACTCGTAACCAGTTTCACGGCCACTGCGGTTTCTCCTTTATGCTTTGAACAAGAGGGCGAGGTGAGGTGTATTCATTCAGCTGCATTCCACTAGTGCTAAATGCCGCTCAATTTTACACACTGGACCTTTAAAGAACGTTTGTCACATCCGCCTGAACATAGAAACAAGATATTTTTATTTATTAGTGAGAGAACGGAAGTGTGTCACTCTGATAATGAAACTTCACACAAGGTGCCTCGTCTGACCAGCTCTTACTGCTGACTGCGGTGTTTCCTCTCCTACTGCAGAGGCTGTTTCAGTTCAAACAGTCCCGTTCCACCTTTGACTACTTTTCCCACCACAAGGCAGGCTGAAGGTGACACCAGCTGATCGTGTGAGCCTGAAAAAGGAACAAAATCAAAAATAAGGGCCAAACTGAAAAAAGGCTTCAATTTCCCTGAAGCACTTTGAAGCTCAATTAAACCATGGTCGGTTAAAAAAGAAACAATTAAAACAACAAAATCAATCCATGTAGAAATAGATTTGCATATTATTCTGTTCCTCACCCAGCATGGTAGCCTGTTTGAGAAATTTGTAGCTCGTCTCGAAGGTCATCTGCTGCAGAGGGGACGAGTTGGACTGGATGGCGAGGCGGTTTAACGGCTTATATACTCCTTCAAAACACATGTAGTCGGCTACGAGCGACAGATGTCTGGGATCCACCTCGATACCTAGAGACAGACAGACAGGAGAGAGAAATGCAGACAAATCTTGAGTGCTTCATACAGCCTTGTGGTTTCACTATTGATGGATTTAATCTGTGCGAGTGTGGGAACATAAATGTGTTTACAAAGTTACATTGTGGCCATCCTTTTGGGAAGAAAACAGCAAAAAGAAAAAAGAAAATCAGGTCAGGTGTAGGTTAAGTAGTTATGGGTAGTGGAAGGAAATGAAAGTGAAGTGATGTCATGCCCCCTGAAGTGTTGAAAACACAACTTGTGTGTGTGTGTGTGTGTGTGTGTGTGTGTGTGTGTGTGTGTGTGTGTGTGTGTGTGTGTGTGTGTGTGTGCATACCATAGACAGCAAATACATCTTTGATCTCCTTCTCTATGACTTTCAGAGCTACTTCAATCCCATAGGTGTTCGCCATGGCGTGCACCTCATTGGAGTACAGTCTGTTTATGTCCAAGATCTGGAGAAGAAAAATAAATACAATCTCATAATATACAAGAACATTTCTTGAGATAAGAATCCCAACAAAATACTTCGATTGTGAAGTATTTCAATGGCAATTGGCAATGGGATCTGTGACATAATGTGTTTATAGATATCGTTAAAGATGATGTGAGTACTAAAAACATTTAGCAGCATCCCGAATCCTTGTTAGATGATGACTTCAAAGCGTTTAAATAACTCCTCACAGTGTATTTATAGATAATATAATTTAAACAATGTAATATAGATAATATAAATATTACCTACAGTGAATGAAACCTTTCATTGTTAAATAAACTATCTGCTATCATCTATAATAACTTAGATATCCAAAAAGATCATTAAAATATCTTTATAGAAATAAATAAATATATAAATATTAATTATTACTAGTGACTGGAGTGAATGGAGGCTCCATATAACTCTGTCTGTGTCAACTTTTGTTGCATCTTAAATGAACATTCTGACAAATAAAAATCTGAAATTCACGTTTTGATTGATCATTAATGGCGTGCACCAGTCGGTAAATATTAACAAGTCGGTTAAATAACCATGATCTGTCCACTGCCGACATACATCACTGTGCTTGAACATTTCGTGCATGTTGATGCCCTCTGTGTTGAGAACCGTCTCTTTATCTCCGGTCTTCTTCGTGGTTTCGCTCAGCAGGCAGCGTGTCAAGCCTTTGGTCTCCACGATGACGGCGTCCTGGGCCAGTGTCGACAGGACCGAGGTGAGGTCAAAGTGCACCTTGCTCACTGGCAAGACCAGGTCAACCTACGAACCGGGATGAATGGATCAAGTATTAAAACCAGCAATGTTTGAGATTAGTTTTTGACATGATATGTGGTTAGTATATGCATTAGTATCTAAATATCTAGACAAGGATAATGAGACTTAGCTAAGAGCAGTCAAAGAGAGCGGCAGTAGGCGGAAACAGCAGAGCTGACAAGAGTGCAGAGAAAAAGAGGCCAAATGAAAAGACTTTGGGTGTGTATGTGTGACAAGAGTGTGAGGTGTTTTATAGCTCAGTGGAAGAAAAAAAAGGCTCGGTAACAACATACGAGGCGTGAGTGTGAATGGCTGTTAGTCTCTATGTGCCCTGCGATGAACTGGCGACTTGTCCACAACTCAGCGTGAGCTGGGATAAGCCCCAGCCTCCCGCGACCCTGATAAGGATAAGTGGTTACAGAAAATGGATGGATTGATGGCCTGTGGTCACAATTAGAGTGCCACCGACTTCCTACTACACCCTTTTCTCAGCAGACAGTTTGACTTGTCAAAGCAGGAAGCGGCCCTGATAAGTGGTGATGGAAACTGGATGGATGGACAGCAGGAAGGGGAAGACATTAATGATGGATGCGTTATATTTAGGTGAACCACTTCCAGGCTTCCTGGTGTTGATTCACTCACATGACTAACCTTAATGGAACAGAGCCATCATTAATGTTATGTGTTACACCTGTGCTCTTCCTGCTTTGACGCGTACAAACTCACCTCACACCAGAGCTCGTGCTGGACATCGTAGCAATATCGCTCTATCGCCGTGTTGGACTCCAGGACAGAGTTCACTCTCATCTGGTTCAAGGTCACACCGCCCCCTCCTTTTTTGTCTTGTTTCTTCTTCCTCTTCTTCGGCGTTTTCACACCCGCGGACTCCAGCTGGGACTCCTCTTGAGTGTCCTCCGAATTCTCCTCCACCGCCTCCTCCTCCTGATCTTCTTTATCCTCGCCATCATCGCCTCCGTCCTCCTCCTCGCTCTCGTAGTCCACCTGCAGAGATGGGCATTGATTGCTTTATTGGTTTGGAACTTCACCGCAAAACTATAAACAGGAGCAAGTGAAATATTTTTATATTTAGATCGTTAGAACGTTGCACAAGGTTTCTTAGTGGTTTCAACTGGAAGATATTCTACTGTATTTGCTCAACTAACATTGTGAGCATGTTCAGCCAGGAGTTAGTCAAACAGCATTTGTAGATACTTGCAGAGATATGTATCTCAGGAGAAACTGAAACATGCCTGCATTCTTTCATAATAGGGGCAGCTATGATCACAAGTGCAAACTATGCAGTTGCTTGAGTAACAATGTACAGTGAAATCAAAATGTTTCATCCATCTTCGTACCTCCTCTTCCTGTTTGTTTTTTCGCTTGGCGTCCGACGCATCGGCATCTCCTTCGTTCCCCGCGTCATCCACTATCTCTCGGTCCTCCTCTCCGTCCCTGTCGTCTAACTGAGGAATGTTAACGTGACACAGACGCTTCAGAAAAAAGTTCAGATAAAAACAAACATTCAAAGATGAGTGACAACGGTGAAATGAAGATAAGCCGGTTTAAAAACAGACCCCTGCTGTGTCAGCTGTTCCACCTCCATCGTCGTCCTTATCCGTGCGGGTGGCTTTCCTGGCTTCCACGGCGATGGAAGCTAGCTTGGCGCTGCGTTTCTTTATGGCTTCGAGGAGGAGGCGGAAAAATCTGGGCGGACGAACAAACAAACAAAGTGTGAAACAGAGACGATGCGAGGTTCATCATCATTAATAATTCTTGATGGCAGCCCTCACACTCACACACTCACACACTCACACTCACACACCTCGTTTCCATGTAGTGGAGGATCTGCTGGGGTGATAGCAGCTTATCGTCCCAGTAACGCTGAGGCGGCAGGAAGTGAAAGTTGACTTTGAATGTCCGCAACTTTTGTTTTTCAATGCGCAGTGTCTCTACCACATCCACCTTCTGTAGCACCTGCTCTCACACCCACCCAAACACATACACAAAAATACAACTATGGTGAGTGACATTTACAAACACAGTAACACAACTACAGACCTATGCATGATGAAAACACACACCAAGGAAAGAAAAGAGAAGTCGAGCACAAAAGAGATGATATATATTTATAGAAAAGCTGATCCGTACCTCAGCAAGACAGACTCTGGTGAGTTTCTTACGGAGCGTTTTGGCTTTCTTCAGGGCTTTCTTGGTGTTTAGCACCGGAACGCTCATCATGGGAGTTTTAATGTTGGAGCTGGCCACCATCAGGATCTCCCTCAGTCTGCGAGACAGACAGACGTATATAGAGAGAGAGAGAGGGTGAGACTAAAATACACTCAACAAAAAAAAGAAATGAAATGTTTATTTCTGGAATAATTTGTGTTAGTGAGCACTTCTCCTTTCTTATGCCACACCGATCAGGTGGACTGATTATCCACTCGAAAATGCCATTCGGTATCCGAGTGTGACCACCATATGCGCTTCCTTCGCATAAAGCTGGTGAGGCTGTTTGGTGGTAGGCTCTGGAATGTTGGCTCACTCGCAGATATGCTCCCTGGGTGACTGGTGAGTGTGCAGGCAACGCAAGAACTGGAATGTTTCCAACTTCCAGGTATTACTTTTGCAGCGTGAGGCTGCGTGTTATCATGCTGCGACATGAGGCGATGGGGCCAGATGAAAGGCACAATAATGAGACAATAAAAGTGTCTCTGCACGTTTTAATTACAATCAATACAATGCACCTGTGTTGTTATGTTACCGGTTTCACAGCTGAAGCTATGTAAGCAAACTAAACATTGGATTTAAGATAAGATAAGTGAGATGTAAAATGAAGGAAGCAGCGCTCATTCATTTAGATTTTAGATAGTGAAACTGGCTGCTAGAATCCTAAAGCAGATCGCAGTAACTCGAAGTTATGACTGTAACTTAACTGAAGTGGTTTAAAGATGGGCATTAATGCAGATTGGGAAGGTTGCTGCCCTACTGGAGCTGCAGCCACAGCCAGTGGGGTGACAGAAGTAATACAGTAAATGCTTTTATTGTTCAAATGTTTGGCATTGTAAACTGACTCAGGTAGCACTAAAGAGGCAACACTGCGCTTTAGGCTAACAGACTGAACAGAACACTGAGCCTGAGGTGAAGCTAAACATGAAAACAAACCTGTCCAGGTCAGACTCTTCTCAACATCCTTTGTGAAACAGATTTTCCTGACAATACGCCTGCTTAGACAAGGTAAATAAACCAACCCTCCGGTCAGTGGTAACCTGACCTAAAGAGACAGAAGTCTATCACTGCAGTTTCAGAATATTTATTCAACCCTCTTATACTGTAATACGCAAATACTGTGTATTTTATACACCACACTCATGCTATGATTAATATGTGCTTTTGTAATGTATTAGCTTTGTGGTTTTACTTGTCAGCTGCTCACTGCGGTTTGTGTCTGGTTTCCAACACTATGCTGTGGTTAAGCCAGGAAACATGGTGAAACATGTTTACTGTATTTTATTACACATTTTATATCGTATATAGAAAATAAACAAATTCAATGTCTGTAAAACACAGACTGGTGTGTTAGATTTGAGTACTACGTAGCAAAATAACATGATTTAGTGAGACCGAGGTAAACTTCGACTCCACTTTGGCAGTAGAAGCTAGTTAGCCTTATCTGCTATCTCATGTCATTTCAGTAACAAAGAATGTGTTGTTTGATGTGATGTAAACGTGCTAAAGATTGAGAAAAGTTTGGATGATGGTTGATTTCTTTTGGTTCGACTTTAGCGATTGTCTGCTACTTGCATTCATGCAGCTACAACAGCAAAAATAAGAGAGGTATTAGGCAAAAATGGGCTGTTGCTCAGGCAACTTTAGCACCGAGGCACATGATTCTAATGGAACCGCTTCTTGATTCTCATCCCAACAAACTGATAACTGATTCTGTCCTGGATAATGTGTTCATGTGTGCATAAAAAATGAATTTGGTGTAGTGGCGACTTTACCGAGGGATTCCCAAAGTGACGTTCATCTCTCCTCTTCCGGCAAAGTGGAAGGTGTTCAGGGTCATCTGGGTGGAGGGCTCGCCGATGGACTGAGCTGCCAGCAGACCGACTGCTTCACCTGGATCGCACAGCGACCGCTGCCACTTATAGTGGAACAGCTGGCGAAGGCTGAAGACACACACAGAGAGACACATGAGGTTTAACTGACCTCACAAGAAGACAACTTGTGCTTAACTGTATACTGCTTCACTGAGAGGTGTTCCTAAAGCACCACAAACTACAGCCTTTAAACTGAACATTATAACATGAAGGCATGATTTAATACAGGGCAGTGTTTCCTTTAGCGAGACGGACCTAACAAACTGAACTTGACCTGCTACTGTGTACTACAATCTTTGGAGAAGTCGTAAACTTCCTGAAGTTTCAGATTTCAGTTTTCAGTTTAGTTTATTTCGAACATGTGCGAGTAACATAACAAAGTAAACTGAAAACAAACAAATCCAATAAGAATAGTCAAAACAACAATAACAATAGTCAAAACTAAAATAATAATGTGAACCCAACATGTCCGAAAAGGAGTAGGATGAAGCATATGCTTATTTAAACCTCCCCCTTCTCCACTACTCAATTAGCAATCTTTCTCCCCAAACATATATATTTACATTAAAAAAAGAAAAGAATTAGATTAAATAAACAAATACATAAATCATTGATCATTTATGAAAACACCCGATTGTGAAAGCCCTTCTTCCTCCCTGTACCTCGCGAAACCGCTTTTTAACCTGGATCATGCTTGGACATGAGCTCCACACCCAGTCTGTTCCACAGCCTCACTCCACAAACTGAAGGACAAAAACTTTTTAATGTTGCACGTGCCCGCTGATGTTTTAAGTTGAACTCACCCCTCAGATTATAACCCCCAACTCTGTAAAAAAAAACTTCCAAACAGCACAAATCATGTACAAAGCAATAAACAATCTACTTCCTGAAAACATTCAAAAATTGATTTTAAGAATAGTGAATTTGTGTGGTCTCTATAACCGGTATTATGAATTATTCTTATGGCTCTTTTCTGCAGTATGGATAGAGATTGTATTGTACCTTTATAAGTATTGCCCCAAACCTCTGCACAGTATTGTAAATATGGTAAAATCGGTGAACAGTAGAGAATGTGGAGTGATTTGTGGTCCAGAATGTGTTTTGCTTTGCTCAGAACTGAAATGCTTCTTGACAGTTTGCTTTGTACATGTTTTATATGATTCCTTCAGTTTATTTTATCATCAATTGTTACCCCAAGAAACTTGTTTTCATATACTCTTTCAACGTCCACCCCATCTACTTGTAACTGTACTTGTGTATTCTTATTGCAATTGCCGAATAACGTGAATTTGGTTTTACTTAAGTTTGACGATAATTTGCTTGTCAAACAACATTTTAAGTTTGCACATTTCAGTGGTGATCCTCCCCAGTAGTTCATGTAAATCCCCCCCAGAACAAAAAATACTAGTGTCATCTGCAAATAACACTAATTTTAATGTTCTTGAAACTTTGCATATGTCATTTATGTAAAGTATAAATAGTTTTGGACCTAATACTGAGCCCTGTGGGACGCCACAAGCAATGTCCAAGCATGACGAGGAATGTTCCCCCAACTTCACAAATTGTTTTCTGTTACTTAAATAACTTCTCACCCAGTGCAATACTAACCCCCTGATCCTGTACCATTCAAGTTTGTTATGATTAATTGTATCAAAAGCTTTTTTGAGATCTATGAATACTCCAACTGAATGCAGTTTGTGATCTCCTCAATTGATTCTGTAATCAAAAAGTAATTTATGTTTGTTTATGAATTTGTCTAATCTGTTATTGAATAGTTTTTCTAGAATTTTGGAGAATTGTGGAAGTAAAGAAACTGGCCTGTAATTTGTGAAGTGGTGTCTATCCCCAGTTTTATACAGCGGCACAGCTTCAGCTATTTTCATGTTGTTAGGAAATTTTCCGGTTTGGAATGATAAGTTACAGATGAATGTAAGTGGTTCAGAAAGAAGTTTCTGAAAAACAAAGCAAAAAAGTTTAAAATATATATGTTGAGGATGTTATGTAGTGCCTGAACTGAATATTTATATTCTTTGAACACGGAGCAGCAGTTGGCCTCTAAATAAGGAAAGAAATAATATTTTTATTTTTCTATCACGTTACTTCAACCATCGGCTGGTTTTTATCTTCAGATTAAGACGTTTTGTTGAGATTTCTTTTAAGACAACTCACAGAAATCACAGAAAAATTTGTTTTGTAGTATAGATATGTTCACATTGAGTACCTGTGGGAATCCAGGCGCTCTTCACTCAGCCTGTCTCTGCTCTGCAGGTATTTGTCTGTGATGCTGTGAAAGTTTTCAGACACTGATCCGAAGCACACGTCCGGCCTTAACAAGCCCAGAGAGGGCTCGGGGCAGCGGGAGGACTTCCTGCTGTATTTTGATCTGCTGGACTCGTCCAGAGAGTGCCACTGCTGCAGGAGCTGTGGAGGGAGCAGAATTCAGATGACATTTTGGTCTGACTCGGTTATAGGTCACCTGATACTGTGCGCACGCACTGAGGCTGCAGGAACAGAGTGTGACACTGAATCATGTCAAATACCTGCTGTACAGCAACGTTTCTGCCGTACACATCTGGCAGTGTTCCTTGTTCGGTCTGTTGGAGTTTGGCCAACTTCTTCTGGGAAAACAGCAAGAACGCTCCTGACAGGATTTAAAACACAAAGCACATGACATCTCCTGATCAAAACAATGCTCTCTTACTGATCTAGAATAAGCTGGGAGCGGGCTTTATGACTCTAACCTCTCCGTGGACATGCCAACTCTCTTTTTGCTTTCCAGCGCTGGATGGCTGCAAAGTGTTGATTGGCACCCTGAGGGTCCAAAAGTGCCAAAACCCTGTCCAGACCCTGGGACCTCTTGATAACCTGCCAGGAAGGAGGAAACACAAGGCAGGTTGTGTTTGACTGTGTGGGAAGATGTGTCCAGATTTTATTCCAGCAGTTTCAACACCAAAAACAGAGGAAGGAAAGAAGAAAGAAGAACTACACAAATAGAAATCCACTGATTTATTGTACTTCTACACAAGGCGCTTTTACTTTTTTACCCTATTATTACTACTACTAGCTACCCTAGCTTAACATAAAAACTTGAAGCAGTGGAGACAGCTAGCAAAATACACCTTGCTAACAACTATAATGCTGATTGTCTGGTTTGTTTGATTTATTTCTCAAAAGCTACAGACCAGGGTGGATGAAGTATATGCAAGCGCGCCTTTGTTCTGAGAACTCGGAGGAGGTTTGGCATGAACAACAGCGTCTACGTGAAGTTCGACAGGTGCACCCTCCAGAGCGTGCTGCATCACAGTCTGCTACGGGAACTGCTCTACCCACTTCCCCCATATCACAACAGAGAGTGGTGGAAAGCAGCACATGCAGCAACTTAAAAAAGGACCACAGACAGTTCTCCTTTACAGGAGCACGCCCACCAAACACCAGACGTCTTAAAACTCATAGTATAGACAAACAGCTGTAGCTAATACATGTTAAGACACTGAACACGTGTGTAGTTTGTGTGTAGTACATATTTATCCCCAGTGGCCATGTTAGAGCACCGTGGGGCCCATGAACTACACCTTCACTGTGGCAGCCGTTTTGGCCAGTGGCATCCACTGAGGAGGAAGCACTGAATTTGACAAGGCTGCGATCTCAAATGATTATTTACCGTGGAGCGATTAGCTTTCTGCAGTTTAAAGTTTGAGCGTCTTGCCAGGAACAAAAATCATGTTGTTCTGTTAAGCCACATTTCTGTATCCTCAGCAGCTGTGGCTGAAACTACATCCTGTTACTGTGTAAAAATACATCACCTAAGGGTCATAGGATTCAGCTTCCTTACCATTGTAATTATAATCAAAAGGTGTCACATCATTCCCCGGTACAGTGTACAGACTATCAGACAAACTCAGTGTGAGTTACACGTTCACAGGGTATCATTGTCTCCAATTCAGCTCAGCCTGTGATTGCTTCACCGCAGCCATACGGTCCAAGCTAAGTTAGAAAACCACTGTTCCAGTTCTGATTTAGCTGAACTCGTTCTCACCCACAAATAAGCTTTTAGATACTAAACAGCATCTCCCTTTCATTTTTTGTTTTAATAACATCATCATTATCTCTGTGTATGGAATGATTTATGACATGTTTACCTCGTAGTTGTCCTCTATGAAGGGGAACTGCCTCGGCTGCAGGAACTGAGTCTTGGGGATATCGAGCCCGTCTTCGCCGTACAGGAACTGGACCACTGATCCATCGCTGTCCCGCACCGTCAGATCGTACTGCACGACTAAACCCTCCAGATGCTTTATGATACATCTGCAGAGGAGATGTGTATTCTAGCATTAGTTTTCTTTGCTTTGGTTAATGGACATCATATTTCACTCTACAGAATGATGAAGCTGAACAGCTCCTTGTTTGCAAAAGACAGAACCACACCAATGCAAATGTAACGCCTCTGCACACTCACAATGACTGCAGTCTTTTCTGAATTATTGGAGCCGTAATGTTTGCTTTACCTCTGCAGGTATCCTGATCTAGATGTTTTCACAGCTGTGTCGACCAGTCCCTCTCTGCCAGCCATACAATGGAAGAAAAACTCCTGAACACAACAAGTCGAGGCAAAGACAAGGAGAGAAATGTGTCATGAAGTAACAAGAACTCTTTCGCAAACGTCTGCAAGGGCTAAAGTTACAAAGGCACAGCAGTGAGATAGTGCTTTTATTTGTGCCATTTTGGATTTAACAGGAGTCCTGTACACAACACTAACACACACACACACACACACACCTTTCTTCAAGTACCTGTGGTTTTATGCCGGTGAGGAACCTTCCAGAAACAAAGCCGCCAGCACCGGGTGAGGGGTCGTATGGCTGGAAGCACGGCAAGGATTTCCCAGAAGGCATCAGTGGAGGCCTACGGCCCTCCAACTCTATCTGACCTAGTAGACACGAAATCTGAAACACACACACACGTCAGTTTGTAGGTTATGGTCAAGGTGTTTTCATAATGTTCAATGCAAAATCAGAGGGTGTACTGTGACAGGACGGTGCAGGCTACCTGCATGGTGTTTACAGTAGAACCCTTTGCTCCTGACTGGACCATCAGCTGGAGGTTGTTGTCAGGGAACGAGGTGTGGAGTCCGACCGGCATGCACACCTACGAACACACACGCCAATATTTCATCTTTATCATTAAAAACTGAAGAAACTTGTGCCTGCCCAGAGGAGTCATCAGATATGGCCTATCAGTCACTGTTTAAATGCAGCAGTAGTAGTGGTGGGTTACCTTGTTAATGTCGTTGTTCACTTGGTTGGCCACTTCTTTGAACTTGTGGTCAGCCATGCTGAAGTCTCTCTGGTCTGGATTGAGGTGAGCGTCCTGCCAGCGGCTCTGAGCCTCAGCTTGATCCACATTGGAGGGCAGGTTGAAGGCTGCTTGGAGAGCCTTGGAGGCAGAAAAAGGAACCACAGATGAGAACACCATCACACATTTTCAAACGCTGGAGACAGACTGCATCCTCCCCGCTCGGCACCGGAGAGAGCAACAAGCACTCAGCAGCTAAAGAGCTTTCACTTCACTTGTGTGTAGTACATATTTATCCCCAGTGGCCATGTTAGAGCACCGTGGGGCCCATGAACTACACCTTCACTGTGGCAGCCGTTTTGGCCAGTGGCATCCACTGAGGAGGAAGCACTGAATTTGACAAGGCTGCAATCTCAAATAATTATTCACTGTGGACTAGTGCCTGATATGTTTTCCTTTATTTGTTGGAATAATTGACATCAGTAATGAAAACACTATCAGAGCTGGTGCTTTTACTCACTTTGGTGCCGATCTTCAGCGACTCTTGAATGATTTTTTTCCTCTTTCTGTTGGCGCCCGATTTCACCAGGATGTCTTCCACACCTACACACAAACACAGTAAATCTTGAGCATAAGTTACAATACTACAGTCTGTGAGGAAGGCGACAAATTGGCTTGGTGTGTTTCATGTACTGCATCTGGTTTCTTACCCAGAGTGAAGCCTCTGTACAGCTGCAGGTAAGCAGTGAAGAGTCGAGCCAGACAGCTGAGCAGTTTGCCGCTGGTCTCGCCTCCGTACAGCTCGTAGCAGCAGTGGACTAGACCGTAGGCCGAGGAGCCGTAGTGAGCTTTGTCCAGAACGCCGACCAACACTTCCCCCTCACGAATCACAACCTGGGACACACAAAGAGACGTCATGGCGTGGTCATTTTAAAATTCATCTGAAGACTAAGTTTCAACATGCCAAACAAAGGTTAGCACAGAGTTCGTATCAAGCTTCATCATTGTTGATACACGTTGATTTGGATTTGATTTGAAGTCTTTCCGTGTGTGTGTACCTGTGAGTCACACATGCTGTCAGGGTTGTACCCTGGAACAGCTCGCGGTGGGACTTGGATCCAAGCCTTACTGGGGATTTTGGATTTGCTAACCAGGTTGAGAGGCACGGCCTTCTGCGGGATTACGTTCAGCAGGAGCGTAGACACCACCTACAAGACACAACGCATCCGTCACACTTTAGCACACAGCTGAGCTCGGAGAGGCATTCGAATCAAGCGTCTACTGAAACGAGAGAGTAAAATCTCACGGGTTCAGTTACCTGCTTTCCGGTCCATAGCTGCTGAGGTTTGAGGATGGCCGGCGGCAGCAGTTTGACTCTGCCCGGTTTGTCGGTCAGTCCTCTGTACACCAACTCAGTGTACTGGACTCTGGTGAAGAAGCAGCCTCGTATCGTCATCCTTGTGCCCGACACCATGTGGTCCTGGATCAGACCTGCTAAAGGTTTACCATCCTGAAGAAAGAGAGGAAAACCTGAGTACTAACAGCTTTGTCCATGTATGGGAGGTTACTTCTTAATGTGTTCACCTGTTGTGACTTTTTGATGTGGCTATAAAAAAAATGTACAATACACATCGCATTAATTCAATCTCTCTGGTACAAACACATTTGTCTGTTAAGTGATCAAACACCCGATACAGACAGTTAATGTAACTCAGTTCCTGTGAAAACATGTGGCACTCTAGTGTTAGCGACCATAAAACCACACAAAAACTGTGACTGTGTCTGACTTCCTGCTAGCCTGATCAAGCGGAGCCTGACGCAGCTGACTCAGACTTTTGTCAAAAATAGATCTGGTCTGATGAAATGATCAGCTGAAAGAGCAGCGATAGATCTGTGTATTCAATGTTACTGAGAGAGTCTTAAACTTTAGACACACAATCAGATGTTTGCCTGAGAGTTTTGGAATCGTGTGTGTGTGTATGTGTGTGTGTGTGTGTGTGTGTGTGTGTTTACCCACCTTGGGGACGAGGTACTGCTGGTCAGTGCTGACTAACATGTAGGCCTCCGCTCTGGCCAGCTCACTTTGAGGGAAGTGCGCGTTCATTTCGTCTCCATCGAAGTCAGCGTTGTACGCCTTGCAGTTGGCGTAGTGGAGCCTGAGCACCTGAAGATTTGTTGTACATGATATGTTTATTTCCAGTCAGCTTCTATAATAAATTCTAATGATTTCGATGAGCCTGGAGCGATCCGATCGTACCTTCTCTCCCGGTAAGATGCGTGCACAGTGGGCTTGTATGGAGGGTCTGTGCAGGGTGGGCTGTCTGTTCAGTAACATAACGTCTCCGTTCTTTATGTGACGATTCACCTGGATAGGACAGAAGGAGACAAGTCAGTGACAATGAAAGGTGCACCGTGGGGTCGAATGGCTACAATCACGAGCCTTACGATCTTCATGGGCATCTTTTGTGGGCCGGAACATGGCGTCAGCAGTTGCTTGGCGACGGCTTCTCTCTGCGCGAAGCTGGTAGGTGACAGGATGGTTCTCCTGCCGTCCTCGTTTATCACCATGGACGCACCGGGGTGGACGTTGGGCCCGTTAAGGACGGCCTGGCGGAGCTCCTTCACATTCCACGGAGTGACGGGCTGAGGGTAGGTCAGCTTGGTGGCAAACACCTGAGCAAGAGTGAAAGACACGGAGAAGTTAGACCTCTGGTGATCCATATTATTCTCCTTCCTCAATAAAGTCTGTTACTCCTAATTTACCATCGGTATTCCGATCTCGTTGGTCCCTATGTACATGTCAGGACAGATGACAGATCGCGCAGCATAGTCCACTCGTTTTCCCATCATGTGCTTTCGGAACAATCCATCCTTCTTCTCCAAGATCTGGCAGAGCAGAGGAGACATGTGACCAACTGGAAAGTGTTTACCAGCGGACAAAAAGAAAATACAGTGTCTGTGTATGTGATACCTGTCTGATTCCAGGGTATTTCTCTGACATCAGTTTGTCCATTTCGCTGTCGAAGACGATGTTGACGTGGGCCTGCAGTCGGATCCACATGTTGTAGAGTTTATCTGTCATCGTCTGCCCGGGGATCCCCATCAGAAACGTCTGGTCTGTCTGTTCAGGAGCCTGAGAGGGACAAGAGAGGACAGGTTGACATGTCCTGTGCCACAATAATAAATACATTTTCTATGCAGCTATGTTATTTCGTCATGTATCTTTACCTCTTCCTCCTGAGTGGTTTTCTCGCCTGCTATGAGAGCCAGAAGTTTCCTTATGATCTCACCGTCCTTCATGACAGCCTGCATGTTGACTGTCTGACCGTTTGTAAACATCTGATCACCCAGGCGATTGATTGGACGATACCTGACAGGGAGAAGAGGAGGTGTGTGATAAATATGTCTATCAGTGCATATAAGGCTGAGATTCTTTAGATTATTTAGTTAGTTTGTTAGTTAGTTAATTTTATTGACACAAATAATTAAAAAACATAACATTTGGGTCCAAACAATAAACAATAGACAACAAAAACCAAGAATCATGTCCGTATTTTGCACGGATGTCCTTTGTGAGAGGGCACAGGAGCAAATGTTTCTCATTTTGTATGCCCATATTACAATGACACACACGTAGGTGTGGGGGTGTGCGGCTCCACCTTCCCATTTCTACACGCAGCCTATGGGAGGACAACCGGAACCGTGTGAAAGTCACTCTCAAGTGGTCCTCAATGTATGGGGCAGTGTTGGAATAAAGGGGGTGGATGGACATGCCCGGGTTGATGACTTGGTAGGTTTTGTATCTTGTTCCTTCATTAGAGCGTATTTTCACAATCATGTCTGCACGATCTCTCTCAATGTGGTCTTGGTCATCCATTAACTCCTTTAGGTATGAATCCGTGACCTTGTTTTCCTTTCTTGTCATTTCAAGCACAAACCATAAGGGGTCATCTTGGATACCCTGCCGCTGCATCACCTTAGTCAAGAATCTGGCTTGTTTCTGTCTGATGAGGACTTGCACTGAAGGGAGCCCTGCCTCCACCAGGCAAATAAGGTTTGGTGTGGTAGACCTCAACCCCAATAAAGATTTCGCCCCAGTCATATAAAGAGATTCAACAGAATTTTTAGTCAAGCCTCACATCCATACAAAATAGCTGATGAAAAAGCAGCCTCAAACACTTTTAATTTAACACAAAATGGAGCATCATAATTAGTTGATAGAAAAATGATCAGTTTGTTTAAGTGCTTCATTTTATCTTTGACATGTAAGTCAAGAGATCTTCGGGCGTCACCATCAGCAGTAAAAATGGCTCCAAGATACATATAACTGTTGCAGTGCCTTACTATAAATGAGTTCAGCTGAATAGGCTGCCTGTCTTCATCAGTTCCCAAAATAACCATAAACTTTGTCTTTATCTTCATTAACCAGCATGCCATATTCTTCACAGTATTTTTCCAAAACTTTCAGTTTCTCAGTCAGCTTTTCTCTGGATGTTGCAGCCACTTCAGAAATCCATCGTCTCCACACTGTTGTTTAATCTGTCTAATAAGCCTATCAACAAACATGAACAAACAAACAAACAAACAAACAGGAAGCAGGATGTGGGAGATCCTTGTCTTAAACCGATAGTAGAGGTTATTGTGGTGGAGCCCAAGATACTTGTAGTAACATTGTACACTGACATCAAAGCTAAAAATCATAGTAACCCCAAACTTTTTAACATTCGGAACAGTTTTCCTCGTGGGACTCTGTCATAAGCCTTAGAAAAATATATAAAAGCAATGTACAACTGCACCTTCGTTCTCACACAATATTCTATCAAAAGCCTGAGTGCTACAATATGTTCAATGCAGCTTCTCTGTGGCTGGGCTCCTGCTTGAGAAGGCTTATACATGCTTCTTTGGCTAAAATCTGGTCCTAATTTTTGCAGTGAAGCCTACACCACCAATGATCCAAAGTGGAGTGTGTTTGTTTACACTGTACCTGCACGGTGGCACCACCAGTAGCTCCAGGAAGAAGAGGTCTGGACAGAAAGGTTCGTCTCCGCCCTTTGGTGTCTCCTCATCCAGCCCAGAGAACAGACACTTCAAGAAGAAAGCTGGGAGAGAGAGAGGAGAGGATACATTGGGAGCGAGTACTGACATTACTCAGGTCATACTGACCCTCTAATGAGACGACACTTTCTTCAAACGTTCACCTCTAAATGTTTAAACATTCCAGTTTTATGCACATGGTGGTGTGATGTTTTCTTAATGGGGTACCTTCTTTCTCCCACAGCTTGTTGGTGTGTTCTCGAGCTGTGCTGGCCGTCAGGTAGACTTTCCTTCCGGCCACCAGATTCTCTGCGAGAAGACAAGAACAAAAGCCGGCTATTATCCATTTACTGTATTATGTATAAGCAGAGTTTGTCAAGGATGAACCATGAGGATCATATTGGTGCAGAGTTACAGGTTGCACACGCACACCTCAACAAAAACAAATTGACTCATTGCTCTGAAGTCAACAAAGTGTTTACTCCCTAGCTACATCATTTATCTGTATTACTCACCATCAGTGTAGCCACTGATCTGTCCTCCTGATGGTACTGTGACAATCAGCTTAGTGTTGTGTTCACGACGCACTGTGAACTTGCCAGTCCTAAACACACACACACACACACACACACACACACACACACAAAATGGACGTATTGCATCAATAAAGCTGATTTCATTATTATCGTTGACAACTCCTGCCCAACTTCAGTCATGATCATGACTACCAAATAATCTTTAATAACTTTGAGTGCCAGTTTGTTTAAATAATAACACAATGTTGATTTTATAAAGTAAATAAATAAATAAATAATTTTCTGGATACTTCATGCAAAGGGGGGAAAACATGCTATTTTCATGGTTTCTATCTCTGGTGGCACATGTGCACACACGCCAATTGCTCCATACCCACACACAACATGCTCCAGTATCATATCAGCACACACACATCATGGAAATAACATGTTTATTCTCCTACAGGGCAAATGTGAGAAAATGGCACCACCTGGTGGACAAAAGTAAAAACTACAATATTGAGACCAAAACAACTCAATAAATCCATTCAGCCATCTATTTCCTCTAACTGCTGATCTTTATCAGGGTTGCAGGTGGTTGGCGCATATACCAGTAGGCATTGGATGGGAGGCAGTATACACCGTGGACAAGTCAAGGCAATAAATATGATGTGCAAAAATGTTGATTTCATGCTGTAATGGCCGCGGGATCAAAAACACCTGTCTTAACAGGGGCATTTTTGCCCTTAACATGCTGAGAGAGACTAAAATTAGTGAGTTTTTATGGGTTATATTGTTCCAGAGTTTGACAAAAAGCTACACCTTTGCCTAAATACATGTTGTTTGCATTAAGATCATTAAGATCACTGCGTCATCATTGTTACCTGCAGTTTGGGCACTTCCTAGAAGTCATTTGGGTCCTCCAGAAGTTGTTAATCAGACTGCTCCTCTTTTCTACAAGGTGTTTAATCTGGAAAAACGCACACAAACACAGAGTTAGTGTGCCTCCATTAGAGCATCCATTTCAGGTGTGTGTACACGATTGTATTTGTCATGTGTGTGTGAGCGTGTGTGTACTGACCGGTTTGGCGTTCACCGAACCTTCTGCGTTCACTCCAACTATCGTGTCTGTAAACTCCTGAAGCGCCACCTGGATCTCATCTCCTGTCGCTTTGGGATTCTCCTCCAAGTACTAACACAAACACACAGACACACAGATAAGTATTGTAACAATAAAAGTCATGGCTGCAGTTTGTACAGTCCTGCCATAACTAGCTTCAACAGAAAGTATGAACCCACCTGGCCGAGATATTGTTCTATCTGGTAGACCTCCTGCATGGCTCCGTGGTCCAGTAACTTCAGCTGATTCAGCAGCAGGTGGATGGAAGCTCGGGGACACGTTAGCGTGTGACACGACAGACAGGAACCACGAATCAGCAGGTAGAGTTTCTGTTGAGGGGGAATAGTTTATCAGAGTGCTTTAGAGTTGTGTGTGCTGCATGCGTATGTATAGTTGTGTGGTGTGTTTGTGGGCCCTTACATCAAAGAACAGTGGGTTGTACACAGGTAGAGGCAGCTCTAGATGCCCCAGGTGTCCTGGGCAGTTGTTGAAGTCCTGACAGCAGGTTGAACACACCTGGTAAAAACAATTTACCACAAAGAGACTGGTAAACCACAGAAGAAGAACTAAAAGTCAGGAACAGACTCATCTCTGGCATGTTACAGGTGTGTTATTACTGCGTTGTACCTCTTTGTTGTCCGCTGGTCCAAGGGCCAGATCGTACAGGCTGTTCAGGGCCACGTTCCCGACAGAATCAAGGAACCTGGAGTTAGTGATCGCCTTCACACTCAACTTCCTGGACAGGACATGAAAAGAAGACAATATTATACTAACGACATCCACACTTATACTGGATTCTTAGCACAATTTGGTCCACCCTCTGCACGACACGTTCACCAGGCAGAGGAGTGTGTTCAGTGGCAGACGTCTGTCCTAATCCTGCTCCACAGACAGACTCGATAACTCTTAAGACAACACCACTCCGTCATGGCAGTGAGGACATAAAGGACAATCTCATTCTCAGTTGCACTGATTCTTGGACATTCTGTCATTGTCATTTTTGACTAATTTGCACTACCTCTGCTAAATGCTATCACTCTGATTCATTGTCTACAGCCTGATTTAATTATACATAGTTTTTTCTCTCTATTTGTAGTTCTATTTCTTATTTCTATATAAAAAAGTTATGTAGTTTTCCGGGTGGCACGGTGATGCAGTGGTTAGCACCGTCACCTCACGGCAAGAAGGTTCCTGGTCTGAACCTCGGCTGTGGAGTTTGCACGTTCTCCCCGTGTCTGCGTGGGTTCTCTTCAGGTACTCCGGCTTCCTCCCACAGCCCAAAGACATGCAGTCAACAGGTTAATTGGGCCGCAGGTGTGAATGTGAGTGTGAATGGTTGTTTGTCTCTATGTGGCCTGCCGGCTTGTCCACTGTGTACCCTGCCTCTCCCCCAAAAGTCAGCTGGGTTAGGCTCCAGCCCCACCGTGACCCTGATGAGGATAAGTGGTAACAGGATACAGTTTTCTATTTGTAAAAGTCTTCAGATTTATGTTATATGTTGATTTTAATGGATGTTCACTGTGTCTCATGCTGCTACTGGATGCTTGAATTTCCCTCAGGATCAATAAAGTATCTATCTATCTATCTATCTATCTATCTATCTATCTATCTATCTATCTATCTATCTATCAGCTTTATCATGGTGGTGTTATCAGTATTTAGTCCTTATGGTGTCCCTACAGGGTCAGATGATGAGATGAGAGGTCACCCTCATCCTCAAACCAGTAAGGCAGATCTCAGGCCAGTTCTTACTGGACTCTCATGAGTAATAAATATGTTACAGAAAGGTTAGAGCACTCTCTAAAAGACACAAGGAAATAGGATGTGGAAAATAGGAAATAGGATGTGTGCACACTTGAAGAAGGAAGGGTAACGTTATTTTTACTTGATTGACATCAACAGCGGCTGTATGCAAGTCAGGTTTGGTGCACAGGAAAGTGAGTATGAAATATCTGTTGTGAATATTGAAGCAGTAACTCCAGAAACACATGTTGCCATGAGCAGGCATGTTGTTTTAGCGTTTAAAGCCAAAAGCTAACAAGATAAATAGACACGCCTCACCTTATCTCTTCGGCCGAGTACATGCCAAACGACATGCCCTCCAGCCGCCGCCATGGCACATCTTTTCCGAACAACATTTTGGAGATTAATCCAAACTTTAACGTGTTTATTGATATGAATTCATGTCGGTGCGGTTACACCACATGCGACACGAAGCTGCTCCTGTTTCACACGTGGGACCGTCAGACTGAACGTAAGACGAGAGGGGGGACGCGAACACAGATACGTAAAGTTTGTTGTACACATTTAGTGCATATTTTACTTTTAAAATAATTAATATAACATTAAACTAGCTGTGTGTAAATGTTAAGCGTGATTAAAGTGTAGTACTCCTTCAAAACGCAAACTGTTATTATTTTTCCACCCCCCTCTTCCCTGAGCCCAAATGGTTTCTCCCTCCCCAGAAACCTTCAGTGTGTAACAACATGGCGGCGCCCGGGCGGCACGTAGGACGTTATATTCAGAGAAACGGCCGATTCTTGTTCAATAACTTGGAGCAGTCAGGGGGTCACAGGTGAGAACAGCTGTGTTTTAAACCTGAATGTCATCCAGTCGACTTTAATGTCGTTTAATTATGTTTGTTACATGAGTCTGACAGCTGCAGCGAGCTTTATTTGACAGGAGGTCATGTCTCCATGAAGCAGCAAATGTTAAACTGACACTGAAGCAGACATAAGATGATGGTCTGTTACCTCAAAGACCTCACACAGCTTATCTTTGTGAGAGGAAAGAACATGTGGCTTTTATAAATGAGTAAATACTGTCAGTTATCCTCACTGTACAGTCTGCTTTTAAGAAGAAGAAGAAGAGATGCTTTTTACACACACACACACACACACACACACACACACGTTTATGTATGTATGATTGTTCACATGCAAATGTGGAGAGAGAGATGGTGGAGTGATGGGCAGCCACACAGAGCAGCACCCTGCTGCGAGCAGTTGAAAGGGGTTCGGTGCCTTGCTCAAGGGCACCAGGAGGTGAACTCTCCAGCTACCACCACCACCATACCTACCAGTCCACCACCATACTTGACTGGACTTGAACCGGCCACCCTCCAGTTCCCAAGCCAAGTCTCTATTGTGTGCAATGTAATGTCTGTCATGATGTAACCTACATAGACACAGTATGTGTAACAAGAGGATTTCTGAACTGATGCAGGGTCTGCCAGAGGACTGAGTTAGTCTTTTGCTGAATCAGAGTTTGTTTGTTTGTTTTCAGGAGTTTTGGTTGGACTGCAGCTCTGCGACAACAAGCTGCAGAAGCTGATAAAGGTATTCTAATGACAAAAACACTCTTGTCAGTACAGATATTGTGTCAGGATAATGTCCATCTCTAATCTCATTGCAAGGATTACACATCGGATTCTAACTCTACTGAAAGGATCATGTTTGTGATCTTTTTTAGATTTATTACCCGTTTGTGAAGATGATCCTGAATGATCCATCAAATCATTTGATTTATTAGAGCAAATCACCTTCTACCAAGAGAAAACATCAAAGGGAAAATGCATTTTCTAATTGATTGTGGTATGTCAGTCACACCTTTTTCTTGATGTTGTTGCAGAATCTACAGAGACCATTGTCATTCCAAGGAAGAAAACATGGTACGTGTCCATATCAACTGATTTTGTGCAGTCAAAACTCTCCCTATAGTCAGAAAGACTTTGATTTAAATAGAGCCCAATGTTTCAGTTTGCATAAACAACACTCGGACTTAATGTCACTTCTTTCTGAACAGGAGCAAGGAGGCAGTGCTGGAGGCTCTGGCTGCGACTGTCAGCAGGGTGAGCGCTCCTTCACGTCTTTCTGAAGCTTGCGTGGACGTGGATCTTTTCAGAGTGGACGTTTACTGTTTTATCTGTCTGTCTTTTCTCCCTCCAGGATCCTACAGCATATCCCTACCAGTTCCAAGATGATTCATACCTCGCTCCCAGGACTTCTCTTGAGTTTGTACGTCTACACTTACGTATGTAACATAAAGCAGCACTGACGTACTGACATGTTTGTTCCTGACGTATCATTCTCTCTCTCTCTCTCTCTGTGCAGAAGCTGTTTTCTCTCTCTCAGGAGTCCGGCAGATCTGCAGCCAAATATTTTGTCAACAGCAATCCCAAGTTCTTCACTAAAGACTTTGCTGAACCGCATATACCAGTAAGAAACACACACACACACACACACACACACATATATATATATACTGAGTGAATATACAGACAGGACTGCAGTCGTGGAAATCAAACACCGTAACACAGCAGGCTCTTTGTGTGTGTGTGTAGTGTCTGATGCCAGAGACTGTGACACTGCAGCTGGAGGAGGTGAGCGAGGAAGCTCTGAAGGAACGGATCAACTTGAGGAAAGTTACAGCTGCGGCTGACATGTATGATCAACTGCTGCAAGCTGGTGAGAACACACACACGCACACCCAAACACACACATTCTCTGTTTCTGGAATTTTGTTGTAATCCTTCTCCATCAATTAAATTCTTTCAGGCACGGCAGTCTCCGTGGAAACGACCCATGACCTGTTAGACCTGATCTGTCTCTATTCTGACAGAGACCCCGTCCAGGATGGAGAACCACAGACCGAGGACATGGTGAGTAATACCTGATCCAAACCTCAGCAATCTCTGAGAAATTGAATTAAGTAAAATCATCCGCACTCGGACAGCATATTCATACTACAGCGTGCTCTGTATGTTATGTTTCAGGAGGGTTCAGGAGAGGACCCGAAGAGAAGGAAATGGAGGGTCCGCCGGGCGTCAGACCTCATCAAGGCCACTTGGAAAGAAAACAACAATGCAGAGAGAATCTTTAACCTGCTGCCAGAGAAAGACACACGGTGCTACTCTGCTCTGATCAGAGGCATGGTGATGGTATGAACACACTCACTGGAGCAGCCTCTTCTTGTTTGTCAGGAAGGTGCAGCCGAACCTTCAGGGAGCTTATTGTAGACAGAGTAAAATGGTCACTTTAAACGTTTGTCTGTCTCTTCACAGCATGGAGCCTATGCAAAGGCCTTCAGCATGTACACAGACATGCTGAACAACAGGCTGACCGGTGAGTTGCAGGAGACAATCGTGTTTCATTACAACAGTTAAAGTTCGATATCATGCGACTTCACTGTTAGTTTGCTTGTTCTTTAAGTATGTTTAGTTGAAAATACAATTAGTCAGTCACAGTGTTATTCTTGACAGTACCTTTAGATGGTGCCAAAGCCTTACATCGACCCTCTAAAAGCTGCAGATTACACATCTGTCTGAAGGATAATTGGCTTGTTAGCACTCTTTTGTTGAGAGATGACTAATGATTCGACCTCCTGTTCCCAGCTGACGTCCACATCTTCAACGCTCTGATCTCAGCAGCGCCAGACGTCCGAGAAAAATACAACGAGAGATGGGACGTCATCGCTGTAAGACTCACTGTTTCTTTGAACACATCACCAGGTTTTCATGAAAAAGAATTAGAACACTTTGAGGCTCCATATTTATTGAAAGAAAGTCCTCCATCGTTGTTGTTGTTGTTGTTGTTGTTGTTGTTGTTGTTGTTGTTGTTGTTGAACGCTCCATCTGTGTTCCTCTCTCTGCCTGCAGGAGCTGTTGAACCAGATGAGTCAACAGAAAGTCCAGCCCAACCTTCTGACCTTCAACAGCGTCCTCAAAGCTCTGAGGCGCTGCGGCTCTTTAGGCAAAACACAAGCTCGACACACTCTGAACGAGATGAAGGCTCTGGGAATAGGTGACTACACACACACACACACACACGAGGGTACGGTAGTAAGATCAAGATGAGTGTATCAGAGCGGTACGATGGATGCTAATGGTGTTTTGTGTGTTCAGCTCCCAGTCTGGCCACCTTCAACCACCTCCTGGCAGTCTTTTTCAAAGCAGGTAAACAAGGTGTTGCATTACACTGAACATTAGCGGTACAGTCTCCGCTGCTGCTGGCTGAAGTGCTTCTTTTCTTTCTCCAGGCTCCAGTGGAAAGAGCAATGTCGATATTTTACAGGAAGTGATGTCAGAGCTGGCAGGAACCAGCTTCACCTGCCAGGACCCCGATGATGGTATGCTGATTGTACAAATCTTCTTTATTTAGTTTAAAAATATAAATACACATAAAAAGCAGCATAAACAAAGCAGAAGGATTTATCTATCTTTAACACTGACTTCATATTCTTTCTTTTTAATCTCCAGCTCTGTTCTTCTCCAGCGCTATGAGAATAGTAAGTCTTTTTTTACTACGTGTTTTGTATAAACATTTCTTACAAACAGGTTCCTGCAGAGTGCACGTGTGTTTATTTGAGTTTTAAATGAAGAGTTTGTTATTTGAGGTCATGAAATACGCCTGTTTCTTTCCCGACATTCATGTTTATGTTAAAATATGAACAACGCCTACGTAAAGTGACAGGTTGGGTTATTTGAAGTGAGGTTGTGTGAGGTACTCATCCACAGTCAGTGTACTACCTACAGTGTAGGAGAGGCAGACAGGAGGACCTGCGCGACAGCTAAGCTATCCTCTGCAGCAACAAAATGTATTTTAGACACATAAAAAGGCCTAAAAACATAAAAGAATAACCGCCTTACCTTGCCATCAGAGGGGACGGTACTGAAGCGTTTATATCGCTATCTCCAAAGTCACGACTTCGACAAAAACAGTCATTTCACCTGGCGGCACATGGAGGTTTCTGGTCTATGGGTGATCGTGACCATGTGGACTGAGGATATAAATATAGATATTTTCAACTATATTCAGCTATTTCTAGTCAGATATATGGAAACAGCTTTGTTTATTTCAGTTAATAGATTAGGACAAATTGAAACTACTCTGGAGCAGGTGTGCATCCATTTGTCCACCTAACCTCCGCGTCTCTCTCTGTCTCTGCCTGTTTTTGTCCTAACAGTGTCTGGATCATAAAGATCTGGACCTGAGCTATAAGATCCAGAGTCTCGTGGAAGTCAGTGAGAACTGGAGGCTTCTGGGAGATTCCTACCAGCAGAGTATTTACTAGTAAGTACAACCTTTCCACAGACCTAACCTGTAACCTCAGAGTGGGTGGAAACAACAGAGGAGGTTGTAAGCCTGAAACCTAAAAGTGATTAGACGCAGTTATGTAAGTGAACCTCTCCTCTCTCCTCTCTCCTCTCTCCTCTCCAGCGGGCGCTTCTTCAACCTGCTGTGTATGATGGAGCACATTGACGTGGTGCTGAAGTGGTACAGAAGGCTCATTCCCTCGGTCAGTACTTCTCTCCCGGCCACTCCAGACCATTTAATGAAGAATCAATAATAACTTTTGTGATATTATAAGCTGCAGCTGGTGCTTACTGGTACTTGTTTTCAGCTCTGTGATGATACACTTCCACCTAATCCAAAGTGGTTTTTGATTATGTTCTTTTTAGTTGTACTACCCAAACCCTCAGGGACTGAGGGATCTGCTGCAGGCTCTGGACACAGACAGTCGCCTGGACTTGCTGCCCACTATATGGAAAGGTGAGTTTAAAGATAACGTTGGAATTACAGGAATCTAATGTCACTCAGTACACGTGTTGAGTGGGCGATGACTCACGAAATCTGACCTCCTTTTTCTGTTTTCCAGATATCCGCACTCTGGGTCACGATAATAAGGCTGACCTGGTGGAGGAGGTGCTCAACCTGATGGCCAGAGAGACACACAGTCCTGAGGTCAGTGAGACTGCTATCACAGTTCCTCCTCCACGATATTTCTCAGTTTTCTACCACTTGGAGATAGTAAAGTGTGTGTGTGTGTGTGTGTGTGTGTGCGTACAGGTTCAGGAGTCTTTTGCAGCATGTGCTCTGGATGTAAAGAGCGTGTTCGAGGGAGACAGATGGAGACCCGGTCTGGAGTGGAGCAACTCCTCCCTCTCACACATCTCCACCCTGCTGCTGCGAGCCAACAAAACCCAACAGGCCTGGTAAGAGAGATAGTTGTCCATCTGTCTGTCCGTCCATTTACAGGAGAGCTTTCACCACAGTCTCACTGCCAAATGATGTTAAAACGAAATGCATCTGACCTCTCCTCCTCTCTGTTTGCCTCTGCAGGGACATGCTGCAGCTCTTCAAATCAAAGAACAGAGTCCCTAGGTGAGTCTCTGCACAAACTACAAACATAAAGATGAAAACAGTTCATTTTATCAGTGAGAAACTTTTTATTTAACACCCTGAAAGTCTTCAGCTGACCACAGAGCTCCAAGTTATTCACACAGGAACAGAAAACACTAGTACTCACTTAAAAAAGGTAGCATCTGGAGAAACGTGTTCATGACATCCTCTCAGCGGTAATTACAAGCTGTAAAATTGGAATTGTTTTTGCTGGCTCCAAAGTCTCAAACCTGTCCCGACAGGAGGTTTCATTACAAACATGTCACTAGTACAAGGTAATAAAAGTCTTGTTTGTCATATTCAAACACACAGTCAAGCATTAATCAGTGCAGGTGAGTCCTGATGTGACATTCCAGCAAATTTATCATAAATGCTCCTTTTGTTTTCTGCTCTGTTTATTTTCCAGTGAGGGGCTGTTAGAGGACTTCCTGTCCGTGTGTCACAGCAGCGGCTCTCCCCAGAAAGCAGTGGAGCTGGTCCAGCTTTCCGCAGCCTTCTGTCTGTCCACAACACCGAGGCTGGCAACACGAACGCTGGCCGAGTTTGAGCTGACCGAGGAACAAAGGTGAGGAGGAGAGATCGCTCACAAATCTGTCGCCTCGTATGATGAGTGAAACAAGAATAACCAAAGAGAAACTGTCATTCAGCTAATGAAACATTTGTGTTTATCTTATCATTAACAGATTAAAGTATTAATATCATAGAACGGCACAAAGAAACTGTGGTTTCCACATGACTGTACAACCTTTGTCTTCTGGTAGAATTTAACAGTCACATTTAACTGTGAAAATATAAATATAATACACAATAAAAAAAATTAGCATAGCATAAAATCTCAGTGCCCTTCAGACCTGCTGCAGAGCTGAGCTATCGTGGCTTCTCAATGTGGCAGGGTTCAGGATAGGATAGTGTGCTCGGCGATCATCCGACAGTGTCTTTAAAAACACTCTTCTCCCTCTCATTCCTCACACATGCACGCCACAAATTATGAGCCATTTCTGCTCTCACGGTTGTTACTGATTGTTATTGTCATGGAGTCTCGGTCAGAATTAGTCTGAGGGCACGGTGGCTAACTTTTCAGGCTCAAAAGAAATCAGCCTTTTTTTTTGTGAAATTGGGTAATCTCAGAGGAAAATTAACCTGACCTAACCCTGCAGACTGGTTTAAATTGTCTTTGTGAAACCTGCTCTAGAGCTTCAATCTCCCCCAGGCTTCATGGCACGTGTGATGGATGAAGAAATTAACAAAAGAAAAAATCAATCCACGGGTTTGGAGCCCTCGCGGACCAAAATTAAGTTTTTCATTTAGAACTGGAAAGAAGTGTCCTTTCAAACACTTCTGGGAACTAAAGCTGCCTTTTCATTATTGATAAATCTGTCAATCATTTTCTCGATTAATCGATTTGGGTCATCAAAAACCCAAAGAGATTTACTAGATAGTTTACTCTCATAGAGGACTAAAAAAAATCTGAAATCTGAGAATTTGGTCTTTTTTTCTTAAAAAAAAATAAGTCAAAATCATTAATCTGTCATCAAAATACTTCCTGCTTAATTTTATAGCTGGCAACTAATCACTTAATTGACTACTCATTGCAGCTCATGTGATATTTTTCTTAAAAATCTTCTTCTCTGTCCCAACCAGAGCCGTGTTATCTGAACTGGAGTCTGCGGGAGAGCCCTCTGACTGAAGCAGACGTAGTGTGTGAACCACTATGACGCCGATAGAGAGTGTACTTGTTTCCTTATCTGTGTAATAAAAATGTACATCACATAAATAAAATCTAAAACCTTTCCCGGTGCTTTCTTCTGTGTGACAGCTAGAGGCCGCTGTTTTGTCAAGCACTAGCTCACTTTATAGGATTATACCACAATGTGTCACATTTTACAGTTTATTTCCCACTTTTTACGCATTAGATGATTTTTTTTTTTTCCAGCTCAGCTTTTGTAGAAAAAGACAGTTAATTGCAATAATGAAAATTAGGAGAGAAGAGAAAACCTCATTCAAAAACATGAAGTTAAAACTCCCTATCATGACCGCAATCTGTGATTATAAAATATGTGGTTCAGAGGAAAAGACAGAGGCAAATCTTCCCCCTGTGATAACTGACCGACTTCCTGATTGGGTACTTCCTCAAAATGCTGCATGTGTGGCACATTTAATGGGTCTGGAATGCTGCTCGGTGTCCTGGATTTATCCTTGAAGACCTTCAGGAGGGTCAGAAGAAATGTACAGACAGACAGTGGAGTGTCTGAAGACACAGGTGTGCACTGTGTGTGATTTTTTTTTATTGACGGCATGTCAGGACGTGACAGGTACCTGAGATGTGAGAAAAAAAACAATTTTTAACAGCCAATGCACACATACATAAAATATTGTCATGTGTGTATAGTATACAGTAGGTGTGTGTGCGAACACATGGGAGATGCTGTGGGTGTGTGTGTGTGTGCAAGCCTGTACAGGTGAGGTGCGTTTCTCAATCTAAATGTTTCATTTCTTCGACCAATCACCAGTTGAGCTGCCGGCACGACCAAATAAGGTGAAGTGGGCTAGAGTGACTGAAGGGGATGGAGGTGGAGAGAGTGCTTTAAAGATGGGTGTGGCTTTCAGGACGGAGAGTATTGTTCTCCAGAGAACCTGCCTGAAGCCACACACACGAGTGTCGCCTTTCAGATTTAACAACCTACTGCCCAAGATCATGGGAAAACACACACATTCACACCTACATTTATCGACTCACACACACACACACACACACACACACACACATTTAGAGGATTGTCAGCCACTGCGAAATCAGTGTGAAGATCACCTTGTGTAGGAGAAAATGTTCTGTTCAAACTTGCAGATGATACACAGCCGTCCCTTCTATGAGAATCACTGTAGGTGTAGTTAAGAATTAGAAATGCCGTCATTGGACGGCCATCCAGACCTGGAATAATGGGAGAAGTGTAAAGTTACCGAGCAACAATGGGGGAGTTTGATTCGCCCTGATGAAAGGCAAATGTGTCACAAAACACTTTGTGTTCCGCAAGCTTGCAAAAAAAACAGCAGCCGGTCACAAGCATTCCTCTCTCCCACTCCTTTTTATGGAGCATGAATGTACTGTACTGGAGCGCAGGTCAGAGGTCAAACCTGTTCACAAACAGGATGTGACAGAACATCCTCTAACGCTTTTGATACCTCTCACACGTGTTGCTTTTTAACATCTCTCATTTGATGTGAGGTGAAAATAAACTCCAGTTTGCTGAGCTTTTTAGAGTGAGAAAGAAGGGATTGTTTTGTCCTCTTAAAAGTTATTTCCTGAAAGAAGAAAAAAAAAAAGGAGAGAGGGTGGGGGTGGGAAGAGGATGAACAAGTGTGCTCGTGGCAGGAGGAAGAAACTCAAGCAGGGTAACTGTATACCTCCGCTGAACTTTAGTCATTTCAGACAAAGTGTGCTGAGAAAAGTGGTGGACGACTCGACACAAACTGTAGCACAGTGTACCCACGACAGAAATTCATGGTGATTGACAGCTATAATTGGCAGCCAGCAGTGCCAATCCCACACGCTGGAATCAGCACAAGATGAAAATTCCTTCCTTGAAGACCTCAAGTCATATTGGCTTTTTGGTCTGGCCTCGCCACATTATTTCATCCCTAACTGGAGCTTTCAGTCTCAACAACCACTTAAATCCCACTGATATTAACCTTTAACACCACAGTCCCTCCACACCTCCCAGCAGTGTGTTATATCTACTAATCATAGAAGCCATAGAGCCTTTTTAGAGCTGCAATGTGAAACTATTTTTCAACCAAAAGCAGGCTTGTTAAAGGATACTTTGACACGCGGATGAGGGAGACAACCCCCGGCGCTCCGATTAGGGTAAAGGGAATGACCTCACTAACCGCTGGGCTATCTTACTCTCACTTCTGCATGAGTTCAGCCAAGAAATATTTCCAAATATCTGCTCATCCAAGCAAACATGAGATGAGATTAACACTCACCCGTGACCAAGAGTCCCATTTTCGAGAAGTGAGATGGGTAAAGCTGAAATCAGCACAACAACTGAACAACAAACTAACCACACTTTGAAGTGGTTTTGGGATTTAACTGCACGGTCTGCACTTACCAATCAGGGTCATATGGCTACCTCATGCTTGATGATTGAGTGGAGGTTCTTGATGTAATTGCTCCTGTCAACAAGACTGAAAAATATTGGCCACAATATGAGATGACCCTCTCTGTTTTTGTTGTGGAATAAGCTACACGTGTGTGATGTGTGATATATCTTCATCCTCTGTGCAACAGAGCTCCAACTTATTAACTTAACTATTAAAAACACATTAGTGACATGTTCCTTCATTACCATAAACACACACACTGTAGTTTATTCTGACTCTATCCCATGTACACAGTCCTGCTGCTGGAAAAATTCACAAGAGCACCAAATGTGGATTCGTCCACCGCTGAAAATAGTCCCTACGAAATGCAGAGTTTACTCCTGTTTGACTAACTTCAGCTAAAAACTACAGTGCCCAGCTGTGTCAGGAAATGAAAATGAACATTGGTGATTAATTTTTTTTAAATATTTGTGTCTTCGGTAGGGTAGGGAAGTCTTAAATTATTTGAAACAGACTAACAGCGTTGTTGGTTTTGGTGTCGTGTGATTTGTTGATGAGCCTGCCAGCCTTATCTTTTAAATGATACTTATTTTTAGTGATAACTTACATACTTACATGTGTTCTCTCCTCCCTTGTTTGGTTGTGGCAGGTGGGATTAATAACATTAAAAATGGCTGCATTCCATTTAGGTGTGTACGTTTTTCGGACCCTTGTATTGTGCATCGAACTGAACTAATTGGAACTGAGTCACCATTATTATTATAACCTGTGCTTTACCTGCCATGACAATAGAAAATGTCTGCTGTTAAAGAGGTCTAGTGTGTATGCTGTTTGTGCTGAAGCTATTGAGTCCAAGCTAAGGTTAATTAAATGTAGACCGAATGAATTTATGCAGTTCTATATAAAATTTCGCACAGTATCAGCTTCTGTTGTGTCTTTCTGTGTGTTTGGTTTATGAATCACAGAAGCATGTGTTTAAAGCATTCACCGCATCCTGCCAAAACTGCACAATGCTCAGTCTTTCAGTCTTTCAGCCTGTCTTGTATTACTCTCTCTGTCTGTCCTGTCTGTGGCTCTCTGTCCATGTGTTCCTCACACACATTGCTGAGGGGCAGAGGAGCAGCGAACAATGGTGAATCGGCCAACAGTTTATTTGGCTTGTTGACATACTATCAGTCTTATCACATGAGCCAGTTGTCTGTCTGGTTAAGCACCAGCAGAGGAAATCCAAGGTCCTTCTGTTTCCGTATTGACATGGGAACGCAAATCATCAACTGTTGTCTTAGTTTCTATTTAACGTTTCACTACATTCAATACATTGAATTATTTGTGGAGGTTGTGATATTATTTTATTATATATTTGTGTTGTAACACTAGTTATCCAGGGAGGATTGCCTCTTCTGACCTTTCTCAATGTTTTTTATGTCCTAAATTAACTCAGATACTTTGCTCACACACCCACCCACACACACACACACACACACACACACTGGTCCAACCACACAGCTGCATTGTCACCTGATTAGACGTCTTCTCGGGACCACACAGTTTATTCAAGACACCCATTTTGTACCAACTTGCAGAGCATGCTGCATCTCTGTGGGGACTGCCGCACAGTTAACACGATAGCCTCCTTCATTCTGGACTTCCTGGCTCTTCGTTCTTTCAGAGACTAGCACTGTCGGGACAGTGGAAGGACGATGTCACTGTTATAAATGACAGGACTTTTACTGTGATCCTGACGCTACTATGTCCTGTTGTTGTATTGTAATAAAGCCCAAAGTTAACCTGCATGAGCAGAGGTCTAATCCATCAGAATAACTTACATAACATTGTGTAGGTGTTCAGGACCTTTGAAACTTATGCAACATATAGAAATATAGAATATACAAATTCTGAGCTGAAAAGAATAGTACATTTAAAGATTAGTAGATTCACAGAAAAATAGAGAATTTTGATGATTGATTAATTACAAAAAGACAAATATTTCTTGGTTTTAGGTTCTATAATTTGAGGGTTTTCTGCTTTTGGCTGTTTTGTATCAGTGTAAATTTAATAAATTTGGGTTTTGGACTGCTGATAGGACAAAACAAAACATCTGAAGACATGATTTGATATTTCAAAGGTTAATGAAAAAGAAAAAGCCGATAAACCCTGTGGATATTAAAATGTAAATGGCCACTCTTGATCTTCTGTTTTTCTTCCTTTTGTTTGGCATTTTTTAATAGTGTAGTAGAAAGAGACAGGAAATACGAGAAGAGAGAGGGAAATGACATGCAAGACAGATGCATTCTGGCTGCATTCAAAGCGAGCACGTCGTGGTTATGTGGCACGCACCTTAAACATTCAGCTCATGTCTCACTTTGTTCTTTTTTATTTTATTTCTGTTTCGTGACTGTTGTGGAAAAGATCTCTGGTCCACCACTGGTCCATCAACACTAACTCTATGCCATTCAATGACATCATTGTCTAGTCCCCTTCTAAATAGTTAAAGCGCGTCCACAGTTTGGCCGGAGAATTTAATTTGTTTAAAGGAAAACTTGATATACTTAGTGAAGGCTAAGAGAGCACAATTACAACCACTCCTCAACCAAATCCAAACACAGTGTTTTACTGTAAAACTGCTGGAAAAAACACACTTGAACGTCAGGCCTACATGGATAAATGAAGGTTAGAAAAGTTTGGCATCAAAACTGGAGGGCCTGACATGTAAGACGTGACTTCCCTCACTAGCTGCAGTAATACCTGCTGCCCCACCCTTTTTGGGGTCGAGTATCAATCTTATTTAAATCATGACACAGCCTTCAAGGGATGCAGGTGAAGCCCCCCTTCACATATCTATATTATATTTATTTACTGTGTGATGATAACCAACCATTTTATTAACTTCTACATCACTGCAGATGACTCATGTTCCAATGTCAGTAATCAAGCAGTGAGAAACAATCGGACGACAGTGTGCAAGTTTGTGCAGGATTCAGTACAACAATACTAACTGTGGTTCCCAGAGAGAAATGTGGCAAACAGAAAAGTCAAGGCCTCCTGGAAAGATCTTCCTGGTTTTCTGCCACAGGGGAGGAATTTACCCCGACAAGATTCAGCACATCACCCCAGACACAGATAGATACGAGAGGACAGGGAAGCGAAAAACAGGGAGGGATAAATAGGAAGGGAAGGTATGAGAAGAGGAGGAATGAGAGGAGGAGGAGGGAGGGAGAGAAAGAGAGAGAGAGAGAGAGAGAGGAGGAATTCCTGCATGTAGAGACTGGCAGCAGAGCTCTTCACCACTAAGTTACACTCACTGATAAAGCATGTTTGCCGAATGAATAATCAGTAATCTGCAGCTAAAGACTACTTGAGCACAATCTAACCAACGTTTTCTTACAGTGATACATTTTCACATCTTAGATTGACATGAAATGTTCAGCTGTTTGCTGGAAAAGGACTTTTGTCTGCACTATTTTGCATCTAAACTGGTCATAAAGAAAAACTAGTCACAACAGACAACATGTAGTATGTCAGCAATATATTTTCAGATGTGTTTTCCAGACTTGAGTTAGACTTCCCTTAGGCTTACGTGCAGATGTGAGTCAAATATTATTAACCGATAACATTAATTAAGTGGTGACTGGGTGAGACCGATGATGAAATACTGCTGATGAATGAAATATTGCTCTAAGCGTTACTAATGTAGCTGTAACTGTGTGAAAACAAGATAACTTTGGTGCCATCGTGTCTACAGTGAGTGCTAGTTTCATTTAGAAACATAAAATATAGTTTGTGAGTGAACTTGTATTGTAATATATGTATTTTCTCTTGTTGTTGTTTCAACTATAGTTTTCCCCTTTTACTGAAGTGTTCACTACGGAAGCCCAAAGCGGCCATGCGTTCATACATTTTATTTCCTCTGATTTCTCGTAATAACGAGTTAATTTCATTTGTTAACGGGATAATTTTCTCGAGATCTTGAAATAAGGAAACTTTGTTTTCCGAGATAACGGAAGGATAGTTTAGTATATTAAATCACTGCAGGAAACATCATTCAGTGTAGTAATGGCAAAAGGACTAGGAGTACATATCGATCAGCACGTCACATCCATCAGTCAGCATCACGTCAGCATGGCATGACGTCACGTGTGATGGAAATCTCAGGACTATCACATGTGATTCATCATCTTCAGATCTCGAATTAACTGTGTCGTCGTTGTCTCTGGAAAATCGACTTTGTTATTTCAAGATAATGACATAAATAACTCGAGATCTCGAGAAAACAAATTAAATTAATTCATAAATGAAGAAAATGGAGGAAATAAAATGCATTAATATATGAATGCATGTCTGCTTAGGGCTTCCGTAGTTAACCACAGCAGCAATAATTCATTTTTTTCCCTCATTAGGCTGCTTTAAAGAAAGAAATATTCATATCTGCAAGAGGCAACATTTTTATTTACCATAAATTCAAAATGTTGTTATTAATAATTTTGGAAACACATTTGTTGCCATACACTTATTGGTTATTTTTCAATTATATCAATTTTCAAATTAATTAACATAAAAAAAATATTTTTAGAAAATACTTCTTATTGTATATATTGTTACACACGCTGGGACAGTATTATGAAACTCCAGTCTCCATTTATGATGTTTATGTTGCTGTTTCTTTTTTGCTAAGTGGTCAGACATGATGTCTGCTCAGGCAGACAAAGGTTGGTTCGGGGAAAGGGGGTGGCACGACGGCGGCGGAGGGGCGGGGCGGTTCCTCCACACCGGGCGGTGTCTGCTGATGAAAACGGGACAGAGGAGCAGTGAGAGGCCGACAGAGGGATACAGTTTCCCCCCTCGTGTGATATTACTGAATATAGCAGCAGCGGACTTCAGGTAAAAAGAAGGAGCGTTTCTTTCTTTGGGCGTTTTCTCGTGGCTGAGGTGGAGAAGTCTGTGTGAGGCTGACTGAGGAGCAGAACACAGGATTTCTAAGTCACTGCGGCACAGCTGGTGCTCACCCATTCACCAAGAGATACATACAGCTCACCTCAGGGTATGTTTGAGTCAGATATATAATAATATCAGCTAGAAATGTGCAGTGTTATGCAGCTTTTATTCAAAAGATAGTTTAGACACTGAAAATGCACAAAAAAAAATCCAGTTAATATGATTTAATGTTAGTCACATGTACCATTTTATTAATATTTGTCAATATGTTATAAATACTGCTTGACTGTTTTTAAATTGGTAACATGTTGGCTGATTTACTGTGGAGAATTCAGTCTAACATGAGCCAATGGACCATCTATCTAAAAGTAAAAAATTTGATTTATTGTGCAAAGAAATGGTAATTTATTCCTTGCAGCCTATTATATAAAATACTACATGACCACTTAAGGTTGAGTATGATATAATATGGTTGTTTTCAAATACATATAGTTGGCGTAAGGTTGTATTTCTTTCTTAATTTATATCCTAATAGAATAATAGTGTGACAGACAGACAGACAGAGCAGGAGCCATGTGTCAGGATGAATGGTGACATGAACTGCGTTGTCATGCTAAACACAGATATCTGTGTGTGTGTGTGTGTGTGTGTGTGTGTGTGTGTGTGTGTGTGTGTGTGTGTGTGAGAGGGTCCACTGGGACTCCTTCAGTCATGTGCATCACTGGATGATGAATGAATCCTCACAATCTCAATCTGGAGGGCCGTCTCATTGAGTCCATGTTAGATCAACCAGGGACGACTGGATTTTAACATTTCAACTGAAATTTGTGAACTTTATTAGCTGCTTTAGTTCCCAAACATATGATATATGATTATGTAATGTTGTTTTGTAACACATTTATGCGGTTTCATGATTAACATTGGCACAAACAGACCTCTAATCAACCTCTGCTTTATGAAACGTACCCATAAATCATAGCAAAGGACAAACCCTCACAGCCCTTCAACATAAAAGTCCGTTCTTCCTGAAGCAGTGACATCTGGTGGCAGTGAAATATATATTTTTGACTGTAATTCAAACAATTCTGCATGAACATCATGTCTTTTAAAGATTGCAAACATAGCTTGAGTTTAATGCATTTACTGAAACGCCATTCTCTCCAGTTTGGTATATCAGTAACTGATATTGTGAGAAGATATCATGAGAAGGACTCTATATATGTTGTATATGCATGCCTGTTTTGCATCTACAGTCATCCATTCATTATTCAAATCGCCTCGGGAGTGTGTGACCGACATTAAATAACAAACACTGTCGTTATTTTCTTTGGAGGGTCTCAAACAAACTTGGAGACACCTGTGATTACCTGCCTGCATCTGTAGTCTATATCGTTGTGTTCGTGTTTGTCTGGCTGGCTATGCAACCACTGCATTTGCATGTTTGCATTGAGATGCAGCATATTTGTTTATTAGCCCATGCTGTAACATGATCAGCCACTCAGAGAGGAATACTAATTGGAATGGAGTGGACTGTGATGTGGAAACAAGATCCGAATCAAAACAGAGGGTCAAAAGCAACAAGTGGAGAGGATTTTATAGTCAAAGTCTTTTTAAAGACTAAAAAACACGATTGATTTCTCTAAGTTTGATCTGGATTTCTCATTAAATCAGATCTTTTGAGTGATATCTAAACTCAAATTTGCATTGAGAGGATCGAGTTTCTTTGTCTATGATATTTGGAGCCAGATGTCACATCTAATTTTTATAACGCTTGACTTGTCTGAATGGCTTTGGCCTCCTAGCTTTGTATTGATTGCTCGTGGATGTAATACATCAAGTTGCCGTATCGTCTTGTCTCAGCGAGCAGGGCTCCGCTCTCTGCAGCAGTGAGCTCTCTCAAACTAAATCACACACAGCACATGCTAATCTCACTATCGCTTAGTACTTGTACTGTGTATCTACACCAGCATTTTCTATGATATTATATGATTATTGTGTGATAGATTAAGCTGCAAAGCTACTACAAAACTCTGTTACTGAGAAGATCTGCATGCTAAAACATATATTCACCTACCTTGTGTCATTAGTTTATTTGGTGCTATTAAAGGGTCAGCAAGTGTAAATTACAAAATCATTTTGGCCTGCTACAAATGAGGTGAACTTAATTATGGACAGAGAGTTGGTGCTTATATTTTCACAGAAACTAATAGACATTGGACAGCGAGGCATGTGTATGACACCGGAGTACCCAGAGAGAACCCACACAGATACGAGGAGAACATGTAAACTCCACACAGAAAGACCCCAGCCGAGGTTCGAACCATGTGTGAGGTGACAGTGCTAACCACTGCACCACCGTGCCAATCTCTATGGTTTGTTATAATGGATACAATCATTGTGATTGTCATTTGCAAGTTGAAAAGTATGATTTTTTTAGGATTTGGTTGAACGGATCCTCTAACCTTTTAGCCATTGTGGATCAAATCATATCTATTTTTGTTCTACAGAGATGTATCACGTATCTACAATATAATAGTTATCTACATAAGCTCTTATGCTAACCTTTTACCCTCCATTACAGAATCATATTACATCAAAGACAATCTACATAAATCTGTTAGATATCATACGAGTCTCGAGGCTGATGTAACTGTAATGGCTCTTTGTGTAATAGATCACGCTACTATCTGTTTTCCTGGCTCAGTTAACAGAGCTGTAGTACGGCTCCAGGCTGATCCGAGCTTTTAACAATTAATAGACGAATAACGAAAACACGCCATGCTATCGGATTTCATAGAGCAAGCTAATATAGCCTCGAGCCATCCTGCTTAACAAATCTGTTTTTGTTGTGCCCAAGTTATAAAAAAATGAATCAATAAAGCTCAGCTGAATCTTCAAAAACTAGACCTGTTCTGATACAAATAGCGGTATCGGAAATGCCTCTTATGCAGCCTAAATGTGGTATTGTTTATTGGGTAGTATATGAGTCTGTTCACCAATCTGATAACATCATTTATTAGCCACTAAATGTGGCAGCGTCCCATTTGCCTTTTTTTCCCAGCGTGGCGAAGTCATGACCTGTCCTACTCTGACTCTGATTGCCACCCTGATATTCACACTCTCAACCTAACCAAGACAAAAGCCAGTGAAGGCAATAAGCACCAGCTAATGAGAGCCAGATTAGTAGCTGTGCTACTATTTAGGCAGCTACTGTTTAAGGGCTGTGAAGAAGAAGATCCTCAGTAAAGTTAAGTTATCCAGAGCTAGCTAAATGTCAGCAAGTTGAGTGACTACCAAACTGGATAATAAGACAGAAAGAAGAATTGTTGGTGTTTTATAAAGGCTTTAACCTGAGTCGATGATGATGCTGTCAGAAAATACTCAAGAAATCATCAATAGGCTATTTGAATATATGATCTATCAAAGCGAGATCATGTAACTATTACACAGAGAAATAAAAGTCTTCTTCTTGCCTGGTCTGGTATGACCTCTAGCTCATGGTGGCTCATGACTCTTTCCTACTTGAGCTAAGTTACGCTAAGTTTGAGCATTTTTAGTAACCACATTAATGTCATGTGCGGCCACAGTAGCTGCTGTTCAGCAGAAGTTACACAGTGTCACTTTAATGAATGCACTTTTCAGGCAGATGCTCCTCCACAGCATGCAAAGCGGCACCAATATTATACAATTATGAAAAGCAGCGGCGTAGTCACTAGATACAGGAACTCAAAACATCAACTAGTTTATCCTGATGTCTGAGATTAGGAAACAGGCTATCGATTATCTCGACTCTGGTTGGCCTTTTCATAAATGGAAGAGTTTGTATAAAATAGTACATGTAGTTATTCCCGTGAAGTGTACGATGTGTGTATTCCCCGCAGCTAACAGCAGCATCTGTGTTATTTTCTGTTTCACAGGTGTCAATATGTCAACACCGATCAGCGCTGAGGAGATGGAGGAGATCAGGGAGGGCTTCCAGAAAGTGGGTGAGTATTAAAAAAATGTGTGTTTGCAGATGAGGATGAGGATGATATATTAGTATATCATATTTGAAGTGGAGTGAAGCAGCTGACAGACACATGTTCTTATACACTGTGTGTGCTCCAGCTGACGGACAGATGTTTTTCCTGGGATTTCACATGCTGCATGATAATCCTCAGCAACCTTGCAGTCAGTAAACTGACTTTTGTATGTAAAATCAGTGGAGCTAGGACTTCCTCTAGGATCCCTCTGTTGTAAGCAAATATGGATACATGGAAATTTGACAAGCAGAGATGCAAACGCTGACTAGACTCCTGTAAAAATGTACAAATGTAAAACTTGTCACGCAGATACTGACTGAATCTGATAGTGTTGTATGCTTGACCTTTGCTTTTTTCTCTCCCTCCTGCCCCCCCGGGGTCTCTTGTGTCCACCCCACTCCTCTAGACTTGGATGGTAATGGGTACATCACTGCCTCTGAACTCGGTAACCTCTTCAACGAGGTGCGCCGTCCTTTGCCCGGGTACCAGATCAGAGAACTCCTTCAGAAGCTGGACAGAGACAACGACAGCCGCATCAGCCTTGAAGAGTTCACGGCTGTAGGTAACACTAACTAACTAACTAACTAACTAACCAACCAACCAACCAACCAACCAACCAACCAACCAACCAACCAACCTATTCACGAATTCACAGTTTACTAACCAGTTAAACTAAATAAATGATGACTGATTTAACCGACTGATTAACTGGCTGACTAACCATATTATATAGATATTAACCAGTATCTTACCACAGTTTGATGACTCTTAGCTTCAGTGTGTGTTTTTGTGTGCACGTTCAGATTTTCCAGGACTTGAAGAATGACCGCATGGCCCAAGGTTTCAGGAAAGCTCTTAACAAGAAAGAAGGCATCGTAGCCATCGGGGGCACCAGCGAGATCTCTAGTGAAGGAACTCAACATTCAATCTCTGGTTAGTGAAGCTGCATAACTTACAGTAATAATAATACCTATAAAATGATATGTCCACTGTAATCAATGCCACCAAGTCAACACGGTATCCATGACAGCAGGGACATGACATCTGACTCGACTGTATTTCAGAGCAGGAGCGCTTTGCTTTCGCCAACTATATCAACTCTTCTTTGGACAAGGATCCAGACTGTCAGCACGTCCTGCCCATCAACCCCAGCACCGAAGCTCTGTTTAAAGCGTTGGCTGACGGCGTCGTGCTTTGGTAAACCACCAGCAACATCAGTTTACGTTTAACTTCACCGCTCCTGATCCGTTCTGAGTTTTTAAGCATTGCATGTGTTTTTGCAGTAAACTCATCAACCTCTCTGTCCCTGACACCATCGATGAGAGAACCATCAATAAAAAGAAACTCACGGCTTTCACAACACAGGTTAGTTTCGATCAACAGTTTGCTTTCATTTGATCTTCATAAACAATTTCCTCCTGACTTTGCGTCTCCATTTTTTTACCCCCAACAGGAGAATCTGAACTTGGCTCTGAATTCAGCCTCGGCCATCGGCTGCCAAGTTGTCAATATCGGAGCTCAAGATCTGAAGGAGGGAAAACCTCACCTGGTGCTTGGACTCCTCTGGCAGATTATCAAGATAGGACTGTTCGCTGATATAGAGCTGAGCCGCAATGAAGGTATGTACACACACACACACACACACACACACACACACAGACCTGTCTGTGAATACAAAACTAAATGTATCTACAGATGTGGCTCAGACAGACAGTCTCTCTTGCACAAACATGTTTGCTTTTATTCAAATCAGAGTCATGCTTTTGTTTCCGTGAACAGCTATAGCAGCGCTGCTTGAGGAAGGAGAGAGTCTGGAAGAGTTGATGAAACTCAGTCCTGAGGAGCTGCTGCTGCGCTGGGCCAATTTCCATTTAAAGAAAGTCGGCATGTCTATATCAAACTTTTCCAGTGATATTAAGGTACAGATATGTCAACTCTTGTGCTGTATTACTACAGTAATTTCACTGTTAAACTCATACAGGGTCTTGCCTGTGTCAAACAGTGTGTTCATCATGTTTCACTGAGTGTCCATCTGTTTCTGTGCAGGACTCCAAGGCGTACTTCCACCTGCTTGAGCAGATCGCTCCAGACGGCACCAAAGAGGACGTTCCACGGGTTGACGTTGACATGACGGGTCTTTATGTAAGTTCAAAAAGCATATTTAATGATAGATTTTACTGTAGGTTTATTCAGTATTATGAGCCAGACACTTAAGTCAGTAATGGATCAACATACTCACACACTGGTGTGTCAGTTAAGCTGTGTGAGTCCAGTCTAAACTCAGCTGATGCTATCAGATGATGACTTCCTGTTGACGTCTTGATTCCTGCAGGGTTATTTTAGGATTGTGATATCATTCTGACTCTGAACATTAAGTCTGTTTTTTTAAAATCTCAGCAGAGCTTAAATCTGGCTACTATTTTTCATATGATGGACACAAGTTGTTTGCTGCAAAGTTGCTTCAAGCGACAGAGTAATTAAGTCTAGGTTTGTCATTATTTTACACGTCATAATCATTGTCTTTGTTGTTGTTGTTGTCTTCCATGAAATATTGCCTTTTCATGGGGGCAACATCCAGCCAATCACATGCCGATATAGTGTTTATTACTCATATTTTGTCATATTTTGTATTTTATCACTGCTCGTACCGGAAATACAGATGATTTCCTAATTGCATACATAAATGCTACAGCTGCTTCCCCGACACAACATGAATCTGTGTTGGTTTGTTTGTCTGTGTGTCACCAGGAGAAGGATCTTTCCAAGAGAGCAGAGTGTATGCTCAAACAGGCCGACCGCCTCGGCTGCAGACAGTTTGTAACCGCCACTGATGTCGTGTGTGGAAACGCGAAGCTCAACATGGCCTTTGTGGCCACGCTCTTCAACAAACACCCGGCTCTCACCAAACCAGAGAACCAAGACTGGAATCTGGAGAGTAAGCGCGGATGAATGTTCCTCCCTCTCTCATACACCTTCATGTGTCATCCCGTGTCTATCAGGCTTACCTCTTTGTTTTATTGTCTCTCTCCAGGTGAGACCAGAGAGGAGAGGACTTTCAGGAACTGGATGAACTCTCTTGGAGTCAGTCCACATGTTCATCACATCTATGGGTCAGTACAGTATCTCTCCCGCTTGCTGGTTGTTGCTACACTGATGCACAAAATCACTGTTTAAATACATGCGTGTGTATCTGGTGCAGCGATCTGCAGGACGCCCTGGTGATTCTACAGCTTTATGAGAAGATTAAGGTGCCAGTGGACTGGGACAACAAAGTCAACCACCCTCCCTTTAAGGGAGTCGGAGGAGGACACTTAAAAAAGGTAAATGTACATACTGCTCTCCAAACTGCTACGCTCTGTGTCCTCAACTACAACTGAATTTACCATAAAATAAACTAACTGTGTGTACGACAGATGGAAAACTGCACCTACGCTGTGGACCTGGGGAAGAACAGCGCTGGTTTTTCCCTGGTGGGAATTGGCGGACAGGACCTCTACGATGGAAACGCAACTCTAACTCTGGCACTGGTGTGGCAGCTGATGAGGAGGTAACTCACACTTTATAATGAACTTCATCATTTGGTTATTCTGAGAGAAAATGACCATAAACAAGCAAAGGCAGCATCTTTTAGCCCAACAGACTCTGGATGTTTGAGTTGCTGTACAGCCCAGAGCAGGTAGAGGGCACTGTTCTCTCAGCACACACACTCCTGTTTATTCTGGTGAAGCCAGGAATACATCAGGGAAGGAGAGTCTATTTGAGACTGAAAGCAGCGGGGTTTATAGGAAATATAGTATTGATTTAGCAAAATATTAGACATATTGTAACATTAGAACTTTAAGTATTGGCTGGCGGAGACAGAGGTTTCGATTATTTACAGTAATTACAGAAAGGTATTTTGTTGCACCTTAAAATAATCTCTGTTAAACTCTCTAAGCTCCATACTGCACTGCACTGCATACTGCAGAATATGATAGTTTTTTATTTTAAGTCTTAAAATCTATTTGCAGGTACACTTTAAATGTTCTGGAAGACCTTGGACACGGAGAAGTTGCAGGAGATGATTTGATCATTTCATGGGTCAACAAGACTTTGGCTGAGGCTGGCAAGAGTTCCTCTATCAAAAGCTTTAAGGTGAGTTGAACCATCATGTGTGCATTTTGATCTTCTCTCTGCAAAAAAAGGGTCAAATCTTTGTACACATGTGTGATGTGTGTATGTGTGTGTATTCCTCTGTTCAGGACAAATCAATCGCTACCAGTATTCCAGTCCTGGACCTGATCGATTCCATTCAGCCGCAGAGCGTGAACTTTGATCTGGTTAAAACAGAGAATCTGTCAGACGAAGACAAACTGGACAATGCCAAGTAATCACCTTCCTGCTTGTCTCTGTGTTTATCTATAGTCAGCATTATATTTGTATGTTTTGGGACACTGACAGCCCAAAAACTGTTTTGCACGCACATAAATGATATTTTGTAGAGAACTGAACCTAACAGTGTGCCACTAAGGAAACACTAAAAGAATATTAATTGTTAAAAGTTATTATTGAAAGTTTTACTCCGTACTTACTGCAGGATCTTTGCATGACAATAATGTCCTGACAAAATGTAATTTATGTGCATGCAAAAAGTCTTTTTACCTGTCAACATGTCCCATTACAATCTCAGGGACTCAGGACACAAATGTAAATCCACATTTTAGCCGCTAAAACATTAATTAAACAGCTTTGTAGATATTTTCAGAGCCTGAGGAACTATGATTTAAGAAGCCTTCAGTAATGTAGATAATCTGCTGCATAAACAAGTAACTGTCACAGATATAATATGTTGCCATAGTGATCCTAACGATGACCCTGTCCTGCACCAGGTATGCCATTTCCATGGCGAGGAAGATCGGGGCGAAAGTTTACGCGCTGCCTGAGGACTTGGTGGAGGTCAACCAAAAAATGGTGATGACCATCTTTGCCTGCCTGATGGGAAGAGGCATGAAGAAGGCGTAAAGGAGACACAGATACACTCTTACACACACACACACACACGTTGACTGACTGTCTTTGAAAGTTTGATTGGATGAGACCTGAAGACGGTGAACATTTTGTCCTGTTCTTTTAAGCGGTCATTCAGCGTTAGTGTCACTTTATTCATCTATTCTGCATTCAGATGTTAGAAAACAGTAACAGAGAAGGACAGGGACAGTTTGCAGTGAAGTAAGACTTCTATAACAGCTCTACATGATAAATATTTGGGGTTTTGGGTTTTTTCTGGATCTCAGTTCTTTTTTTGGGGGGGGTCACTTTTTGTGATTAGCAGTGTCACATTAAGAAAGACTCAACTTCCCATATTGCCCATAGATGAATACAATGTCCAGTCCAGGGTCTGCCCAGTGCATACTGGGACAGACTGCTGCCTGTCTGTGACCCTGACAAGGAGTAAGGAAGCCTGTCGAGAAAATAAATGAATAAAAGGTTTTGTAGTTTTTTTAAATAGGGTTTTGTTTCTTTACATGTAAAGGCTGTGATACATGGGAAACATTTAAAGACAATGAACTACATCTACCATGAACATCAAGCAAATATTCAGGGGAGTCTTACGTCTTCATTCGTGCTTAATTTGCCAATGACAAACTCAACATCTTCCCAGCTATATTGCCTCAGTTTCCCATGTGTCACTGCCTTGTGATATACCAACTTAGTCCTGCTGTATCTTCTAATGTGCCAGCCAAGTATGAGCATTTATTGTACTTAAGCCATAATATAATATTCTTAACTGAATACCGTTTGGCCTTTTTTTTTTTAAATATATGACCAAAGCTGTGCTAGATTTTAGGCAGTTTATGTCATCACACTAGAAACTATAAAACTAAATACCTTTATTTGTTTGTTTGACTCACTCATTATGTAATTAAGGTATTTTTAATGAGATTTTAAGGGATTAATTATGAGATAGATTAATGTTATACATGTATACCGTTTTATAAGCAACAAATTCAGGTATTTTTTATGGTGCAAGGGATTTAACACCTTAATTTATGCAGGAAATACATTAAAATCCCCAATGTATCCATTATTATCCATTCACAATTCTGGTGTATTAAATATCTGAATATTGCATAAGAATCCCTTAAAATGTCATTTATTTGTGCCTGAAAATATTTCCCAGTGATTCCCAGACTATTTGTACAGGAACACTGTATTTTAAACAATGTCAAAGAGCTTCAACTCTCGTTTTTCTGTTGCTGATATAACAGTCTTGACTCATATATGGTGGTACAAGACATCCTCTGACAAATTCCTTGTCCTGTGTTAGTCTAAGACGTGAATACACTTAGTTTTGAAATGGATATAGGTTATCCGGTTTCGCTGCTGCTGATCTTAACATTCCACTGTCAATATGTTTTCTTCTTTTATCCCAAATGTTTCTCTGTAAAGCGTTTTCCAATCAACTGTTTATCTTTGTCGGCAGTTTTGCTTTACATGATAGCAATACTTCCAAAATGTAGTGTGTGCAAGCAGGTGAATAATGTTAAATAAAAGCATTTTTCGGTATATTGTTTGAACTCTGTTCTCTGTTTGTTTCTTTTCTTTTTCTGTCCCATGCTCTATATAACAACGTGTCTGCCTTTCTTGTCATCCTGCAGTTATTTGCTCATCGTTTACAGATTCCATCTCATGATTATATTAGAGTAATTTAGGGAAGCCTCTCTTCAAAATACATATATGTAAATAGTCATAGTCAATAGACCAGTGTAATTAGAATGTTCAACCTTTAATTAACCTAACCTAAATTAAACTATTTTAGCCATTGGGTGCACTAATAAGCTGTAAACACAACACTAACAGAACATATAATCACCATATAAAGTTAATGTGGCAAATGTGTTAGCAAACTGTTGCTAATTTACATATCACACAGACACAGAGCAATATTAGCATTCATTTGGAGCTTTGTCTCTGGCCTCCTGATAATTATTCAATTAAAGTTCAAGATTCAGTCTCCTTTAAGACCATCCACCAAATCTTAGGGGAAATATCTTGACAGTTTAATAGCTAAATGCTCCATTATGTTTACTACACTGCACTAACTTTGCTGGGCAGTTGGTGGTGAGCAGGTATGTAGTGGATTTATTAGAGAATGAATTGATGAGAGCAGTAAGAGAGGGCCGTTAAATTGTCCATTAGGATTACAGCCTGTTTCGTGGCTGCCAGCTGAGCCACTCTTACTCTATGCTGGACTAAATTCAAAACTTGTTGTCCCCGTTAGTCACTTTGACACAAAAACACAAAAATACTGAAGTTACCCTTTAAATCATGGCCAATAAAACCAAAACAATGAGCTGAAAGACCATAAATTAATCGAGAGGGCTGAGGTAAATTGGGTAGGCAACACGTTTCACATCACAGTCACTTTTGCGAGCTTTAATATGAAATGATTGATTAGTGCATTAGTCCATAACGGCTCATCTTGAAGGATACTTTTGTAGTTAGGATAGGACGAAACAATACAAGAGAATAAATGGTACAGGGCACTTATGCTAATGCAGTGCAGTTGCCGGGTTGTTACTATGTCAACACTGTGGTTGTTATGTCATCATGATGGTATGGATAATTGTAATCAGTGTTGAGAGGCAGCTGCTAAGCTTGCTGGATGCGCCAACACATCATGCATGACGATCAGTCCAAAAGCAATGACTTGCTATTACTCTGCACATACTTTAATATTTAATTTTTTATACAAACAATTTATTCCTCTGCTCTTTCCGGATCAAAATCCAGTTTCTGAGATAAAAGTAGCTCACGATTCACGAGTGCAGGTGTGTGTGCATGAAAACACTTGTCTCTCAGTAATCAGGAGAATATACGCGCACAAAGACACACTTGGAGTTTAGAGGCCACTTCAAACAAGGTTCTTGAATTCAGATGAGCCTGTGGATGAAAAGGATCACACACACACACACACACACACACACACACACACACACACACACACACACACCCACACACACACACACACACTCACACACACTCACACACAATTTGCAATTTAAATTATGCTTTTGTCAAGTGCCATGTGATCATTCCTTTGATCGGTTACATTTGTTCACTCCATCCATCCATCCATCCATCCATCCATCCATCCCTTCATATGAGTACCTGTCTGTCCTTCGTGATTGATGTCTCGTGAATCAGAGTTGGAACTAAACTGATGGATGGATGTTGAGAATCAGACAAATTTATCAGGTTTGTTGACTTGGAACATTTTTTCTGTCGTTTCCTCTTACGATCTGTTGTCATAACTACTATACAGCTTGTTGCTATGCCATCTGGTTTCCGTGGCGATGCGTGATACAGGATGACCTCGTACCGGATGACCTTCCTTTTCTGACTGTCAGTCCATCATTCTATGTGTGTGTGCTGGTTAGGGAGTTGTGTGTGTGTGTGTGTGTTTGGCAGTCTGCGTGTTTGCATGTCTCTCTAATGTGAGCATGTATTGTAGCTTGCATTTTAATGTGTGTATGTGTGTGTGTTAGGACTGTGTCATGTGTCCATCTGTGTTTGTGTTTATAATGAATTGAGTCTTGTCATGGTGTGTGTGCAGTATGACAGGTACAGTGCAGGATTCACACAGGCTGTCTGTGAAAACGTGGACGGAGGAGGAGAGTGACCGAGCTGACAGCACACTGAGCAGGTACACACACACACACACACATATGCACACACACACTCTCACACACGTGTATGGTGCTCATATCTGTACACAGGATTACAGTAAAAGTCATTCAGTCTTAGTAGAACATTGACTTTATTTCATTATGAGACTGGCAGTAGGTCAATATTTTTTTTACTTTGCATAATTCAGTTTTGTTTAGATACTTGCTATATAGTTTGGAGTATTAATATTTTGTATTTAAAGCTGCACTAATCAATATTTTTATTTATATTTTAATATTGAGAAGTGTTGCCAGGTTTACTATATCAGCTTTATAGGATGATATTCGCAACTTGTTGAGCTGTGGACAAAAATATTTTATGATATTACATTTACACATTTTCTGCCTTCCTATGTATTTGTGATGTGTGTGTGTGTGTGTGTGTGTGTGTGGATTTATGCGTGTAGAGCACAGTCGATGTGTGATGACACCTCTTCAGAGCTTCAGAGAATGGCAGCCATTGACAGAAGGGATATTAATTCCCAGAACTCCTTACGTGGAGGACAAGGTGCTCTGTCCAGGTATGACAGTTCATAAATAATCAAATATAATTAATGATAATGAAAAACATGTATTCAGACCAGGTTTATTTCCAGAGTGCAACAATGTTAAAGGTCCAGTGTGTGAGATTTAAGAGATCTATTTACAGAATATGGCGAAGGTGGAATATAATATTTATAACTATGTTTGCATTAGTGTTTAATGGCTTTGTTGGTTGGTTTTGTTACCTTAGAATGAGCCTTTTATATCTACAGACGCTTTGGGTCCTCTTCTATGGAGACTGCTATGCTGAGCTGTTTTCTGCAGTTGCATATAAAGGACAAACCAAACACTAGCTCAAGGTGGTTGCAATCTGCAGTCTCACCACTAGATGTCTCTAAATCCTACACACTGGTCCTTTAATTATTGGAGATAAAAAGGTTAACCACTGGCACCCTATATTCCAAATCATGTCTACCTGTCTTCAGGTTAGTTAGTATGGTGATGACTCTGCGAGAATGGGCGCAGAAGAGTTTGACTGAGGAGACGGAGCGACCCGACTCGTTCTTGGAACGTTTCAGAGGCCCCGCCCACGCTGACATGCAAGCCCCGCCCAGCAGGTTCAGCCACAGCCACAATGGCTCTGACGCAGAAAATGAAATCAGACGCTCCAGACGCAAGTAAGAAAGCAGAAAACGGACAAAACACGTTCACATTAAAGCATCAGCTGACACTAAATCTTTCTGTTTTCTGACCCTCTCTGTCAGGAGGAGGAGGTGTACTGTCGTGGTCTTGTCACCTTCTGATGATGCATACTACCATTGGCTAATGGTGATTGGTGCTGCTGTTTTTTATAACTGGACTCTACTAGTTGTCAGGTTGGGAACTATTACCGTGTATAACAATACTAGTGTCAGATACTTCTTATTGCACAGTATGGCAAGCGCCAACTCTGATACCAATGGGCTGAGATTCCTGCCTAAAACATACATACATTTAAAGCTGCAATGATTCATATTTTTGTAACAAAATGACTATGTGAATGTGAAAGAAATTGCCCGTAATCGCCTTTACTGTTTTGGCTCAGTTTTAATGGTTTTATCAACCCAGTTTCCAGCAGCAAAGCTGTTTTCAACCCACCTGCCCACCACCAAACAGACAGCAGAGAGACAAAATTAGCAACTAACTGGTGAACATGGAGTGAAAGTGAAGGTAAAAACATGAAAGTAGAGCATTTAGCAGCTAGAGAGGCAGATATTCCCCCTGAGGAATTGGTAGAAACCCAAAACAAAACTAAAAGGAAAGAGACTTGACTATTGCACATATAATGTATACTGTATATAATGCTATGCAATACTAATGTTCCTCCATTTCTTCTGGATTTGTAAATAGTCAACAGTTTGCCAACATTTTAGGGTGACAAAAATGTCATTGTTGTGGTTAGAACTTGTCTCAATGTGCCATGTGGTCAAAAAATGAATTATTATAGGTTTAATGGAACATAAAGTTGCCTTGTATCCTCTTGCGGTGCATATTCTTGCTAACTCTTGTCACTGATACTACAGTTACTACCACAACTACTACTTCAGTGACCAAAAGAGGGAACTGAGATTCCTATTCAAAAGAATGTCTCTGTGAATCTGTTTTTTGTAGGGCCTGCTTCGATGAGCTTCAAATGCGGAATGTGTTGGTGTGGCTGGTGCTGGATTACATCTGCGATGGAATCTATATCTTGGATATCGCTGTTCGTCTCCACACGGGTACTGAAAAAAATACTCAATGAATCAAGACTCAAATTTCCATTACTTTTGTCACCTGAAGACCTACATTCATTCATTTGTGTCTTTTATGTACGTATGTAAAGGTTTCTTGGATCAAGGCTTGATGGTGAAGGATGTGCAGCGTCTGAGAGAAACCTACGTTCGAACCTTACAGTGCAAACTTGACATTTGCTCCATCCTTCCAACCGATCTCCTGTACCTGACCGTTGGAATCAGCTACACTCCTCTTCTTCGATTCAACCGGCTGCTGCGCCTGCCACGCCTGTTTGAGTTGTTTGAACGCACAGAGACGAGAACGAGCTACCCCAACGCTTTCCGCATCTGTAAACTGGTTCTGTACATCCTGGTGATCATCCACTGGAATGCTTGTGGATACTACAGCTTCTCCAAGGTCCTGGGACTGGGCTCTGATTCTTGGGTTTATCCCAACGCATCCGATCCTGAGTTTGGTTCCCTGACTAGGAGTTACATCTACTGTCTGTACTGGTCCACTCTGACGCTGACCACCATTGGAGAGACACCTCCTCCTGTTAGAGATGAGGAATATTTGTTCCTGATATTTGACTTTCTGGTAAGTCCATAGCAACGGTTTAACCTTAACTCATATGATTGGACCTTGAATGATCCATAAACACCTTATACTGTTTGGATCCCAGTATTCCAGCATATAAACAAGGCTAATACTTTTAATTTCTGTCCTAGGTGGGTGTTCTGATTTTTGCCTCCATTGTGGGTAATGTCGGAGCTATGATCTCAAATATGAATGCTACGAGAGCAGCCTTTCAGGGCCGCGTCGACACCCTGAAACACTACATGCACTTCAGACATGTAAGCAAGGTGCTAGAGCAGCGCGTCATCCGCTGGTTTGACTACCTCTGGACCAATCAGAAGACAATAGATGAACAGGAAGTGCTGAGGAGCCTGCCCAATAAACTGAGAGCAGAGATTGCTATTAATGTTCACCTGGACACACTAAAGAAGGTAAAGCATCTCAAAGCGTATTAACTCCATGAATCCAATGTATTTGTGCATAGGTTTTTCAAGATTAAGATTAATTGTGTGTGTGTTTGTGGCCATAGGTGCGTATTTTCCAGGACTGCGAGGCAGGCCTCCTTGTAGAATTGGTATTAAAACTTCGACCGCAAGTTTTCAGTCCTGGAGACTACATCTGTAGAAAGGTCAGTATTACTTTCACTGGCACTGTTGAAGGATGTACTGCATTATCAGTTGCTACTGCAGCAGCATTGTTATGATGATCACATACACAGAAAAATGTTCTCCTGCTTCATACTTTGGTGTCCATAATGCTTGTACACTATTGTTTTTTCTTGGTTTCACCTGGTCAACTGCAGAAATCATATCTTTAGAGAATAGGGACTTTTAAATATATACTATAGTGATCCAAAGTCTGACTACTTACAGTAGTTTTTGAATATTTGCGATGCTCAATAAAGTCCTGCGGACATTAGACTAAAAAATTTGCATAGTTTTAGGGCCGTTCCTGAGCTTTAACTACTCCAGGCACAATCTCAAAACACATCAGCTATTGTCTGACAAAGATTTAGCCTCTATTGTTAGACTTCCTCTGCAGTCCAGTTAACAATTTCATTTGCGAAAATGACACACATTTTGGCTAATCTCTGTAAACAGATATCTGGACATTCATATCTGCAGATGCAGATACATTTTTTAAAAAAAAGCTAATAAATAGTTAAATTGTCATCAGACGACACCCAGTGGATTCCGAAATTACATTTTGGCCAAAATGTTCCGCCTTTTTGGCTCTCTGCATGGACTGTTTACATGAATGCAACAAAAGCACGCTCAAATATAAAACCAGATTTTGGCTTTCGATGCCAAAATCTTGGTCCACAGATTCTGCATTCATATTCAGGTAACGCTAACCCTAACCTCTAACTCTTGATGCAGTACCCCCTGGGTTTACTCGATAAAGCAACCCTTTAGATTCCCTAGCTTAAACTGATCGTCCATATATTTACATATCTATGTTGTTCACATAGAACCCTATCATTAAACGACAGCCAGGTTTATGACCGCTAGTACTCTAGTGGTACCCTAGTTAAAGGTGCCCTGTGAAGTTTTATTTGCATTCACTCACAGTGTTACTCACCAAAATGCCTATTGGGTATCCTCAAGGCCTTGCAAACACATTATTTCACATTATTTACAAGTTTGAGGTCTTCTTCTTCTTCCTTTCCTTCTTTGTGCATTGCTGCAACCGACTGTCATTACTGGCGAAGCGTGAAATTTGTTTTATACCACTGGCGTGCATGTATTTGAGTGCATGCAAAATACAAACAAAACATGCACCTAGTTGTAAAAAACATCCCTCCACAGCACCTCTTGTGGTCAAAAATCTTCAATTCCTCCAAGGCAGTATTGCTGTTAAAAGTACTGATTTATATTCTCTGTTTTTTTCCAAGGGAGATGTGGGTAAGGAGATGTACATAATTAAAGATGGCCAGCTGGCAGTGGTGGGTGAGGATGGAGTCACCCAGTTTGCTGTTCTGACCTCTGGAAGTTGCTTTGGAGAAATCAGCATCCTGAACATCAGCGGCAGCAAGATGGGTAACCGACGTACGGCGAACATTCGCAGTCTGGGATACTCAGACCTGTTCTGCCTTTCAAAACAAGACCTGATGGAGGCACTTCAGGAGTTCCCCCATGCCAGGGCCCAGCTGGAGCAGAGGGGGCGGGACATCCTGCAGAAGGAGGGGCTTCTGGAGGAAGTAAACGTGTCTGCGGGGGAGGAACTCGAGGAGAAGGTGGAAAGGCTGGAAACCAGTCTGGATCGACTACAGGTCAGTGCTATTGCTCACCTATAACTACTGCTGCTGTTGGTACCAGTGCTACAATCACAGTCATCACAGTAATTATTAAAAACCTTGTTTTTAGACGTGTTTGGCCCGTCTGCAGAGCGAGTTCAACTCCTCCCAGCTTCGACTGAAACAGCGAATCACAAGCCTCGAGCACAACATCCCCACAGTCGCCACAGGCAGCGGCTTCCTGTCAGACGCTGACGGCAACGAGAGTGTTTCTGGCGGTGACGGCGTGCGCAGTGAAATCAACATCAGGCTCTGAAGCAAAATACACAAAATACCTGTCATGATACTTTTATTTATTCATAAAAATCACCAACACCACCTCGTATTGTTTAATGTCCACTGACTGATATTTAAAATGTGTTTGTTCTTTATTTTGAAGCCGTGTTAACGTCTGTTTGTTCTTTAACTTTTTAAAACTTTCTGCCTCTTACAGTTTTACAGTTTTTAAAGACATTTATATGACTTTATATAAGAAACTAATTAAAAGGCTGCAGACAATCAACTTAGAATACAATAAAAAATATCAATAACACAATGAACCAATACTTTGGCTGAAGAAGAAGTTTACACAGGTCTATCTTATCCAAAAAACTGTCCACTTGACTGAACAGGTGTCCTCAATTATGCCTTTTTCCAGGAGGGGGCGTAATATCTCTCTCTGAATATGACTCTTCATAACAACACGTGTCCAGAGGAGAAGTTACATGAATAAAATCGACATTTGTTTTTTCATGTTGGCCAGTACTGACTACTGATGATTGTTTGCCTTATAGCCTTAATGAATGCAGTTGAAACAACAAAAGCAATTTCATTTTTTAGCACAGGTTACAATAATAAATGGACTTTACATAACTTTAATATGGAGGTTTTTGTTTTTCTTCCTTTGCTTTGAATCTTATTCTGTTTCATAAATGGTTTTTAAATGCTTTTTATTCCTTGTCAAACTTCTAAATTATTTCTTTACTTTATTATATATCAGCAGCTTTATTATTAAAATTATTTAATACTACACTGACACTGGCCATTTATTTTTAGCATGACCTTTTATTACCATGAAAGCCCATGTGAGTGTATGTGTGTGTGTGTGAGTGTGTGTACGTTAATTACCATGTTACGCCCCTCTGATGTGTCCACTGCATGCTCTGCAGCCATGTCGGTGAGTGACTTGGGACCAAAGTCCAACATCACATGACTGTAAGATTTCAGGAAGTGACTTTTGAGGAACGCGTGAGAAATCACTGTGTTAAAAGGTAGAAAGATACTGTTGTAGCTTCCTCGCTGCTTTTACTCTCACTTCTTTCTCTTTCTTTGTTTAATCTTCCTTGTTTTTTATCCTTTCCTGCTTCCTTTTGTGCTGAGCGCATGTTTCTTTCTTTTCCTTTTTCAGAAGTCTGTCGTCTTTCTCTCCTTATTTTCTCCTTTATCTTTCTGTCCCAGAAAGAAAGATTACAATGAAAGATGTTTTTTTCTGCTCCTCATTGAGGGTCATCTTATCTGAGTGTGTTTCATGTTGTGCACATGCAGTATATTGACTGTTACTGTGTGTGTGTGTGTGTGTGTGTGTGTGTGTGTGTGTGTTTCAGACATGGAGATCAGCTTTGTGTTGTTGTGCATGATGCTGGTAACCAGTGTGACACCAGCATCTGCTGCAGCACAGGTAAGACTGTTTGGAAAAGAGAATTGTTTCTCCTGCTGTTTTCTTATCTTGTCTTTATTGATGTTGGCACAGGTTCACAGAGTTATAGAAACATATAAAACATAACAAACAATATATAAAAAAATCAATATAGAGACATTTGGAAAGGGCGTTCAAAATAACACATATATCTTAAATGTTACATTTGTTTTTAACTTTCTGCTTCTGGAATGTATCAATAGTACAAAGATATATATCTTTAAATGATCCTGAACCTAATAAATAATAGTTTGCTTGCTAATTCCAATTAACATTATACGTTTCTGCATCAAAGGTAATAGGCTGGACACTGATCCACCTCAGTTGCAGCTATATTTATTTTTTTTGGTGCCATTTTGTGCTATTTAAGTCAAAGTCTGCAATTAAAGTTGTTCCATAATCCTCTGATCGGGTGATAAAGTGTTGCATGTAGTCAGATAGTACACTGCAAGCATGAGTATCAAAAACTATACATGAGCAGCAACACCTGTTTCTAGTTTTAATAAGGCCTCTGAATGCATAATACTCAACCTAGTGCTCTGATATACTGTATAAGTACATAAATATATTGTATATGAAATTGCAACATGTTCCCTGTAGCATTCTTTATAAAAATCCAGTGTGATCTCTCATTATCTATCTTACTTGAATCATTGAATCATAAACCATTTGTCCAACAGTGTCTGTACATGTGTATTCTAGCCAGGTGTCATAGAAAGTCTCCTCATGGCAACGATCCAGCGGCCCTGGCTCTGGGGCGTCTATGTCTTCACTGTTGGACTTCCCATCATTCTCTTCGTTAGCTTCATGTGGCCCGACAAGGTAGAGTGCACTTTGTTTGTATAAGTCTGAGACGACAAGTCAAGATACTTCTATTTAACATTTGTTTTGAATGTAAGATGCGAACCAGAGGGTGTAGCATGGAGTGCTACTTCTCTTTGTTCAGGGTGGAGTCTGTTCAGCTCAGGTGTCCAAACTCCAGAGTAGGTAAACAGCCCCAGACTTGAATGTTCCCACCACAATGTTTGACACTGTGACATCTTTCTCTCTTCTGTTCGTCTCCTCATACACCTTTCTGTTACTGCCATAGATCTCAAACTTGAAGTTATCAGTACATAGGACTTTTTCCAGTCGTCCACTGTGAAATGCTGGTATTAGGTGGTTTAGAAACTGCTACTTGTCCTCTGAGACCACTTCAACACAGCCTTCTTTGAACAGGACTTTTGCTGATTGGATTGTATCTGTGATGAAGCTGTTTTTCCATCTCTCTCAGGGAACTAAGCTTGATGTATAGATCCTCTGATGTGTGCTCACCTTTGGCCTACCTGATCATGGTTTGGATACAACTGATCCAGTTTCTGCAAAGTGTTTTAGAGATCCATGCACCCTCTTAGAAACCTTTAGGCTAGCGACGATTTGATGCAGAGAAAGCAGCTCTTTGCTTTGAAGAACAATTTGACCTTTGACACTTTTAGACTGTGTGTGTGTGTGTTTGTGTGTTATCCAGAAGTATAAGAAGTGTGATGCGTATCTATGGTCTTCAAGACAAATAGCGCAGCTACAGCACAAGAAGTGAAATCATCAAATAACGTGTGTGTATGTATGTTTTCTTGTAGAGGTTTGGACCCCCTGATCAAGAGTATTACTACAAGAAGTCTGATGATGCTCAACCAGATGATCTGGAGGTCCCACAGCGGACAGAATCAGTGGATATTAAAGGTAATATTTAATGATTCTTAATGACGGTGGTGATATCATTAACGGCAGCAGTTGTTTTAGCAGCTCTCTTCTCTCCTGTCCTCTGTTCAGGAGAGACCAACAGAGATGTAACGAGGAGGAGAGACACTCATGGTAACCAGAGGAAGTCTGATTTAAACCTGAAGGTGAGATTCATCAGAAAATGTGGAGGTGATAATGACTGATACTGTTCACATTTGAAAGAACTGATGTATCACGGAGAGGAAATGAGTACCTTCCAGCCGTCAAATGAAATGTAATTTGTGTGATGGAGTAGTCTGTATGACTGAAACGACTGGGTTTAAAGAAGGGCAGCTCATTTTATAAATAAGTCATGACCACCTTTTGAGAAATGTACTGGCACTGTTTTATCGAGCAAATGGCAAAGAAAAAGAACAAAAGGGTCCGAATCCAGGAAATGTTGAAGAGTTCATCCATCATCCTGCAAAACACTGGAATACTAATAAAACTGATTTGTAACATTTGCTCTCTTTGAGTTTTTTGCCATTTCTAGCTGACACGTCATCTTTAATCATCACCCCCTCGTGTTGCTCGATATTATATTAGAGGTCACAACCATTTAAGGCTCTTGATGTGTCACCTAATTAGCATATTGAATTTTCTGTTGGAACCATGCAGACCTTTTATTTCCGTGCTGATTTCATTGTCGCAGATCTTATTTTGATGATTTACAAAGTCCACTCTTGTTATAGTGCCCTTGAGCAGGTCCTTGATACTGTTGGTGACGACAATTGATTGTGTTGTGTTGTGTTGTGTGTGTGTGTGTGTGTGTGTGTGTGTGTGTGTGTCTGTGTGTAGGATCATTGATCAGTGCAGCGACCTCCGGAGGGAAGAGCACCACCAACACAATGTCGTGTTGATGACTCAACCACCCAGCAACGTCTGAGCACTGACTGTATTCTGTTTTTAATTATACAATTCCATTTAATTATTTATGCATATAAACTAAATACTCAAGTATTAAACGTATGTAATGTATTATAATGTAATATTTTCAGCGTGCACACGCTGCCAAAAGATATGAAATATGTTGGTTTGTTTCTCTATGAGTATTTCATTTGGAGTTGGAATAAAGGCATTCAGTTAGAGGTTAAAAAATACACAACAGTGTCTCGTCATGTCAGATCTGTCAGTTGGGTATGAAAATAGCGACTCCACCTTGAGTCATTTCTGTCTAATAAAAGCCAAACTTGGACACAAAACAGTTTTGTTTGTTTTCTCGTGAATACAGTCAGGATATGAGTGACCTCCACATATACACAATGACTGCAGTAGAATTAGAATTAGCTGCTTGTCTTTATTAAAAGACCAGCAGCCATTTTGACATGAAATAGTAAGGTCAGCGCAGGTGTTTCGAGTAATACTAATTAAGAACCTTAATTGGTATCATTGCAAACACCTGTGTTTAGGCTAATTTGCATGCTATCCTGGTATAATTGTATCGCCAGGTTTAGATTCATCATTAAAGCCGGATAGTTTTGATTTTGGTCGAAGGAGCAGTTCGATGTAGTGCAAAATATGCTTATTGTATTCTTTCTGAGCCTTTGATAATAAGAATAATACCACTCTTATGTCTGTATGATAACTATAAAGCTCTTTCCAATGCTTCGTTAGCCTAGCATAGCACAAAGAGTGGAAATGGGTGGAAACAGCTAGCCTGGCTCTGTCCAAAGGTAACAAAATTCACTTACCAGCACATTTAAAACATGATAACTAATACAGGATTATGTCTAGACTGGGAGCAGTAGCATTCTTGAGTCTCATAGTTATGCTAAGCTAAGCTAACCAGCTGCTGTTTACACCTATACATGACCTGTATAGACATGATACCACACTCATCTAACTCTTGACAAGAAAGTGAACAAGCTTACTTCCCAAAAATGTACACCTGCTGTGAGTGCAGCTTCACCCTCTGAAACTGTGTCTGCGGCTGTTACAACCTTGTCTCCTTCTCTATGACCTGAACTTATATCCTTTCCTTCATTTTGAACCATCTGAAATCACCAACGGCCATGTCATTAAATCAAGCTCCTTTGTGATCCTTTGAGATAAAATGTCTCCCTCCCCTCTGCCTCTTCACAGCTGACCGTCAGTGGCATTTAGCTGCACACAACATTTATTTGAAATGGCACAATACTGCTCATCAACAGGATGACTACTCGAGACTTTTAATGACACTCTCGGAGAATACGCGCCAGGTAAGTGGCCATGAAAGATCAGGGAAATCAGCTGGAAAGTGGAGGACAGAAGAGGGAGAGACGAGACAGATGGCAGGCGCAGACAATAGGAGAGAGATTTGGGGATGTTGAGCAACACTCGATGATGCACTGTTGGCATCGTCTCGGCCGATTAAACACATATGTTTGTTAGTAGAGAAACATAGTTTTAGTTTTGTCATATCACTTTCTGTTATATATAACAATGACATCTATTCTATATCATCTTTATTACAATCTATTATATAAAAGTTTCCCGAAAGTGTGGCTATTTTTGGCAAGTGTGCATCTGTTCTACTGACACTCCCTGCATATTTGGTATATTTTATGACTGTAGAGAATCAGGCATTTCTTCAGCTTTCTTTGGATCCAGGTGTGGGGAAACATCCTCACTGTGAAAATCAACCAGATTCAACTAAACTCAGAGACGTGAGACGTGAAAGTGTTCGTCTATCTTGACTTCTCATATTTTAGTTTTGTGCTCTCTAAACAAGAAAGAGATGGAAGTCCAGCTGCGGTTGTTCACAGGACTGATGGTCATCACAACTTGTTTTCAATCTCTCTGTGTAAGTATTAATCTGTCGGGCTGTTTTACTGCTTTACAAATTGGCAAATGTGTAATATGTTATCACGCACCTTTAAATCTTTAAATGGCTGTCGCTGTTGTTTACTACATGACAAATTGAGTCTAATTAACCCTCTGAGAGTTGGTTGAAAGATTATTTTCAGAGTTTCAGGACTAATTCCAGTGAGAGTGATAAATGTTATTTTTCACACTATCTAATGTCCAAGCTCAGTTTATATTTAAGTGTTCATTTCCTATTTTAACTGCAATTAATCATATCTTGACAAAGAAATATGTTATTTCTTTGTGTTTGTCAGGGTGTGAAAAGCACATTGCAAGAAAGTGGGAAAGTTTTGGCTGGTCGTTGTCTCTGTACACAGTTTTCTTACTGAGAATTAAAGGACAAGTTTATGACTCTCATATTTGTAAATATGAAGGTAGAGTTAGCAGCCAGTTAGCTTAGCATAAAGACCTGTCAGAGGGTAACTAAATCTGCCAGGTCACTATTAACATATCATATCAAATCATATGATATTATATCATATCATATTTGTTTGTTAACCTACCATAAAACATTTTTACGATTTGTTTTTATTTATATTAATCAAACAAGATATAATATGTTACTTACCAAGCTTTAGACTTGTTGGCAGGCTGATTTGGACAGAGCCACATTAGGTGTTTCCACCTGTTTCTACTCTTTATGCCAAGCTAAGCTCACTAGCTGTAGCTTCACATTTACTCAGGAGATATGAGAGTGGTATGAATCTTTTCATCTAAATCTCGCCAAAACAGCAAAGAAGCATATTTTTTCAATTAATCTAAAGATAAATCAGTGGTTCTCAAACTGTGGGGCGGGCCCCACTGGTGAGACATAAGGTCACTGCAGGTGAGGCATGGATGACCGGGGAGAAAACACAAAGTGACAGTAAGGAGGGGTTATGACTTATGTAGGGAAAATACACAGGTCCTGCTGACCTTTACATCACTAAATTTAAAGTACTTTTTTATTCATTGCTTCCCCTGTCCTTGTTAATGATTGATTGGAACTAGCTGTTGAGCTTCTTTCTGTTTCTGAAGTTTGAGAAACACTGTATCAGTGCAAGGGTTTGCTTCCGCTAAGGAGATGATTAATTGCATACAGTAATGATCCAACATGTAATTTTGAAAGGTGTAAATATTTTCTGTATTTAGCATGTGAGGGAATCCACCTCTCTTTGTAAAGTGTTCCAGATATTATTGATTTGACTGAAACAAATCATTCATCAGATTTCTATCACTTCATGTATATTGTGTCTTAAAAATTAGGTTATGAAAGTGTGAGTTAAGATCCTCAAAAATATAGCATCCCAAATGTGTGTGTAGGCGTCGGACATTTGCAGTGAGGAGGTGGTTCGCCTGCGGGAAAAGGAGAAGCTTCTGAAGGAGCAGGTTCAGAAACAAGAAGCCCTCCTACACAGTTTACAACTGTTTAACCAACCTGCGAACAAGAACAGAGTCGTATCCGACCAGACCCAGGACACCGAGTACGCAGGTCAGGGCCACAGCCTCGAGACTGGAAAGCAATTGAAAGCTAATCTTAAAATATCTTGTTTCACGTCTTATGTTGGAAATTCAGACTGTGTATTTATGTGTGTGTGTGTCAGACTGCTCTCAGATCTTCAGTTCTGGCTCCAAATCCAGTGGTTTCTACACAATCAAACCCCACGGCAGCACTTCTCCAGTCAGAGTCTACTGTGATATGAGTGATGGAGGTGGTTGGATCATCATTCAGAGACGGATCAATGGAACAGAGCAATTTAACAGGTGTGTCTGTGATGTGATAACTATCCGTGTGAAATAATGAAATCATATGAAACGCTATATCTATCTATCTATCTATCTATCTATCTATCTATCTATCTATCTATCTATCTATCTATCTATCTATCTATCTATCTATCTATCTATCTATCTATCTATCTATCTATCTATCAGGTCATGGGCAGAGTATAAGGATGGATTTGGAGACATGGATGCAGAATTTTGGCTCGGAAATGACAACCTACATTACATCACGGCCCAAGGTCAATACTGCTTCTAAAAACCATTCACTGCATTTTGAAATTTAAAGCTGCACTAATTGATTTAATTGGTAATGTAATGTTAAAGGTTGTGCTCATAGTGACAGAGTGAAAGATTTATTTCTTATTGTATGTCTGTTACAGGCAATTATTCTCTGAGGATTAACCTGGAAGACTTTGATGGTAACCAACGCTATGCCGAGTACAAGAACTTCAAAGTGGCCAATGAAAAGGTGCTGGTAAAATATACAAATATTTGATAATGCTGTAGAAAGTAGGGATTGATACTGCTCTCACGTCTGTTCTCTAACCGTGAAGCTACAGTCAGCAGCCTTATTAGCTTAGCTTAGCATAAAGACTGGAAACAGGGAATTGGCTAGCTTAATCTCTCCAAAGTTAATACAAACTGCCTACTAACACCTCTACAGTTGCATCCACACATGAGAGTGGTAGTTTCAAGTAAGAAAGAAGTGTATTTTCCATGATGTCAAACTATTCTGATCATTTTTAAGCTCATGCAGATTCACCTTGCATCTCTGTCTGCAGGATCACTACCAACTTACCTTTGGGGCCTACGTAGGTACAGCTGGAGATGCTCTGTCTGGAACTTATCAGGTTGGTGTGTCAGGTTGGGCCAGTCACCAGGACATCAAATTCAGCACCTACGACCGGGACAATGATAACTACAAAGGAAACTGTGCCCAGCAAGACAAAGGAGGCTGGTGGTTCAACAAGTAGGCCTATAGGTTTTTCTTAATCCCCTAGAAGATGCACATAGATGCAGCTCTTACTACAGTTAAAATGACTAAATATGCTCCTCTCTTACTTTTATTTTCTTCCAGGTGTCACTCAGCCCATCTTAACGGCATGTACTACCCCAATGGGCACTACAGTGCGGCGACAGATGATGGTATAGTTTGGTACACTTGGAGAGGCTGGTGGTACTCCCTGAAGACCAGCATCATGAAGCTGCGACCCACCGACTTCAAAATTGACCCCATTGACGACCCCAACGCTGTTCACCGCCCTCCTCCTTCCTAGATCAGACATGAGCAGATACAAAATGTTTTTGGCTTGAGTATTTTGGGAGGAAATGGCTTGGCAAATATGTATTAATCGGTGTGAAATTTCCAGTTTAAAAACACACTTAAAAATGTATCTCAACTTGTAATCCTCTAAAATCTCATGTGGACACTGAATACTAATCAACCCCACTGACACGTGGTTACAAATATGTTGTGCTATTAAGATTGGACCTGAATCTGAATGCCATATAATCCTTAAAGGCTCATATGGCATCATACTTGTAAGAGGACTTGTGAAACTTGTTTTGAAGACATGTCTGTTAGAAGGGGAAGTAGCTGACACACACACACACACACAAACACACACACAGCTGTCTGTTTTAGTGAAGAAAAGGGAAATCTGATGTCAGTGTGTGTGCCAGACACAGACAGAAACATTGGACAAAAGGCAGTGAAAGGAGCCATTATCATGTCATTGAAAATGGCTGTAACAAGATCTGTGTGTTTTTTTTAAACAATAACTTTAATAAAAGGAGCAGCTGAGCTCAGTACCGAGAGTTTGCCCGAGTGTTATGAAGATGAACATAAATTACAACTGAAATAAGAGAGTGCTATTACATGAATGAAACAAAGAACAGTGCACAACAAAAAAGTAATTTCTTAAGATGTTCCAAGTGACTTGAGATTAAAAAATGCAGATATGAAAGATTCATTTTAGGGTTTCAGTATGCTCTGTACACTCACAGGTTACTCTATCTCACTGCTCTTTGCATTATAACCATAATTCACAAAATAAAACAAGGCTTCCTCTTGTCCATTGAATGATTTCATATTCTTGAATCTCACCTTGAAGTCCTGACGAACTGTAGATATTACACAGTCATGGATAATTATTCCTTAACCTGAACCTTTTGTACACATTATATATTATATAGTGTTACCATTTCTAAAAGCTCATATAGAGACTGGATGATATGCTCAAGAAACCAAGAAAAGATTTGTTTTTGATGGAGCAGGCTGTCTGTAAAAATCTAATATCCCCTCATATTGTGTCACAAAGAAAATGACTCATGCTACACCCGGCTCAGGTTGAGCCTCTCAAATTAAAAAAATCTAATTTATTTGTGATATTATTTTATCGAGTGATGAAGAGTTATCTTCTGCCATTTTACACTCAAATTAAAGTTGCTTTATTACGAGAGAAAACTGATATTTTTCATGAGGCCTATTTTAGGAATATCAAAACTTATTTTTGTGTCAGTGATTCTACGTATTACAATTTGCAAGATTATATCATTGTTCTTACTTATTTTATTACTTGTTTATTTATTTTACAACATAGAGATAAAGAGAATAATAATTAGTATCCAATAGATGTCCAGGGTAATATGTGCAAAATTATCTGAGGTGGCTGAAATATAATGATTATTATAAAAAAAACACATTGTATTTACACCTCATGACATATTTATACCTAGTTTTTCCTTATTTTCTACTCTTTGTATCATCTTGTGACCTCTTGAAGAGATCCCTACAGTATGTATCTAATTCTGTGTAAGTGGAAACTTATACCTCAAAGTAAGAGGTTGTTGAATCTACCATCCAGCTGTGGCCTTTCTGTATTAATCTATTCCTCTTCTGCATAACTTGTGCATGTATTTGCGTGGGTTTTCTCTGAGAGCTCCATTTTCCTCCCACAGTCTTTTGAAGTTCAGGTCAAGTGAATTGGGGGACTCTAACCTTCCTACTGTCACCTCGTCCTATTGTGAGTGTGAGAGGATGTCTGAGTCTTTATATGTCAGACTTGTGATGGACTTTACTTCCTGGGAGAGGTGCCACCAACTGTGACCCTGCACAGGATAAGTGGGTATAGAAAATGTTTGGATTGGACTATTTCAAATGCAGCACACCAGTGTTAAGTTGGGTTTTTTGGGTTTTAATTTTTTTTATTTATTTAACTTACAACATAGAGGCAAGGAGGACATGACAATATTCATAAAATTTGATTATCTGAAATATAATGAAATATCAGCATCGAATCTCTTTATTGGCCAGGTGTGTGTACACACAAAAAAAAATACCCCTCCTCTCCCTTTCCTCTATATTAAAAAAAAAGGGAAAAAAAAAAAAAAAAAAAAAAAAAAAAGGGAAAAAAAAAAGGGGAAACATGACATAAAAAACATGAACATAAAAAATAACACATATTTAAAAGGTATATATATATATATATTTGCATAAATATAGCTATATATGGACATGAGTATCTATCTATACAGATAGACATTTGTAGAGTGGGTAATATAAATATGATGCTTATTGTAAAAAAATATAATTTAGTATTCACCTCTGTGCCACAAAACAGAAAACAGACAGCCATTTAATGTCTGAGAGACAAACCAACCGTCAGAGGAGCGGGGCATGATCCTTTATCTCTTTGTACGCTTGATTCATAATACGTCGCTGCCCGTTTGGTTGGTATTTTTCCCCCACAACATTCAAACAAACCCACTCCCGTTCAATCGGACTGTCACGGTGATTAAAACAAGCGCCGCGTCTATGGATAACTCGAACGCTGATTGGCTGACGCTCTTTAACGTTCACGGAGAGCTTGTCAGTCAGTCAGCTGGAGTTCGAGCAGTTGCTTGTTTTTATCCGTCTGTTATTGTTATTATTATTATTATTTTGGACCTGGCATATTTTGGCGCTGCGTTTATGATACTTTTAACCCGCCGTTGCAAACCCTCGGACACATTCTTCCACAGAGAGGAAGGCGATAATGTAGCGCGGTTACCGCACACCTTTTTAACGATAGGTAAGTAAGCTAACGTTAGCTGATGTTTGAATTGGTTACTTAGCAGGCTAGCTAGTTAGCTCGCTGTCGTTATTGTAGTGGTTGATACAACAGCGCTACAGCGTGTACTTCGTGTATTTTTGTGTTTTAAAGCAGTAAACAGTAACTTATATCAGCTTCTTAGTTTAGTTATCTGTTAGCGCAGTTGGTTAGCAACAGTCACTAAGCTACCCTTCCACCTTTTTGTCTCCAAGGTGACGGTGGATGTTGCTACATCCATCCCACCATCCCGGGTCTCTCTCCCGTCCACTTTCCGGGCGACTGTCAGCTCCCTGTCGCCGTATCAAAAAGACCAGCTCTGTTCTGTTCTGTCGCCTGGACCCTTCGTGTTTGTGGATGACTAAGCTGACGGGGCTCCGTGCATGTAGCCGCCGGGCGGGCCGATGCTAGGATCGTGGAGAACATAGCGGCGCCGGGGGTCGGGTGAGGATGTCAGAGCGGGAATGCCTCGTCTTGGAGACAGTGTTGTAGTCGAGGGTATACACCAGTGTACACGAGCGGACCAACTTTTCAGCATAATTAGTAGTGGCACATATATGGATGGTGGGGTCGCAGCATGCCCACCCCCTCAACTACCATTACACCACTGGCTGGAGGGAGTAGCAGCGCCGGGGGAGAAGAGGAGCCCATGTCGGCCACCTCCACCTCTTCTGTCGGCTCCTCTTTCCGGTTCGTCCCGGCTTTCTGCCTGGGCGTGGTGGCAGCAGTAGTGTTTCAGCTGGCCTGGGGAGGCCTGACTCTCACCTCTTTCTTCTTGAAGTTGTTCATCTATGTGTCATTCGCCATACTGTGTTTCCTGGCCGGGAGCTTTGTTCTGCTAGTCAGGAAAAGTCCTCTCAAAGTCAGCTGCTTCAACAGAAACAGGAGACAGTCAGCTGTGCGGCTGGAGTTCTTCAACAAGCTCATGGTAAGATACTGATATCTCATTGTTTAAAGACATGGCAATGCACACACCAGCCCTCTTATGATATTACATTACACTATGAATTATCTCCAACTGCAGGAATTAAATGATAGAGAGAAAAACTGCTTATTTCTACTGTTATCTAATGGCACCTCTGTTACATTTTACCTTTACTCCGACAGGCTGGAGTACACGTAACATCTCTAAACATGTTTTTCACATCTTTAACTGTCCTCCTCATCTGCTTCCTGTCAATTATCCTCCCACCCCTCCACCGCCGTCTTTCTTTCCTCTCTCATCTTTTCTCCCCCTGCCCCCGGATTCTCACTGCGCTGATCTATAATAGATGAGGCAGAGTCATGCTGCTGGATTTAGACACACTTAAACACACAGGCGACCGCGCACACATGCGCATATAGGGTGATTTATTCCTGAAGGGAAGACACTGTGTGTCCTTACAACCTGCCCGTGGTTTCGCCCCCTGGCAGCCACAGCCTGAGCAGCTGCCTTTCGGCACTGTTTGTTTGCTGCCATGCACTGATGACTTATTGATGTTGACAGTGGAGGGTGATTGTCACAAGCATTCGTCTGGTCGACATGTCGTATGAGGCATGACAAATTCGTGGCTTTGTCACAAATGTAGTCTTACAAGACACACAGCTCTCGATCTTCTCTCTTCCTTCTCTTCCTGTTGTTGCCCAATATTTCCTGATTTTTATGCTGTCGTCTCCATCTTTGAAGCGAAGAGATACAATCTGATTTTCTTTGTTGTTTTTCAGGCCCGTTTTCTGGTGCCGGTTCAGGAGTCGAGCCAGAGCAGGAGGGTGGTGGTGTCGCACAACGTGGACAAAGCTCTGAAGGAAGGTAATGGATCAGCTTTGGTGGTTTATGACCCTCTTATGTCCACATTAATGCAAATATGGAATTTGGAAATGCACAACAGATTTCAGATTGTTCTGTAAAAGCTGTTGAAATTGAAGTATTACAACTATAGAGAAATGAGTACAGATCTCCTAATCTAGCAGTTTTTGCTTCGAAGTGGCTTTTTGTCACTTTGTCAGAAGATCAACTTGCACCAGCACGTCATGAGTCGTAAATTGCCACAAATTAATAACATGGCATCGATGCCCTGCATCAATTATGCTTCTGGCACTAGCATGTGAGAACGCTAAGACACATTAGGAGACTCTTGATGAAACTTGCAACTTCTGTTTTTGAGAAAAAAAAAACTGCTGACTGATGGAGCTCCATTTGTCTCTGTCACCATGACTTGTCATTGATCCTACTCCCACTCATAGTCGATTACAACAGTAGAACGTCCTGGTCATAACGCCCTGTCACACACACACACACACATAGAGGCACATTCAGTGGAACAGTATGTCCGTCTGCCAAGTAACAGATGGCTCCAGGATTTACACCAAGGGTGTGTATTTGCATATGCTCCAGTGTGTTTTACAAAAGTTGTTTGGTCGTTATGCAGGACGTGTTTATGATGATGTTATTAGGTCCACAGTCAGGACCTGCTGTGTCAGTTATTTTGATGAGCAGTGTTTGTGTGTCAGCTTTGGGTCGGTGCTCAGTTCTTGGGTTTTAAATCTAGCATTCAGTCTACTCTAAGAATAACTGCATAAAATACATAAAACCACTTGTTCTTAAATATTTTACAACACATTTTTCCTTCTTTACCAGTGCTGTATGAATTAAAAACTTAATTGCTTTGCAAAGTAAGAAAGGCACTTGATGTTGGTCTAATTTGATATATTATTGGGACTGAAAATTGAAAAATCCTCACCATCATGGTTGCTGGAGGCTGCACACATTTGACAGTAGTCTATCGCAGGACTTACTCATGCAGAACTATAAATGCTTTCTCTTCTACAAGCAATAGTTACCAATTTGCTTTACCCGCCTTTCTGTCTGACTGTGGGAGGAAGGATGAAACATGCAAACACACAGACTCTTTTTATATGGTTAAAAAAGGCACATATTCTGCTAAAGCTGACCATAATGGCGACACACATAATGTACATAATGACGATATATATATATATACCGTTACTACACAGTGAACATGTGACAGTCTTAGCTCAGATTAGATTAATTAAAAACTCCAGATTTGCTGTAACGATGGTGTCATGTGTGTCTGCTCTTCAGTTATCACTGCAAACATGTTAAGATCTCTTGAAGTGACAGCTGACAACATCAAAAAAAGGAGAAACTGATTTGATCCACATGTTTAATGGAGCTTCACTTCAGTTATGATTCAAAGAGGGGGAAGTATGACACGCTTTCCTTCAGAGCAAATATGAATCAGTAACATTAGCAATGCAGTTATTACAGCGTTCAGTTTCACAGTTGAATGTCCTCTTTAATTCTGAACAGATGTTGATACTCTAGTTGCTTTTTTTTCTTGTGCAGTAAATGTTAAAGCTCCTATCGGAAAGAAATGACTTATAAGTAACAGCATGTTTAAAAATTCCACCTTCTCTGACTGGGTACTTGAGATAAAACCTGAAGCTGTATAGTCAAACTTTGATCTTACGTTGAAGGGTTTATCTACAGCAGTGGTTTCCAACATTTTTTCCATGTGACCTCTTAATACCAAGCAGTGTACTAACAACCCCTCAACACATCTCATAATCATTTTCAAAGGCTTAAAGAGCTCAAACCAAACAACAGTTTACAAGAAAAGAGCAAAGATCAGAGAACATTTTTGAAAAAATATTCAGAAACTAAACTATTTAGTTTAGCTGTGGCCTTTCTGTATTCATCTATTCCTCTTCTGCATGACTTGTGCATGTGTTTGCGTGGGTTTTCTCTGAGCCGCTCCACTTTCCTCCCACAGTCTTTTGAAATTCAGGTCAAGTGATTTGGGGACTCTAAACCTCCTGCCGTCACCTCATCTTATTGTGAGTGTGAGAGGTTGTCTGAGTCTTTATATGTCAGACTTGTGATGGACTGGTGCCCTGCTCACGGTGTACTCTACCTCCTGAGAGAGGCGCCAGCACCCGTGACCCTGCACAGAATTTAAGTGGGTATTGAAAATGGATGGGTGGACTATTTCAAATGGAGCACACCAGTGTTAAGTTGGGTTTTTAGGGAAATTAAAGTATGATTCACACAGTGGGTAGTGGTAGAGGCTGGGAGATTAGAGTAATCACGATGGAAACAAACGTGGGACAGCTCTTTTTGTTCCATCCAACATCCATTTGGTAGCAGTGTTCTGGCATTTGCACAAACTGATGGCCTTTCAAATGCAGCACACCAGCATTAACCTGGGTTTTTAGGGAAATTAAAGTGTAACGCCCACGGTATAATTCAAGGGAAAAATGAAAATCTCAGCGGCCATTTGGTAACAGAGTACTGGCATTTGCACAAACTGCTGCTCATTTTTGCAAAGAAAGTGTGAAAAACTGTATTCATCTTTTGGCAAAAATTATATTCCACTCTCTCTGTCTCTCTCTTTGTTTATCTTCCTCCAGTGTTTGACTATGCCTACAGAGACTACATCCTGTCCTGGTACATCCCTTTGAGTCGTGATGAGGGCCAGTTGTACTCCATGCTGTCGGAGGACTGGTGGCAGATGATTGGCCAATTGAGATCCAGGCTTGCTGACATTGACCTTGTCAACGTGGTGTGTTATGACACCATCCGAATCCTACACACACACTTCACTGACCTCAAGGCTGCATCCGCAAGGTACACAAACACACACACACATTAGTAAAAGTTGCATTAGCTTAGTTGGTATCAGCCATATATAAGTGAGAGTGTAATTTAATGTGTATGATATCTTCCAAGAGAAAGCCAGTAAATGAATGTTTTCACTTTGCATCGTGTTCTGACTCACTGTTGTGACTGACTCACAGAAAATATGTTTCAGCTTCGACTTGTCGCTGCACCATCATTTCATGTAGGCAGATGGGGTGGGGGGGTAAAATAACGGCAATTCGGTACAGCGTAAATAACATTAAAACCCTCTGCGCTCATTTTCTTCGTCTCCAGGCAGCATCTGCCAGGTTCACTTACAGACAGAGCGATGATTCACACATGATCTGGTTTCATTATCCTGGCAAGTCAGGCGAGACTTATGATTTGATCCCATTACTGAGATATCTGGCCTCCCTCGTCTTCAATAGTTCAGGAACAACAACAACAGCAGCAGTGCGTCTTGTTCAGTCAAGTTTTAGAAGCAAGGACGGTGACATGCAACACGGCTCAAGTATGAACAACAATGGCAGTGTTAGCGGTGTCACTGAAGCATTCATATCTTTAATAACATCATCTGATATCTAGCTGTGTCAGACTGACAATTCAGATCCACTCTTTTCGTCTCTGTGTTTATATCTCACGCTTCATCTGTGTCTCTTTCATGCGTACATGTGCATCCAGACCAGAGGAGTGCGCTCGGCCGTTTCCTCTCCATCCCTGCTTGGTCAGTCCAGACTCGGAGCTGGCCTTTCTCCGCTGTGTAGCTAGAATACTGCTGCTATGTCTGCTGCCACAAAAGGATGCCAGGTCCCATCCGCTACGCTGCTGCCTAACAGAAGTCATCACTACTAAAGGTACTGTGAGTGTGTGTGTGTGTACAAGTCTTAATGAAAATGTGTTGAATTACGGGTCAAATTACAAGTTGCCAAGACATTTTCATGGCAGACGTGTTAATATGCCAGCAGGAGAATCACAGGTGTAATAAATAACATTAATGATGGCTGCATTCCATTTATATCCCACCTGCTGTTGCACCTCCTAGACAAGCTAACGTCTGCTGTGAAACAGGTCTATCGTTAAAGATTGATGTATGATGTAACAACTGAGGCTGTGTTCTTATTAGAAGCCACTCTGTTTTCTAGATACGGTGAAGTGGTATTTAAGGAATGACACATATATTTATGATGCTTAATACTTTTATGTCAGCTAAGTCACTAAAAGCCCCAGGACGAGCTCAGGTGGATCATATACCTAACAATGGTTCAACATGGAGCGTGACAAAACTCTGAAACTGGAAAACCTAAACTAAATGTAACATCATTATTAGTGTTATTTATTACACCTGTACTATTCTTGCTTGTTTGCTAATAGATGAAAGAAAAGGGCATCTCTGTAATATTTATGTGTACATTAAACTGAAGGAGAAATCCGTTATCTTGATGTCTAACTGCCATTCTGTCTCTAGAACTGGATTTCCCACAACACTAAAGCTACTCTTTTGAATTATTAACTAATATGTACGATCTATAATGTTCATTACAACAGAAGTTTTTTTTTTTTCCAGAGAATATTCAGTATATCTTACACCCCCTTTAAAATCTACGACATTTCGTACTCCTCCGCTCCAAACTAAGAGGCGATGCTAAATTCCCCTTGGCCCCCATTAGCTTTGAACCACCATCTTAGCTGTCAGCGAAGATGTAGACTTGATGCTATTGAAGTCACTGCTTTCAATTTTGGTTAGAAAAAAAAAAAGCCCCGGGTCATACCAGTGAAACACGACCCATTTACCGGCTGTATGTAAGTCTTTTTCCCCTCATCCTAACCTGCATAACCTTTTATCCCAACCAGTTATCTCTGAATACGTCTAACTTAAGCCCCAAAGGTTAGGATCTACGAGAAATATGCTTCTAATAGGAAGGGAACATTATTTGAAGACTTTGACACAAAATAGGCTGATAAAGAAGTTAAAGAATGATGAAATATCTAAACATTAAAGAGCAACACTAGAGCAATGATGTGAAAGAGCTGTGAGGGAGGTGGGATGTTAGTGTCCTTGGGGTGCTGCAGGGCAGGGTTCGTCACAGTTCATGACATATGGATCCATTTCTCTGTCCGGTATCTATCCAATTTAGCCCGAAAGGCAGCAGCATTTCATAGAAGTGGCCGGTGATTCAGACTCACTTAACAGCATTCACTCGATTTTTCCATTTATAACTTTGTGCTTTGTGTGTGTGTGTGTGTGTGTGTGTGTGTGTACGTGTGCTCCAGTGTTGAAGCCTTTGGTAGAAGTGCTGAGCGATCCAGACTCCATAAACAGGATGTTGTTGTCTCAGCTGGAGCAGAGAGAACAGCAGGCTGAGCAGCAGAAGAAAGCCTACACCTACGCTGCCTCCTATGAAGATTTCATCAAACTAATATCAACGTCTGCTGATGTCAATTTTCTCAAACAACTCAGGCATGGCAAACAGCACACACAGACACACACACCTGCACTGCCTTGTTAAACTGAGACTGTCCTGTACTTCCTTTAATGAACCATACTGTATATATGCACAGGTGGTGTTAACAACCAGTCTGTTTGCTGCTGTGGGGTTACCATGAGAACAGACAGGTCTAAATATGGGGTAGACATGGCATTGCTGTATTGTCTTGTTAGTTTGAGAAATAATGGCTCAACGCTGAATTTGTTGCTGATATATTTGATCAATCCTGTCAACACAGACTCAGTTATGCTCATTAAATTACAATAACAGAGCATGTAAAGTGAAGTGTGTCACATCATACTGTGTTCAGTTTATTCATCCTAAGACAGCCCATTTAGCATTTTATTGATTGATTCCAACAACTGCTTGAAATTTAATATGTCTGTCTCTCTTTGTAGGTATCAGATAGTGGTAGAGATTATTCATGCCACCACCATCAGCAGCCTGCCTCAGCTCAAGAAGCAGAAAGGTACAAACACACTACAGTTCACCATATGACAGAAAGGCCAAAAAAATGGTTGCACAAAACAAAAAATGCTGTTTTTATCTTGTTGCTACAACAACTCGGAAAGTTGGACATGACCTTTGAGCTGTGTCAATCACTTGTGAGTTGGCCTTCAGGCAAGAGTTCACCATCATGTCAAAGCATGTTAAAGACCAAATACTGACAATGAAAACTGAACCTGAGAAACCTGAAACAAGATTAACAATCTACAACCATGTAAACATCAGGGAATCCTCAAAATTACTCCAATTCATCCTGAGGGGAGACACTTCACTCAAAGCCACAAATGTCAGCCGGGCTTTAGAGGAAAAGTCAGGATCACCAAAGTCGTTACGGTTCATCCTCTGGGCAGTATTAATGTCTTCACCAAATGTCATGGCACCCCATCGAGTGTCCAAAATGTCAAGCTCATGGTGACACTATAGAAAAGGTTGAGGGGTCACTAACATCAATAGGATTCGTCCTCTGAGAACCATGAACACCTGTACAAAAATACCATGGCAGTCCATTCAATAGTTGATATTTAGTCTAGACTTGTTCTGCATGGATGCATTCGTAGAGACAAGATGATCTAATCAATGACTTTGTTACACTATTTTTATTTCTCGTTCACTTCTTGTTATTATTCTGTGACCAAAGCTGGCTCGCACTTTTCTTTCAAACACTGCTGTCACTCTGTCCTAGAGCGAAAAGGTAAAGAGTCAGCAGCCATGAAGGCAGACCTGCTCAGGGCCAGAGATATGAAACGATACATCAATCAGCTGACTGTTGCTAAGAAACAGTGTGAGAAACGGATCCGCCTGCTTGGTGGACCAAACTATGAAAATAATGAGGAAGGAGGAACTGATGACAGCGACGAGCCTCAAAGTCAGAAGGTAAGACTCCTATAATGTGGCCTGTAATGCAGCTGCTGTGCTCTGAGATCGAAAATAAGCTTGTTAAACTGTCATGTTGCCAAATGACTGAACATCTGAATATATTTTTTCTTTTTTGAACATTGTGTCTTCATTTCTTCCTTTCTTGGAGCTTTGCTTGTGCGTTTGTGCTTTGAACTAAAGCTCCGCATGGCTGCTGATGTTCTGACTTCGTCTCTTTCCTCCTCCACATCCAGATCCTCCAGTTTGATGACATCATGTGTAATCCAGGTTACAGGGAGCATTTCAGAGTTTACATGGAGAGAGTTGATAAGAGAGCTCTGATAAGCTTCTGGGAACTGGTGGAAATGCTGAAAACTGCCAACAAGGTGACGTGTACACACATTCCAGTGGGCTTAGCCCGACACTGCTAATAGTATGTGGTATTAGGGGGTATAGTGACACACAGCAGTAATGAGTGACCATGTTTTCCTGCTACTGAAGTAGTATTCTGTACGTGCTCAGCTTGGGGGCTGTTTTCACACAACATTTCAAAATATTGCTGCTGTTTTTCCTTTGTAACTTCACTTGAATATTTCTGTACTGTGACATCAGTGGTATCATAATGCACATTATTGTGGTGAAAAACTCAGTGAGTAACTGGTTATTTGTTTGTTGCTGTGTGTGTAACAGAATGAGGTGCCCCAAATCGTGGGGGAAATCTACCAGAAGTTCTTTGTGGAGAGCAGAGAGATTTCAGTGGAAAAGGTTCTCCTTAAGGAGATCCAACAGAGTCTGGTGGGCAACAGAGGAACTCAAGTCTTTGTCAGACTACAGGAACAGGTAACTGCTGCTTTTGCTACTAACTAACTGTAACTAACAGCAGCTATAGTGGAGAACACCTCAGAAATGAAATTGTCAGTTATCTTATTGGTATCAGCAATGAGAAGCAGGTAATTCTGAGTTGTCTGTATCGGCTGAAAAATATCCATATTGTGTATCCCTGGCTTCAGTTATTAAAGGTCCACAGAGGTCCAATTAACAATGACATGCTTCTGTTGCACAGTTCAAAATGTTCTTCAGTGACAATGAAGCATTTCTCTTGCTCTTGCTTCCTCCAGGTGGCTGAGACGATGAGAGAGCGTTACTACCCCTCCTTCCTGGTGTCCGACCTCTATGATAAGCTGATCAGACGAGATGAGCAGCACAGCCAATCACAGTGTAGCACTGAGGAAAAGGAGGAAGGGGTCAGAAATACAAAAAGGTTCTTCTATATTATCCCTGATATATTATCCCTGCTATGTTTTAATATATATATATTTTTTATTCTATAGTGTCAGGGTCTAGATGCAGGGGAGGAGGTGGGTGATGAAGGCAGTAAAGGAATCAATGAGCAGGCCAGCTACGCCGCCACGAAACTCCGACAACTCTACGACAAACTGGAATACAAGCGACAGGCCCTGGGCTCTATCCAGAATGCACCCAAACCTGACAAAAAGGTAACAAAAGATAAGATCCAAAAAGTTCACAACAGGATAGCATAAAACAGACAAACATAAGATCTGAGTGAGTGTGCACAGCCAAGATCCTACCAGCACGATGTCCGAGCTGGTCTGCAAGTATCAACATGTTGCCTCACTGATTGAGGTGAAAAGCCTTTAAAACACATCTGATTTGCAGTAGCATGAAAGAATATCCACAGGCAGAAAACCGCCTCACATTGTTACACGTCTTTATGTCATTTCTTCATTTCACTGTGATTTGCATGCTACTTAAAATCTGGTTCTTGTGTGTGTTCTGTAGATTGTGACCAAACTAAAGGAGGAGATAGGAGCCATGGAGAGAGAACACAGTGAACTCCAGCAACATATCACCAGGACTGACTGGTGGTGTGAAAACTTGGGGCACTGGAGGGCTACTATTACCACTGCTGAGGTAATGTACCCTCCTGTCCACCGGGCATCAACGCATCATGTGACTTGCTAACCAACACATGAAACACACTGCTAAGTAGAGCATCATGTCGCAGGAAAGATTAAAGAATGAACAGATACATCACTTAACTACCACCCAACTCACCTCACTACACCTGATGTGGGAGGCAGTACAGATATGGTTGTTGCCAATATATCTGTGTATGAAGCTGTTAATTATGTAGTCATTTAAGCATTTGTGTGTGTGTGTGTGTGTGTGTGTGTGTGTGTGTGTGTGTGTGTGTATTCCAGGCTACAGAGGAAGGTGGCGAGACAGTAGCTTGTTACAGTGTGTGTGTTAGCCTGGTAGAAGGAGAGGAGATGTCCAACAGTCGCTGGAGCGTCCAGCGGAAACTCACAGAATTCCAGATGTTGCACCGCAAACTCACCGAGGTAACGCCAAACACTAAACCTGTTTAATTTACCACGAGTGGAGAGATGTCTAACTGTTGCCTGGCTGTTCTAATAAAAGCAATCTCGCAGTCTTATTGATTTGATGATGATTTATTGCTGATTACACATCATACAAAGCAGACACTACAGTCTGTTTGCAGCATTTCCAGTCCCCTGTTACGAGTTAACTGCATCAACAGTTAATGGTTTAGATTAAATCTGTTGGCAGTGAGATCTGGAGCGGTGCCTGAAGTGTTGAAGTCAGTAAATATTTTGTGTATTTGTTTATACATGATACTGTATTATCTAGATTGATGGAAAGCATATGGAAATGTTATCTCTGATTACTGTGAAATCACTCTTCATTCTCTGTGTGTCTGTCTTCCTCAGTGTTTTCCATCACTGAAGAAACTCCAGTTACCGTCGCTCAGTAAACTACCCTTCAAAACCATCGACCAGAAATTCTTGGAGAAGAGCAAAACTCAGCTCAATGCCTTTCTCCAGGTAAACGTTGAAAACAGTACACACCTGATGAGCATCACTGCTAAGTTGACAAGAGGATGACATTGGTGCTTAGCCCCTTTCCCACTGTTTGCTGTAATTGTTATAGACCTAAATATACTTCTCTTTACACTTGCAAGTGTGTTACCTTGAACATGAGGCCACAGAAATTAAAATCCACTCGAGCAGATGTTCCAGGGGGTACTTGTGCTCCAGGGGGTACTTCTGCTGTTGCCATGGAGTGCTCACCAAGCGAGCAGAGAAATTGAAACAGCTAAATGTAATGGCTGAAATAGATCTGACAACACCACCGGAGCACTCAGCTCTGTGCTCACTCTGCCTCATTCTAGTTTTATAATGGCAGCTAAATAATGATGATGTGTTTGTTTGTTTTTCAAGCGTCTGTTGGCAGATGAGCGATTGTGCCAGTCAGAAGCTCTGTATGCTTTTCTCAGCCCATCGCCAGAGCACCTCAAGGTAACCAATTTCTACTAATATATAGACTTTATCAGATTATACTGGCTTATCACAGATATATCGGTATCAGCTTATATGTTGTTCGATATGAAAATAGTTAGAGCATTAGTATGTTTCCATGCAGTTTACTGTACAGTGATGATATCTTGTTCGATGTTTGAAGGTGATGTCAATCCAGAAGAAATCCTCCTTTTCTCTGGCTTCCTTCCTGGAAAGGCTACCTGGAGATTTCTTCTCCCATACTGAGGTACACGTTCATTCACGACTGGTTAAGCAACAGTTGAATTGTGGATTGTCTCAGCGCTCGACCTAACTTGCATGCTCATTTAAATGGCGTTTACAGGAGGAGGCTGATGATGACAGTGATTTGTCAGACTACGGTGATGAGGGGGACGGGAGGAGAGACGCTCTGGCTGAACCCTGCTTCATGCTCATAGGAGAGATCTTTGAACTCAGAGGAAGTGAGTCGTGCGGGGTTGTCGGTTTAATCACTGTTGCGTTGTCCATTTTATCAACACACAAAGTCTAACATGAAAGAGACAGAGGCTGATATGAATACTAACTGCATCTGTCTCACTCTCTGTTTCTGTGTCTGTCTGCACAGTGTTTAAGTGGGTGAGGAAGACTCTAATTGCACTAGTCCAGGTGACATTTGGACGAACTATCAACAAGTAAGTTTCACAATTTCACACAATTTGTTGTAGAATCGACTCTGTTAAATTTGTTCACGCACTCAGCTAACTGATTTAAGTAACGAGCTAACAAATGACCAGTGCTGTAAGCCTTTACACAAGTCCCATAACAAGTGCTCAAGTCAAAGTAAAAGTTACCATTTGACAAACCTTCTCAAGTAAAAGTATAAAAATACTTAGTCAATTAAGTAATCAGAGTTCATTTTACTTGTGTTTTAATATTGTTTAATGTGTGGATGCTTATAGTCAAGTCTCTTTTTGGAATAAAAAATGTTAGATCCACTGTGCAACATGTTTTCCTCTCAGGAAAGCTCTTTGCTTTATGTGGTGAATTTAGCTATTTCAGGTTAATACATTTATTTTGCTTTTTATTTATTTTATCTTATTTTTTTACATGAATGTATCGATAAGATCGCTTTACAATCTCATAATTGCTAGCTGCCTAGCCTGCTATTGTTGCCTGTGTCTTGATATGGATGAAGTATGAAGGATGCTGCCTGTGATTTACCTTCTCCAGTAGCACAGAAACCCATTATTATTAACACGGGAGCAGCCCATGTTGTTTGTTTAATGAAATAGGGTAGGCATATATATAGAGTGATCCTGTATTTGCTCACTCTTTATGCCTCTCAAAAATGTAATCTACTCAGTGAGAGCAAAGATTAGATTCACAGGCGACATTCTAATGTTGCCACTGGGTATTGTGATGAAACAAATGCCAACCAATGTAAATTAGAGGAAAGAAATTGTTCTGTGCAATGATTAATTTGCTTTAGTTGTAATGAGTTTCCACCCACCTCTGCAAATCTTTCAGATTTGTTGTTGATGTAATGCTACTACAGGTAGCAGCTTACTAGTAACAGAATATAAGTTACCTGAGTAACCTGTTACTGTTTTATTGGCAGATGTGAGACTGAATCTCCAGTGAGCATGTTGATGTGTTTTATTCACCTGTTCTATAGAGGTTGTAACTGTATGACGACTCATGCTTAACTGCGTATGTTTCTGAGATCATCTGTAAGGCTAACATCATCCACTCTGCTTTATTTTAGACAGATCCGGGACACGGTAAACTGGATCTTCTGTGAACAGATGTTGGTCTGTTACATTAGTGTGTTCAGGGACACCTTCTGGCCAAATGGGAGGTTGGCACCACATGTCAAGGTCCGAACTGACAGCGAACGCAGCGAAACTAAGGAACGGGCTCAACAGAAACTACTTGACAACATCCCAGGTAGCAACTAAAACACAAACGTTACCTGTAGATCTTATGAACACTTGAAGTATGGATCGTCTGACCTCTTTCCTTTGTATCTTTTCTGTCAGATGCGCTAGCAAATCTAGTTGGCCAGCAGAATGCCCGCTATGGAATCATCAAGATCTTCAATGCCCTGCAGGAGGCTAGTGCCAACAAACATCTTCTCTATGTAAGAGTAATATTTCAAACAGACTTCATAGAATTAATGATATAATGTGTAACTACAGCTGCTAACATAATTTTGTCTCACTGTCTACATTAGGTATTAATGGAAATGTTACTGAAGGAAGTGTGCCCTGAACTCAGCGCGGAGGTGGACAACATCTGAACACACACACACACACACACACACACACACACACACACACACACACACACACACACACACACACACACATATCACTTACCACACACAGAGTCTTTGGATCTTTTAGGCCTCTCTGTAGCTGACCAATCATAAACTGCCAAACTAGACGGGGAGCCGGCCCGTCTGGTTAAACTTCAGACAGAAAGCAGCTGTGTCGGAACACATGCTGACTCTGTTGGTAGAACTTTGCTGTGAAATGATGAAAAGCTGGGGCTGACACCGGACTGAAAGGGGCTGATGTTTGACTTTGTTGTGGTACAGATCTAAACTCGTCTGTCTGAACCGGGAGAAACCATGCGGAGTCTCGACTTCTTCTTGTTTAGGCAGCCGTCTAACGAGACAAATCACATTTGTACCTGAAAGTCCACATCCACACAAGAACAAATTGTATTTTTGACATTATGTGACCCATGTCTGCTGTTTTTTTTTTTTTTGTCTTATTTGAATAGCACTGAAACATCAGATCTGTAACACAACAAACTGAGATGAAATCTTCTGTTTGTATCATGCTGGTCCATAGATGAAAAGGCAGGGTAACAATTTGTGAAATTTGATTGTTATGTCATCAATTTCCAGAGCTGATCATCTAAAGACCTCGATTAAATGCAGCAAAGACAGTCGAAGTTCAGATTGCTGCCACCCGAAGGCGGCGAGTGTGTGTCATTGCCCACGGACCTCTGAACATTCCTCCTACACACAACCTGAGCAACAACACTTGTGTTCTGTGATTCTTGTTAAGGCTTATAATTGTGCAATATAATGTCATGTAAAAGTCATTGTGATGATTTTATTTATGATTATTATTGATAGATTTTATTTTTACCAAAAATTGTCTAGAGAGCGTTTATATAAGCAATAAATTGCAAACAAAATGTTGATGTGAGATTTTGAATTTCTTGAAATGGTCTTTGAAACAAGATTTATTATAATTAAATATCATTTATCAATATGACTATTATTGATATTATGATTATTCCATGACCCAAACTTTTAAAAATGCATCTGGAAGGGGTTGAGGTATTTCTTTCTTTTTCCATAAATAACATGGTGTGACTGCAAACCGTTATTTCCTTTGACATGAAAGCGACATGTGTTCGTACAGGGCGGGTTAACGTTAGTCTCGGGGGGGTTGTGGGCGTGAGCACTGCCCATGATGAGCGACACAACACAGCTGAGTGGAGGTGCGTCAAGCTAGAGAGTCAAAAAGCAGGAAGTGGAGGGATTTGCCTTCAAAATAAAAGCATAACGTAATCGATGGGAGATAGACTTCCAGACTATGGAGAAAATAGCAACTGAACATCTCTCATCTTTTTCTTGTGACTGTTTTTAAAAAATAATAATTTAAGTAATTTAATCCATCATGTAGGAAACTGCGATCATGTGAGTCAAGTGTATCTGGTGTAAAAACTTAGACCTGTCGTAGTAAAAAAAAAAGCCAGGGACAGACGTATTCATGTTTCTTAAATGGAAATGGTTGCACTAGGTAGGCCTACATATTTTAACAAACAACAGTTGACTGCTCATTGTTTTATGCATGGTGGTATGGATAATCGAAGTAATGTCTTGGTTAGCCTCTGATCCACTGGCATATGTTTGGCAACTTTACAAAGGTTAATCCTAAAGTGATATTGGGCTGTTCTAAGAGCACAGGGGAGACAAACAGATCCTGAAAGTTGAATGGGATATATGGCCTCCCCCCCCATCCCCAGTGGAAATCACATCCTTGCATCCATAGGTTTGCATATACTCAAATTGCCACATGTTGCCACACAGCACAGGAGCATAGTAAGTCACCATGTATCATAGTATCATGACACAGTGATGGTGACTCTACAATAAAGCACATATTTCACAACAGTCACCTAAAATAGTCTAAAACAATATCTGTCATACGTTTTAAAAAGAGGTTAGGAGATTAATGAATGAATGCATTGTGTGATGCCTTTTGGTTTTATTTTGACACAAACCGGAAGTAGAGCTACATTATAATAAACGTGCTGGTGATGTTGGGTTTAAAAAAAAGAGGACCGAGACACCGCCAACGTTTGCAAGCTAGCAAACGTTGCCTTATCCGGTAACGTCACATACAAACATCGCTCAATGGTAAGTTTGCTTTTGTTTTGATTCATGCTGACGACGCTAACACTGATAGAAAGCTAACGCGAGCCGGGCGAGGTGCTAGTGATTAGCAGCTAAGGTTAGCTGTCCTCATTTTGTGTCATTCTTTAAGTGGGTTTAGTTTCCTTTAGTTGAAGCTAACAAGGCAGCTAACGCAGGCTATAGGCTACTTTAAACTGTATAAACAATTATCACATAACGTGTTAAACTTTATTATTTTTTTTATATAATCATATTATTCATATCATGATAGTCGCTAAGCTAACCGTTAAGCGGGTTAACGCTATCAGTAAAGAATGTGACGCTATCGTGTTCATTGTGGTTGCCTGACAACGGAAAATTAAAGAGACAGTAACGGTACCGACCCAGACATGAATCAGTACGTTGCCGGATAGTATCCGGATAATATCCATAATATGACTTTGCCATTTGTTGATAAGGGTCGGCTTGACGCATCTGGTGGGTGCCATCACTATTTTGCCCACTCACTGCTTCAAGAACACATTTTACCTGCACCCAAAAGGTTGTTTTACAGGCCTGAAATGGACTTCTCTTACATCCACTGGATCCACAGATAATGCACCAGTAAGGTGAAATTGATTGGAAATGGATAGTGTGTTTTCATTCCAGCTAGCAACCAGTACCAATCAGTGAAATAATCTGCTGTAGTCTGTGCTGTGATGGATGATGAGCTGGAGAACTTCATCAGGGAGAGGAAGGCGAGAGTGGCCGAAGATAAAGCCAGTTTAGAACAAGACCCTCCGTACATGGAAATAAAGGTGCGTTGGAGTGATGGCTGTCAATAAAACATGATAAAATACACAAATTAAAGTAGAAACGGCTGACATCTTAAAGTTTTAAAGTGTATCCAGTGAAAAGTACTGTGTATTCGGCTCCTTTTCAGCGTTTGTTTGTGAATGTAAAGTTATAAACCGAGCACTGGATTTGATCTTTTTGCAGTGATCCCTCTGTGTGTGTGTATATATCTTTTAATGCATGACTTTCCCCTCTTTTTGACTGACAGGCAAAACCCCACAGAGCCTATGAGTCCACTGTTAAGGAGAACATCCCGCCCAAGTCTACAGCACAGGGTAAAGGTACAACACCTGACCACGATCCCCTCCTTTTAATTGTTACAGGTCTTTTAATGTAGATATTCTTTGCATTTAAAAAATCTAATGCATTAAGTATCATTTAATATTAACCCATGTCATGTAAGCAATGTTTGTCAGGGTAGATGTTGATAGCTGTCTTGTTTTGGCATGAAACTCCTCACCGTGTCTATTAAAAATTGATGTTTTGTCAGAGGAGAGTTGCAGCGTTGGACTACCTCTCGGTGTAGACTATGAGAGGAAGAAACAGAGGCTGCAGCATGAGCTCCGTATGGACTACAGGCGCTACATGGCTCAGGTGACCGTCACAGACGTGCTTGTTTACTCATATTTTGGCTGTAGCAGACAAGCTTAAAGGTCAGTTCAGACTTAGCTCTGTCAATATTTCGCACTGGGTTTGCATATAAGGTAGATATCACTTCTCCAGAGATCAGCTGAAAATGTTTTGACTGTTATGAGAGCTGTGTGGTGTTTGTAGTTCAACACAGACAAAAAGCTGTGATCCAGGGCTGGATCCACTGAGGTCAGCATTTCCAGAATGAATATGTTGTATCTGAATAACAGTGCTGGTCCCGTTTCAATGAAACCCTTTGAAATGAGGTCATGAAATAGTGTCTCCTTTGCTGCTCTGAGTATAGCATGTGCCATATAGTGTTCAGGTGTCCTCAGCAATGTGTACAGTCCGGAAATATCACATGACCAAACTGTACTTACCACACTTTGACTTGAGTAATGAAAAAAGCTACTACAAGATTAGATTTAATATGAAAACTTAACTTAAACTGTATTCCTTGTTCCAGAAGTGTTAATACATGATATAAATTTACTACATTTACTAATAACCTGGTATACAGGGTAGCAAATTTGAGGATCTAGTCCAGCTTAGACAAGACTTTTTTGTTTTCATATGTATGTGTTGTAGAAAGGGTAAAATCACAATGTTTGAATCTTATCTTACAGAAAAAGCACTTTGGAGCACCTGGACCATTAATTCACCTCGATAACAGGAGATCTGTCAAGGTAAACGTCTCCTTGTAATGACTCAATGATGTCAGTTGATTTGAGAATTATGTCTTTGACTATTTTTTTTATAAATATCTGACTCAGTTTCACAGAAATCTATCTAAGAAGCTCAACAATCATTATCACTGGATGGCTGCCAAAATCTATAAAAGAGCAGATCAACCTGAAAGGAATAAATGATACAGAAACCGAGCTAATTTTCTTATTCTTGCTTTATGGATAAAGGGTTTCTCTTCATTTTATCACTTAAGATAACTTCACACCCTGTTTTCATTTTTACCGTTGTCTCTTGTTTCTTTTTAGCAAAACCTGCTTGAAGACCAGTCAGACGTTCTTTTCAAACAGCGACCCGCCCCACGCAGGGATGCAGCCACTCTAACGGAGGACAGTAGGGGGTTGCGCAGGGCTTTGCGCCTCGCTGAGGTTAAGAACCTCTGCCCTGAGGAGGACGAGGAACCGTCATCAGTACTTCCCAGGCATTGTGACAGGCTGGGGAGGCCAGTGGACCAGGAGTCAGAGGAGGAGGAGGAATACTTCAAAGACGAGCTGGAGCTGATGGAAGGCAGAAGGCACAGACATACAGGAGTTGAGGCCAGTTACGAGAAGAGGCGATTCAATAGGATTGATGGCAGGTACCTGATGGAAATTATCTGTTTTCTGTATTTATGTGTGTATGTTCAGAGCATGTTATGAAATGACTAACTTATTGTTTGGGTCTTTTCCCAGAGAGAGAAGGGAGAATCCAGCAGGTGTTGCCAGAGAAGGGAGGAGATCAAGAGCACTGACCAAAGATGAGGACCTTGAATTTGCCACTGGCCTTATAATAGGTTAAAAGGACATTTTGCATAATATGAAAATTTATAAGAAATGAAAGCATAGTTCCTGCCAGTGTTATTGGTTGATAAAGAATAAAGTTTGATTGATTACTTAAATTCAGATGACCGAACTACTACAAAGAAATGACGGTCTCATTTTTGTCCCGTCTTTTCAGGAGCCGTCGACACAGAAGATGCCTTACAGAGGAGGAAGGACCTCTACAGACAGGAACTGCAGGAGCAGATCGCTGAACAGCACAGGAACAAGAAGAGGTACGTTCTCAGTTATCCTTGTCCTTTTATGTACAATGTAACACCAAAAAAACACTTTAGTCAGGTAGACAGACATTTAGATAGACTTTCCTCTGAAAGGCTGAATGCCATTACACGACTTGGGTAGCTCCCATCCTGGCAACGCCTAACATGTCTGTCAAGGGCTGTATGCTTTCTAAAATGCTATTGAGCAAAATCCTGAACGTCTTCTTGCTCACTTCTTGAACATCCTCTTGGACGGGTATCATTCTTTGCTTAGCTTCTGTAAGTCTGTAAAACTACTGTGTGTATTTGTGTGTATTTGTGTGTGTGTGTGTCCTTGTTACAGGGAGAAAGATTTGGAGCTGAAAGTCGCCGCGACGGGGGCAAATGATCCCGAGAAACAGGTCAGCTGGAAACTGACAACTAACCCTCAAGAATAGTGTTCATTATCTATTTGTGTATCTTTGAATTTTATCTCTGTCCACAAAACCAGCCGGACCGAATCAGACAGTTTGGACTGAGCAGGAGAAAAGATCATCGGGTTCTGGAGCCTTCGACAGGAGAGAGCGAAACCTCCTCCAGAAGTCTACCTAATAATGAGAAGGCGGGTGTCCGAGGCAGAGAGACACCTCCTCCTGAGCAGCCCCATGTGGCCTTCCAGTCCCCCGTGCTGGAGTACAGCTCTGCCCTGGAGCAAGGTGGCCTGTCTCCCAACAGCCATCCTGCTGCCCCCTCCTTCCCAAGAGCCATGGACACTCCCAGGTATGCCTCAAACCTCATGTATGTTTATAATCAAGATTTCACTTTTGGTTGATTAAGTAAAACATGGTCACTGTAGTAACAGTAAATCCAGGTCAATACTACATAATCTACTACTTGGACAGAATACAACAGTGAAGCCAAAAAAACTCATTGTTTTGATAAAAAGCTCAATAATAAAGCAACTAAAAACTGATCGATGCACAGTGCCAGAGAGTTGGTTAGCTTGGCTAAAGCGTTGGAGGTGTGCAGCCTGCTTTTCATCCGACAGCTCACAGCTGTTTCTCTTGTGCCAACTCTCCCTGCAATATTTGCAATGGAAATTCCAAATATGACTGTTTTGTAGGCTCTTTATTGATGAACAATTGTGGTTAGGGCTAACCTAATTTCTATAAAGGGATGTCTGTATATGAATGCAGAATCTGTCCAGATATCCTGAAACATTAGCCGTTGTCCTGAGAGACTAACAACTAAACAATAGAAAAAATTAAGCACAGTTTCTATAGCACAGTTTCTATAGCATTTCTATAGCAGATTAATCTACATCTTACTTTGTCATCTCCAGAATCCCCTTGTTGCCTCCTCATCCTCCTCCAACACTGAGTGAAGCCTACAGGGGCCCGTATGCAGAGCCTCATCACTACTACAGCACCAGAAACCTGCTTGACCCACACATGGCCTACTGTAAGCGCTGCTTTCTTCTGTTTTTAAATGGAGGCATATATGCTGCGTTCATCATCATAATTTTAAAATGCGTTTCTTTTTTTTTTTTGGTCCAGATGGTCACTTACCTGTTCCTGGTGCTGGCCCTCCCATGTCCTACTGGAACGTACCACCGGGGGGAGCTGTGCTCAGCCAGTTTGGTAACCACAGCCCTCACAGCCCTCACAGCCAGCACAGTGGAAGCAGCTTCCCTGAGCCTCCGATGCAGTAAATATCTCCTCTTCACTCTTAGTACTTTGGCTTTGAAAGCAGGGTCACAGAATTATCAGCCAACATTAAAGTGGCAGTAAATTAACCTGCTTTACCAGCGCCAGGCATTTTATTGGTCTTCACATGGTGATCCTGTCAACTCATCTCAATGAGACTAATTGTTTTGGGGCGTATGAGCAAAAATAAACATAACACTTCTTGTTATATACCCTAACCTAACAGAGTGGACATTAGCGCCTGCTTGTGTTCTGATGTCCCATTAGAGAGAATAATGACACGCCGTAACAACAGGACAAAGATGATGGTCAGATCTCAACAGTGTGATTGTGCCGCTCTTCTGACAGGCCGAGCAATGAGGCTGCTACAGTGGACTCGCGGGTGAGGGCTTTCCCTCCAGAGAGATCCAGATCAACCAGGGACAGGATTATGAGCTACAGGGACGCTTTGAAACAACAGGTAGGTTCAACAAAATGTTTAAATCTACATTTAAAAGGACCGCCTCACACTACCAGGATCAGTTCAACAGATAATCATCCTTACTGCCATCATCATTTATAAGGAAATATATCATTTTCATACAAGGGATTATACTAGTGATCTTTTTATTATTTATTTATCTTTTTAGGTCAAATAACTATTAAAATAACACACCCAATATGGATGAAATTACCAATTGGTGCTTAAATTAGAATGAATCCAACATCTAGCAGGCTGAGACTTCAGGTGAAAGCACAGCCAAAGGTTGATGGATGTGGATATAAATTTGATTACTGCATAAAAGCAGAGAGAGCCACATGAGCTGGACCATGGACCTCTCTTTTATTTTCAGAGGATATTGTTGAATAATGAATGTTGTGTCAATGTTGTTTGACATTGTGAACATACTGCAACCTTTTCATCATGGGGTAAACAAAGAAAAATGTCCCTATGAACCGTACCTCCTTGGCTCAGGGGCCTGTTTTGTTGGAGAAAAGTACACAATCAAATGGTTGCAGGTAACTTTTTTAAAATTTTCACTGCATCCTAGTCTGTGATATGTTGACAGGAAGCTTCCAGGAGAGAGAACAGCGAGCTTTACAACAAGGTAAAAGTGATCTAGTTAAGACCCAGAGGTGTAGTGTAAGTTACGTTACGCCCTCCTTCTCCTCTTTAATTTGCTGATCGAGTCGGCAGTAGAAGTGTTTGTGAGATCTCCCTCTAGTCAGGCGTTCATACCGCAGCACCACCTCAATCCCATCCCAGTCCTTCATCTCGCTCCTCTAGTTGCTCTGTGAGACTAAAACAATCCACCGCTCCCCTCAGCTTTTATTCTGTGTGAAATGATCAGTGCAGGCTGACACAAAGAAAGATGTACTCTGGTTGGCAGGTTGATGTTGTAACTTAATTCTGTTACTGTTGTTCAGTCAGTCTTTTTGTATGGCCTATTTAGAGTTAGAGTTTCACCCTTGTGAGATATATACATGTTTTAAAGCTGATATTTGAAAGGTAATGACTGTTGGCTTGAGTTCTTGACACAATAAACATCTTTATAAATTTGTCTGAGTAATATGGCTCACTAAAAGAGCGGCACAGTTTATTTTGATCACGGTGTAACTTGGAGATGATTGTACTTGTGCAAAGCATCAATAAGAGCTTGTGAAGAAAATGAGCTGCTGATGGAGAATATTTTTTTATTGTTTCTTGGAGAAACATTTGTTACTTGAGGATTTACTAGAAAACATTGTAATGCAGATCCAGGAGCAACAGGAACGGAGGCTTCTGGAGCGGGAGGAGACGGAGCGTTACGAAGCCCAGCTGGAGGCCGACATGAAGAACCATCAGCCCTGGGGTCGAGGCGGTGGAGGAGCCCCACTCAGAGACAGCACTGGAAAGCTTATCGGTATATCCCACAGCACATTTTTTCTCCTGTAGGATAATTTAACATACTCTTGTGTCCTCAAATGATAAATTCTCTCCTCCTTTTCTTGTGACCAGCTGACCTCAACCAGATGCACAAGCTGAACGAGGAAGCCTACAGCAACCCGGAGCAGTGGCAGAGGAGAGCCACGGCTGCCGTGACGGCCCACCGCACAGAGCTGCCTGACCCCAACGAGAGGGTCTCTGGTACTGTAGCAGAGTGCAGTATCCATGACACTAGTGACAGGCTCTCTGGTACCGTAACCATCTTCATTCTCAACCTTAGCAGTCTTTTGAAACATAGAAAATATGTAGAACAGGTCTTCTGGATGGAGCTTTGATGTGTGGGATATTTTATTGGTGATTTAAAGAGATTAACGCAGGCACCACAGCATGGCAGTAAAGATCTGTGCTACATGTTCTAATGCCAAAGGAACAAAACAACGTGCTCTGGTCCAGCTCACAGTGAATTTCTTGTTTCTTTTTTAGGTTTCACCCATGTCCAAACCCCACAGTTTGCCAGAGGCAATGTGTTTGCCAACCAGCCCACCCAACAACAGCTCCAGGAGCAGGACAAGTACAAAGCTTACCTCAAACAGCAGGTACTGCTTTAAACAGCAGGTGGTACCTCTGCTGGCTGGATGGTAGCTGTCTTGTCGAGCATCGCTTCTGCTGGCAGCCGACCATCCTTTGGACACACTATTCTCTAGAAATGTAGCTAGATGCTTGTAGAATATTGCAAGTGGATGTGAGGTTACCAGCACAGACCTGAAGGGTTGTTCTGTGCCTTGCTAAATTTTGCCATAGCCTTCCAGTCTGCAAGTGCAATGTTGTTTTGGTGTTTTGGGGTTCATGCTCATTAATTCATGGCGTCTCACTAACCTGTGCTTTGTTTACAGATTGACGAGAAAATGCGCAAAAAGGCGGAGGAGAGGGAACGGACAAGACAGGAGGAGGAGAAAGAGGAGAAGAGGCTGGCAGAGCAGAGGGCTCGAATACAGAGGGAGTATGAGGAAGAGCAAGACAGGAAGAAACGAAAAGAAATGGAGGTGAGAAGTCATGGGCAGAGTTTACACCTGTTTTTAATAATTGAAGTTTAATAAAAGAAGTTACAAATGACTCCTATCCTTTCTCCTTTCACCTCCATCTTCCTCTTTCATCCGTCGCTGCCTTGCTCTCTCTCCTCGCTGTCTCTCAGCAAAAAGCCAAGAACGAAGAGCTGATTCACCTGGCTGAACAGAGGAAGAAGGAGGTGGAGAGGAAGAAGAAAGAAGCAGAAGAGAAGGAGAACGCAGCACTGAGGAGGCAGTACGAGAGGGAGAGGCAAGCTCGGGTGGAGGAGGTCAGTTCACTGACAGCTTGAGCTGATAGGAGGATAATTTGTCAGGTGTAGTCCTCTGATCTCGGACAAAGAGTTTAAATTAAATTAAATACAACCATGAACCCAGTGATCTGTGAAATAAAACATGCAGCCACGTCAGTAACGTGTTCCATTTTGGCATCTGCAGCTCATCTCCAGTTACTCTGAAACACACAGAGTGGTTGAAAACCATCAAGTTGAATTTTGTTTCACCATCGTTTTTAAACTTTTATGTAGTGAATTGGTGGCTGCTGTGTGTTCTCAGGTCCACAGGGAGGACTCGCCTCCAATCCCGACTCTGCAGAAGAAACATGGACAACACCAGTACACTCCCAGGCCCCCCACTGTTGACAGCCAGCGTTCCTCTGCCCCCACTGTCTGTGAGTCACACACACAAATTTGACAAAAACATTGTCTTTGTATCGAGGAGAACATTTTCTCAGCAGTGTCTTCCCTGGATAAATAAAGTTTAGTGATGTGTGTACGTCTCTTTCAGGAGCGTTCTTTGTCTGGTCTTCAGTCCCCCCCTGTCCCTGCTCGAAGAAATCAGCTCCGAGCTGCAGGTTGTGTATCAGCTGAACAGCTAAAAATAAATTCAGTGCACGAAATCTGCAGTGTCTTAGTGTTTGGTTCAGGCTGTCCCATGGACGGTGTTTTTAAATGTCAAACTTGTTCCACAGTGCTTCCCATCTGTGATATATGATGATCATCTGGTAGTTGAAGCTTACAGAGCATTAGTATTGGTAGTGTGAACTGCTGTATCAGATGTGGTCCGTGTGTGTGTGTGTGTTTTTAGGTGTTCAGCACGACGTGTTCACAGAGCTGTCAGCTTTGCGTCGGCAGCTTCGCAGTGAACAAAAACGTCTGGAGGGTCATCTGCAGCAGGGCGACTGGGAGGAATTGGACTCTCCTCTGAGTGACAGGTCAGACCTGCACAGACGCTCACTACAGCATTGTTATATTTTTCACAAAATGCAGCACCTGGTGGACATATTTAGACACGTATAGGTACCTTACCTTCAGTGCTGAGACAATACAATTGAACATACTGGTAGATGTGGATCCATCGCTGTACGTTACACGCTTAGATATTTAATCCCATTCTTTGAGTCCTAAGCAGTGGTAGTTGTACATCAGGCGCATCCGTGACATCACCCACAGGTCTCTGAAGAGCCGCTGTGAAGCTCAGTGTGTGTGTGTGTGGTGGCTCTGGCTGCCGCCATCTTGGCAGTCCTGCCTCTCCCCACTAATCCAAAAATGGGCAAAGACTTGGATCATGGGTGGAGCTGAGTCAGGCTGAATGAATCCTGGTTGCTGCAATAAGCCACCTGTAACAGCACCCACCTGTCATCAAAGTGGCCATGCTGTTAATTGTGTTTAACTTTAAGCCTTAATATAATTTGACTAGGTGAGTTAGCTATAGAGACCAAAACTGTTCTTTGTACCAGGCTGTAAACATGTTTATTTCTGCTGTGAAGTTGGACATTTTAACATGGGGACTTATGGAGACGGACTTGTTTTGTAGCTGAAACCGTTTAAAATGGTTAATTTAAATTAAAGTAACGAAAAACAGTTTAGCATAAATGGCTAATAGATGGTTCAAACACACACACACTCTATTGCTGCTTGGTAAGCCATGATTTAAACTGTGTAAGTATCAGTGTATGTGTGTGCTTTGTCCAGACATCGGGAGCGCCCCCTGGTGGACGTGTTTGATATGGCCCGGCTGCGGCTCCAGGCTCCGGTCCGAAGGCTGAACTCCAGAAACACGGAGCCCAGAAACCTGCTGCGAATCCACGACTCCCTTCAGCTCAAATACTCAGGTAATACACAGGTCTGACAGACGTCACGGTGCTCCACTGCATACCAACATTATAGACTGTGACCGGTCTGTGTTTGTGAGTCAGACGGTGAGTCTAGGCTGGGCTTCAATGAGGTTCCTAAGCTGGAGGAAGTGGGTGTGGCCAGCAGCAGGAGGAGGCGGGACTACAGGGATCCATATCAGCAGTTCAGCAGCCAGAGGTCCACGGCCCAGGATGGTTAGAGCTCCTTTATTTTAGATTTATTTGTGATAGAGCAGTGTTTTGTTTCACTTATATTAAGCTGTGACGACAGTTGGTTTATCTTAATTGGCAATGTGGATGCTGAGGTAGAATAAGTGTTATATGCGGCCCCACTTTAATAGAATTTAATGAAATTCAATCCAACAATCTGCCTTTGTATTTACGGCTGATATTAATAAGCCATGCCATGGAACGACATCATTCATATTCAATTCACTTTACGTAATGAAAGGAAAGTGAGCTACTGCTAAAACGTAGAGCTTTTGCTGTGCTTATTGAAGCTAGCAGGAAGAGGTAGAGTTAGTGACCTTTTTAAGTTTCTGGGGGATATATTTGATAAGAATGTGGTCACGCTGTAAGTGTTTCTTTTACCTGTGACTTGAACCACACACATGCTTGTTTCCATGTTCAGATACGACGTCCAGATGCAGACCACATGTTAATTAAGTCCTTGTGTTGCAGATTATTTTGACGTGTCTCCGCCACAGCAAAATGATTATCTGGTGAGTTTTAATCAAGCACTTGTACTTCAGCTACAATCATTTTAGCTGCTTTATACAAACTGTATGACTAACAGCTGGAGTGGAATCGTGAAAAGAGTTGTTTGTTTTGCAGAGGAGTGTGACGGTGGGGTCTGCAAGAGGATCTCTGCTGGAGTCTGAGAGTGCTTTTATTGGTAAGACCAAAACATGATGCATTTATTATAATATAAAGATGTGCAACGTTTTATCATCTTTCATCATTGAGGTGCAGACACTTGACAATGATTTGGAGTTCACTCAAAACTCTTGGCATGACTACAGCAGTGTCTCCTCTGAGTTTGTGTAGTTGAGATGCCCGAGGCTTATTTTGCTTTGGGTGTGTGTGTGTGGAGACCCCCTAGGCGATGCCTTTCCAGTGCCACGTACCCCAGAGCTTGAGAAAACCCCTCTGCTGTCAGCCAGACAGAGGAGGAGGCTGGCCAAACAGTCACAGCGCCCCCAGGTATTCTGCTTTACACAGTTTCTAAACAACAACAGCAACCATGTGGCCTGTGAGTTCAGACGCTAAAATTCAGTAAGTAAGCTACAACCTGAACACAAGTCATGCCTGATTTTCGTGCCCTCTGGTTGCTTCAGGATCGAGCTGCTTCCAGCCAACACGATGACAGACTGCATCAGGAAGCGGAGGCCAGCGGCGAGGGGAGGAGCCGAGACGGGATAGGTCGTCGTCGTGGCAACACAGCCGGTATGAGTTGACGTGTCCAACAAAACTGAAATAATTAATATTACAAACAGCAGAACTGAATATATCAGAGTGTTTGTCATAGATGTAAAATTGTTACGTTAAAGCTTTAATGGGTTTTCAAACCCCAGGGGTCATTAAACACATCCTGCATTCACATCACCATGGAAACTGTTGGTTCTTGTTGGATAAAGAATATTACATTTTCTTTCTGCGGGAAATATTTGTTTACATATCAAACAATGCTTGTTCTGTCGCAGTGTGATACTGTAATGCAAACGACGAGGACAGGTTTGGTATCTGAATTTAATCTTTAAATCTTTCACTCTCTGTCTCGCTCCTCCTCTTCTCCAGGTCCAGTCGATCTGTCCGATGACGACGACTCTTCCCCTCGCCGGTTTTCTCGCCACAATTTCAACCTTCAAAGCTCTGAAGAAACCGTCGCCACGGATCCCTGGATGCGACCAGGAACGTCAGACACACTAAAATATTTGGACCGACCATCGAGGAGGGATCGGTTCACGACGTAGTAATAATGATAATTATGTACTTTAAATTATTGTTTACATCAGAGAAGCTCTATCTGAGATTATGCTGAGAACTCACAACTTTTTGTTTATATGCATTTCCTATTTTATTAATATTAAATTATGTTTTAAATAAATTATATTTTAATGATATGAACTGTGTATTTTAATTATTTCCTTGGACAATCCATAAAAGCCTCAAATTAACAAAACCTTAATCAGATTTTTTTTTCAACACATTTTTCAACACATATCCTCCTTCCACCTTTTGGTCTTTTTTGTAATGCTGGTTGCCGCATTGCTAAGCTCCGGTTCTAGCATGACGCTGGCTCCACCACCTGTGAACATTCCCCCACGCCACAGGCCCAAAAACTTCCTTTTCCAAGTGGTCCAAACACTAACACTACCCTGGTGCTCTGAGCTCACAGTTTCAGCACTCCAGCCAACAAACTGACCTAATATTCGCTAACAGCGGCTACATTTCACAGCCGTTAACTTTACTGTCTGTCAGGAAACTCTGTAAATCAGAGAACTGAGGCAGAGTCATCTGATTATACATAAGTGTAGCAACAATACATAGTGAGTAGGCAGTTGTGGATTTGGGTTTCCAGTTGCTTCAAGTACAGCCTTAAAAAAACTAGCGTGGCTGTCAACTCTTTGTCCTGTTGTTTGAGATACTCCATTCACAAGTTTTACAGTATTTGAGGCTTCCTGCTGTCAAACAGCAAATGTTCTCCTATCCCAGCAAAATCTTGCTCAGTCAGTCTCCAAGCAGTCATTACATTATTCACTGTGGAGCAGCTCCGGGATTAGTCTCACACAGCATGAATAATGTCTTTTCTCTGCTCTTCGGTGAAAGCCAAGACTTGCACGTATTAAAACTCTGAGTTATTGAGAAAACATATGTGAAACCATTTAAGGCTGTATTTTTCCTCTGTGTGGAACGCCCGTGGGAGCCCGACTTCTGCATCATCCACTGAACCTGAACAAATGAAAAGTAGAAAATGAAAAGCTGCCGAGCCTGTGATCATTTGTCCTCCGGGGTTTAATTTTCTTTTCTGTTTACCATCAAATCTCTGACGTTGGAATTCTCCCACTAGAACATGAGCAAAATTGGAAAATATGGATCACCACCGTAAAGGAGAGAATTCCTCTTGATCGGTCTCAAATCTTTATTTGGACAGCAGCTAACAAGTGTGATGACTCTATGGTGAGGTGACTGAGTTTGGATTTGATGCAGTGACTGCACAGACTGGAGTGTTTGTTGTGCTTAATGAGGCTTTAGAGCATCGTAGTGGCTGAGCTAGCAGCTGACAACACTCCTCCATATGAAAGTTGTAATATGTGCATGAGAAGGTTGGAGGCCGTGATTGTACTTGTACGTTTGAGTCTACACACACGTTTTCCACCTCTCTCTGGCCTCCAATCGTTTCTCATTCTCCTTCCATTGTCTTTGTCCCTCTCTGTACCATCGCTCTCTGTTCTCTGTCTCATTCATGCTCTCTTGCTTGCACACACACACACACACACACACACACACACACACACACACACACACACACACACACACACACACACACACACACACACACACACACTTGTTCACACTCTCTCTTTCCTGCCTGGATGAGCACTGTCGCTCTCTCACTCTCTCTCTCCCTCCCTCTGTCTGTATGAGTGATGACCTTCTCCAGCATTGGATAGGAAGGAGGATAGAAGCCATCTAAACTCTGCTACGCCCCCATTACTCAACCAGACACCCCAGTGTCAATATACCTACACACACACACACACACACACAATCCCACTCAGCATTACACTGACTCAGGAAGGCCACAGCAGCATAGCATGGCTAGCAACTTCATCCAAAAATTGATTGTCCAGGCAAAAAAAAAAACCTCAGTTGGTTGAATTTATTGCTCCAAACTAATTTTATGGTCTTTAACTTTCCAGCAGCCCAACCCAAAACACAAGAGGGGAACAGGAAGCTGCACTTTCCTTCTCAGCGGATGTCACCCACGTTCAGTTCACACTTTTCGTGCATGTAGCTTTTATAATGTGAAAAGGCATCTAAAAATGTCATATTACACCAGTTTTTACACATCGAGACCTGTTACTAGTCACGGGGAGCAGGTTTATAATGTCTGCTGCAATGATTTTAACCATTTAAAAAAAGATCTGACACAAAGTCCCCCGTACTTCATGGAGGAACAATCCTAATACTTAAGTGCATGTCCCTTTTAGCTACTTAGGAGCAGTGGAACAACCTTTAAACACAACACTGACTTCCTATCAGCTTGCACATATGTTACAGCTAACTATTTATTTGGAATTGTGTTTTCGGACACCAAACTTAAGTCCACAGTTCACTCTCCTTTCAGCTCTGTATTGCTCTCCACTAACTCCTAATATGAGGGAGATATTTGGCTCTTTAGCTGCTAAACGTCTCGCTGTGTTCTCCAGCTTGCCTCTAACTTTACCTGGCCAGTACTAAACTGCAGGCAGACAGTGTACGGTAGGTTCATCAGAGCTGGAAGCACCACTGATGTGAGCAGTAAAGGTGAACCAAAACAGTAGCACTGCGGGCTATAAAACCAAAACTATGAGCTTAAAGACACTAAAATGCCAAGTAGAGCTGAAGGGACTACAGAGACAGGTGATAATTCTCTCTGAGTGACACTTTTAATGTCACACATATCGTCATTTGACCCCTTGTTAATATGAAAATATTACTGCAGCTTTAACATAGTGATCAAATTAGTTTTTAGGCCCACAGGCCTCAACAAAAAGTAGTTTGGTGACACTAGGAGCTTAAGTCGAGCTTCTGCCGACTAAATTTATGGGTATGGACTTAGTGGTAGTGAATATCTCTTTTAATGTCCTTCTACTGTGTGCAGAAACATTTGAATATCGTCTTTTTCAGCCTGTTATGCCTCATTTTGTTTCACTTCCTAATAAACCACCATGTTAGCAGAAAGAGACAGACATTAGCTCTTCACAGCCCACCATGCTGGCTGCGTTTTATACTTTAGCTGAGTGATTTGTCAACATTACATTAATTTTGCTTAGATTTCCTCTCCATTTACCTACTGAAGGCAGTATTGCCCTCCATTGCCTCAAAAATGACTGTGGAATACATCTCTGTATCCGCTGTACTGTATGAGTATTTATGTGTGTGTCGGTATCAGTGGAGAGAAAACACAGCCTGTGTAAATGACTTCGGTGCTTGTCTTGGACAGCGTGCAGAGGATCCCATTCATTTCGGTCAGCGTTATGAATCCTTGATAAGGCTAATGAACGCCATAGCTCACTTATGCTAATCAGTCTCTTGAATTAGCCTGCCACTGGAGCGGCCTATTAGTGCAGATCACAGCGTAATGGATTGTATTAGGGCTGCACTGCCCACAATGGCTTATGTGTGTGTGTGTGTGTGTGTGTGTGTATGAGTTTGTGTTTTTTTAATGAGTTAAGTGTCTTTGTGCAGCTGTTTTGGGGGGAAATCTGTGATAATGAAGCATAAAAAATGTCCAAAATTCATAAAAACAGGACACAAAAAAAAATATTATATCCTCATAATTATATTCTATGTCACTGACAAGTTGTTTTTTATTTTAAGATTCTGTTTCTAAGGCCACCGGAGATGAGTAATGTCATTGTCTGGTCACTGGATGGCAGTAGTGTATTACACAGGACACCAAACTTCAGACTCTGAGATAACATATTCACACGCATGAGGCAGGCTGGGCTCGTTTCAGTAGCCACAGTTGAGCATGATTAAAAAGGAAGAGAAACAATGTATTTAAATATATTCAGATTGAGACTGTGATCTCTGCTCAAAGTGTATCACACTTTCAAATTTTCCAAAACTTCTTTGTTTCTTTGCCTTTTTTGTTTTTTTCCTTCCCTCCCTCTGATCCACCTCAAGTTCAAGCCAGGAGGCATCAAACTAAATTTTGGATCAATTGTTTGATCATTCCATACAACATCACTGCTACGCCCAATTTAGCTGACACACACCCACGCACACACACACTTGTGCGGCCTATCCCTTATGTTACCTCTGGGATGTAGCTGACAAATGACAGCGCTACTCGTCTGCCAACCCTGAGTCTCTTGCTCAGCAGGGTGTGTGTGTGTGTGTGTGTGTGTGTGTGTGTGTGTGTGTATACGTGTGTGTTGCTGGAAAAAAAAAATCGTTGAGGGACACAGGGAGATGGAGGAACGCGTTGGCAAGATTCTTTCTTTCTGATTGGTTGAAGTGAACATCCTGCAGAGTTATGGATTTTTGACAGAAAAGATAGTTTGCTTTGACCATGTTGCTCAGCAGACTATGAAAAACAGAATATGTTTTTTTTCTGTCCAAGTACAAACCAAGTATTTGTGCTTGTAAAATCTGTTATTTGGCCATTTATGGATTCTCCCGGTGGGGTACGGGAAAGCAGCAACACATGAGAGGAGAATAGAAGGAGCACGGGAAGCTGAGAATAAGGCAGGTTAAAGCCGCAAAAGGTGAGAGACCTTTAGTTAAAGATATGAGTCTTATCAGCAAAGAAAAGCTGGCGGTTGCTTGGTGGTTAACTTAAGCCTAATGCAGGCAACACAACTTGGCTACGGTTTGCTGATAAGAGGCACATTTTTGAGATCTGCGACAAATGTTGGCATGGAATCGAAGCTTTGGTCGAGTGTTTCCAGGACGAGTCTTGACCACAACAACACCTACTCAGGAAAGCATGCTGGGGGCATTCAGATCAAGCGGCACCCTCCGGTGTTCTGGGAAATGAAGTCAATGTGGAAGTACTAAAAACTGTCAGACACAGAAGTGAGTCAACCTCTTAAAATGCCACAGCAGAAATAAACATGCCTACAGCCTAGATAATTTCCCCATTCATGACAGCTGTGAGAGGGCGGTGGATTTCACCCGTTTAAACGATATTAAGGCTTAAAGTTGCGCATAATTAACAGCGTGGCCACTTTGATTGACAGGTAAGTGCCATTATAGATAACTTATTAGAGCACCCAGGCGTCATTCGGCCCACCTCAGGTCCGTCGATGATCCACGTCATTGATTCAGATCAGATGCCTGCCTGGACCACCTCTACGGGCTCCTTTCAATGTGAAAGAGCAGCGGTTCTGCTCCAACCGTCTTCCGGATGTCCCAATCTTTAAGGCTGAGCCCAACCTCCCTGCAAAGGAAAGTCATTTGGGCTACTTATACCCACAATCTCATTGTCAGGGGAGAGTTGGAACATAAATCAACAGGTAAATTGCAAGCTTCCCCTTCAGGCTCAAGTCCCCATTCACCATGACAATCTTGCACAATTGCTGCACCAATTTGACTGTCGACCTCTTGGCCCCCGACATCCCAAGAGAGGTCACATTCCACATCCCTGAAGCCAGGTTTTCAGCACACCTTCACCTGCTGCCTGATTGGCAGCATACCCTACCCTTAGGCTTAGTCTTGCAGGTGGTTGGCCCCCATATTTCAGACAAGTCTGACTGCATCACAGCCTGAAACAAGACGTGCTTGTAGCTGGATCTTCTTGAACTGGGAGCTAAGCAGTTTCCAGTGAGATTTCAACAGGAAGCAGGTGGCATGCAGATATTGTTTTGTTTTTTTTGCTTGTTTTTGCTCAGCATTACAATCATTCAATCAATCACCAGTCACAAATCCCACCAACTGCAATATCTTGTAAAGAATACACCTTGTCTGGAAGAGTTGTGTAGGTTGTGCGGTTCCAAAATTTGAAGTCTTGCAGTCTGCTCCAGCTCTACTGCAGACTGTCTCTAGTTTTACATTCCAACAGTACAATGTTTACATTTGTTTTTCTTCTTGGTTTCACATCCATCTCCTGGCACAAGTCCGATCAACCAATCAGCTTGCTTCACGTGAACCCACACAACGCTTTGTTGAGATTTGGGAGGTGTGCATGTCGGCTCCCCTGCAAGCTTCTGTGATCTACCCTTACCCATAACACCCTTCCCTGCAAGGTCTGCAGAGACGTTTAGGTGTATCTTTGCAGGAGTATCATTCCAAGCCTCAAGTTCACAGACTACAGGCATGTCAACCTGCTTCTTCAATGCTTCAAAGAAAAAAAAGTAAAAAAAAAAAGGCTGAGAATACTACATGAGGTATATCACCCTCTTGATTTGTCCACGTGCGACCCAGAAGAAGAAAGGCAGTTCTAGTGTTTTTATGGATGTCAGCATTAAAATTTGACAACCTCTTTCATCATATTGCTCCTTTGATTAGCCACGACGACAAAAAACAAAAAAGGCTAAACCCTGGTGCTTTCCTCTTAGCAGCTGGCTGTCAAGTCACAAGTGCACTCTAATGAATGCTTGAAAACCACTTCTTTTATTGTTGATACTGTAACAGGATTTTCCCAGAAGTGTATTTTGCAGCTCTGCGTGACATGCTTGTCACTTATCACATGTTACAATCTTGTTATAAATATTGCCGAAATGCCACTTAAAGGCTTCAATCATCAGTTTTCTGCTGAACTGGGATTCACCTCACTCGCAAAAATAAAGTTCCTGGAAGCTGAGCATCTTGAACATGGGGATAGAGGATGTTAGGTGAGGAGGAAGGAGGGGAGGGAGTACATCTGTGCATCTGCAAACCTGCAAAGAAAATAACATAAGCTGGGAACACATTGTGAAGTGATATACCAGCTCCCGTCTGAATGAAGGCTGTGGAGAGCAGTGGAAGCCAAGCAGCCGAGATCAGGTGGAAACACGCTTTAATTAGTAGACTGAGAGATGCCCGTAGTTCTGTGTGTGTGTGTTTGATGGTTTTAATTAGTTGAAGTGTAAGATGAAACACAGAGGAAAATCAACAAAGTGGCATCTCTATAAAGGTTAACAACCACCCACCTTCTTCTCTCTGTCCTCTCTGATCCTTTCTTCCTGAGTGTTCGTCGCGGAGGGAAAGCGGAAATGAGAAAGAGAGACTCGGAATGAGAATGAGCATGAAAAGACGCACAAGAAGACAGAGTAACTCACTTTAATCAAAGCAGCAGCTCAAAGTGCCATCAGCTTTATTAACTCCAAACACAACACACACTCACACACAGAAGCATTGAATTCAATTTGTATGCTTTCGAACAAGCATGTTGTTCGAAGGCATACAAATTGCATTTTGCCCTCTAGAAACAAGGGAGAGATTTAGTTTCAAGCCTGTGTCTCCCTGGTGCAGATTACAGGTAGAAGCACAAAGATTACTGTGAAACTAAAATTGAGTGTCTACTTTCTGATGTCTCGCCTGCGGCCTGAATCACCAAAGGGATTTTTTTTCTCTTTCTACTTCACTGCAAGGGTTGCTTTAAGATCATTTAGGTGGTGAAAAAAAAGGAGATTGATAGGACAGTTATGAGACAGGATGATATGCGACCCGATTTAGTCTGCCGAGCCTGTAGTGCAGAGACAAGAGTGAAGGGGACAAGGATTCAAAGTTTTTCATGTGTTTGTGGTTCCCGGGAGCTGTGAGTCATTACACTGTTTGTTACATCACACCACCTTATTCCTCCGAAATGGTAGACTTATGGTGGAGTTATACACACAACATCACATTCTGTCATGATAACAGAGTATGTCACTAAATAGCTTTTATCTGAGCTAGCAGTATGACAGTCACAAATTTGGTTCAGAATGAAATATTGTCAATTAACTATTAAAAGGGCTATAACTAGCGTTATTTATTATTGATTCATCTGTAAATCATTTCCTAAAGTAGTTGTTTGGTCCATAAAATGCTGATTACTGTTTCCCAAAGCTTAAGGTAACGTCTTCAAATGTCTGTTTTGTCCACAATGCAAAGATATTCAGGTTACTGTCATAGAAGACTAAAGAAACAGGATATAATGACTTTTTAAAAGCTTTAATTGATAGACAATTAATTTAAAAGTTGACTAATCATTGCAGCTCTAACTGACACTTCATACAGATATTCATGGTGCTCAGAGGATGAATCCTATGACTTTGTTAATCTCTTGACTTTTCATTCAGTGCCAGCAGGTCAAAGTTTCATTTTTTTTCAGTGAACTGTCTCAACATCTACCTTCCTGTTCTTGCATAAAATTTGGTTCAAACATTAATGGTTCCCAGAGGATGTCTCCCAGTGATTTTGATGACCAGATACCTACAGCGATAGTTGAGGGTCAGCACAAACACTTGCCTCTACAGTGACCGTTTTACACCAGCTAGTTTCACAAACTTTCATTAGAGACAACTGGGATACACGGAAAATTTGCTGTTAGTGGTGAATGGGGCTGAACCGACCAACTCCCTCCCTGGCCTTCATCCCTATAGAGGGAATAATAACTAACTAATAGGGGAGGGTCAAGCATTGCTTTTCACTTTCCCCGCCCAAATTTATCCTTCCTGTCTGGGGAATTGAACAAATGACCTTTCAGTCTCATATTTAAGCCCAGCAGTTTTTGGGTTACTGACTCATTTTAAACAGGCAGTCAAATTCATCTCAGTGCACTGAAGAGACTCATTGCACGCTTGGATTTCCAGTGTAAGTGTGTGAGAGGTGGTAAATCTTGAATAAATGAACAGCAGCTTGGTCCCACTGCTCTCTTTTTAGCCTCTGCTCTCCCACTGTAAATGTTAATGTAGTTAATTGATTTTTAATCAGAAAGAGATTAGAAACACTGGCAAATGACAGCTGCGGACATGTGTTAAATCTTAAATTCATTCATTTCATTCAGACCTAAATGAACCGCTCTTGTATCTTCAATGCAAATGATCTTGTCACAGGAATCATGTCATCTTTCAGCATGTTAAAAGTGGAACTCCTCTGGAATGGTTAGCTCATTGATTAAAAGATTTTGTGCTTGTTTTGAGATCCATTTGAAAACTAATGTGTATCTAAAAGAGCGGTTAAACGGACATCCTCACAGTGCACTTCACTGTATGAATGTGGTGGAGAAGGCAATACAGGGTAGTGAGACGAACAGAGGGAGAAACGACCCGGGGCGACCCTCAAAACTAATCCCTAGCCTGCAGCCTCAAAGACTCTTTTATCAGGCCTGGAGAGATGTCTCCGTGAATGTGTGTGTGATTGCTGTCTGCTTCTGTATCTTTTCCCATTTGTATTTTTCCATCCTATTTTTCTGTATTATGGTTACTGACATTTTTTTTTTCCCGGCAGACCGAAAATCCCTTTTTTCACACCATGGTAGACGTTACAGAAAACAAACATGAATGGTTCACTCTGTAATATATTTAAGTGCAATTGTCCAGCTGCATGTTTGGGAGGTTTGTGGCAGATAAGGATTGTATGTTTGTGCGTGTTGTTTGGCCTGTGAGGGTAAGTGTGTGGATTTTACTGCTGTTTTATAGTCCATTACAAACCCCTTACAACAGTCTCATGGCCGCATTCTCTTCCTTTTTATTTGGATTCTCTTCATGGCGTTAAGTAGCTAAATAATGATAGCAGCAGAAGGGGCAGCAGTATGAGCTGCTGCACAGTTTTTGATACAGGAGACATGAATTCTAGTAGAAAACCAGAGTAAGAAAAAGAAAACAAAACCTTCTTAAACCACTTCTGGAGCATAATCCTCCTCTTCTCTCCGCTCTGTATTGCAAAGATTTGTTATTTCTGCAAAGCTTCGGATCTGTGTGGAGGCAAAAGTGCCACAGGAAGAAGTGTACTGTTGTAGAGAAACGATGATTGTTTCGAACACACTGTGTGTACATGATAATCACTGAGAAGTTCTGATATTCTGATATATTTTGACAGATTGGTCACTATTAAAATCCCATGTTACTGGATAAGACAATCAAATATGACCCATGACGGCCAGTGTGAACCCTGATTCCAGAAAAGCTGTGTAAAACAGAATGCAATGTACAACTACATATTATTAATGTTCAAACTGATGAAGTCTATTGTTTTATTTCTGAATCTGATGCAACAAATGTTGTGAAATGCTCGAAAAACACCTGTTTGAATCTTCTACAGGTGAACGAGGTCTTTGGTAACAGGTGATAGTATCATGAATGGGTATGAAAGTGGCCTCCTCGAAAGAGTCAGTCGTTCACAACTAAGGATGGGGTGAGATTTGACACTGCATGGGCAAGTAGTCCAACAGTTGAAGAACAATGTTTCTCAACGTACAATTTTAATACATTTAGAGATTTCATCATCTACTATCTATAATATCCTTCAAAGAATCCAGAGAAATCTCTGCACGTAAAGAGCAAGGTCAAAAACCAACGTTGAATGCCCGTGATCTTCGACATCTCGGGTGGAACTGCATTAAAAAACTCACATGGTTGTATAAGGGATAATGTGATGTGTTGCTGCATCTACAAATGCAAGTTAACTCAAGTTAGACTCAATGGATATTAACAGCATCCAGAAATGGCGAGCTCACCTGAGATGAACTGACGGAAAGTGGAGAAGTGTGCTGTGGTCTGACGAGTCCACATTTCAAATTGTCCTTGGAAATCATGGATATTGTGTTCTCCGGGCTAAACATGTTGCACAGCGTCCCAACCTCTTTAGAATCAGGGTTGTAGATCCAGGAGTTCGAAGGCTTAACAGACCCCAAAACGCTACATAGAGTGCTACATATTGCTACCAGGAATGTGCACTTGCACATATTTGATTGGCCCACACAGTCGCCGGATGATGTCTCATGCTGTTGCAGCAAAAGCTGCTGATTGAACACAACCCACAATCCTAATCCTAATAAGATTTTCAATGTAGCAAGTTTAAAAAGTAACTGAACACCATCTGAAAGTTTCATCCTTGCATCCTTGTTTCTCTTTGAAAAGATCTTGACAAAATAAGCTATTGCATCAAGCCAATCTAATTCTCTCAAGATGATTCACTCACTGATCTGACCTCTTCTGCAGTCACCACCACTGAAACCACAAAATGATATTAAATCATGTGCACTTAACCACTTAAAACATAATACACAGCTAGAAATTGGCCTCCTGTGCAGCCCACAACCTTCTGGTTATTAATTAAAAGATTCACCTCAGGGCCAATCTGCAGCCCCCAGCTTTTTATGGCCAAATGTAGTGGCCACAGTTGATGAGATGGAAGGAGTGCAGAGAGCCAGAGAGCTGACATGACAGAGCTAATGTGTTCAAGGTTAGAAGGGTTATTTTCTGGTGTTAAAAACTATTCCATCATTCGTTTGATTGGTTTCAAGAAACTCTCATTTGCCTGCAATTAAAAGACTTGTCACAACAAGTCATCATTTAGGGGAACATGCGATGAATCCACAAAGGCTGTTTCCTGTTGATTTTAAATGGAGCAGCTCCAGGTTTCGTCTGTGTGTGTCACTGTGAAGCATCTGTTCAACAAACGAGAAACAAAGGGGAGAGGAGCTATACTCCGCCTGGCCTGGGTGCAATCCATCAACACGCATCATGAACTGTGTGTGTATGTGCGTGTATTTCCCGGTGATGGTGATGTTGGTGGTGGTGGTGGGGGGGTGCGAGCCGCCTCAGAAGTGATTAGGGAGTGCTTTCAGCCCTCAGACATGTCATGAAGGAGAGGAGTGAAACGACGCTCCTTAACGCCCACACACACACACTCATCGCAGCCCAGCACAGTTTGACCCGAGTCTGTTGTCATCAGGATAGCTTGCTAATTAAGAAGAGCTTCTCTCACACCGACACACATGCACAATGACAGCTTGTCGCTTGTATCCGTACCCGGGCGTCTCGTGAGGGCCCTTTGTATGTATCTGTATGTGTGTGTGTGTGTGTGTGTATGTATCTGTACGTGTGTGTGTGTGTGTGTGTGTGTACTGTTGTGTGACAATTTCTGTTTCTCTGTCAAAGAGCTGTCTCCTGCTGTAAAGGGCCAGAGAGGTGATTTGTCTCCCTCAACTCTGCTCTGTGTGACAAAAGTGTGTGCGTATACATGTTTATTAATGTAGCACGGAGCAAACTCACTTTAATATACAAGGGAGCAAATTGTGTTAAAGAATATAAAAAACAAGTTAGCATCTAACTGGTAAACACAATGAAGCATTTGGCATATATATATATATATTTAGCCATAGCGAGGTGGCTATGGGGGGGGAGGTGGGACTTTTGCCCCCCAAAAAAAAAAAAAACAAAAAAAAAAAAAGAAACCGTAATTTAACCCCCACCTCCTTAAAAAAGGTTTTGAAAAAAAAAAGGGGGTTTGTTGGGGCCCCCCCCCCTCCCAAGTCACCCCCCCCCCCCCCCCCCCCCCCCAAAAAAAAAAAAAAAAGGGGGGGGGGGGGGGGGGGGGGGGGGGGGAGAAAAAAAAAATGTTTAAAAAAAAAAACAACAAAAGACCCCCCCCCCCCCAAAAAAAAACCAAAATTTTAATAATTTAATTTTTTAACAAAAAAAACAGAATGAACACAGGTTTCTGAAATGTTAGTGGCTGTGGTTAACAGTCCTGCCCCTCTTACGCCTCCCAACTAATCTAAAATCCTGGATAATCAGCAGACCTGAGGCAGGCCGAATGGCACCTGGTTGCTCAAACAAACCACCTTTGATGTCACTTACAAGTCAATCAAAGCGTCCACGCTCTTAATTCTGCATAACTTTAAGCCTTAATATAATTTGAACAGGTGAGTTCTATAAGAATTCACCCTCAGTATACACTGTTATATGCTGATACTTTAGAAACATTTCTGCCATGTTCTGTAAATAGAGCCCCATAAATATAACACACTCAGCATTAAATCTAGTTTCTAAAAATATAAATATTCTCATGTTTGTTATAATCATTATCTTACAGTATGTCATGTGATGATATCTGAGTTAATGAGCAAACTCCGTCTACTGAGGAAGACGATGAGATGCTCTACAAAAAAAGCCAGTAAGTGGATCCTGAGTTAAGATTTGTAATATATTTATTATTATTATTTTCAAAATGAATATTTTACAGTTTGGAACTCAAGATTATGGACTCAACCTGTGTATTTTTCAGTTTTTGTAACTAGAAAAAAAAGAGTAGAAACAGAGAGAAGAAGAACAGAAGTTAAAAAAAGAAAGGATGGGGTGATGAAGAGATGATGAATGCGATAATAATCAACAAAACTCCACTTTCTGTCGCCCCTCCTCCTCCACTCTTTCTCATTCTGTCTCTTTGAGCAAATTAATGTCTTCATCGTTGATATAATAAACTGTTGTACAGCTGTTCTGAGGCTCCACATGGGAAAACACAGAGAGGAAGAGGGAGGAAAATAATCTTTGAAAAGGAACTGAACTGACAAAGAGATGAGAGAGCCTGTATGTGTGTGTGTATGTGTGTGTACGTGTGTCTTTAAGTGTGTAAATGAGACTGAATTAGAACTTCAGAAGGAGAACGAGCCTCATCCATATTAATAAACTGCAGGTCTCTCACCCCACTCCCGGGACAAATACCTCCCCTCGCTCTAATAGATCACTCTCCATCTTTGATCACATGGCTGTTTGTTTTCATAATTAACTCCAATTCAACTTTGTCTGTGATATTTCAGCTTTATAACGTTCACTTGGTATTTCAGCTCGACTTTTTTCTTCATTACTTGGACAGTAATAATTGGGCCACCGTGTCTATCCCCCACAAATTTCATTAACGTCAATATATTAGTTTAATTTAATTTCTGAGAGCCACATAACTATTACTAAACTGATATGTACGGTGGAAATGTGTTTAATAGTGAGTAAGTGAGTTATTATTTTAGGAACAGATATGCATGTACGTCACAGCTGGATCTGTTATCTCTAATTTGAGTGATTGCTACAAAGTGAGCCTGCAGTGGTGCATTACAGCTTGTTAGTAGCTTTAAAGCTGCGATAGGCACTATTTTATATCAGCAATGCATGAGATGCCATCTTTTAAAATGTCATTATGTAACTATTCTATCTAAAATAACAGCTTCAGTATATTTTTTCTGGTTTGGTCTGATTTCCTCTGGCTGCTCTGCCTTTATCAGAGATGGACAGTACGCTGCTGTGAAATGTAGTCGCTGTTAGCTAGTTAGCGCCGCTGAGTTGGCTGTAACATTATGGCAGAGAGTTTCATGAAACTGCACTTACACAAACAAATAGCATATCTTGGTGGAGACCAAAAGAGAACTAAAAAGGACAATGAACCTTGGATTAACATTCATCAGGTGGTCAGAAACAACTCCAATACTTCTTACACACTTGGGCTGTCTAACTTGTGATACAACGTCTGTATCTACCATTGAACTTGTCTTATATAAATGGCTACACACACTGACATCACAGCGATATTCTCCAAGATTTATCACACTTATTCATTCATGACATGACTGGAAACATTAATTTTGCAAATAAGCACAGAAATTGGATCATTTGGATGTGAGGACATACTGACACCTATGAAGTCCAGCCTTGTGATAGTGTGATTGAGTGTTGATGGTGTCAACAGCGATTGTCCTTGTGATGGTTAGGGTTGTGTGATTCAGCGGTGTCTATTGTTTGTGGGTGTGTGAACCGGTGAAGGTAAGTAGGTAAGCAGGAGACTGACTACTACTGTGGCAGACAGGTGGAAGTACAGAAAGAGGGACAGATGTGCTTGACAATGGATCCCAAGATAGTGCAAGAGGTTCTGGATCTAAAACTCTGTAACTGGTGTCCTTCAGGCTTCAACCAGCAGAGAAAAATACATAATTAAGAGAAGAGCTGACACCTTCAGGATAAAGATGTTAATGATGATGATGATGCGCCATAGAAAAATCTACTATTATGACATTTAAAGACCTGTACTACATCTACAGTACATCAGAGCACCCTGCCAATGAATTAGAGAGGGTCACACTTTAGTATGTCATTCAATAAGTTTATTTATAACGTCCATCAGATGTTTGTTTTTGGCCATCCGTCATTTTGTTGGACGCTGTTGAGTGGAGAAAACCCACAAAGCCATGATAAACCATTACTATTGGCCTGGCATAGAGGATGACATTTACAAGAGGGTGAGTTGGTATCTTCAAAATAATGAGGTGGAACACACATACAGGTTCAATAGTGCAGCACAGAGGAGGGGAATGTGTAGTTTTGCAAATGTAGAAATAAAAAGCCTGTCTGTGGATGAACACTGAACTAATGTTCTGCAGCTGTTCCGGGCAATTTTATGCTGATAATGCCTGCTGATAGTGTATGCCCACAGGTTGACTATTATTTTACAATATGGGGATTCATTTAAAGGTTATATAAAGTACCAGTCAAAAGTTTGGAAACACCTTCTTATTCACTTTTTTTCTTCTTGATTTTTATTATTTTCTACATTTCTAAATTGATAGATAGCTTTGCACACTCTTGGTATGCTCTCAATCATTTTCACATTTTCTGTATCTCACAAAGATAAGTGATTTGAACCAAAGATCTCAAATTTTGACTCATCAGACCAAAGCACAGATCTCCACTGGTCTAATGTTCTTTGTGTTTCTTCTTGGTGTCCATCAGCAGTGGTTTCTTTGCAGCAATTTGACCATGAAGGCTTTCTACTTGCAGTCTCCTTGTCATTACTGACATTGAGATGTGTCTGCTACTTAAATTCTGTGAAGAATCTATATAGGCTCTATCTAATCTGAGGTGCTGTTAATTGGTGATTTTCTAAGGCTGGTAACAATAATGAACTCATCCTGTGTAGCAGAGGTAACTCTTGGTCTTCCTTTCATCATAAGAGCCAGTTTCATCAGAGCCAGTTTCATCAGAGCGTTTGATGGTTTTCGCAACTGCATTTGAAGAAACATTCAAAGTTTCTGGATTGACTTACCTTCATGTCTTAAAGCAATGATGGATTGTCCTTTGTCTTTACTTCATTAAGAGATTCTTCCCATAATATGGATTACTACAGTCATCCAATAAGGCCATTTAATGCATGCCAACACTACCTCTGGACATAATTTTGCTAATTAACTTTAGACAAGGTCTGTTAATTGAAAATTATTCCAGGTAACGACCTCATGAATCTGACTGAGAGAATGCCAAGAGCGGACAAAGCTGTCATCAAATCAAAAGGTGGCTACTGAAGAATCTAAAATCTAAAATATATTTTGCTTTGTTTACACGGAAGGCTTTGCTCCAAACATCATCTTCAAAACCAATGGCTTAGTGGAGCAATTGAATGGCCTTCGCACAAAAGTACCACCTCACCTCACCTCACCTCACCTCAAGATACAGCCTTTGTCATTTGATGTTTTGTAAGGAGGATGTTCACAACCATTTAAAATATTCAATTTGGATCATTGCATTCTGTGCTTTTTTTGGCAAATCAACAACCTGGTACCCAAAGAACACATCTGTAGGGGGTTCAAAGAGCAGGACTTCATATTTAGAGGTTATAGAAAATATTTTTAAAAAAGCCAAGAAGAAAGAGGCCAAGAAGACGATTTTGAAGTGGGGCATCTTTTACTTCCAAAAAATGTCAGACAGGAGCAGAAAAAGGTGGGTAAGATGGGAGCAGACGTGCTGCGACCTTTTGAAATAATAAAAGTTGAGGGAGAAGAGTGCAGATCTAGTTTCAGAGCAAAAATATCTGACCTGTTATATCTGTTATTTCCAGCCAGAGGAGCGGATCCCTGCTAACAGACGGCCACTGAAATAAAGTATGTATTTTACAAATAACTAAAATAACACAGTGATCAGAGACCTTTGGGCAGGGCAATGAGAAACTGTGGTCAAAGATTGGGCCTTATGAAATGTAATCTGAGAATCTCAGGAAAGGAGCTAGACTTTGAAGTACTTTTAACATGATTATTGTCTTTTAGATTGTTAGAAAAACAAGATACTCTTGTACATATTACGTACAAATGTGCATGTTTTTCATTAAAAGAGCTTCTTTTCCTCATCTCACTAATGTTCATTATTCATTTGTGGATTTATTGCTTGTTAATGAGATCTTTTGAAATAATTATTTAGAAATATTTCTCTTTGACACTAAACCCCTTCAGGTTCCACTTTGTGGAGTGCAGGAATATTCTGCAGGTTTCAAGGTGAGCCTTTAATCCTTTTATTCTGCCTAGTGTTTTCCTTGTGCTTTATTATTATTATTATTGTTATTGTTGTTGAAATTAGCACTTTAAACTTAATAATAGCTACACTTATCTCTCAGTTTTAAGGAGTGGGGAGCCTTTAATTGAGCTTTTATGGTTAAAGTGTGACAGTAGCTCTTGTTTTAAATTTCATAATAGCTCCATGTACCTCTAAATTTGAAGTTTTCTATTCTATTTGCATGTTTATTTATTACTTGTGTACTACTCCTTTGACATTAGCACTTACTATTTAATTATATACAAATTTATAACACCTCAGATGGTGATTTTGAGGCATGTTTGATTATAGTTTGATTGTCTGTCTGCCTGCTTAGTCGACGTGTTCTTGTTTGTCCTGTGTTTTGTTTGTTTAATGGTTATTCTTTGGTGTTTGAATGCAGTGTTAGCTTCACCAATCCCTATTTTCATAGATTTTTTTCAAAACCAAAGTTAATTTTCCAGTGAACTATTCTGATGTTTCAAAAGACATGGATGAATGAATGTGACAGAGAGGCAAAGTAATCATCAGATTTATTTTCTGGTTACTTGGCAATGACACACCAGACTCCAGTATGAGAGCAGACACTGCAAATCTAATACTGAAATTAATTCAAACAAACATCAACAAGCTGGCCAGACACAATCTAGAACAATGAGACAGGTATGTCCAACCAGCAATATTAGGATTAAGAGCATGAAACAACTCACAGCCCAGTACAACTATTATTTAAGATTTAGTCAAGTACCAAACGAGGATGAGGTTAAAATCTTTAAATGTTCAAAATGCTCATAATATGTATCTCAGAATATAATGACACCTGTAAAGTGGACAGAAAAGAAAAGAGTAATTTTGGCAGGACGACTTCAAGGTTAGGGATGTCGTTTTGGAACAAGGCTTAAAAGATTACAGTGCAAAGGATGAAAGATGGAGAGTACCATGCTGGGCTCATTCAGTCATAAATACTGAGGGGAAGAGTGTGCAAGCCTTGTTAACTTGACAGAACAACAGTGGTCAGTTTTGACAAAATAACACACATAGAGAAGGGCCAGAGGAGAGGTTTAAATCACAGTTCAAAATAGTAGATCATCCTTTTCTGGCTTGTTATTACCCTTAGCAACCCTCCAGCCATCTCCCATCCCCTCTAGCCCTGTCAAAATAAATGTAGATGAAATGTTGTGAAGAGCTTTTGAATGTTATGACACATTCCCCAACTTTTTACCACTCACAGTCCAAACAGTGGAACTTATTCACTCTCCACATTTTTTACCATGTAAAGAACTTTGACTTGTCAAACACAGGTTTAACCTGGAACACTAGTTATATCTGAATACTAATGAAGAACAGAGCCATCGTTACAGTTATTAGCTACACCTGGGACTGATTTAGAGCAGTGGTTCACAAACATTTTTACACCGAGGGACCGTCATAAGAATATTTCTGTTATGTCTGAACAAAGTGCACTTAAATACGACACGGTATTCTTAATCACTTAGAATGAGTGAGCGGTTTTAGGCTACAGTGCTGTGTGGGTTTTCAGATGTTCAACTTAGAATAAACCAATTCATTCATTATGTTAATGGGTTAAATTAATTGGTAAATGTATGACTTGAATTTGGATGTTTGAAAAGTACCATAAAATGTGCTTCATTTAAATGTCGCCTTGTTAATGAATGATAAAATGTTCGTGGACTTAGACGTTGGATAAACAATGAAACGAACAGTGTTCTTAAGGCCCCCCAATTTGGAAAGCACTTATTTGATTGGTGGGGTGTGTAATTATTACACACTAGTTTAGAGTCACGGTTCAGTGAAACTTTGGTACAGCAGTGGAAAAAAAGACAAGGTGATACCACTGAATGTCCCTTAGCCTACGACAGTGGAGCAACACGACATACCGTCCTTGTCTTATCCCTTCTGTCCATTACCATTGTAGATGACCGGGAACCATAGCCTGTATAAAACATGAACATCATTAGCATAACACGTCATCCGTGACATCACCCACAGGACTGTTTTTTTGAACCATGTTTATTTCTGCTGTGAAGTTTGACATGTTAACATGGGGGCTTATGGAAGACTCAAGTGGCCTTGCCAAGTAGTTTGAGGAACTACAATGTTTGGCATTTCCACAAAGGCTTCACTTCACTTCACCAGGGGATGACTGGTCTACTGCTTGTATGCTTTACACATATTTATGATAGATTTACGATATTTAACCCCTCTGTTCATCTTGGGCACGTCTTTTTTTTTTTCAAAATCAGCTTCTCTAGAGTTTTTTTTTCAGTTTGAGTGACCTAAAATGCCATTTGCATGTGGATGAAAGGTTAGTTTTGCATAAGATCTGTATACATGTGGACAAAGCCTGTGAAAGATCCATTGAAAAAGTGAGAATTGCGTGTAGAAAATGTAGTCTGTGTATATGTTTTTTGACCCAGCAACCACATAAATTTAACTTCAGATGTCCAAACATGATGCTATCTTTACAGGGATTCATAGTGTCTGTTTAATGAAGTCTCTTTGAATATTCTATGAATGTAATGCTCCTGTGAGGATCTGGTCTGCGGTTTTCACTGCCTTGTCCTACTTCTTGTCTAATTATTGACATAATATTGGTACCCATCCAATAAGGACTTGGAGATTTGCACTGGGATAATTGAATATTTGTATTTGAGTATCCCTTTGAAAATTTGTAACAGCATTAGCAAACCGTAAAATAAAATAAAAAACACCAAGGGATTTAGAGCGAATCCCTTGACCAAATCCTTTTCATGTTCTTTCCATGTTCACCATATAATTTGTTCCACAACCAACCCTTCTAGCTTTCAGTTTATTTCTCAGTCTTGCTCTTTTATAGGGAACACTACTCTGTCAGCTGTTGTCTATCTAAATTGTGATAGACAACAGCTGACAATGGACTGCTTGCAGCTACTGAAACACACACCTCACCTAATTGTCCATGACTGCGTACCTATAGCTACACATAACTGGCTTCAGCAGCTACAGTTTCATCAGACAAAACACAGTGGGACATACAAACAAATGCAAAATGAACTGTGGCTATTGCTTTGTGACTTAGCATCTGACGAGCTTGGCTGTGGTTTAGAAAGGGCCCAGCTAAACTAGGACTTGCAGGGGTTATATATGGTGTGATTGTGTTCTGCAATATTTCCACATTTTTCCTTTAAGTGCCATTATTCAATGTGACAATGACTCAATGCAACAGTTTATTTTCTTATCTGCTTAACTTTATTCATGACAGAAGATGTCTAGTGGCTGGTGATAGTTGAGCTAGCTGGTGAATGTTTTTCAAAGATGATTTTGTTCACGTTGTGGTCATTTTCTCTCGAAGGTAAAATGGCTCCAGGTGGTCAGCAACAAGATTTACTCCTGACTGCAAGAGAAGAATATAAAACAGTCTCAGTCTGTTCAGTCTGGTCTTATACGTTTACTTCTAGTTACTAATCACAGCATTATCGGCATCTCCTGCAGTGATGTCAAATACTCAACTAGAATCTGTCCCCTGCTGTGGTTACGACCTAATTTTACAACAAGAATAATTTGTTTCATCTTAATGATGAACTCTTTTAGACTCTTTCCTACTTGTGTCTCGATTCTCTCCATCCCTGTTGCTTCCTTTGGAAAGAGAAGGATGGGAGAGACCACTGTTGCCATGGTGATGTGTTGTCATGGTGCCAGTGCCCTGTTGACCTTCTGATGACCTTTACACAATGGTGCCATTTCCTCAAGGAACATGATCTGGAAACAAAACCAAGATCTCCAAAGTAGTTGGCCTACTACAGATCTATACTAGTCCACTAATTTACCTTATTCGATACTGACTGTCCATGTTATTCTTTCAGGCATGGTAGCTGCCATTATTCTTGTTCCTACCATGAGATGAGCATTTTATCATGTGTCAAGTGTTTTCTTATTCCATATAAAGTGAGTAACATAAGTGATACAGGAGGAGTAAGGGAACTGTCATGTCAAGCAGCTAGATTGTAAATATTAGCAAGTGAACATGGCTGGGCTGTCTGCTAATACTGCATGATATTATTCAATAACTTTACTTAATCATCTATCTGGCAATACAAAAAACATTTTTCGGCAAACATCTGGGGCAAAGGGAATTATTGGCATAAAAATGTGGAGTTCGGCCTAATAATAATAACTTATCCTATTCCATAGGTGCGTCGTGGCCATCAACATCCTCAACCACACGCAACCCTGCAGTTCTGAAAAACAATAATATAGAAAAGAAAGATAACAGATGTTTTCCAAGCTCTTCTTGCGGGATCTTGAGATGTTCCCAATCCATACGTAATCCCTCCAGTGAGGTCTGGGTCTACCCGAGGTCTCCTCCCAGTTGGACATCAACTCCAAACCTCCAAAGGAAGGTACCTGGAGGCATCCTAATCAGATGCCCACACCGCCTCAGCTGGCTCCTTTCGACCCAAAGGAGCAGCAGCTCTACTCTGAAGTCCATCCAGATGTCCGAGGTCTTGACCCTCTTTCTAAGGCTTAGCTCAGCCACCCTACCAAAGAAATTACTTTCATCCGCCTGTATCCGCAATCTCATTCTTTCGGTCACTACTAAAAGCTCATGGGCATTGGTGAGGGTATAGCTTTTCCCTTCCAGGTCTCTCTCGCTTCACCTGTACTCTCTTCCTGCCCATTTCATGCTCCATTTTACTGTCACTCATGAACAAGATCCCAAAATACTCCTTCGCTTAGGGCAGCAGCTCACCCCCAACATGGAGGGAGCAATCCCCTGTTTTCCAGCATGGCTTCAGACTTGGAGGTGCTGACTCTTATCTAAGGCCAATTCACAGTTGGCTGTGTGCTGAAGGTCACGGTCTGAAGCCAACAGAACAACTTAATCTACAGAAAGCAGAGACGGAATTCTGAGGTTCCCAAACTAGACGCTCTCCTCATCCCGGGTGCACCTTCAGATCCTGTCCATGAATATCATGAAAGGGTTTAGCGATAAGGGGCAACCTTGGCGGAGTCAAACACCCACTGAAAATATGTTTGACTTTGTGCAGAGACAGACACGGTTCTCACTTTGGTTATGCAAGGACCAAATGGCTTGCAGCAACACCCCTGGTACACCCCTTCTCCACAGTACCCCCAAACCTTGGAAGAAAATGGATGGATGGATGGATTGATGGATTGATGGATGACTGGGGATGTTTAAATAATATCAGTTATGATGGATAATTTATATGCCGTCTTGACTAGAATTATGTTTGGTGTGCTGTTACACGACTTCTACAGACAGATTTAACAGACACGTAGACAGTTCGAAAGAATTATTGCCTGTGGCTGTGTTGTAAAGCATGAGAAATGTTTCAGTTTCACTCTTCTCAAGACTCAATTGTTTCTCCGACTGGAGGCATTAGGTAAACACTGTAAATCGTCTTTATCTGTAGGTCATAAAACGCACATTTGTTACAATTATTGGTACTAATTTCTCACCATAAAATTACCATTCAAGAATCAGATGTGGGTCATGATTTAGACATCTGAAGCCAGAGTAAAAAAAAAACAAGAGCAATGTGACTAATGGACGTGTTATCAGTCTGTGTACATGCTATTAGCTTGATTATGTGAACTTGAATGTGGTTACGTGCAGATATTTTCAGGCAATTATTGGCTTGTACATTTTTAGAAGGAACCTTTCCTAACCTCCGAGCCACCGACTCCAAAAATCATGACACACTGAGACTGACTCATATATTACACACACATTCACACACACACACACACACACACACACACACTTGGTTTATTGATGCTAAAAACAGATATTAATCCAAATTCAGTCTGAATGTTTCCGGTTGTTTGTGGTCTGTGTGTTGATGAACTTGGCTGAAAATATCTCTTTTGTTGTTGCTGTGATTGCAATACCAGGAATAACACACATGCATACACCCACACACACACACACACACACACACACACACACACACACACACACACACACACCAACAACAGCACAGAGACAAAGCCATTCTTCTTGGCTCCAAACTGACATCAACCTGAGTCATCTGCGCTTCGGGTGCGTTTCATTCGCAATGGCATGCTGAGCATACGGGAGGGAGGGCGAGGGTAGCAATCATTCCGATTAGTAGAACAGTGGATTAACAAAGTGCTTGACACCTACAGGGCGACATGAGGAGCAGGGAGGAAGACAAGAGGTGGGGAGGGGGTCCTGTCTTGTCTTGAGTTTCTCTCTGACACACTGAGCTCTAAAATATTCTCAGCCAGCCGTGAAGGCAAGGAGAAGAAATGTGTGTGTGTGTGTGTGTGCAGTATGAGGAGGTGCTCATTTTTAGTGATGCCATAATTGACCACCTGTGTGGGAAGAGGGAAAGGAAAGAGTGACGAGGAGGAAAGGGGTAATTGGAGAGTCGGAGAAAGGAAGATGGAAAGAAAAAGTTAAAGTGACACTTAAAAATAAGATGATTCTCGTTCTCTAGACTCCTCCTTTGTTCCCCCAACGCACACATTCACACACACACATACACAGATACACAGATCTGTAGCTGAAGGTGTCATCTTGCTGGTCATCACATGTCTAATTCAGAGGAACAAAACAGGTCAGCACACACAAACTTGCACACTGGCTCACAGATGTAGCTCGACTTGTCATGCCGTGAGGTAAGTCTGCTGATCATAACACAACTAATCCCGAGGAACAAAGCAGGTCAGGATGCCACACACACACACACACACACACACACACACACTCAGACAGAGAGTGGAAGGGGAAGGAAAGAAAATGTGATGATGCTTGTCTTTCTTAGGAATATAACACACCCCCAAAGAGCAGCGCCAGCTAATCAAATGACTTACAATCAGGGTATTTATCAAAATGTGTCTGCATTACAATTGCACATTATTATGTAAATGATAAATTTCAGGTTCATGATCTGTAATAAAGGAAAAACTGAGATCCTGTCAGTTGATATGATGCCTAAAGAGTTACTTATTTTTAACTAAAATTTGTATTGATGAATAATTATGGGTTATTTGTTCGTTTTTAAAGATATTTTTTGGGACATTTTGAACCTTTATCGGATAGTAGCAGCTGAAGAGTGACAGGAGAGTCACATGTAGCAAAGGGCCACAGGTCTGATTCAAACCCTGGGCCACTGCAGCAAGGACTGAGCCTCTATACATGGGGTGCACACTCTACCAACTGAGTTAACCGCGGCAACGCCCCAATTATGGTTTATTTCTTGTATTCCCCAAATCACTACTGGTTCCATTGATAACATTTCTGACAGCACCAAATAACAGGTGAGTCCACCAGATCATTCAGTAACAACGCTATGGCCAACTCTACTGTTTGTTTAGTATTATTCTCATTGAACCCTTGTCTATCTCACCTGCCACGACTCCTCAACTGCACCTTGGATTTCTGCCACCACCAGCCCTGCACCACCACCTCTTCACTGGATCTCCATCTACCCTGTACATTTTCCTTTGTGAACTCAATAAACTGTTTTGAACCGGAGTCAGTTCTCTGGTTCTCTGTGTTTGTGTCTTTAAGTCCACTACCACCTGTCTTTAACACTTAAGACCTCCTAGAAAACTTGTTTTTGTTGACCTCCACGTTGCTGCAGTGATGCACAGGTGTACTCCAGGGCATTGTGACATCACAATTGGGCGTGGTTAAAAGTGCAACAAATCAAACTTCTGACCACACGACACAACACACTGAGCATTGACCAGAGAGAGCAGCAAAACACTGCTTTTCAACCTGCCAACCTGCCAAGCTGTTAGCTGTCAGTGTAGGGCAATTGTAACCCCAAACCTTTTTAAATGTTAACCAATAAAAATGCCGGCAGCGTGTCTGTGTCATCTGAATGGACACACCAAGACAGCACACCACAGCGACACGTCTTTGATTACATAACTATGATGAACCTTTAGGCTCTTGGCTCTTGGTTGTTCAGAATTCAGAAATGAGGCATGACAATAAAAATATCTGGAATAATAAAAAAAAAGAATGAGGCATTAAATCTCATGACATTTGAAAAATTTTATAATACACTTGGAATTAATTTCTTTGGCCTCCTTTTAATGGGTTCACTTCCTCGATGTGTGCCAGCTGTCTTACATTTTCTCTGATGGCGGTCATCCCTGACCTTGCTGCTTGCTCCAGCCATAAAAAGACAGGTGTTTTAATTTTCTCTAAGGGAAGAAGTCATTTACCCTTTCTGTCATGTTGAACCCACCTCGATGGAGATTGGAGACTGGCTGATTGTTGTTATTTCTCTGACCTGCACTCCTCTCTCTGAACATCGTTCCTTCATATTAAGCAGCACAAAACTGTATGTCTTCATTACTTATTTCTGAAGAAAGTATTTTTTGTTATTTTTCTCCATCTGATTGTAATGTAACTGATCAGAAACGCTGTGCTCTACCCCTCAAAGACCTTCCCGTATTCTGTAATGGGATAGTAGATCCAGCTGCATCTTCTTCAGCAAGCTTCTGGCTGCTTCCTCTCACCAAAACTCTCTCTCAATTTTATTGCCAACTTGTTTGGCTTTATTTCTCAAATCATTAAATCTCTCTCTACATTCAACTACAGTTCTTAAGAGGTGAGAGCAATTGCTTGATTCCAGTGCTGTGTATTGGCTCTTGGTGATTTTGTACTTCCTTGCACAAGGACATCAGTTTCTTCCTGGGATAAAAATAAATCGGCCTGAGCACTCCGTATCAATTTGGTGATGGAAGGGAACTCTGCATGCGGTGTCCTTGTACTGCACACTTCTTCTAAACGAGAGGAAAAGAGGGCATTCGATTGGCGAGCGCCCAGTACATCTGCATTTGCCATCAAAATTTTTTATGAATTAAATTTTCCAGATATTTAAATATTTGGACGACACTTGGTCTAGTGGTTCTAGTTGGTCTCTCTTGTATTTTTTTTTTAGAAAAATGATCTTGACAGTGACAGCAAGCTTGTGGTCAGCTAGCACTAGAGAACTAGTCCCTTGAACCCCTTGAACTTGGGTACATCAGACAGACCCTGGGAGCATAGAAATTCTGGAAAGTAGTCACTATGTCAGAGGTTGGTCACATGACTTTGACACCCAAGATGGAGTTTGCATGCAACATTTAGTCAACACCCTAATCTTGTCTAACCTCATTGAAATGTACTCAATAAATACTAAAGAGTTCTGCTGGACTCGCTTGCAGGATTGTGAAATAATGACCTTCATAAAGTTATTTTCATATAAACTAACGTCCATTTTGTCCTGTCCAACAAAATGCACGAAAGTGATTGAAACTTTACTCAGGTCATTACAGCTGCTCTAGAGGCTTAGTGTTACTGGAGGAACAGTCCACTGGTGCGCAGGAAATGATGGATGTTAAGCTTCCCGACAGTAGCAAACAGCGCTGTGTTTGGAATCGGAAACTCAGACTTCAAGAGAAAAGCCAATAAAAGAGACAACACACCACTGGCCATGCTGTTTGATTGATGAGGACGCAGCTTGGAAACACCACGGCAATGAGTGTTCGAAACCAAAAATGAAGACAAAGGGAATAAAAATGGAAAATCTCATGGATTTTTCCCTTTTTCGTAGTGGAAAAAGCAGAGTCTGTCAAAAGTGTTCAGTTGTCACGTTGGTTCTCCCACAACCTTCAGTCACAGAGTGATGATTTTCCCTCTAATTAAAGTGAGTGAAAAAAGTGATATCCCTTCCTTTTCTGTCTTATTTCCTCTCCTCATTCTTTTTCTGTCCCCCACTTCCTCTAATTTTTCCCTTCAACTTGATTTCGTCTCCCTCCCCTTCTTTGACTTCTACTCTCCCTCTTCTCCAAACTAATTATCAGACACTCACAGATTGGTGTCTACCATGCTGAGAGAAAAAGAGAACAGAAAAAACAAAAAAAACAACAAGAAAGCAGACTAAGAGTAAAGAAAAAGTGGTAGTTAATAAGAAAAAGAGCAAAGTAAAGTGGAATAAAGTGGCGGAGTCATGAAAGTGACAGTTAAAGTAAACAAGACAGATCGTGAATCAGCATGCAGCTGGCCTCTGCAAATCTCATTACCTCCCATCGGCCTCCAATGTGATCATTATGTCTATGTGCCTCTGTATCCACTCATCTTCTTTCTTTCCTCCACTCCCACCGTCTCACCAGCCCTCTTAACAATAATGATCTATCGCTTAACCTAACTTTCTTCTTATGTCTCTCACTGTATTATTTTTTTCTTTCATACCTCTATTTGTCCACCATGTGCCGGTCTTCCTCGGTGTCTGCGCTCCCACGTTCTCCCCACTGAGTTTGCCAGAGACAAGACACTCTGTACTCTTTGTCCTACGCTGGAAGCTGTAATGAAACTTTAATCAGCTGTGTTGGTTTAAGCCCAGATTCAGGTGTAAAAAGAATGTCATCGAAATTTGTTCTCCGCCCGCCCCGGGGGGCGCTAACCCGAGCCGGGTGCAGCAGTGTATGACAAAAGCTCGGATGTAGCTATCCCACACAAGGTGGTGAAATCAGAGACGACTGCTTCTTGTTGGGTGGTTGTTCCATGAGACCACGTGTGGCCCGAGGAATCCTTTCAAACATGTTTGATTTTCTCTACACGAGAGTTTTGCAGTGTGAGGCGATTGAGCAAAAGGTCTGAGAGCTGTGATGTGCTGTACTGCAGCCAGCAAGAGCCTGTGAAGAGACAGGCAGAAGAAGTGGGCACTGTATTTGGTTTTAGCTGTACTAGTACTGGATGTCCAGTATAGAAAACAAGCTATTCCTAGACTTTCTGGAACGAGTCAGCATAGTTCAATAAATAAATTAATGGGTTTTTATGTAAAAAAAATCACATTTTTCAAAAAGACAATTTAGATTTATTTCATGATGACAGATTTATTTTCCAGCTCTTTTTATCTGCTCACAATGTGAAATACATGAGCAGACATGGTGTTTGTGAAATCTCACTGTAGCATGCTGTGTTCTTTGGTGTAAACTACCATAAAACACACGCTGCATATAATACAGTTTATGCATATTTAAAACATCTGCTCCTGTGAATAATAAATAGCCGTAACGTGCAGTAACAAGGTGGCCCCTGGCACCCCTAGAATTGTTTCTTTGATGGACAGAGACAGTGTTCCCCCTGTGATAGTAGGGAATCACATTGCAGGGAAATACATGTGTGAAATATGTACTCAGAGTGCATCATTTTACATGTGGGGTTAACATCATACAACGTTGCCAACACACTCTGCTGCTGTCTGAACAAATCTCAAGCCAAATATGAGGAGGCCTCTGTGCAGAAAGGCCTAGAGCCCAAAACACACCGTTTATGTGGCTTTAGTTGAGCCTACAACTGCCACTGGAGGTGGAGAGACTACAAATGTGATGAATAAGAACTAGGATGAATACCAGTGCACAGTGATTTTGATTTTCAAACAGTACCATTGGTTAGTAGCTTAATCTAGCTGCCAAGATTTTAGAAAAAAAGGAATTGCCTTTGTAGTCACATGTGTGAAAGCACAAATCCAAGCTAAGAACTCTTTCTCTCACTTCTATTTCTAGGCTGGCTTTAATAAAATCTAGTGTTTTTCTGGACAGAATCATTCCCTGGAAGCTGCACCATCAGGTAACTGTGAGAGTCTACGGGCCAAATCTGATGACGTTGGTCTGTTTGTGTCAGCATGCGGACAGTTGTTTACCTCAGCGAGCCCAGAAATCCTCTCCAGAGAGGTGCTAGTCTGCGACGGATCATCACCTGCAGAGAGACTTATACACACATTGAAAGTTAAACAATTGTTTTCATACTAACATGTATATAAAGTTATTCCATGCAGATTTAGCTCTATGAATCTACAGCTGCAGCTGAATGCACACAGTAAAGAAAATGAGCTCCGGTCTGACTTCAGAACTCTGCAAAGCCCCCTGACACTGAGGACCACAACTACCAGAAGATGTGGAGTTCTCACCCCAAATCCCAGCTCATTAGATCAAACAGATCACTCTCTGGTTTCTCTGCTAATTTAGCATACACCATGATGATCTTCACTGAGCAAGTTTTAATCAAATGTCCACCTTCAGCAACTCTTTCTTCTGTCAGTTCCTCAGCTGTCTGCTGTTGACACGGGCCCTGCTATAATGCTCACATCGCCTTCCAGATGTTTAGCACCAGTTATGAATCCACAACCACAATCTATTTTTTATATTTAGGGTGTATAAATGTTGAATTTTCCCTTAATTGTGCAGATGTGGTATGCAATCCATGAGGATTACATAAACCTGTACCTGGACCTGGAGGCTCAGTGTCTGCAGGACTAAGTCAATGGAACATATCTTCATTTAGTATGATTTCAATCCCAACGCTCCACCCTCACACTCCACCTAATGTCAGTTTAAATGTATATGTTTATCAGAATGATGCTGCTGCTTCTTGTCTGCTGCTGGAGAACCAGTTAGAGTACAAGGTGAATGTGGAGCTGAGGAGTCAGCAGCAGTGTTCATTCTTGACTCTGCCAAAGTGAGTAATATCATCCATCACCACAGCGCAGTCAGGTAGCAGGCTAAACAGTTTCTCTCCTTCTGTCTTTGTGTGTCAACTCGTGATCTGACCCTCTTCCGTCATCTCATCATCATTGATCCTCCAGCTGCAAAGATTCAGGTTCACCTGGTCCTTCAACCTGTTTTATTTATATTTCAGTAATGATTTAATTCCTCGGCGTATTTATTTATGCAATGACTAAAATGGTATTCCATAATAATGCTTGTGTTTCTACAGTAATACTTTTGCTTTCAGCCCTCATTTCTCCCTCTCCGCGCTCAAAGAAGCACATAAGCATGAAACAAAACATGTTTTTTTCTCCATGTTATGTTCTTCTTACATTTTGAGGTCACATAAAAAAACATGGAGGGTTCTGCAGCGTTTAACCCACATAAAGGCCACATTTATTATGAATTCATTCGATTTTTTTTTTTTTTTTTTCCTGAGGCAGCTATTCAAAATGAAAATGATTGATCTCCCATGTTGCTCATGTCGACCTTGTGACTTCATACCATAATCGATACATATATGGTATGGGAAAGTCCAAAGGTAATGGACTTCTTTGTGAAACTCTATCACCTGTCGCAAACCTATTCTTTTTTTCCAAAAGGATGAGCGCTGATGTGGATCCTTGGGGTCATTCTGAGATGGAAAAGAAAGAAATTTTCATCTAAAGAAAATTTGCTCTATATTGTATTCTCTTTCAGTGACGGTTGAGATGTATTTATGCCATAGTATGTGTCTTTGTATATAGATACAGTCTGTATTCATGGGAAAACCCAAAAGACGTCACACATGCTTACTCCAAAGGGGAAAACAATGCATTCCCTATCATACCAAACAGTTGAAGTTTCATATTTTACCAAATTAAGTCACAGAAGTAGTAGTAGTAGAAGTAGGTGTTCAGATCATGTGTTTAGTTAGCACAATGTTACGTTAGCTTCATCCAAATCGTGTTAGATTATTTCAGGAGAGCCATGAATGTTGGATTAATCTTTTGTAGGTTACTTATCATGTTTAGCCTAAACTTTGCAAACTGAGTAGCTTTCCTCGCAACCGGTAACAACATAAATATGGTAACCCTCCAGTCAAGAATACGCTGCTTTAGTTCCCCTATTCATTACCATGATGGGGGCACCACAGGAGGGACACTTCATTCAGTCTTTTATGACATATGGACAACAATATGATCAAATTCTTGTGTTTTTGTGTCTGGATACCTTGATTTGTTGTTGTCACTCCCCATACACTAGGTTTTTTCTTGTACATGTGCTCATAGGCCACCGGTGAACTTAACCTACATCCCATAGATTCTTACTTAAAGTCATACATGGAGTATGACTTGTTTACATTTCACTGTGATTGTACCTTACATGATTACGTGGGACAAATAAACTGCACTGAAATGAGGCATTTTTATAGAATGTGATGAACACCCTTTCATTGCAAGTATCGGAAAAAAATAATCCAGTATTTTTCAAAGCAGCAGGGTGTTCATTTTGAAACGCCCTTGTATATATTGATGGTTATGGAATTGTAAGGCTGCTTAGGGGCCAAGAATAGCAGACTGTGATTGCAGGAGGCAGCTCCAGCTGTGAACGTGTGTAATCATGTGAGTGCGAAACACGAGGTTGGTGAAGAAGAAGAAGAAGAAGAACTGTGTGTAAGCCAGTAAGCCTACTCCGGAGGAGGGACGCCGTTAAGTCAAACTCTTAATCCTGTTTTGTCTGAAATCTTCCCCCCGTAGGCTGGTGGGTGTGTGAATGATACTATTACCTCCCTTTTTTTCCTTTTAGATTTAATCTCCTGTCTGGACTTGTTGCATATAGTTTTTGATTTGTGAAGATTGCATTTCTATCAATTTTCCATTATTTTATCTGGGCATAATAATACCACAGCGATGAAAAATAGTTGCTATGGCAGCAGGGATAAGAATACAAGATTTTCTACTTTTTGTGATTTTACATGTCAGGATGCTATTCTAGACATCAGGGCGCAATTTATTATTTATGATGCATACTATATTGTGAAATTTATATTTCTTTTAAACTTTGAACTTTAATTTAAAAGTTCAAACATTATATAAGGTCACAGACTATCTTTATGGTACACCTCCAGGATGATTTAACAGGTTGGTGCAGTGTTTATTTAGGTTTGAAGCTCTGGAAGATAGCTGTGATGTTCACCAGTGAATAACAGATGTTAGACCTGAATAACAGCAGTGCTGAAAGAATCAACTGAGTGCATTCTGTGTTATTTTGGGGTAGAAAACATTATTTGAAAGTGTGGAAAGACTTTAAAGGTCCAGTGTGTAAGATTTAGTGGGCTCTTTGACAGAATATAATACGGACAAACTAAACACCAGCTCTCAAGAGGGTGTTTTTTCTTTTGTGTTTTCACAAGGGGTCATTTCTCTTCCATGGAAGAGTGTGAAACGAGGGGGTTGCAATCTGCAGCTACAGCGCTTATGGTCAGCAGCATTGATTGGTTGTTTTTTGTCATGGTTTGGGGGTTATGGTTTTATGTTTCTTGTTTTATTTATCCCATCTCCTTGTGTAACGTGTAACGTTACATCCTGCCTTTGTGTTTTTTTTATGTTCTGTTCGTATGGACTTCTATTTGATGAGTTTATTTTGCCTGGACTTTCCCAGCTGTCTTCTCTTGTTTTTGTGTCACCTGCCGTAGGTTATTAAAGTTACCTTTTGTTCACCCTTCCCTCCATGTCTGCATTTGAGTCCTCTTCCCTTAAACCGAATCGCGACAAGTAGTCTCCAACTACTCGGGGGACAGGAGAACAAGCTGTGAACACAACGTTAAAGCGTTATCACAATTCTTTTGTGAAGGGATTAGCAAACAGTCACCTAGCACAGTTGTTGTGTACCCCCTGACTAGTGCAAAATACTAAAATGCAGCATTTCAAATGTTTAGAATCACTAAATTCACGGCAAACCAATTTTATTGAACTTATTAGAATTATTTTAGAAATTATGCATGACTGTACTTTGTACGTACCCCCTGCAGTACTCCATAATAGACTATCTTTATGGTACTTTTGTTGGATTAATATTTTATGAGAAACACAGGCCTAGCAGATACAGAGCAACGTTAGCATTCATCTGAGTCCAGTGTTCACTCTCCATTTAGCTCTGTTTTTCCACAGTTAAACATCTGACTCTTTGGCTGCTCCTAAATAAACTCACCGGCTAGTCTAAGTGTCTGATTGCTAGCTGTTTCTGGGCAGGAAGCTCAAACTGAGTTCATCAGAGATTTGTGGCTAAAAACAGGATCCGATGTAGATGAGCGGGTCAGACTGAGCCATGACAATGATCTGAAAGATACTAAAAGGCTTCCTGAGGCTGCAGAATCAGGTGATCATTCTCTGTGGGTTCACCCCATTTCACACGACAGAAAGACATTTGATCAATTTTTAATGTAGAAATGTGAAATAGTGCAGCTTTAACCTTCACTCGTCTTTATTGGAAATACTTAATAGACAGATCAAAAGTGTGTCTTTGGTACTTTTGTTGGATTAATATTTTATAACCAACACATCTGTGATCTATGTGCAACTGCTTCACTGACAGTAAAAGAGAGACTTATTCCTGCATTCCAAACAAGCTTTGTGTCACAGTGCTCCCAAAGACAGTCCAACAAAAATGTGCTCATATCCATGTAAAATGACACTGGGAACTGTCACTGTGTCCGGAAATAAGTCCTCTATTCAATATTAATGAGCCAGCTCCAGGATTTGTCTCTGTATGAATTCACCTGAGAGTCTCGGCCGTCGGGTTTCTGGCTTTTGAGAATCTGGGAACAAACTAGGCGACTTTAAAAATTCTGCCCAACTGCGCACAGGTCCGCTATCCTGCATTTACAACAGACTTTTATAGCACTGCGGAGTCTCTGTCCAGAGTTGATCAACTCAAACATCTTATCCTTATTAGTACAAATAAAAGAATATTACATAACTTCATAGCAAAAATGTCAAAATATTTAATCACTGCATGCTGCAGGGGGCTTGTGTTTTCAGCTCTAGGAAATCTGAATATTTCAACACTAAAACAATAATTCAACATCATGATTCAAACAAGAAGCTCTAACTGGACCCTGCACCACTGCATGGAAAGTCTGATCTGTACAAGAAAACAGCAGAATACACAGACTTATGGTCTACTTGGCCTCTTCATTGGTCATACTCGCCTTATGAACATCTTTCCCTGATTGGTTATTATATTATATTATATCCATTATGTTATTATTAGTACAAATAATACGTTAATAACAATGCTGAAAATCTGTACTCAAGTAGAAGTAAACCTGTGTTTGCTGCAGGGTTTTTTCTGGTCATGGTTTTCACTGGCCCACAGTGTGTTTTCTGGTGTGCAACACTGAAACTGTTGCTGCAGAGCTCCGTGGTGCGGTGCACACGATGTCTGCATGTGCCGTTTGCCACAAACAATTTCCCAACCTTCCATAATAAGAAAGAGTGTAGCATGCAGATAGGCCCTTTTACCTGCTGCCGATTAAAGAGTTTGACCAAAGGTAACGCATTACAATCTGCACCAGTGATCTGAACCGGTATACACTTCCTGTGTCCTGAATGGTGTGGGCTCCTTATCCCGATCTCAAAGTTCTGAAAGTTGTTTTAGTTTTAGTTCAGTTGTTAGATAATCTGTAATGAAACAGACCGGCGATTCAACAATGACAGAGGGAAGAGATATCTGTGCTGCCAGATCATGCAAGAGTGTGTTGCTGCTGAGACACAGACAGGTCTCCAACAAAGTTAATTTTCTTCTGATTTATCGGTATGAAAAATGTCATTTTAGTGTCAGAATGTTCAGAAGGTATGTGCATCTGGACTCACGTTCACTTCTCTGAACCATCTCTGGTTTAACTGGAGCAATCACATTGAACAGTGAACCATTTTTTTAGTCACTGTGATTTGCGTGTTTGCAGTGATGTGTGCATACATGCATATTGTGCACATATGCGGGCTCACATGAAACCGTCCTGTACCTTTTTGTCTGCACATACAGGTGTCGACCTGCAACAGTGTCTCTGCATGTGCATTTGTGTGCTGGTGATGGAAGAGAGAGGACAGGCAACGGTGTGAATAAGCCCTCTGTGTCACTTCAACTAAACAGTCAAAAAAAAAAACTCTGTGTGGGCTAACAAAGTTAACTTGGACAGGAGAGGAGAAGAGGGGACAAGCTGGGGGAGAGAATGGGGGAGGAAAGGAAGGTAAAAAAGTGGAACAGAAAAGACGGGTTGAAGTGAGGAATGCGGAGGAGAAGGAGGGAGAACTGAGGACATGAGGAAGGAAGGAAGATAAGGAGGAAAGGTGAATGTAGGAGACAAAGTAAAAAGGACAAGGCAGGAGGTGTCACATGCAGCGTTTTGCTTGTGTCAGGGTGAGCTGTGTGTGTGTGTGTGTGTGTGTGTGTGTGTGTGACGAGGGGAAAGGTTGACAGGCTTATGATGTCATCAGGTGACATTTAGTTGACAGGGGCCACGCAACAGATGGAGCCGGGGGTTGAAAATGAAAGTGTGTGTTTGTGTATCTTCACCTGCGTGCATTCATGTCTGTCCATGTGTGTGTGTGTGTGTGTGTTGCACACAGGGACACCTTTGGTTTCAGAAGTGATGTGACGCTAATTGGTCCAAAAGGTTGCCAGGTTCAAGTTAAACGTTCATCATGTGGGCGACACGTCTGTGCGTTATCATGGTCAAAGTTTTTAGGCGCTCTGGTCTTTCAGTGAACAATGAACTCTTCTTCTTTACGGACTCAGTCAGTTGGAGATTCTTCTTCAGACATGTGCAGGATGAAGAGTTCAAAGGGCACAGATGGAAAAAGAGGGAAGGTCAGCACCTTAAATAACAATGTCTGTTCCAGGGGTAGATTTAGTGAGTTGGGTTTTTACAGACAGAACATCTGACCTGTTCACATCAGTGGTGGAGTGTAACTGAATACAAGGTACTTTACTTGAGTATTTCCATTTTATGCTACTTTATACTTGTACTCCACTACATGTATTTGACACCTTAGTTACTTTACAGTTTTAGATTAACAATCCGACATATACATCAAGTATATGTTGATTTATATGTCGGACCATCCATCCAACATATACATCAACATATCCTTCCATCCGTCATCAACATATCTGTCTGTGGACAGGCCGGAGTCACAACCTGGTCACTGCAAGGAGGTCTTTCTGACATGGGGAGTCCAATCTACCAGCTGAGGGTGGCCCAGGCAGTTTTGCAAAGTGGTAAAGTCGGCCCCTCTTATGTGTCTACTACAACTTCAGTCCATTCTCTGTGTCCATTATTGTCTTTACATTGTGTTTATTTAATGTTCATTTAAAGTCAAATACTGCTGCAGCTCATTTTAGCCTTCTCCTTCATGAGGGCTGCCTCTCATCTTTTTTACTTGTTCATCAAATATGTAATATTACTTTTCCTGTGGCTTAATGAAAACCTCAATAAGATCAAATACTTTCATTTTATTGTGATTATATTTAGTCATTTTAATATATGGAACCCCAGGTATGTTGATATAAAACCTATAAAAAGGGACTATAAAAATGTTCAAAACTAAATGAATCACTTTACAAATTGCAGTTACAATACAGCATCACACAGGGCCCACGGGGCAAAACAATCAAGTGCACCTCAAGTCATTAGCAAAGTCATTATTCTCTTAATTGATGTCAGTACACAGATCATGAGAGGTTTCCTACAGTGTTTGAGTAGGACTAATGCAGTTTGTATTCCTTTTGAATTAATAGTAATTTATACTGCCTCGATGCTGTAGCCATACTGACACAATATGAGTTTAATTGTTTTAATAGATTCTCACATGACAATCAAAATTGTCTCCAGAAAGATGCAGCAGATTGATGGTCAAAGGCTTTTAGCAGCCACTTGGGTTTCAGCATCATTTCTTTGCCTGTTTGAGCTTTTATCACCTCCAGTGTTGCCAACGCATTTTCAAGAAAAGTAGTTCTATGCTTTTCAAATAATTGCTTCAAATTGCCAGACATCATCAAATTTTCATTATAACAGATTTGCATCAGCTGAAGAGAATGGGCGCCAAAAGGAGTTTGGGGGAACACACTGACACCGTTCTCTATTTTCAGAGAAGTTGCTGGATTCGTCACTAATTGCTGTTGAGAAGTTGGGAATCTGAAAAAGTTGTTAGCAATAACTCCAGCAAGTTGTTAAGCTGGCAGTAATGCAACCAGACCTGTGAGGCCTTTTAAAGAAATAAAGTTCACAGCATGATTTCATGATGTACTGCTCTCTGCTTTGTTACTGTCCTTATTCTGCGAAGTAATACAATTTTGTTGAAAATATCAGTTGGTCAAAGGTTGAGATCCACCGCTCTTCAAGGTATAATACCGTGCATCTCCACAGCTTCACAGATCTGGAAGAAACTGGCCCAAGAAATTCATTTACATTTAAATCCAACACAAAAGCCAGCAGCACAATAAATCTGGACAACAACGATACAGCGAAAACACATTGCCTCATCTGAAAGAAAGTTCTACTGCAGAGTGAAAATAGTTATCACATTTAGTGTCATATAAGGCGAAGATTTCATGAGCTATTTTCAGATTTCATGCTGTGCTCCACAATAGTTTCAGTTTACACTCGAGGCCCAGATTTATGAATAGATATGTCTATATGTGCAAGTGAGTTGACTCGTGTCCTTAAATGTGGGTCTTATTTGACTTACTGCAGCGTTAATTATTCATCAGTTCACAAAATAACTGGGTATCTTCTTTCTAACATGACGGAAAAGGTTTTAAATATGCTCACATGCAATGCACAGAAGAATGTGTGGCAGTACATATAGCTCTTGGTATCTCTCTAAGACACTACAGAACATTTTCACATCTTTGGGGTATTTAAAAAAAGCAGTCATGTTTCCTTGTTTCCTTCCTCTATCCCAGTATTTCTGCTCGCTGTGAGGAGACAGCTCAATGGTTTGGAAACAGGCTAAAATGATCCCCCACGGTGATTAGAGGATAAAATACTGGAAAATACTGTAAGCCAGGCAACTGGGGGACACATTTTAAAATGCACAGAGCTGCAGTTTTATTAAAATAACTGTAATAAAAGTCTATCTGGAAATAAATGTCTTCCTCAGTGGAACACATTATAATGAAACCATACAGTACAGCCCTCCACTCATGCATTTCTCTATGTTTTGTTTGGGAAAAGCCACTGCGCGCTGACTGCAGATTTTCTGAATGGCATCAATATAACATCCAACGGTCAAACCTTTGACAAAGATGGGCCGGAGCTTGCTGTCATTATTGCTTTAATGCCAGGCCACAGAATGCATTATTGAGCTAATACCACTTACCAAAGGCTAAAGTAAAAAAAAAAAAAAAAAAGGGAGGCAGAAGCATTAGCAAGTATTGTTTCCATGGTTACCTGCAATTTAATTTACCTTGCACTCTGATTTACACCGCTGGTTAAACTGTTGAGTGGAACTATTTTTTTGTATTTCAGTGTACAATTTTAATGGACTTGTGCCAACCAATCAGAAACAAGTGTTTTCTATGTTTTTTTTCTGTTCTTAATGGTCTAATTGAACTTATAAGTGAAAGCTTCATGTAAACACATCTACTAAGTGTTTACAGCCATCATACAAGCTTTCATCAGTGATGACAGTAAGCTGAATTTATGTATCTTTCAGATTATTAAGTTAAATAATTTAAACCTGCATTAATCCACATTTTGTTGGCTAAAATAAGGGCCGTTGACAGATTTTATTATCTGAAGCTAGCAATAAGTCTGTAAACACAAACTTGGCTCAAGATGTTTGAGTGTATACTGTAGACAAATCGAGATCCTTAAGTGTACTGCACATGCAAACACGTGCGCTTCTGCATGCATCATAGGTTCTTTCATCAGGATGGATTATTTCTGCGCACAGCACACCTACTGGACACACCTTGGATTCCATGAATGCAGGTTCTTCATCGCCAGGTATGATCTATGACTCATAGGGTAGCAACAGCCTTGACAACCACACTGATTGACACATAAAAATCATCTGTTGAATTCAGACATGTGGTGCATTGTTTATGATTTAAACATTTACGTGTATGTTAGCAATGAAACAAGCATAACATAATGGTATTTTAATTGTGGAGAAACTGCTTGTATTCTGCTGCTTCATTCAGAACAGGAACTATATATAATGATACACCTTGCATGTCATGTAAGTGATTCAGTGGTTAAGATTGGTGGAGTGATATAAGGTAAAACAGTGAGGCGATGTGTCACATTCATTGTCAGTGTTCAGTTCATTGAAGTGAATAAGTTAAACAGAGGAAGCTGTCACAGTGCTTTTGCTTTACCCACAGCCAGAAAGTCGTTAAATTCAGTTAAACAGTCAAGTTTATCGTTAAAACTAAGAGTAACCAACGTTACCCTCCAAAGTCTGAAATATTAGCACCCACTCACTGATGTTTCGGTCCTGAACAGACATTGTTTTAATGTAACCCGTAAACCTGAAAAATATTGTACACCTTACTCTCAGTTAGTTGGGCATTCTTATATCTAAAGATAAGCACAGGGTACAATCCTTTCTTTACACCACACTTATGCTTTTGGTTTTTGTAAAAGCTAAGCCATCGGTATTTCACAGCCACACGTTGGAATACACTTGTGAAATCATGTGACTTCAAGTTGACTTCTTTGAATTTGTATGACAGCTGACATTATTTCAGACAAGGATCCATTGTTCATTTGATGTAAACACTTTTGAGAGCGCCGTCCAGTTGGAGAAACCCAGCGTTTGTTTCCTGAAAAGTCGTCTTTGTGGAGACGTGAAGGTTCGGTGTCAGCAGAGTTGTCACTGTCCGAGGTCAAGAAATTAAAAGCTGTCTTCTTGTGTTGTCACAGTCATTCATAGAGATAGAGATGCGACGTGACACACACACACACACACACACACACAATGAATGTAGAGATGTTGGGATGAAAATGTGCCGTGGCATGTAGATCAGCTGTGATTCTCTGACTCCTTTGGCACCTGTCAGTTTATTTCTTTTTTCCTTCTTACATTCATTCTTTCTTTCCCGTTCTCTCCACTTCTATTTACAGTCATCTTTCACCCCTTTTATGCTCCCCTCTTTCATTAGACACCTGTCACTATCCTGACCTTAACTGTCCCTGCAGCCTACAGAACGTGTCCACTCGCCTTACTGTCACGGCCTGTGTGTGCATGTGTGTGATTAAAGAGACAGAGTGTGGGTCCAGCTGCACTGGGTGTGTGTGTGTGTGTGTGTGTGTGTGTGTGAGGGTGTGTTTGTGTGTGTCCAGTTGTGTCAGCCATCCTGTCTTTAAAAATCATGCGTAATTCAGTGAAGGCTGCAAAGTAACTTCATAACACGGGATCTGCAGGAGAGTCACTTCAGCAGTGTCTCTCACTCTCTCGCTTCATAGACATGTCCACATGGTTAAATATGTCCCCGCCTTACAGTATATCTTTTAATGACCTTCTTTGTAGCTGCAATCAACTGTAATTCAACATACAAAAATGTGCATTAGTTAAATTTGATTTGTTGTACTGTAAAAATGTTTAAAGGACCAGTGTGCAGGATCAAGTGGCATTTAGTGGTGTAGTTGCTGATTGTAACCCCCTTGTATCACCCCCTCCTTTCCAGAATTTTACAGTAATACATAAGGTATAACTCTTTCCTAATATTACGGTAAATGGGTGTTAGTACTGTTGTTTTTCTGGTTAAGGTTATCCCATATCCAACAGTGTTTGGCTGTATAACTGACATGAAAATGCTGTATAAATAAAGGTGTTGCCATGAAATATTACAGTGTTTGACCGTACAATTAAAAGTCAAAAATCTTTAATTATTATTATTTTTTTTTACAGTGTAGGAACATGGAGGTTCAACATGGTGGACACAGTGAAAGAGGACACTTGGCATGTGTAGATAAAATAGCTCAATCGAAGGACACATTTGACTTTTAGCACAAAGAAAAGTTTGAAATCTAAGTTGGTATAAACCAATATCTTTGACTGATTCAAATGACTATACGTTTTTTGATACTGGTGACAATACGATACATAGAATCAGACTTCAAGCAGAAACGTGCAGTTGATTTCAGCACCAAACACCAGACAGATACAGTTAGCCATTAGCTGGTGAGGAAATAACATTTAACAGCTTGAAAAACAAGCTGGAGGGAAGATATCAGTACATTTGTCTGGTAACTCCAGAGTAAGAGGTTCTAAATGAAACCTAATGTTGCCATTCAATACAATGTATTTCTTCTACTTCAAAATGCATTTCCTCAATGCTGTAAAACTCTTGATGGAAATCAAGCTTAACCTCCTCTCTCTCTCTCCATTGTTTGTTCATATCTTCTATCTGTCTATCTCTCTACCACTGTTTCACTGTATCTCAATACTCATGTCACTAACTGTGTCTTTCCAAGTCTCTGCCATCCAGTCACTCATCCCCTGCTTTCGCCAAGTCCACCTCACAGTGAGTAAATGTCTGTCTGCCTTTGTCTGTCTTGTTGTCCTGTTCAACTACTTCAATGTCCAAACCTAACTTGCTCTGCTGTTCATTTTATTGTCTTTGTCTTTGTTCTGTCTGTCTTCCTCTCTCTCAATGTCTAAGCCTTCTTCTCTCTCGTAAATAAGAGTAACTATACTTTACATTGCATGTTTTCCTGTGTCAAAACAGAGGAAGCAGTGCAGCCAGCTTTGTCTTTCTGAATGGGGTGAAAGATGAGGACAGTTAGGAACCCATACTTGAAGAGCCCCAAAGTCCGGCTAACATCTATACTCCCGTAAACATGTGATTGTGTTTGCATATTATGCAGACTGTGAAGCGGCTGCACCCTTACCTTACCATCCTCATTTTGAATCTGAAGCCCATTCTATACTCCATGTAATAATCTCTTGTCATATTTATGTGCCACTTGAATTAATGAATGAGAAATTTTCTGTGTAACCAAATAAAACCTTTTCCATTCTGCAGCTGGCCTCAACAATAAAGCCGGGACCCCCGTTGACAGACTCTTATAATAATCCCTCGCTTATTATTTTTTCATACGTTAATGTCAATTTTCTATCTTTCTATTTATGCTTCTTGACTCATGGTACTTTCTTTCATCTTTATTTATATTTTTCTCGTACTATGTCTATTCTTATGCACCAGTATACCAACGCAATTTCCTTGTATGTGAAAACCTACTTGGCAATAAAAAGATCCTGATTCTGTGGTGCTTCAAGCTGACAGATGTTAGAGCTGATTTGAATTGTTGTGCAAGTAGCAACATGGAAAGAAAAAAAAACAAAACAAGCAAAAGAGCGGCACACACTGGGGACACTTGACATATGTCAAAACATTGAGCTTTCCAGAAAAGCATAAACCATGTCCCAGATTGACACCTCCCATCTACTGAACCTGGTCCTTGTCTACAAGCGTCTGTAGCCGGCCCTGCAGGAGCGCTGCAGGGGTGTGTTGTGGGGATTTTGGTGTAGTGTCAACACTCATACACAAAAGGAGAGGATGTAAAATGGTAAATAAGTTTACTGAGTTGTCTCGTGTTGAATTTGCAAGGATGAAATTTCTCAGATTTTATATATGTATTTCTTAATTTGATATCTGCATATCTGCATTGTTTATACTTGTACATCAGTGGAATAGATTGTGTCTCACGTCACCTCCATGCATGTAGATCCTCGTGGGTGTGCAAGAGACAAGCAAAACTGGGACCCACTCCTAGAAAAACTGCTCTACAGTCATACTAGAGGTCAGAATTCTTGCACAGTATCTAGCAAATAACACTGCACAAAATACAGGACAATGAATGGAGCCCGGCTAGCAGGTACAATTTGCTCACAGGTCACATTTAAAACAGTACAGACTGGTTTTGCTTGCTAACCAGGAAGCACTGTTTCCCATTTAATGAGAATGTTTAGCTACCTTCCACTGTGACTCCATTCATTTTCAGTACAGGAGGCCCCTGAGGGAAACTAAGCCCTGATCCTGGCAGTGTTTGTGTCTCGCCCTACCCACTGAACTATGAAAAACCATCTACTTTCATGATGTTAATGCAATGTATTTGTTATAGATTGATGGATTGTCTCGACATTTGAGTATAGTCTCCAGACGTGCCACTCCGGGCAGGTGAGAGCCGCTGAGTTCGAATCTGCGAGAGCAGCATACGGCAAATATTAATTTCCTTTAACCTGGATATGTCTGAGTTAACTTGATTAGAGGCGGACTGTGGCCTCTCTCTCTCTCTCTCTCGCTTTCTTTTCGCTCTCTCTTCATTGCAGGTGCAGAGGTGCGTGTGCGCGCGCGCGCGTGTGTGTCTATGTGTGTGTCAGTGATGGATGTATTGCAGATGGTCTCAGCTCCATCTAATTATGTTGTGGACACTGGAGGAAGTCCCGCACAGAGGTCACTTAGGACACACACACACACACAGACAGAAAGAGAGTATAGGGGAGCGAGTGTGCTCGAGGTGCTTCTGTTGAATTTACTTTTTCTTAAACAGTCTGCAGGAGTTGAAAATGTCAGTGCGATCTACACACATGTACTGTATCAAGGTTACTGCACACACAACCCAGCTTCTTTTATTCCTATTAATTCATCTTTTCCAGTCTAGCTGAACTTGGAAATGCCAATGTTTTCATGTTATCATGAACTCTCTCTGCACCGTAACTGCGTTTTAACACATGATAAATAGCTGTAAGCACCCACATGTTCACACAGCATAGTTGCAGATTGAATGCGTCCTGCACTGTGAGAGTTTATGGGAGGGATAACGTACCCCTTCACTGCCCAACATAAACACAAAGCTGTTCTCAAACACATTAAGCACTGCAGTGTAAATGTCTAGGCCTTACATCTAAGTTAAGTAGGCTGCATCATAATAACGTCATCCATCCTTGAAGTCCAAATGTTGTGAAATTTACTTTTTATGGGAATACTCTGTTCAGCTACAGTGAGCCATCTGTTCAACAGCCTCCAGCTCTACTAAATGGACTAAATGTTGTATGCTGTTCTACAGTGGAGCGTCCCTGGAAGTCCAAGTTAAATGATTTTCAATCACAACAGGAAAGTAATGAGCCTGTATCTACAGTATACTGCCTTTAGTGCCTTGACTTATTGCACATTTTGTTGCGTTGGACTGAACTGAGATGGTTTTGTTTTGTTTGTGAGCATCCATTTGGATTTCCCCAGCACAAATAGGGCAACCGTTAATAAAAATTAAATACAAGAAAGTTGGAAAAGTTGCAAATCACTTTGCTCAATGATACAAAAAAACAATTTGGCTTTGTTATTACGTAAAAGTAAGCAAAAGTTAGTAAAATAAACGATCACATTTTGAGTTCATGAGACACAATGCATCCTAATTACTCTATATATGTTTGAACTGTGACCCCTGATGCTAAATTAAAGAGCAGTTGAGAATAAATGACTATTCCACAAAATCAAGTGCTATTGTAAAAAAAGCTTAAAGGACCACTGTGTAGGATTTACACAATATGTGGCATATAGAGGTGTTGTTACTCATTAAGACCTCCTTGTGTAACACCCTACTTCTTAGCACAAAGGAGAAACTACAGTGATCACGAAACATGCAAAATGTTTAGTTTGCCCATTCTTGGCTACTGTAGAAACATGGTGGACATTGTCGAAGAGGACCTGTGGTGTCTTCCAAGGTATCAAAAACATAATGATTCTTACTTTTAGGTGATTATACATGAATGAAAACACAGTTATTATATAATAGAGACAAAAACCTACACTGGTAAATATGTCCAGGTCCGGTCTAGACAAAGACTGCCCAGTAGAGAAGGTGAATTCAGTCCAGAGCAGAGTACTGGTTGTACTGGAGAGCCCGTGTAGACCTCTGTACAAAGACTATGGAACCAGCAGAGACAAAACTGCCAACCTCAGGCCTCTTAACAAAGAGATTGTTGATAACTTTCACTTGATCATGAAAACTTGGATTGGTAGGGGACCTTGTGGTTCAGTATGAACCAGTATGAATTCGACAATGAACTGTGCAATTTAAATAGCATTTCAGAGCTTTCCAATGATAAAGCAACTTTGAAAGTACACCGAGGCTTGTGAGTCATACCATACAGACTCACTTGAGACACTGCAAGCCTATCATCATTTTCCCTTGAGGATGGCCTCGGATGACACAGCTGACGAATACGGTTTCCAGTATTTGTTGTTTCTGCCTTTACTTTTCATGTTGAGTTAAAACTGAAGCGAGAAAATGAAACTTACCATAGAGATGGGACCCTTCTTGACATATCAAAAGACATGAAATCAGGCATCTTAGATAAGTTAACAAAGGCAATATGAGCTCACAACCTCTACCCAGCACGAGAGATGTATGATCATGTGGCCAAGCTCTCATCAACGAGCATCCTTGCCTGAAGGAACCGGGGTCTGGCCATAAGTGGTATTATTGGTTTGAAGTTGAAAATGGATAACTTCCAACAAAAGCTCAGAGTGGCTGGATGCTCAGAGCTCAAAGTCAATGCAAGTCCCTCTGGACCAACTAAGTCAAAAAGACTAAAGAGGGCCAAAAAGTCAGAAGTGAATTTTCTGCCAAATATTCCAGAAGGGAAACCCTAAAGTGATCCTAACATGGAGAGATCAGCTGTGGCCAGCAAGATGAAAGAAAGAAAGGTTGACTGGAACCAAATAGATGAAATGATGAATAACACATTTCCTACGGAGAATGGAGATTGTGGAAAATCAACCACTTGTGGCACAAATCAAAGAAAGATGGCCAGCCTTGTTCTCTGAACGGCAGGTTCACTGTTTCTCTTAGACGTCTGAGGTGTAGCTCAAGCAAGTTGATGCTGGACCAGCACAGTGTAGAACTTCTATCTGTGCTGAGCACTGCAACACACCGCAGTTCAGCAGTTTGGATGAGAAAGTTCAAATTGAAATCAAACTTCACGTTTCTAAAGGCTTCAAAGATGGTGCATGGTTGTGTTTTTCTGGCTGCACTGGGGTAACTCTGTTGCTGATCCCTGCACTGACCGCCATCCACTGTAGGTAATACACTGACTATCGACCTCATACAACCCCACTTCAAAATACCCAAACTATCACCTTAAAGAATCGAAACAACGGAGAAATAAACATGACATTCCCCATGATAGAGTTTTCTTGAGAGTCACCCAACATGTCACCTTGTGTCAAGCTATTGGGAGCGTCACTCAGTACAACAGTGAAAATATCCTGTAGGAATGCATCATTTCTTCAGGTTTCATCATAATCTAATCAGCGCTGTCTGACATATCCTTCATGCATGGCATCCATATTCAGCTTCTTCAAAATAACACTGATTTTCATTAAAAAACAAGTGACATAGTCTCACTCCTTTGAAGATTTGTTCACACACACAAGTAAATAACGATGACTTAGTGCAGACAAAGTGGGTTGTTAAGATGGATAGTTGCTCTTGTCTGCCTAATTTATCTTTAATAAGGAAGGTATTGCCCCTGTGGCCTGACATCTCCTGTTATTTGCCCTGGAGTACTTTGATCTATATCCAAGTACATTTACAGCTTAAACTCTCCAAGAACATTTGGGATTAGATGGTCATGAGCAATACAAATTCAACTCTCCAACTTTTAAATTCAAGTTAAGTGATTCTCAAGCGTAGCCCAGAGAGCAATTGCCCTAATTTTTCCAGCAGAGAAAAAGCCAAGCTATTAATGGCTTAGCACAGATAAGCCCAAACGGTGTTAATAAAAGATTGGATAATGATTTTTAAAGAAGGGAGAGGGGGACAGAACATAGGGCAGAAATAATTAATCACCTTCAATGGAGGGAGAGATGCAGCGAGAGGGGGAGATACAGGAAAGCCAAGAGAGGAGAGGGAAAGACGACACAAGAAGAGGAAAGGTAGGGAAGGGCAAGAGGTTAGGAGAGGAGAGCGAAGAGAGGGTGGAAAAGATAATGCTAATATTATAAAAAGAGACTGACACCAGGCATAATTAATCACTGGGAGTGGTTGGAAAGATGAGGACAAGGGAAAAAAGTAAGGAGAGAGACGAGGGGAAAAAAATAACTGGAGAGGTGAGGGAAGTTAGAGGAAGAAGTAGAAAGTACTTTTTTGTCAAGAGTAAGAATTCACAGTATAAGCTTAAAGTTCAACATCACCATATTACATGTAACCAAAAATAAAGAGAGCAATAGTCTGGACCTCAGTGCCCAGACAGTCCTCCTGTGGCTATATGATCACGGTAATTAGACTGAGAGCAGCAGAGAGAGTGTGATTCACAGAGGAGAAGGTGATGTAGGAACACCACTTCTTTTTGAAAAAAATACATCAAAATACACTCTGCTGTTCTGTTTCAAATGGAAATGTCATTCCACCAGAGTCGAGACAAGGGGTGGATTATGGTTTGGAGTGGAGGTCTCCAACCTCTTCCGTCTGATGCTTCAGAATCTGTTCATCAAACTGTTGCATGGTTTTCATACAAGTGATCCTGGAGTTGTCGATGTTTGATTTTTGATAGTTTCAACATTTTTTTCACTGTTTGCAAAACTTTTATTATTTTAAGTTTAAATGTAAGTTCTTTATTTTTCATATGCATAACAAGTACATTGAGTAGAGAACAGTTAGTAATGAAGCAATGCAATTCTTAGTCTCAGGCAAGTAAAATAAGAGAAGGGGAAAAAAAAGAATCTAAGTCAAAGACATAAAATAGTGCAGAAGATAAAATATATGAATAAAAGAAACCAGAATCAGAATCAGGTTTATTGTCAAGTAGGTTTTCACATACAAGTAATTTATTTTGATGTTATTGGTGCATAACAAACATTATGTAAAAAAATCTAAGAATATAAGGAAGATAAAAAAACAAGTATTAAAAAATATAAACAATATAAATATTTATATACAATATATTTTAAAATGAAAAGAGCTGAGCAGTTTGTGCAGGAATGTGCAAGAATTTGCCAGGTAATATGCAAATATTCACAGAGGTATGCAGATAAAACTATATCTGAAACAGAATAAAATATAATAGGCACTCTAATGCAGTAGTGATGTTTGTGTTATTTTATTGCCTTCTGCCTAGCCCCAAAGAACTTTATGAGAAACTGTCTCTTCTTCTCTTATTATTATTATTATTATTATTATTATTATTATTATTATTATTATTATTAATAATCCATTACTTTTAGCTAAGTATTTAACTTCTGTACTCGTGTATTGAAGCTTTCAGGAGCAGAATAACACCTCAACCGCAACACTTCTGACAATCCCTCATAACCCTTTCTTCCTCTTTCACTCTTGTATTCTGCATTCCTTCGACCCACCTAATGTCTTTCTCCTCTTTCTTTCCTCTCCTTCCTAATCTCCATAGGGTCCTGAAGGGGCGTCCTTCCTGCCTGCAGCAGATTCCCCACCGAAACTTCTCCACAATGCAGCAACAGACAGAAAAAGTAGAAGAGTTCCCGCTTCACCCACTCATCATTTTATTAATAAATGAACATAGGAGTGTAACATATCTTGTTGATGGTATGGTCCTTGCTAGTGAATACTACTTTAAATTAATTTACAATCACAGCATATGTTGTGAAGGTGTTTCACTCAGGTTGGTTAGGCTGAATTTAAACTTGACATAATGAGTCAGTGGGACTCTGGTTGAAACCCGAGGTTTAGGTTTTGATTCATAGTTCTGTCTCTGATCTGGCCCACTGAAAACCTCACTGCAACACTAGGCGATCGTACATGATCAGGACGCATCATCCTTTCATCATCTTGCCTATGTTAACTTTATGTCTACATCATTTTATTTACTTTGTGAGACCGCAACCCCAGTATTTATGTTTTGTCTCTCATATATACATAGACAATATATTTTGTTCAATATCAATCATAATCTTATTTCAATATGGAATAAAAGCATAAAGCATTTGTTTGTTCATAGCATGGGGCTTTATACATTCTTCTAGGTGTGTATGCGTATGCATGTAGTTTTCTATTCAGAGTCCCACTGTGGAAGAAACAAACAAGTAATTACTCCTACTGCTTTTCTTCTCTGTGCCACATCTTTAAAAAGAATAGCAGATGGAAAATTAGATTTTATGTAGCAATCTTTTATTTACACAAATACACACACTCAGTCAGATACCCATGCAGAGTGGGTAGAAATCCTGCTTGCTACTTAGATGGTCTCGGTACTGTACGCCTGAAAGCACAGAGGCAGCGCGGTGGCATATAGTGATTAGAGTGTCAGCCCTGTAACTGGAAGGTTAAAAGTTCAGCCCTCCATGACCCCCAGAGTCTGCAGAAATATCCTTGGCCATCTAACATACAGCAGCAGTGACACTTTCTTAATGGCCGGAGGTGCAAGCTTTTTCCTGGCTGAGAGAAACTTTGCGGTGAAAGCTGACGATGGTTAGTGTCCAACATGTAAAGACAGAGGTTGTACTGGACTCTAGGTACAGAAGTGTGTACGACACACAAGATGAAGCAGGTCACTGCTGAAAACATATTGAGGAAAACATATATAGGAAACTAGCAAATGGAAATAATTAGCAATCAAGTATAAATCCAGAGGAACGAGTCAGGAACTGGTTATTAATGAGCAACTAGTTCCTGACTGAACCCTAATTGGAGGACTGTGAAGATGGTAATAAGCAGAACCAGTGTGTGATGATGAGTTTCTTATAAAATTAGACTCTATGTGGATGCATTATTACTGTCAATGTGCTCTGTGGCATGATTTTAGTATCTTGGTTTCATTTGGCTCGCATTTGGTTCATGCTCTAACTCTAGCTGTCATTTCAGACCCAGCCACTCCCTCCAGCAGTTCCTTGAACATCTTGATTGATCAAACCTTCTTACTGTAATCACTCACCTGTTTATTTCCCTCATTACTCCCTAGTATATACTGTACCTTAGCCATCAATTCTCTGCAAGATTGTCTGTGGCACAAGCCTTTCTAGCAACTAAATATTTCCCTGCCTGTGTTTTCATCCTGTTTTATTTGACCTTAACTATTTGGATTCTGCCTCAGTCTAGCTGATTTTACTTTACCTGAATCATTACCTCCTAAGCCGTGGTTTGAACTGTGACACTCTGAGTTTTTCAATTTAATCTTTTGTCTCTTACCAATCAAATGGTGAATTCCAAGCATGATACTAGTCATTTAGGTTGTGTTTCCCATTTTTACGGGGGGCAAGACTCTAAAAAGGGGTCATGGGATAATTAAGAGGATATGAAGACAGATAATGGCTTTTTCAAACCTTCTCTAATCTTTGCTTTTGTCCTGTAAAAAACAAAACAAAAACAAAAACTGCTTACAAACCCCTCCGCCAAACAGTGATTGTCCAATCATAGCTTAGCAACCACAAGAGAGTTGTCCACTGATCTCAGGATTGTTGGTTTGATCCCCAGCTACAGTACTTCAGTGTTCTTAGGCAAGTCACTGAACCCCAAATTGCTCCTGATGGTTAGACCTAGCATCATAGCTTAATACCTTCAGAGTGTGAGCGTGTACTGACACTCGAAAGCCATCATTTGACCACTGAACTGGTCACTCCTGGTTGGCGTATCCAACGGGCAAGATGTGACGAGTAAATGAATGTATCTTTGTTTTAAGGGCTCAAATGCCAACAAACAAACAAACTCAGCAAAAAATACTTTAGGGGACATAAAAATGGCAAGTAATGGTGATGTAATCATGACATAATGTGTGATCAGTCAGTATAATGCGGTCGTTTACTTGAAAGGACTTTGTTCTTTCTCCATGATTGTATTCATTGCAGTCCCTGATTCAGAGTTACTTGATTCTAATTAACCGTTAACCGCATTGTTTGTTATTTAATAACTACTGGGGATTATGGGGCCTTATTGTAAACTTGTCACCAAGTAAATAATTACAATCACTGAATCCCTGCCAAGTCCAGGGGCACGGCTCTGCTGCTGACGCTGCACTTTCACCCTCCTGTTGAGCTTTCAAAGGCACAAAGTCAATTTCCTGCATCCGCAGTATCACAAAAATAACATTTTCTTGAGGGCAATTTAGCCAATCACACTACTGTACCACTGAAAAGATGAGTTCCTTATTGAAAACAAGCTTTATGATTCACTCTTAACCCACAAAATAGTAAAAATAGGTAACACATCAGTGTAGGCTCAGAATTTCTATTTAAACGTCCAGTGTTTTCGTTACCTTGAGTGAGCAATTTGTCATGTTGCCATGAGCCCAGAACAGACAAACACTGACTCTAGGTACAGGGTCTTTTGCATCTTTCATGCAGTTCATATCCACTGTCGTTTATCCTTCATGACAGGACGAAGAGGGTGGGACAAGGGTGTTGCAATTAGCAAGCACAACACTCAATCCTACACATTGGTCCTTTAAGAGTCACATGAATAAATGAAGCCACCATACTTATATTACAATACATGCAGGGCTAAGAATGTTTTTTAAATAAACTATACAGTACACTGCATTACAAATAAAGGAAACCTCTTTAAGGATCATATCACTTTGTGTCTGTGAAAGAGAAGTGAAGTTGGATTGTTGTTAAAAGGCCTCAGGGTGAGCAGCCTTATTGACATGTCTTCATAAATGCTTTATAGGTGTTTTGGATGTGGTCCAGAGAGCAACAGCACCTGTTAAGCATCATGTAGTTCTTTATAGACCCTGACAGCCTTGTGCTCTGCTCTGTTGTGTTATTTAAAAGCTCTTTTGGTATCAATACTTCAAAAATGTTTGACTTTTCAACCTAGTATAAGGGCAGAGACAGTTCAGTTCGCTCTGCCATTTCAGTTCAGTTTTTTTTACTACTGAACACAGATGACCCTTTAACTACATTAATATTGTATTACGTACATCCTCGTTTCATGGCAAAAGTGGAGCAAAGTCCCAATAGCCAGATCAGCTTGCTGTCAAAGCCTGCAGGTCAGCAGAGGTACAAGAGGGTAAAAATGATTACAGCAGACTTTGCATCATGATGAAGATGACCCTCTCTGGTGGCTGCCTGTGTGGTTGCAGGTAAGGAGCCCCTGGCAGTGCTTAGTCCATAGTAAGAATCTGCATTATTGCTGGTGTGGTCCAGACGATATCTGACACTGTAATCAAATGCAGACAGTTCAACAACCCACTGCTGCTCAGTGGCCCCCAACTTTAAGCCATCTGCAGTGTGCAGATGGCTTAAAGCATTATTTTCAGTCCAAATGTCACTTATACCACTGCGCCTAAACTACTGAGGCTGGCATCAACCTCATGAATGAAGGGAAGAGAGAAGATAGCGAAGGCCAAGATGGGTGTACTCACTAGCCGATTCTTTAGCTGTTGCTCTCCCACCAGGCCTCAGCAGCCTTTCCTGCAGAGAGTTCAGCCACTAGACGATGCAGTGGTGCAGCCAGTTTAGAAAACCATGCTCACAATATCACAAACCACGAGCAGCAGCAGAAGGGGAAAGATCAAACGTAGGCACATTCAGGTGGCTGCGTGGCTGTATAGCGTGCGCATGCCAGAGATGAACTTCCTGCTGGTTCTGCAAAGTACTGGATAAATTAAAAGTTTCATTCTTGGGGGATCATCAAAGTGTGTGCCATTTTTTGTAGTAGTCCAGCCAAAGGTTGTGTTATTTCAATAGAGGAAAAGTCAGGAGGTCATTACAGTCCACCCAAAAATTACATTATATTTTTAAGATTTGGACTGACTGAATCACACCATTAACACCACTAACATGACTTCAAAAACATATTGGTGGTTCCAGCATCAAACCTGTGGACATTTAATATAATGACATTAGATAAAGGAACATATAAATCCATTTGAGGCCTTGAAACAACTAAAGTCCATCTTATTTTAAGACTGGACAGGAAGTAATTAATTTCACATTCATTAAAGTCATTCATGGATTATTTGGACTGACTTGCAGCTAAAAAAAATAAATAGCTTTTTACAGTCTTGTAATGCTGCTTATTCTAATTCTGTTGGGGGAGAAGCCTTTTTTCATTATACTAAAATTTTAATTGAGCTCCATTTTCAGGAGATGATTTAAAGATGAGGACAATCCCCTTGTTAGCAAACCCTTCTGAGTCGTACACAACATGAGAAGAAGAAGCTATTTTTTTTTTTTTACACTTTCTAAGTGAAATACCAAAACTGTCCAGACTTATTGATTTGGGTGTAGTGGAAAGCACAAAACGTTGGATAAAAGAACTACAGTGCTCCCTTCAAACTGTGTAGTACTTCACCTCCAATCCGTATTCTCAAATAGTTTCAGAGGCACCTTGTTGTGGTGTTTTTTCTTTTTTCTTTTTATCTGTCAGTCATTAAGAGAGTTCTGCAGCTCTGCATTAGCACAAGCTATTTATACGTTGTCTGAAAATAAACGATTTGCTAATTAGGAGATTAAATTTAGCCCAAACAAAAATATCCGATGCACCTGTTTTTTTTTGACTTTCAGTTGACTTCCTGAGGTGGACAGTGGTGCAGTCTCAGGCTTATTCCACATGCGTGTAAAATAAATGAAGTGACACATAAATTACAGATGTCTGCTTCAGCAGGTGGGTTGAGGGGATGGTTTGCTTCTTCTTTAGAGTATCCTGCAACAACAACCCGTAAACTTGGACAAAAAAGGCACAGAATATATACATTTCCATCTGGTAAGAATAAACAAGGCACACTAGAAACTCCTTTGTGTCATTAAAGAAATGAATCATATTGCTAATACCAATACTGAGACATTCTTTATTTTGACTTGGTAATGTTGTTTGTATTCTGCCAAGCAATGACTTACACCTGTGCTCAGTCACATCTCCACACCCTCCACCACACTGATTGGTCGTTACCTGTGCAGAAAGCATGTGTAATAGGGGGGAATGAGAAGGACGGAGACCTGCAGAAAATGCTGCTGGTTCAGTCTAATTAAGAGTAAAAATGTATTTAATACACCACTTTGGACCTGGATCACTGCACCGCCTCAGTTTATCTGATTCAAACCATTTTTTAATGAAGTTTAAGATAAGCATATACAAAGATGCATTGAATACAGAGGGCCAAATGGGGGAATCATACAAGAAGCAAAGATCCAAAGTTAGGAACACGTTACGCTCTAAGAATCCCAGTAATAGAGTAAATAATAATGTCAACAAAGACGTGTACAACATGTCACATCTGCACAGGAGTCACTACTTCAGATAGAACCATTTTCCAGCCAACATCGATAGAATGGAAGAAAAGGAGAATTGGTTTGTTTTGTTGTATTTTAATCATCTTTGGAGTTTTAGGTTCAGTTTAGAAGTATCGAGAAACCGAGTGCTCACACAGACCTATGCTGGTATTACTGTAGGTGGCAGACATGCAAAAATAAAGTTTAATTGGTCAACTGCACACAAGCAGTAACCTCTATGTATGACCCTTTCTGCTGGTAGAGACACAAGCATAAAATTAGACTCGAGTGTCCTAGCTGTGACATTAGGGGAAATGCTCTAACTACTCCATGTGTTTCACTTTTCTTAGAGGATGAGAAGACATGGAAGGACAAGCTCAAACCTCACCAGCTGGCTGTCAACCCATAAATACACCTTTGACGTCTCCCCCTGTCAAGACCTGCCCACAGGAGAGCCCGAAACTGTCACAGTGGAGCTGCAGTCCTGAATGTGTTTTTTTACCATCCGAATTTCACTGTGGGGACGTGACGTGAGGGGAGATGAAACTTTAATGATCCCCGTGGGGAAATTTCATAAAAACAATGATCTGCACTCGATCAGGGAATGAAACCTCCAGCATCCCGCATGACAAGTAAAGATACTTCCCGGCATGAAATGATCAAATGCTCTGCAGTATTACTTCTGCAAACGTTTGTCGAGAGTCAGAGCGTCTACGGCTGAGGAAAAAAAGTTTTCTTTGACTTTAATGGGCACAGCCGAAGAAGTGCAGTTTATTAAAGTTATACAAAATATGGAACATTTGAATAATAGAACTCAATGTACAAATATAATACAAAACGTACGTTTTTAAATGCATGGGCATGTAATCCCTTGTCCTTCTCTTTGTTAGTTAAAGAATCAGTGTTTCAAGTGTTTGATCTAGTGCTGTAGGTGCTGATTGCAACCCCCTCCACAGTCTAGTGCCAGTGTTTGGTTTGTCTGTTCTGGGCTACTGTAGAAACATGGTGGTTTAAAAAGGTGTAAGAAGAAAGACAAGGAAACAAAGGCAAACACACCTTTCCTTTTGGCTCTGGCGTCCTGCACAATGTGGGGAAGAAAAACACACACTAACCGAGCACACAAAGTGGGAACAGATGTAGACACAAACACGCTGTACATATAAATGAGTTTACAAGCTGTAGTTTACTGTACAATGACGTGTAAAATCCATTCACTGTGAGGAAATGAGTCATCAATATTATATATTGGGTATTTGTGTGTGTGTGTGTGTGTGTGTGTGTGTGCATCTTGTCTCATATTGATTCAGACTGCAGGCTACAAACCAGTCAGCTAACATGCTTCTGAATAAAATAAATCTGGCCTTAGAGGCAAAGGCTCCTGACACAGAGCTGTCATATCCCCTTACTCTCCGTCTTGCGTACACACACGCACAAACACACACACACAGTAACGTTCATCTACCCACCGGTGCGATTGCGGCAGCAGAACTGAATGATTAATCACACCTGAGTGGTGTGTGTGTGTGTGTGTGTGTGTGTGAGAGAGAGAAACACACACACACACACACACACACACACACACACACACACACACACACACACACACAGGAAGAGAGCAAGGCTGCAGATGAGATCAGATGAGGGAGAAAGGGAAAGATGTGTGTTCTGTCTAAACTCGTCACAGGCCTTCTGACAGAAAGACAGGAGACAACACACTCACGCACAGACGCACACACACACACACACACACACACACACACACACACACACACACACACACACACACACACACACACACACACACACACACACACATCAGCATCCCTTTAAACTAACATGACCTGCTGGTGAAAAGCTTCGGGCCGGGTTGTGCTACTGGCATGTTGCTTGTCTTTTTTAAGCAGTGATGTGCAACAGTTTTGGACAAGATGTTGCTGATGGGCAACAGTTGTACATGTTGTTGTCTCACTGACACGAGACCATCCTGAAAACATTTAAGCAGATCCTTGGTACAGGATATCAGTTTGCTAATAAACCTCATGTCAATCCATGATCTGATACATGCTGTGTATGGAAATTAAAAGGATGTTACCTTCCTTTTTGTTCGGTGTTTAAATACAGTTACATGAACTGAATAAAAACTGTATGAATACAATTTTAAAAAAGGCAAATCACCTCAACACTAATGCATTTTCATTGTACCTTGTGTGTTCTACAGTTAAATTGATAATGATGATGAGCCGATTAAATGTTAGAGGTAAGTATAATGCCAGTTTGGTTCAGCAAACACTGGTACGATTGATTTACTGTGCAGACTGTTACTACTGTTTTATACAGTTTATCAGGTGCATCTTTCTAAGACTGAGTAGATTTGGATTTTCCAGATGGATAGAAGAAAAACACTAAATCATAAAAATGTTCCTGCATGTCTGCTGGTTGTGCAAATAGGCAAATGTTCACATAAACAAACATGTTCATCATAGGAACTCCATAAGTGTGTTATACATAGACAGTGCATCATAAATTTAAAGTAAAAATGGTTACCTGCTCTCTGGATGTTGTCTTGTGCCTAAATGAAATCATCTTGAATGAGCACTAACAAAAACAAACTGAAACACATGATCGCATTTGTAAACACCCTGCCATCAGACAGTTTACTGTTTTATTGCACTTTATTGCAACTCAAAAATGACCTCATTTTTAAAGGACAGGGGTAAAACAAAACAGCTCTAAAGCTGTGTGGTAAATCATTTTCAACAAGTGCTTATTGCTGTTACATTATGGTCACCATTATAAGTGTTAGTGCTGCACTCTACACTACGTTAGGCTACACACACATCATTTTATCCCACTTAATAAATGAATGTTCACTCACATTGCACTAAAGTTTTTGTCAAATCCCCCAAAACTTTAATCTGTTATCCAAGTGGCTTCTGATTACTTTTCTCTGACCTTGATTTGAAAAAGAAATACATATATATCTGCACTGCATGCATGCTGCATATTTAAGCAGGAGTCATTTTTAATTCACAGTCTTAGTACATCAACATTTCGTTCAACAGCTGTGTCAACAGCTTTTTTTAAAGTTTGAAATTGGCTTTTTACATGCGTCAATAGTATGCCTCAGTGTGCTAAGCTAGTATTTGCATCTGCTGTGTGATTAAATATTAATGTGTGCAAATTATTCATCCATATGAACCTGAAATGCATCATTAAAAGGACGTACACGTTCACAGACACAGCAGAAGTAAGTAGACACACGCACAAAGAAGTGAGCACACTCATAGTGGTAACAACGAATCAAATGATGAAATAATTTTCTCTTCTTATCCACTGTGTGTTAAAGAAAATCCATTCTGTGTAATGGCTCTGACTGTAAGGATAATACCAATTACTCTGTGTCTAATAGCTTATGGTGACCATAGTAGTTTAGTGTCACTGTTATCACATTCCTGATGAATAAGTTATATACTACAGAGCGTTAAAAGCACCAGCTGTTCCTGTTCCTTTTTCTGTACTTTTTAATATACAGACAGAGGATGCATTCAACAGCTAGAAGCTTTCATTTTAAGCTGTGTTAATGGCAGAACTGTGTCACTGTGGCCATTCTAGGAAATGCTTGCACTGTGGGCTGTTTCAGAAGCAGCCCAGAAGTTCTCTGCTCGCTCTGCTCTGTGCTGAAAAATGTTCAATTTTTGACGGATGCCACGACAAGCAATTCAAACTGGCCGCAAGTCAGACACAGAAACAGCATAGAGAATCTGATTAATTTTCAATATAAAACACTCCCGCATGCAGACTCGTGATTGAAAAAACAAACCAATAGGAATCAATGTAACTACATAGCCTACTTACACATGGTCAAAGTGTATGGACCTAGGAAAGAACACTGAAACACTACTGGTAGGACATACAGCTGCATAGAGAATAGACGCAAACAGCACTGTGGCTGCAATGCCACAGGGCCGTGCCTGGTAAAATTTAGCGTTGCTGTTTGGCTGACGCATTGGTCTTTTGGTCAGGTGACACACTTGTGAAGCTAAGTCAAAAGCTGTAATATTAAATCCCGTTATGAGAGGATATGACAAATTTTAAGACCTTAAGTTGAGGCACTTCTCAGCTGTTGTACAGTTGTTTTACCACAGTAACATAACACATGGTAATAACAGCAGTGTTACATAATCCGTTCAAACAGACACAGCAGCTGACATCAGAAGGTGTGTTAAGCAGTTTATGTAACAGTACAGCTAATTGAACTACCTATTAGTCATACATCTGTTTGCCGCAGTCACGCCTCTGAACCCACACACCAAACTTTCCATGTCCCTCCTCTGTGGTATATGGCATGTGGGACATTGTATTTAATGTCCCGCCAACCTAACAGAGTTTGCTTTGAAGTGGAAACACACTGGGAGACATACACTGCTGCCCAATTAGGTGGTCACATGCCATACACACATCTGTGCTATAAATCACATGCCATGTGTTCTTTGAGAAAAAAATCAGAATAAGGGGAGAAATTTACTTTAAAGCCTCTGGAAATGTGGCCTGAAATATCTATGATCAAAGTTCAATATCAAATTTGAATATCTCATTAAGCATCAAGAAAAGTGAGTGAAACTTAATGATCATAGCTGTGCTAAAACCTAATTAAAGACAGCTCATTTTGCTGCTGCGTAGGCATGGCAGATCATGTATTGATTGACATCTCTCTCATGAGTACTGGCATGGAAGTTAAGCAATGTACAGCTGTGGACGGAGAAGCAGCAAAACTTTTAGCAACCTAAAAAAAAATCAATATCTCTCTAAGTGTACACTATATTCAGAATATTTTCACCAGGGTTAGAACCTAACCCTAACCCTAACCAGTAGATGGAGAACCTGTTTCCATTAGACAATAATATCTTGTATAAAGTGGTAACGTTGGTGCTCCATCATAGATGGAGTTATACCAAACCAGAAAAAAAAGATCCTCCTGCTGAAGTCTCCTTTTTGTCTCACTTTCCTGAATATGCATCTTGTCCTGCACTTTGACTTTTCACTTTCGCTACTTTGCCGGCTGTAAAGAAAAGAGCATTTCTGATATTTCCCAAAATTCACACATCCAGTAGATACAGAGTAACATTATCATTCCTTTGAAGTCACCATTCATTCATTGTCCCTTTAGCTCTGTCTTTGGTCTCCACCAACTTCAGAAAGAATTTCTGGCTCCTGAATGCTTCACTATGTTCGCGAGCTAGTTGTCTATTTGCTGTTTTGTTCTGATGAGAATTGCTAAGTTGGGTCTCTGTGGTTAAACGACACATTTTACATCAAAGCTGTTTGATACACTGGTAATATAAAAATATCAATCAGTGCAGCCATAATATTAACAGCATAGTTCTTCTGTAGAATGACTTGTATTTCCTACTAAGAAGATTAAAACAGAGTCACTGTACTGGCTATTGATTAGGAAATCATTTCATTTAGATTTTCCATAGACCACCATACATTCTTTTGACCACCATGGTTAGTCTTCTGTAGAAACATGGCGGAGTGTGTATAGATACAAAAAGGTATCAAAACCTAACGGTTCTTTTTGTTAAAATACAGCAATGAAAACATTGTTATGAATATTATCATATTCTTTTTTAAATAAAAAACCTAAAGATGAAAGCTTCCTGTAGAACTAACATTCTGCCAAGACTGTTTATTCCAAATGACTCACTCAGTGACTCACCCCAAACCCTTAATAGGCCTGGAGATGAACCTGCACCAAAGGGCCTTTGGTGTGACTCAGACCCACCAGGTCTACTTTTTCAGCAGCGTCACAGGGCTGAATGTCCTTCACAGCACCAACATGCTTTTCTTTGAATAAAAACATCAATTACAGCAGTTTAAAAGGCAGTAGAATATTATAAAGCCTGGAAATGAGTAGGCAGAGGGATTTTAGGTAATCCCAAAAACAGAAGGTTTTGAAAAATACACGTATATAACAGCACCAAAAAAATGCTCTTCTTTCTGTTAATCATTTCTCTCCTTTCAACTTTATTTCCAGCCCCTTTGATGGACTAAGATATTGTGTCCCATCCTTACATGGGAGCTTTAGGGACTTCATGGAGATTTTTTGGTTTGTACAGCATGTGTGCATTACAAGACAAAAACTAGAGTGATTACATATATCTCTGGTGTTCAAATTTTCAGTGGAGAAGGAATAAACCCAGGACAGTACTCCACTTCTATATATTCTGCACATTTGAAGGAGAACATTTATTTTAGCATAGAGTTAAAGACACATGAAGGTTTTTATTTTATTTATCCAAGGTAATACACTCAGGACTCCCTCCAATGCAGTACTAAGTAAATGCATTAAGACGGGCAATGTAAAGACAAACTGAGTTTTTTGGCGTGATGCAAACATTTAAATACCATATGTGGTTTTACTGGTGTTACACTGCAGTATTGCGGTTCCGCATTTATCTAAGTGAGTAAGGAAAAAGGCATTGTGCATAGTGGTGAGGATTTTTCTATTTCCAAATACCTTTGCTCTGTATCTGTACTAGCAATCAGTTTTTGGATTATGTTGATTAGCTTCTACTGTAGGCAAGGATCCAATGTCAGACTGTTGCATGTGCATATTGTAAAAAGTCCAAACTGGATTTAGTTTTATGTAAGTCCAGGGACAGTTTATTAGCCCCCTTGTTGAGATTCCTCTGTCGCTTGCTGAGAAGTAAAGAACTGCATCATCTGCATATGGATAGATTCCTCCCCTGGTCAGCTGTGTTGGAAAGTTATTCACATGGAGTACACTTCCCTGTGGCATGCCATAACTGCCTGGGGCAAGGCTGGACAGGGCATTCCTTCCTGTTTACTTTTAGAGGGTTTTAATAACTTCACTCACTTTATGCAGTGCAGAAACTTTACTATGCATTTACTATGGGACTGTTTTGACTGGCAGTAAGGATATTTGTCTTGTTGAGATAGTTACTGCCTAAACCTGCCTATAATGCAATTTTTGCAACACTTGCTGCAGAAAGGGTAGATATAGGTCTACGGTCCACTAACTTTGGATGGTCACATATTTTGTACAATTTGTACTGATGTTATCTGCACAATGCGTGAGTGAGAAATAACCCTCATGTCATCAGGGTTATTTCAGTTTGGACTGGACTTCAAAATCTTAAGGAGTTTGTGTTGCAAGCAAGAGACACGGGAGTTTGGGCATTTTATCTGTTGAAAATTACTATTTAATTGCAATATTGTAAATATTGGATCACTTATACTATACAAGGGAATAAAAGTCAGGATATTTCATCCTCCACTGCTTTGATTTGAACCTTTCTCTTTCAGTCTCCTTACTTTATGAAAGTAAAACACTAAATCAGTTGAATATACCTTTAAGGTTGAAATAAAACTAAAATGAAGAATTGGAGACGATAAAGCCGTAAACTGGCAAAATATGTCTAGTACTATACATTTGAGAGTTCAGAAAACAGTGTGTTCCTTTGGCAGAATAAGTTTGGTACCCTATAGTATCCCTATTTATGCTACAGTATCACCTCTCGTCACTATATCAATGGCTTTGGATATTCATGAAGTCACAAGGTAGCCTTGGATAACAGCCAATGTCTGTTCCATCTTGGCTGTCAATACTGGTTTTGTTGACTTCAAGTCTACTGTATGTCAGCGGCTTTTCTATGCCTCAGGGGTGCATGGGCTATAGCACGATTCTGTTTGTATCCGCTGTCAACTTGCAAACAATCACAAGACATCAACTCATCTGATGCAATAAACGGCTGTCATCCAACAAATTTTCAATAGCACCTTCCAGGCTGCACTGCAAAAAAAAAGAGGAAGAAAAGCGAGGAAAGGAAATAGAAATGCATACTCTGAGTAATGCATGACTATGAAAGTGATACAACAAACCTTCAGTCTGAACTAAGACTTACTAAGACTAAGGGGATAGCAGATGGATGGGTAAACTTAAAGACATATTTATTCTTCTTGTTTGTTATATTTTTGTATTGCCATGCTGGTTTAAATATTTTGTACCCAAAATTAGCAGTAAGTAAGTAATCACTGCTTGATAATAAAAAGTCCTCTTTCTCTTGCTAATTAAAACACAAGACGAAGAGCTGTCCATTAGAGGGAAAAAAAATGGAAAAAAGAAAATTACATTTCAGAGACACAAAAACAAAAATTGATTTGGTGCACTTCTCGTCTATAGATTAATTTTGCCTCCTGAATCAGCCATTAGTGTTGAATGGTCTGTTGAACACCAGGTGCAAATTGCTACTTGGCACAAACACTTGGTCAATTAAGATGTTTCTGATTTTCCTTTTGTTCCTCGAACATCCAGGCAAAACAGATTATAATGTCATTGTTTTGTTCTGGTTGAGCACATAAATGAACACAAGTGAAAAAAACTGCTTGCTGAGATGAACAAACAAGGGACTTGACTGGAAAGGATAGTATGTAATAATATAGGAAAGTATTTGAAAGCTGTGAATTGAATGATTTAATAAATAATATCCGGGTAACAATAATTTGCGAATGGTGCTGTGCATCAATGTGCAGAAACAAACTGTGAATGGATCTATTGAACATTATGTATGGTCTGATGTTTCATGAGAACGGTCACATTTCATCTTTAAATCATCAAGTTCTGTTCTCTAAAAGCAAAAAACACAAACTGCTTATAAGTTTACCTTGAGTTTCCACATTTTTAACATACATAATGATTCTTATTTTCAGGTGATTATACAATGAAAACATGAATATTATATTACATTCCTGCCATATTACTCAAATTGAGCCCCTTAAATCTGACACACTGGACCTTTAACTATATTGTAAATACACAAGATCAACTGTTTTTGCCCACAAATGAAATGAATGAATCAATCCACACACTCCGTTTATTAGTTTTTCTCAATAATATGAACCCCAGGATTCTCTGTAGATTATTGATGTGACAATTTTGAATGTCAATTCAGGAGTTTGTAATTATATAAAGATTTCTGTACCAAAAAGAGAGAAAAAAAAAGCAAACAAAGATTTCTATTTGATCTATTAGCCTGTAGGACTGTGTGTATCAGTGTGTGTGAAAGCGGGAGAGAGAGGCGGTGTGTGTTCAGGTTAGTGGGCTAACCCCATTTCAGTGATTGCACAGGTTGAATGGTGTCAAATGATTGGTCACCCCCCTGCATCCCCCCAAGGCAGGTTCACAGACAGCACACTCACACAGCGAGGTCTGAGGCTTCACAGTAGCATGCAGTAGTACTTCACACAGCCACACAGCAGAGCACTTGCTTTCTGTCTTCCTGCTGACTTGCCATTCTGTGCTCTGCACAGCGTGCCGCTGGTCTGTCCCCTGCAGGAGAGGAGAGGAATTCTTTAGGCTTCTTTCAGCTTGTCCAAAGCCTCTTCAACACCGAAGCTTGTGCAGCGCTTCTCTGCAGTCCCGGACGCTGGCCTCTTTACAGTTCCAGGCTAAACTGCGGGGGTTCCAACAGCAGCAGGAAAACCCCACGATGGGCTGTGAGAGCCCAGCAGTGCCCATCAACCTCGGACCCATCCGTGAGCTTAGATGAAGAAACTCCCTGCAATGTGCACATTTACACTACCTAAAACCCTGCCAGGGGTCCTTATTAGGTTTTCAACACCACACTAATGAGAAAACAAAAATAAAAAAAAAGAGATTGACACGTTGGCCTCAGAATTTTGTGCCTTTCCTTAACGTGGAGTGACTGTAGAAAATCACACAGTGCTGACAAACCATTGTTGAATCCATAATGTTTGCAGCAAATGTGGAAACATAATAAAAACTTAAAGTACAGTAGCAGAGTCTGGAAGTTATTGCAAGAGCTTCAAACTTTGACTTGAATGTATTCTTGCGACAATCCTGTAAATGTTGCATCACCTTATTTGCTCAATAAGTTTTTGTAAAATAAAAATAAAAAAAAGCTGAATATTTTGTCAAAAACAACACAGGACCTATAAGGACTTATTGTTCAGGCAACAGCGTCACTATACATTCAAGAAAGGTCTCAGCAGTCAGTCGATGGAAAGGATTTGAAGGCCACCTTTTCTTTTCAGTGACTCTGTTTAATATGATCAGTGAAGCTCCGGTACACTTTATTTAAACTACCAGGAAATTGACTTTTATCCTCTGGATCATAATGAATGGTGTGACTCCTCCCCACCCTCTGTGGCTTCACTCCATTTGTTTTAAAAAAGTAGGGTAATGATAACAGGTGCTAGTCTTTGCATTCACACCAGGCTGTGTGTAGAATATTCTGTTGTTAGATGATACCTATATAAAGAAGTACCATCCTACTTTCTTTCAGGTCTGAGAGCAATACTTTGAATAACTGAGTAACTTGTAGATACTGTCTGTTAGAGCGCGTCTTTATTTTTTAATCACACAAATATTATGATGTGGTTTTCTTCTACTATATAGAAGAACGCTATCTGTATGACACTATTATTGTATTGTATTGTACTATTGTATAAATAATATTGTGTTGTAGCAGTAGTGTAGTGCTTCACAGAGCAAGATTAAAGCGGAAAAAAGTATATATAACATAAAATAATAATATAAAATATATAACGAAATAAAAGCCAATAAAATGAATAAACACAGGATTAAACAAGTATAAGAATCAGTGGATTAAAACAATTGACCAATTCTGTATTGTTGTGGGTGGGGCTGAGGCAGACTGAATGAAGCCTGGGTAAAACAAGTCACCTGTAATGGCACCCACCTGTCGATTAAAGCAGCCACACCTTTTAATTATGCAGAACTTTAAGCCTTAATATAATTTTAATTGGTGAGTTCAATAAAAAAAATTAGCTATAGAGACCAAAACTATTTTTTGTACCAGGCTGTAAACGTGTATCTCTGCTGTGAAGTTGGACATTTTAACATGTGGTCTTATGGAGACTGACTCACTTCTGCAGCCAGCTTTAAGTGGCTGACCAAAACTACAGTTTTTATCCACAATGGCTTCATTTCACAGGCTTCCTGCTTGGTAAATACAGTTTTTTTTGTGATGGCAGCTGGTTCTCGAATGCAAAATTAAACTTGACTGATCTAAAATGATAATAAATGATAATGACGATAATGATAATAAATATTCAGATCAGCAGTACGCTGATACACGGACATCCCACGTAGCTCATTAGCCCGTCACTGCCAGCTTTTACTGCTAGCGCTGTTGCGTGTCAACAAATATTTACAATGCTGATAACATTTAAAGCTCCTGCTCTCAAACTATGTACATGTCTGACAGCTCAGTGACTCTGTGGTGCACAACGCAGTGTTCAGATCTGCCAGTGGTCACAGTGATTGGTACTGTTTGTTTACAGTAATGATCCTAATTTATCGGTGTTAAAGTGCTACTCATAGCTCATTTTTAATTCCATTTACAGCCAACAGTGTTTAATACTTGGCAGGGGCTTGACAGAAACACAATGGCTGAACTGAGAGGCAAATGACTCGATGGAGCCTCTCGCCCTGACTCATTAAATCATAGCAGTGGCGCTCTTGTCGCGTTGAGCCTTGGCATCAAATAACCCTGCAGACCATTCCAGGTATTGACCAGTACTTCTGAGAAAAGCTCGCTTGCAGTACACTCTGCTCCAGTTAGCTATTGCCTTTCTGAACTTCATTTTTGGGTCTCCCTCATCTGCCTCTGATGTTTTCCTTTTTTCGCGATGCAGCAGGTATTCAATAAAACATCCCACTCAGAGGATACATAGAGATTTATTGGTCCACATGGCCCACTGATGGAGGGAGGCAAAGATAGGGAGACCTCTGAATGCCAATTGACAGCAACACACATACACATACACACACTGATAGTCTATCTGTTTCAAACACACACACTATCTCCTTCTCCTAGTGCTTCTCACAAACACAACCACACTCTATTCTTATCGCTAGCATGTGCATTCACACTGACGCACACCCACACACCTGCAGACTGATTGTATGTTTCAGGGAGTGAAAGGTGTTGGCGCTAACGTTCTAATCTACATACAAACGCCTGCAGCAATTTACCCTAATGTCACCAGCAACAAAGAGACACACACATGCACAAGTCTCAGGGTGGGTGTACATGCATGACACATGAATAAAGTGCGTCGTTGTACGTGTGTGTATGTGTGTGTGTGTGTGTGTGTGTGTGTATGTGTGTGTGTGTGCCCTTTGCAGTAATCCATTCTCCGATGCAGAGTATTTTTAATTAGTTGGGAAAGCCTGGAGAGGAAGCGAGGGGGTGTCTCTGGGTGTTCGTCAATTTACAGCACAGACAGTGACATTAAACAAAGCCTCAACATCGCACACCCACATGCCTGTATTGACTAATGCACAACACACACACACACACACACACACACACACACACACTCTTGAGCACATTTACAAGTACACAAGTACATGTTGCAGACATACGAACCCTGAAACCTCTAAAGGTTGGTCATAAAAGCTGATATATAAGAGCTTTGTCTTTAAGTGTCTGAAGGTGTGCGTTGTAGTCGTTGGGTGCATCAGCTTCTGTGATCATCTGTATATTGAATTACTGACAAAATATAACATCCCTTGTTCATCATTTGGGAGCTGGCTACGCTCATCACAGCTCATCCTCCTCATTTTATTGAAGGATTTGTGGAGTATGTCTGTTTGCCAGCACTGGTTTACCAACAAGGAAACATAAAACTGTTTCATGAGAATAGTTTTTTTACATCAAGGCTCCACAGTTTCTATGATGAGTAAACCAAATGTCTCTTTCCATTATTAAGACATTCGTTATGCGGTGTCTTCAATAAGTGCTGTCTTCCTTTAATGTGTACTTAGATATTCAGGCAGTTTAACACTCCTCTAAACAGGAACTGAGGAACAATACAGTTTGGCAGCTTTATCAGGGGAACAGTGAGAACTTGCAGATAGAAATAGAATACATTTGAGGATATTGTGTAAGAATAAGCTTTATATAACTTGCATAATACATGAGAATGTGACAGAAAAGAAATGACATAACAAATGCTGAATGTATACACGGTATATACTGTAAGTTTGCAAAGGAGAAACAAAGCGACAGTTTAGATTGTAGCTTATAACAGCTTTTTGCTCTGCAATATTTGTATTACCATGAAACTGAAGAGTAAACAGATGATGTCAAACAGAACAAAAAACTGTCTGCATTATTATACTTCTTGTACATTACATTATTTCTGAAATCTTGACAGCTCTCTGGCTAACCACAGTAGACACTGAAACCACTGGAGGGTAGACTGAAAATAGCTATTATATGACACTTACAGATACTGCCATCTTTTGAGACCAAAGGTCTGCATGTGTGCAAAAATGTGGACCCCCCATGTGAAACAGACCATTGGAAAAACTACCCAAACCTAACACGCATGAATTAGTTTCTGAAAAAACAGAGACCCGATCCGAAAGACACCAAACGAGGATCCTGAACCACTCTGAGATGGACTAAAGGATTAGACATTATGATACACATGATATTGTAATAATGACACACTGTATTAGAGCTATTAACACAAAGAGTTGTGCTTACTTGGACTTGTGAAGACGTCTTTTTGAGACAGTTAAAGAACCTAAAGAACCGAAAGGTGTGCAATAGTGTATATGCATATATGATCAGTGGAGTGTCTCTTTAAGCACCTACAAAGATCTGAGTGAAAATATGTGTTCAGAACTATCAGAAAACCTCATTTTTGCTGTTTCTCAAGACTGACTCAAGACAGAAGCTAAGCGGTGTACTGCTGTGGACGGGGGGGCAACAGAAACATTTAATTCAGCCACCTAAAAACAGTTTAAAAGTACAATATATTCAGAATATCTTCCTAAAAAAGTTCTACTTTTTAAAACCTAGACATTCTTTCAGACAGAGAACTGAAGCTGTTATATCCAGACCAGACTCCTGCCAAAAACAGTAATTTTACCAGAATAGTTTCACATCTAACTTGGTCAATTATGGATTCATTTCAATTTTGACTTTCTGCAGTGATTGCAGCATTAGAACCATAGTTGAGGTTTGGTAGCAGCGGCTGCTGAGTGGCACCACCCTAAAGCTTGAGACATGTAGTCCTGTCCTCAAATCACCAAATCTGCCATTGCTTCTGGGGACAGAGATTGCTAAGAAGAACAAAGAAATGTTTTGCCCGCACACACTGTTTTGTTCATTTTTGCTTTGGCTGCCTAAGTGTCTACCACTTCACATTGAAGCGGCCATTGTGGTTAACTGATTTGTTACTGACACACAGGTGACATTAAGCATGTTAATACCCTGTAACCACCTGAGCAGAAGTGATGCAACACAAGCCAGCTAATCAGAAATAATATAACACTTGTGTGTCAAGCATGTTGAGAACAGTTCCCTGCAGATTCATTTTTCGTTTGCCTAAAAAAACACTTGAAATTCAGACAGAGCTCATACTTCAAAGTTTAGTTTCAAAACTTTTTAGACCTTAACAGAGATCTCACCTTGTGAGTGTGTGTGTGAGTGTGTGTGTGTGCTCGCTGCCTCATGCTGTGGGTTCTAGTCCTGTTATTTCAGTGGCCATTAGAGGAATGGTGACCACTTATACAGCGACACACGCACACTTTCACACCAGGAAAGGCTTCACACACACTTGGACACACACAGAAACATGCACATTAGAGCAACACCTTCGCATGAGTTCACATACGCAGTAGGGACTAAATGTTGTGCATTTGCTTCCTGTAGCTGAAGTCCTCTCCTGCAGTACGGCAGCTTGCTGGTTATCCACTGTCCTGTGACTGGAAGGTGACCAGTTTGTGCAGAAGGCAGATGCAGCAAATTTAAGTTCAGACAGCAGCGACATCTATGATACAAAGTCACGCAGAACTTCACCTCTGACTTATAATGACGCTGATTTATTAATGCCTTCTGGAATCAGACACAAGTGTTCTGATGCCTCTACCGGCAGGACAACAACGTTTACTTGCCCTGCTCTTGTCATTTATAAGTAAACACATTTGAACAAATGACCAGTGCTTTTTTCCCCTTGGATTGACTCCTCCTTATTTCCCGCTTTGGTATGATGTTATCTCAGCGATGCATATGTTGGAATAAAGTTTGTGTCCTGTCAAATCCTAAAAGGTCGACTAAGTAATTTACATTTTCATGTCCAATTCCTGACCGAAAATGCTCATATCTTATTGTGTTCATCAATTTATAGCAAAAGTTAGTAGCTCGTAATACATTTTCATGGGATTCATTAATCTTTTAATGTGAAACAATGATTTGAATTGTCTGAATTTTGTCAATTCTCTGATCTAAACTATAAGGCTATTGGCTGGCTGGTTCACTACTGCAGACCGTAGCAAAAAAAGTAGTGACATGAAATAATGAGGATAAGGGTGGAAATAGGTGATTTCAGGTCAGTCTTGTATGTTTTCTTTTTTTTATCTTGCAGGTTGGTTTATATAAAGTGTTGTGACTGAATATAGTGACAGATTAACCCAACAAACAAGGTAACAGGACTCCAATCAGAGTATTCTTCCACTGTGGTTGGACTTTTCTGGCCTTCTCTCTCTCTCTCTCTCTCTTTGCCCTTTGTTTTTCTGTGTGTGACAGTGTTTCAGTAACTATTTGAACTTGTGGTCAAGGGTCACCAGCTGCACAGAAAAAAGCCCAATTTATCTCTGAGAGACACATTTGTCTCCCTGTGCTGTACTCTTATTTTACTGTTTGTCCTTGCAGCTGTTTAGTTCTTTTTTTTTTTTTATATATGTCAATGCTCATCTCACAAATTACGTTTTATATCCAGGAAAATAATCTGGATATGGGGTTGGAAAATCATTTGATTATCTACTTTTTGTTTTAGTAGTATGTTAATTCACTTAACCAAGCCTCATTAGTAACTGTTGCTACGTCTTCCGCGTTTTAGTTTTTCGCAGGGCACATAACACAGTTTACAATGATAAAGGAGGCATATTTACCCCTCAATGTTCTTAGAAATTTTTAAAACAGTTCGAACTAGCTGTAGCTGTTAGATTATGGCTAGATCAGTACATCAGTACCCTCATCAGTTGACGGTTCCCGTATAATATTTAGAATTAGGCAATGTATAAAAGAAAGAAAGACCGGTTAGATTTATTCCTTCATGTTTATATGTGTCTAACAATATGTTTCACCTTCAACATTGCAAGACAAAAGATGTTAAGATGAGGACTAACCCATGTCTGCCTAAAACCTGTCATAATAAAAACTCATTCAGTTCATAAAAAAAGTTAAAACGTATAATTAAACTTATAATGACTTTCTCCTTTTTTTTCACAGGAATTTGCATGTGTAGTACTCAGGCAAAGGTAAAACCTTTCCTTGCAGAAATGCCTGTTAATTAACACAGCCTTGCCGTTGAAAAGAAGAGTCCCTGCAGAGGAAAGACTGTGCTGCACCCTCAGTGAACCTGAAGCAGAGCTACACTTCTACACCAAATGTGAACAGTCTGAAAATCTTAAAGAAGTACTTTAAAAAGAAAAAAATCAAATTGATAACAAAATGTTTCTTAAAGCAACGTTGAAATGGGTATTTTTGCTATTTAGCATCCCCAGTTTCAGAGTGAAATACAGCTGTGGCAAATATGGACAGCTGCACATGTGTATTTGTTAAGATTATATTAAGACATAGCAGCCATTACTTACTACTCTTCTGTCAATGTCCTCCTGATTTTCTTTGCCTCTGACATTATGTACATAGAGGCTACTGAGCCCGGTTACATCCCACTAGCCCAGCTCTGGTTCTGGCACGACAATGCTCTGCTCCACATCAGCATTTGCCAGCGCCCTGGGCCTTCCTGGTGGCTCAAAACGCCTGTCCGGACAGCTCAGCTTACAAACAGAGCTAACATGAGCTAACAGCAGCTATAGTTTGCAGCAGTTTACTTCATGGTACATCAAGAAACCAGAAAACATTTTCTCCATAAATAATGATCAAGTTTCACCAAAATCAGTGACTAAATATAAAAACCCCGTTATGGGTCACATCTCTCACCCTCATCCATCCCACCACCTCACCCCCTGCTGCCTGTGTAGTTCCTGTGGCTGCTTCAACATGTTGGTGTGTCTGTTGTAGTTATTAAAATATTCTGAAATTAATGTAAATCCCATTCAAATTAATGCAAAAACCATGAATGCCATGCGGTGTGATGTCATTGTATAGACTGAGTTTCTCTCAGCAACCCCAACTCTGACAGACTGACTTCCAGTGTCCCTCTTGGCAAGTGTAAGGCAAGTTTGGCATTATAATCTTTGACCCCACAAAATAATGTGGTATGAAATGACTCGGGCCTTTGAAGTAACATTGGGTTAGCCTTCTGTATGAAATAAGCCTGTTAACAAGGCATGCTAATCTTTACAGCTCACATTAGAGTACATAAACACAGAGTTTAATCAGTTCCTTACACTTTTTCTGCTTGTATTTTTAGTTTTTAGTTTGGGATCATGTACAAAAACCATCAAACTCTCTCCATGGAACACCGATCTTCCTAGCACGTCACTTTAGCTAGTTGTTAAGTCAGTCATAATAAAATCCTAATGCTGAACGTTTCTTAACTGTAAACTGTGCTCATGAAGTTCAATTCCAAACTATGAACAAGCACCGGCTCATGGTGCTGTGACCAGTTTAGAGAAGGGGAGAAAGAGAGAGAGAAATTTCTGGATAGTTCTTGCTAACTTTGATGGACACTGCTTGGTTTGTTCGAAGGTTGCTGCATTTTGGTTACAAAACCAAAGCCGCCTTGACAGAGGATGTCCTCTAATTTGTGGAACTTTCTTTGTGAGCTCTCTCTTTGTATATCTGACACTGACAACAGTTATGAATTATTAATGTTAATTGAATTGAGGTCTACTTTTTACCTGCTGTTATTGTGTTCCTAAATGTATTCCTGCAGATAAAAAAGGCTTTAGCTAAAGATATATATATATATATATATTGGATGACGTATTGGAGTGATCCAATATGTCGTGTGTGTTAATTGCATTCCTCAGTGGGAGTTTAGCTGTTTTTGTACTGCAGTTTTATTTGTGCGCTTGTGCGTGTGCATTACATCCTTATCTTGTCCCAACAATAACCATGTCTCCAGCAAGACCTCTCATTCCCACTGTAGGGAAATAGGATTAGTGTACACACACTGACTGTGTCTGGCAAGGGTCAACACACACACACACACATGCACACACACAGAACAGCCTGAGGCCAATATCGCTGAGCTAAGAGTTCACGGCAGGATGTGACTATTAATGTCTTTCATTTTCTCTTGTTGCACAACAGTGCCTGATCACATATTGCTCTTTAGTCAATAAACAGGAGCAGCCGTTTAACCTCTGGACGTGCACGGTCTTCCATATGAGATATTAGCTGTTTTGCCCTCACTGTGTGCTGTCTTCGTCTCATATAGGGGATGCAAAACTCCTCAAAAGAATAATAATAGCCTGTGATGCAACAGTTTGTGTAGGTGTGATCCTGAGCGGAAACCACTGATTACCTCGGAGGCTAGCGCTGCATTTGCACATCACAGATATCTGAGAATAAAATAAATCTTCTGACAGCGGCTTTTAAACGTATTGAGACAGCAGAAGCCTTCACACGAGGAAAAAATGGGCATGTGACCTGAAGGGTTGGACCTGATAGGAAAATGTGGGAGGGGAGCCGGAATGGTAATGGAGTTTTCCCTCTCATGACTGGTACTGCTGAAGGACCCTTGAGCCACATATTTCACTGCCAAATGCTCCAATTAAGCTGCTCAGCGGCTAAAAGTAACGGTCCTTGGACAAATAAACAGACAGTTTAAATAAGAAATGTGAATTTTTCTTGACATATCCCTCTTGATATGGTTGGAAATGATTTGCTTTTATTCAGTGTGATCTTATTTGAATGAAAGATGGCACAGAGTTGGTATGCTTATTTTGAGTCTGGTTGGGAACCTCGCATAATCGTGGGTCAATCAACCTATCCGGATTTAAAAAACTTCAGTTTCATCAAAAAGTTCAAACGAGAAACAGTCTTTCTTTTCCCCTACATCTATAGTATTTCATGCAAATCTAAGCAAGGCATCACTCTCCTCTCTTTTTCTTTTCAAAGCTTTTTAGTTTCCACCTGGAGGGAGGTCTGTCTTTGAAGCCAGATCTAAAGGTGTGGACAATGTAACATCCCGGGCCAACTGGGCTCCATCCCCCCTCGGCCAAACGTGTCTTTGTGTTATCTGTAACCACGGTGGCTCCTCCCTCACATGTGCATCTTGCAGCAATCTGAGTATTTTTATTTTATTTTTTTTCTCCCCTGTGTGCTCTTCACTGAACTCTCCCGTCTGCAACACAGTGTTTTTCCGTAATGCATTGTGATTGTAGCCGTCAGTAGCGCATTATGTGGTCAATGCTACATGCTGTGCAGCTTTTCACAGACTCCCCAGCCGTCTCATAACTGCCTCGGTTGCATTTTGTGTGATCCACTGTCTGTCTGAATGAAATATGATATTTTGGAACTTTAGTTTAGAGTATTTACAAAACACAAAAGGACTTAATATTGGTGGCATCTTGCCCTTTAAGCCTATGCAGTATATTGGCCTCACATCCCTCCCTCCACGTCCACCCCCCCGTCAATTCTCCCTCACCCACTGGGGAGGTCCGTCTCACAGTTTGAAAAACTCTGCTGGAAGTCAGAAATTAGTCCTGCATACAAAAACCTAGTCAGTGAAATCTCTCAGTTGAATTTTTCATTGTGGGTCTTTCTTTTTAGCTGCGACAAGCAGCTCTGTAGGTTGCTCTGTTGGTTGGTTGGTCAGTCCACAAAAGTTTCTCCACTTTTGGCAGCCACTGTTTTTGCCCTAGGAAATTTGGCATGGACGTCAAGTGTGTGTGTGTGTGTGTGTGTGTGTGTGAGGTTGTCAGTGTGTGAATGCATAAACACGTAGATGCATGCAGGTATTTGGTTACAGCAACTGCAAATCTGCACTTTTTATGATGAGTGAATAGCTACTGACTAACGCAGACAAACACAATGTTTATATTGCAAAAATATTTGCAACATCATGATGTCTAGTCTGCAGTAAGGCCATTATGATCATTATGTTGACAGAATTTATTTGGTACTGAGGTGGTAAAGTGTCACCCCTGAGCTGTGTATACTTGGAGACACAAACATCACATTTTATAAAAGTATATTTAAAATTAAATGTAGGAAAAAATATGAAAAACACATGGACAGGATGCAAACAGAAGACATTGCTGAGTACACTGCAGCCATAATTGGACTGGTTTCATTGACAGATGTGAAGTCCCAGCTGTCCCCTGCACTGAGCGCCAGACAAACAAGCATCAGCAGACAACACACTGCTGGATCAATTACTGTATGAAGAGCTCAGGATAATGTAAGCCACCGTCCAAATTATAGATCCATACAGCTTAGTAAAGCTTGCCTTCTTATTTTGCTGATTGCGTGCCCTTTTCAAATCACTCTCAGCAGCACAGTGCGATTTCATAAAGGTTTATGAAATATATGAAGCCTGACTGCATGTTTGTGGGTGTGAATTATATTGGTTTATTTTTGTTCTCCAGTAGCTTTAAATTGGCGCATTATTTTCACATATCAGTCCCCTAAAAATGGTACTTTATAATATATTAGTGTATATAACTTCAGGGTGAGAAGAGTTTGGTTACAGCAACGTAAGAAAAAAACATTCAAGTCTACTATTTCCTGTTCCTGCTTGTGTTATCCTCACGTAATCCTGTAATGGTGAGAAAACTCATTTCTCACCCAGTTCAGACGAAGAATATGAATTTATATTTTCAGGCATCCTGTGGAAACAAATCACATGACAAATAGCATCATTGTACTCTTGCCTACAATCACTTAGATTCAATTAAAACCTCAAGTGAGCTCTCCCAACAAGTTCTATTGTTACTCAAGTGTGTTGTTTACCTCTATGCATCAATCATAACATTATTTTGTTCCTAAAAACTCGACTGTTAGACTGTAGCCACAATTTTACCAATCTCACAGCTGTTGTATCTTTTGACTCCAGCTGAGCAGAACCGTCAGTGGACAGGCTTTATGTACATCAGGATTCATTTTAGTCTCTTTCCGTTGAGCTTAGGTATGTGTTTGTACTACTTTTCCACCTCTGTGAAGGGTAAAAAACATTTTTTGTAGTTTTTTTTAAGTACTGTATATCTGCAATAAGCCATTAATATTGGGCCATCCAGTGTATTACCTGCTGAAAATGTGCTTCAGTATCTTATGTGCGTAACGTATACGACCTTTTGTTCTCTTTCTGTGACAGATGCTGATGTGCTGTCTAACTGCGCTTTCCGCCTCAAACATCTGATGTTTTGTACTGTGTGGACGTTTTCCACGTCTTATTATATTGCCGTGTTGTGGCTTGACTTTTTTTTTTCTAATGTGTTGCATCTCGTTTGTGTCTAGCCAGTCACTGTTTGGCAGGGACATGTCTCAGCACAGGGCTCTAAACTGAAGCATAATATCAAGTCATAGCACCCAACTACTGTACCTGATTATCATTGTCCTGCTGCAGATTCTTTGGTGACTCACACAAACGTCTTTTGATTTCCAAAATGATCAAACATAATTCAATCAATCCATGCAATATATAATAACACATGTCTATCCAGAGACAGTGAACTAAGGTCTGTGCACAACTACAGCCAGGCTTATAAACCAGCAAACATTTTAATATTGTTCTGTCTATATTTTGTGTCAGAAATAAAGGCTGCAGTACCCCCTAAACCGTAGACACCTAATTGTCCAATTAAATGCTGTAACTTGGCAGAGCAAGTCTATCACGCGTTGTTGACTTCTTTTAATGTGACAGTTAACATTTTTTTTTACATTATACATACCACACCAAACCACAATATTTTCCTAAACCTAACCAAGTAGTTTTTGTGCCTAAATCTAACCAAACTGTGTCTGTTTAAATTCATGAAATATAAATTTTTTTCTGTGGCAGAATGGAGAGCTTGACAGATGGGGGACCGGGGGACAGGGCTCAGTGAAGGGTCTGTTAAGGACTGGACTAAACACATGTTGAAATGGTGGCTGAAACATTAAATTCTCTTTATGACGTGACATTTAACTCACTTGATCATGAAAATCACGACTTATTTTGTGACTTACGACTTACTCCCTCCTCTCTGTTCATCTTTTTTATTCTCTCCATCTTTCTTTTCTGTTTCTCTCCAAACATCCCCCCTCGCTCTCTCTCTCTCTCCCCTCTCCTGCAGGCTATAATCCAGCCATTTAGGGATGCTCGAGACAATAAAGCTGTCACGAGTCAATCTCGCCCGATAAAACCAGCTCTTCCTGCTTCACAGCCAATGAGAGACAGCGCTTCGCTCCCCGGTCCATTTCATTGGATGGGCTCCAGGAAGTGTTTGGATGGTGTTTTGTATATCAAATCCTGCTTTGGGAAATGGGTTTACAGTGCTCGACACGCCATGCCAAGTACACGGGCGTGCACGTACACACGTGATCACATGCACGCACATAAGCATGCAGAGAGGCATTTGCAGCACTCAGTACTTTATGCCAAGTACACAAGCACATGTTTCCTTTCACACACACACTATGGATAACTTGAATATGAACACATAAGCCGGCTGTGAAAACTACACCGCTTTCATGTTTCAAATAAACCAGCAGGAAACCTTTTAGGGGCAATATGAAGCAAGTAAAGTTGACAATGACGGTGTTGAAAAGTCTCATGCTCATGCTGTTTCTTTATGAATTTGAAGTCTGTGTTATGTGTTTGTGTCTGTGATGGATGGGTCTCATTTTCTCTGTTAGCTGCCCCTTTGGTACAGTGGATCCATATACACAAACAAGGACAATACATAGACAAAGAGCAGCCACGATAACATTATCAACGACAACAGACAATAACTAAACTGCAAAATCATATTTAGATGAAACAATAAAAGGACAAGATTGGATGAGCGGCTCCTGTTGTGTAGTTTGATCATTTTAGCTGATGTCAGTTAGCTGTGTTTTTACATAGAGCCAATTTTCCACCGATTACGTCTTCATTTTTTCTACAGATGCTATGCACCATATTGTCTTTACATATGTACGTCCAGATGTACAGTAGACAAGTGTTGAGAAACATTTAAATGAGACTGTAAATGTTACAAAACAGAGGTACTACAATACAGTTTCCTGAGGACAGTATCTGTGGCTCCTCAGTCTGAGGAAACACTAAGATATCAACATTAAAATTGGCTTGGGGACACTGCTGGTGTTGGAGGGAGACTTCAGCATTCAAGTTCTCCAAGTTCTGAAACTGTACTGTTAAAAAAAAAATCTATAACAGAGTTTTCGTTAACAGTTAGAGCAAATCTGTTTCCTCACTTCGTTTTATCTTTATTGTGCTCCGGTAGCTCACCTGGTGCGCCCCATGTACAAAAGGTTAAGTCCTGACTGGGTTCAATCCCGGCCGGTGGTCCTTTGCTGCAACTCTCTGTCCCTGCTTTCCTGTCTGTCTTCAGCTCAAATAAAGCCCTAAATAGCCAAACAGTAACTTGTTGAAACCTTGCACCGACTAACAAAGGCAATGCCTGAATACATTTGTACTTTATTTCTTCCCAGACACCTGCTCACACAGCTGAGTCACATTTGTCCTGATGGAGGTCACAGCTTAAACCCTGAGAGTAGCATCAAAATGGGCATCGCAAAGCCTCAACCTGTACTTGCAATGAAGTTTGTAGTCGAGAAAAGTTTTTAATCAGATATGTCCTTCCAAAAAGGCAAATTATACTTTTGGGAAGGATTTAGGTAATTCTTTTAGTTTCTGTCCACTCATGTTTGCTTTTCCCTGTGCCAATCTGAATTTAGTGTTTAGGTCACTATTGCACTGTAAGTCAGAAAGTTAAATTTTTAACTCTCCACGTCAACTGAGAAAGGGACTGCAAACAGTTGGAAAGTGTCACTCTCTTTAAGTAAGCAAAACACTGATCAAATTGCAGCAGTAGGTTTTCAAGAGCAGAGGCAGATTCATCACCACTGAATGCTGTGTCCACAGCAGTTCCACAGTTTGGCCTTGGTGAAGGATGTTCAGCTCCTATGTTATGTCCACAAGGAATGCAAAGTCCATGACCCATTTTGATTCACCAAATTCGGGAACATCCATTCAGCTGTCTTACATGAATCTCTTCACCTCTTCTCGTAACTCATAAAATCTATTCAGGACATTCCCCCTGCTGAGCCAGAGCACCTCAGTAAAGTCCATCCATATATTGACTCAATTTCTTCTTCCTAAAAAAAGCTGCACCTGGTGTTGCTGTAAACTCCTGGACCTGGTGTAATTGATCAGAACAACAGACATGACAAATTCATTCATATTCAAACATTTGCTGCACAGTTGGTATATAATGTAGTACAGAACAACTCCTGGAGCCAGCAAGTCCCTTGAGCTGTAGAGAATGGTCTATCTATCTGTAACTTTCTTTGTACCAGCACTACCAGTCCGGTAATGCCTACCATGTTCGACACAGTTGCACAGTGGTTGAGATGTATTCTTGATATCCTTGTGGTACAACTGTGCATTGGACACAAACTCAGCGGCTCTTCTGTTACTTCAACTCAGTCATTACCCCTGTTGAAAATGACTAGCTTTGCATTGTCAGTTTTGTCTGTGTTTTCATCACATGCAACAGAGCATGCAGTAAACAGTGTTCACCCACCACATAACTTCAACTGCAGCATCTTGGCTTTATGGAAAGTTGAGATGTTAGCCCTCTCTGTAGCTGCCTGACTCATGTTTTCCTCTTATCTCTGTGGTTCTTCTCAAACTGTTCTCTGTATTAAGTCGAGTAACGACACTTATATTCCTTCAGAATAGCAACTTTCTCCTTGCATATCAGGCACAAAAAATACAGGAGCTGTGTTTATTATTCACTTTTCTTTTCGGTCTGAAAAGAGGTGCCTCTGTTGTTCGCAGCCAAACTGAAATCTGCTCTCTTCTTATCACAAACTTCCTGGGCATACGCGAAGCTCCTTTGCCATTATTTTGCACCAAACAAAATACTCTTCTTAAATAGAATTGCGTTTTTATTTCAATTAGTTTCAACAACTAGAAAAATGAATTAAAATAAAAATAGGAATAAAAGAAAAATGTCGCTGGCCAAAAAAAATTGTTATTGCTCTTAAAGTCGTACAATGGCAACCCTGGGCTTTTCTGAAAGGTAACACACAGTCATAATAAAAATGTGAGAATGATTTTTCTTTTTTGTATGCACCCCAGTTACAAAATAACTGAGGGATCTTAAAAGTGGTATAATTGTGTGGTTTTGTTCTTTCAAACATTTCATTTGTGAGCGAGAATTTTACTGGATATCATATGAAAAAAGGTTGTCGACATTACAAACTGGGGGTATGGAGTTTGAAAGACATGGGTGTTTACCAGACAGGGAGGTCCTAAAAGATAATATCGTGTTGCATCATTGGAAAATGTTGAATAGTGTTTTTGTTGCTTGATCCATACTAGGAGCTAAAAGACAAGAATATATTGGCCTCAGTTCTGCCAGTTTTGACTGTTCCAAGTAAACCTACTCCAGTTTTCGGAACGAGATCATTGTGTGTTCTTTTAGAAATCCTTGAACACCCTGACTGTTGGCAGATTCGAAAACACACCTACTTAATTGAAGGTGAACTTCGGGCACTGTGAAGCACAAATTCCCAACCTTCTTTTTTGTGGCTCCTACAAAGGAATGTTTTCTTACTATAATTGAAGTATTACTGCTTATGTGAAAGAAACACGAGGTACAGACAATGTAAAAATGTAGAGCATTTCAGATGAAAAAAAAAATCAGTTATCAAGCCAGCTTGTGACCCCTTTGAATCCATTCTGTGACCTCTTGTGGGGTTCCTGACCTGATCAGTGATTTCCAACGAGGAGTTGTAAAGTTCATCCTGCATTGTGTTCAGTATTCTGAATATAACAGCCAGTGTTTGATGTCTGCTTCATCCTGTTACTTCTTTAGACATAAATTGACTCACTGAATACAATATTTCAGTCTCTGCAGTGTGGCCACTTTGCAGGAAACACAGCTGCAAAGCTAACTGCTGAGTTTATGTTGTCAGTTCAGTGAAATGAAGACATTTTTCACTCTCAAATATCGTGATGTGTTGATGCGAGCACAGCATGCGACGTCTTAATGTGAATTCCGATGTGTTTCGAGGCTATGTGCAGTTTGCTTACTTTGGGGAAAAGTCTGTACTTTGAATTGCAATGGGATATACATAGATTTTCTTTTGAGTTTTGACATGTAGATGGGGAGGAAGATTTAAAATGGTCCCAACTCTATGTATTGTTGCATTTTATCATGGTGTATTTTACAAATTCATCAAACTTTTCACAGTTTTAAAACAAATGGAATACTTATGGCTGATTGATTTTGTACATTGAAAAAAAAAATAAAGAAACAATTTTAAAGAAAAAATAACTATTTCAATCCCATACCAGAGCAAAATTCACTTTAATTTACATAGACAAGCCGACGGCAGTAATTTCAGAATGTTACTGACTAAACTTTGAAATGAATTCTTGGATAAATGGCCTTTCTTACTGTAATAAGAGAGGATTGTTAAAACTGGCAGCTGAGACTTCAATATTCATTGTTAAAGTTCCAAGGTGTAACATTTAAGGGGATCCTCCCACCATGTTGAGGGACAAACCAAACACTGGCTCTACACAGGATCTTTTTGCGTTTCAGGGCCACTGTAGTCTCTCCTTTGTGCTCGAAACGAGAGCGTGAAGTGAAGGGTGTTCAGTCGGTTGCAATCTTCGCCAACATCACCACTAAATTAGACACACTGGTACTTTCAAAGTTGTGTTCATGCTACAAGAAAAACACTTTTATGTACATGTACAAGGCTTCAGTAGTTTGGCATAGCACTAAATTGGATGAATTTACTGTTTATTAGTGTTGAGTAATGGGGATTTTGAAGGACAATGAGTTGACTGTTTGAGTCAAGTGAAGAGGCTGTATTATGTGTAGCTGGAGTTATAGTGTGTTCTCGTGGTTGGTTTATAAAACAAACAGCCAGTGGCGGTGCTGATACAGTGGGTTGTAAACTGTAATTTCCTGGTAAACCAATCTCTCCTGGCCTGTGTGTGGGCGGACCCTCAACACACTGATTTTGGAAAAAGAATAGATGCAGCCAGGGATACTTGGTTTTGGGGGTTGATGGGCTGTGGTTTGTTAAAATTGGGCCGGAAATAAAAGACACATCAGGAAATATATGAAAACCGCGGGGTCCACCAAATGGCCTGGCAGACCAGCCACTGCTGCCACCGAGTTCGCTCTGAAACGCCAGAAGTTGGTGTGGATTCGTCTAAAGTGTGTTGGAAAAACAATTGAGGCACTGTGTTCGCGTGGAGCCACCCACTCCTGCTGCAAAGCAGTTAAAACAAAACAAATCCACATGCTGATGCTAGCTTCTCTGAGCCCCCCTCTGCTCTGTAGCTCATAACCACAACACTGCAACATTAAATTGTCAATCCACAATACATATATAATAAACACCCTGTAAGTTAAAGTGCTGCTTCATGCAACGTCAGCTTTTTAAAACTGAGGCTTTTCATATTTCCAGAAAGTGAATGAGCTGAGAGGAGTTCAAAAACACAATACTGGAACCTGATACAAAATGCCCTTATATGGACTGACACGACACAACAACTTTAATAAGTGTTTTCTTGTGATGTTCAAGGATTGTTTACATCAGGAATGATTGCAAATGCATCAATAAAGATATTTACTTACTTAAAACAAAAAACAGAATTGAATATAACGTGCATAACTACCTTTCTGTTAATGTATAATCGCAAATATTTGTTATATTTTAGTTATCTTATGTTTACAGATGCCGTGGGTGGGTCCACCGACAGGGTCCGCCATTATGAATCACCATGTTTTCACATTAGGAAGGAGAGGGTGAAGCGAGAGGGTTACAATCCACAACTACAGCGTTAGATCACACTAAATCCTATGCACAGTTCTTTAGTTATTCTGTTTTATTAGAAACTAAATACAAAACATATGAATTCTGTTTGACTCTGCAAGGATTTTTCAGATTTCAACCCATCTTCATGGACCTAGTGGTTGAAGTGAAGTTGGGTTTACTCACCCTCAATGATTGTAACTGCAGTCATTAACTGGAGCTGGGATTGGTTCAGATCTGGTTCAAAGCTACAGTTCTCCTGTCTCTTTGATATAAGCTACCATCAGGTATAGCCTCAGACTAATATGCTGCTCGAGACTCCACTAATCAAACGAGTTGAAATCCGTGCCTCGTATTGGCAAGAGACTCCCTGCTGCTGTTTCCTTCAGCAAGTCAAACACGCCCCAAACACTCCAGTGTTGCTGCTGTGTGCTGACCCTGACCTCTGACCTCCCCGTGGAGACCCCCCGCAGAACGCCCCAGCAGACATCAGTAAAGTGCGACACAGACATTATGTTGTTTTCTGTCTGTGAACAAATATGACAGGAGGGGTTATGTATTCTTAACAGCGATCATTTACATTGTGTGTTTTCTTACATTTACATATTTGATAGACGTCCACATTAAATAAACACGTCTGTCAGATGCAGAACATGCAGAAAAGAAGAGATGATAAGTTATTCACAGCAAAACCACCATCAGAAAATTCTACGTGAGAGCGCTTTTGTTCTGGCTCTCGTCTTTACCTCTCTTTTCCCCTCTAATGCTCTCCCTCTCTTCTGCTCTCTCTCTCTCTCAGCCCACTCTCTATCTTTGGAGTACCTGCCAAATTCTCTATGATATTTCCCTCTGAGAGGGATAAAGAGAGAGATGAGAGGAAGGGATGGGTGGATGGATGGAGGGAGATTTGGGAAGAGAGGGAGGGCACAGAGGGACTCAGGAAAAGCGCAAGATGGAGGGGGGTTGAGACGGGAGGAGAGGGTGGAGGAAAGTAGGAGAGAGAAAGACGTCGACAGAAGGAAATGGTAAGTTAAGGAGGGAGCAAAGTGAGAGGTAGGGAAAGAAAGAGAGAGATGGAAGGCTGGGCTGGTTCAGTTTATCAATCACTACTTATTTTTTTACCTAGAAGGGGTGTACCGAGAGTACGAAGAGGAGGACTTTGATTTAAAAATCCTTTTCCAAAAGTCCAAATAGGTCCACACACACATTTTCACTCTGCTACTACAGGTCTTTCTCTCTCTCCCCCTCATACAGACCTTGTGTCTCTTTCACACACCCACATACATGCACTTATTTCTCACATACAAGCTAATTTTATTATTTCTTGCATGCGACTGTGCCAAAACAGAAAGAGTCGGAAAAAAAGGAATCAAATTTTTCTTTCTTGTTTCTGCTGCAATTTTCATTAAAATGCGAAGGAAAAATATCACAAAGCCAAATTTGAGGTGAGGTGGTGGGTGGTGAGACGTGGGCAGCAAAGACAGCAGACAGAGTTGGAGGTGAATGAACTTTGAATGAACTCCAGCAGAGCTTTGGTTTTACAAAAACCTGCATGAGTATGATTATAAAATTATACTCTGTCACTCATGGCACACAGCACTATTTTTCCTTTTGCTCTCAGTTTTCATTTGGTGTCTCTTAAAATATGATTTCTCCTGCGACAATACCTGTCATGTCCACAGTTCTGATTCCACCATTTAACTAAGCAAAAATGGCAGCAACTGGAGCAGAGAGTATCTGATTCCTTAAACACCAAACACTGTATGAATTTTACCTCTTGACTTTCAGCACCAGCTGGGCTGGAACGGATTCAGTCTGTCTTGCTCTGGTGAGTGTGGATGACAAAATCAGAATTATAATTAGACCAAAAGTTATTTTTATTATTGAAATTCCTAATTGCAATCTTGCAATCGATATTCTGAGGCTCAGTCCTAGTCTTCACCGCAATTATCGAGGACCTCAGAACTACTGGCTCATTTCTGGAAACAAAAAGATTTGAAAATATATTTTTTAACCATTTATTTCAGCAATGTGCACTTTAGTTTGGTAGTGTGACTCCGTTCATGCGATTCTCAGGAACAAATCCAACCAAATAGGTCCTTCAGGGACGTTCAGCTCAGGGCTATAGACCTTCCCTGAGTGGAATGTGAATGATGATGACAAGAAATTATTAACAAAGGATAAGAATGAAAAATAATGAAGAAATGAACATGTTCATATTTTGGGACTGTGAGTGTGAATTAATTCATTTTTATCTGTGTGAACTGAACGGTGAGCTAGCTCTTTTGAAGTGTGAACTTTCCAACACTGGTTTGAACTGTAAACATGTTTTCTCCACCATGAACAGGGTATCAGGCCACGATTGTTTTTTTTGATAGCAACATAAATCTAACCTGAAATGTAAAAAACAACAGGCTGCAAGGAGAGCACTCAAGGGCGTGCATGAAGATTTCAATAAATCAATAAATCCTGTCCTGTGGCAAAATTTTCATATCATGATGCCCCCGGTGAAATATTCCTCCAAGCCAGGGTGGATAAAGTGCAGCAATGAATCATGCACGCTGTGATCATGATGTGTGTTTATGCTTTGCACAGGCCATAGGTGACTTATTTTTTGAGTCTTTAGCATAAAGAGCAAACAAAAATATGAACGCAAACATAAATTGCAGATTGCCTGCTGCGCCATATGACCGTAGATAACTGAGTCAATATGCCATCCCACATGTCTTTTGTGGTGCGTACCATCAGGCTTGGAAGAAATTATAGGGAACATACAGCATTTACATTAAGCAGCAATTTCTGTGGCTGTGAAATGAAGCCAGGGCGGAAGTGCCAAAAGCTGCAGTTCCTCAAACGTCCACTTGAGGCTGGAAGCAGTGACTATAAAATAACTTCTGTACCTGTTTGAGCGACCTCAAGATCCCATTGGACCTTGAAAACAACCAGAGTGAGCTGGCCAACAACCCCCTTTGAACGGCCCTGTCTGGTGTACCATTCTGTGATGGCAGATCATTTACTGATACTTTGGAGACAACAGCAAAAATCCAGCTGCTGTCTGGCATATCGCTCAGTCCGTGTAGGGAAGCTACGCATATCTGCTTCCTTCATCCATCGGCTTGTTTTGGCAGAGACCAAACCAATAGTGTAGTGTACTGTAGTAATAATTTAATGGCCCGAGTTAAAATCTGCTCTTCTCATTTCTCACGTTTGCTCTTTCCACATATTCATTTCACTTGAGTCTCTCTCAGGGGATTTTTTCAGTTGTATTTCGTCTGCATGCTTGCCTGATGAATTATTATCGCCAGGCAACAGAAAAACACACGCGTACACAGAACCACTTCCCAAGAAACACAGGTTGTGTATCTGTTATGAGATATCTGTGTTATGTATCTGATTTCTTCACTCAGTGTCCATCTGTCACAAGTGATATCACACCTCTGATCACATTTTGATTAAACTTCAGAAGAGAATACACCTTGGGGACGAATTGATGCGTTGAGGCGATCTTTGAGAACTTTAGATGCAACTTCAAGTGCAAGATGAAACAAATGACGTTACACTTGGTGCACATATCCAGCCATCCATCCTGGACAAAATCAGCGTCCATAGGACCATAAATGTTCACCATTATGGATTCTTCATGAGCATTGTGTGGTGAACACCATTTGTGTGTGTGTGTGTGTGTGTGTGTGTGTGTGTGTGTGTGTGTTAGGATGAAGGATTTTAGGTTTCTGTGTTTTCATCACTCATCACTTCTCTGCCTGGGGTAAAATTTGTTTCCACAAAGAGTTTAATATTGAGGCAGAAACTATAAACATAATAATCTATTCACATATTGATTATTAGTGTCATCATCACTGTCTGGTTTTCATTGTCCTATTTCCATACAAATCATACACTGGTTTATTTATGTATGCAAATGAAAGGAAAATGTTTTGGTGACTAAATCTAATCAGCTCAAAAATAAATCTTTGTTATGGACCAAATTAAGAATGAGCAAAGAAACTAGAAGAATCCTGACGTCAGGCATAAGTCTTATAAATTCAAATTATAAGATGGTTTAAACTGAATTACTTCTACTGTACCTCTGATGTGATTTTCCAGGATGAGTTCCCAGTTTATGTCTCTGATGGCCTTCCCCATATGTGACACATGCATTTTGGGGGATTTCATTTCCAACTATAATTATGTTCATGGGTTTATTGTGTATATATATTTTCTTTCTTCTAATATTATTAGTATATTACATTTCTCTCTCCTTCCTAACATGAAGGAGAAACTATGGTGACCATGCAATGTGTGAAAAAAACTCAACTCGAGCCAGTGCTTGGTATGTCCATTCTTGGCTACTGTACAAACATTGTGGTTCAACATGGCGGACTCTGTGAAAGAGGACCTGCAGCAAATGTAGATATAAAAGACTCTAAGGTAACAAAAACATAACATTTCTAATTTCCAGGTGATTATACACTAATGGAAACATAGTTATGCATATTATATTCAGTTTCTGCCATATTATGTAAATTTGACACACTGGACCTTTAAACTAACTGATGTCACATTACAGTAATGAAAATATAATTATGTAGTGTTGAGGGTAACGCATTGAGAGGAATATAGTACTTTTATAGTAGTAGATTGAGCAGTAACAATGCAGTATAACGTGCTATGTAAAGCATTTTGACAAAGGTTTTACATTTACTATTTACATGTCAAGTAATGCATTACTCTCTTGGATACTTTTCCATTCCTTCTTCATTTTATAATGTCTAGTTTCACCTCTGTGGTTATTTTAGTGAAATGCAAACATAGTACTCTACATAGAAAGTAATACTGTAAGGTAACTTATTAGTAAAGAACTTGCCCAACACTGGTTGTGTGTATCATATTCTCTTTCTGTGACCTTCTGTAAGTAGAGCCTTCCTAAATCTTACTCACCCTTTAAATGCTCAGGTTGTGAAAATGCGCTGCTCGAGGCTTTGTTTGTGCTGTTGCACCGAGTTAAGTCTATTAATCTACAATTAGGACTCTAGAGATAAAATTATGCCTCAGAATTGGGACAGTACAATTAACAGGGATATAAAAATGCAAAGAAGTGCACACACACACACACACACACACACAAACCCCACTAGACATCTGGTTTAGTCAGTATGTTCCAGACAAATTGTGCCCGAGGACAGTGGATGAATGCTGGAAGGAAAATTAGTTTTAGACATAAACTTCACACACACTCAGACACAAGCACGCCACCCACAGCTGCTGTGTGTTCCCATTCACCTCCCTTGCCATTCCTCACCTGCCCACCAGCCGTCACTGTGGAGTTTCCCGCCTCAGCTCAGCTCAACACCTGACCCAATCACCTGCCCACCCAGCTGCTCCTCGTCAACAATCAGCTGTCATCTCTCGCTCTGATCATCTGTCTTGTCTGTCTGTCTGTCTTTAGCGGTCCAAACTTTAATCTGTTCAATTTCTACCTTTTGTGGTGACCACCTGCTCTGTTTGTCTCTTCATCGCTGACTGCTTTTTGATCTGGTAAAGACTGCTTTGACCACACGTGTCTCCTGCTTTCAGTTACTGGATGTGTGATCTCTTGTGTTACGTGCAAACACAACCAGAGCTTGTTTGATCATGTTATGTAAATTCGGTAAAGCGTCTGCTTGTCACATTACAATTCTACTGTTACATAAATGGCTTCATTTAGAAGAGGAGGTCGAGACAGAGAGTGAAATGAGAGTGGGAAAGAGTTAGAGCCAGTTAGTGTGGAAGGAGAGGGATGGATACACAGAAAAGGCAGAGCATCAGACAGGCTTCCAAGCCCTGAAAAAGGAAATATATTTCAATAGTGCATTTGTTTATTGTTTAAATATTTATTTGCAAAAGTAATTTTTCTAAGATATGAGTGTTCCTTCCAATAATTTCTCTTGGTTTGATTGCAATGCAGCCCACTCCTGAAATCCACAACAACCAATGTAACTGCAATTTCATTAATCTTTCAATTTTAAATTTTAAATTCTCAGCGAAAACTGTAAAATGGACAACACTTATATTATGAATATGTATATGTATGTATTTCTTGAACTCCTACAATTTATCCCCAAATATTCTCTGTCAGAACATCAGTCAACACTTCACAATCCAAATTGATATGTGGTTACATTCTCTCATCATGTTAATGATGAGAACTTTTTAAAACATTGTCCTATTCTTTCCAAGCTGGAAAAAGTGACACTAAACATACAGGAATTTGTACAAAATTGGCCATGGACATCTAGAACTTTCTATTTGTTGTGCTTGATATCATCATCGCAGTGAACACTTGCTGTTGTTGTTTTAATTGAAATGTCATTACAGTTGCCTCAGTCTCAACCTCACCATTGTTTCTAAAAGACATTTCAATCATAGAGTTCCCTAAATTATGACATGCACTGTGTAAAGTGCCTTTTGCATTTTCCAGCATTTTAATGACAACCGTAGTTTCTCCTTCACACTAGGAAGAAGACGGCAAGGCGAGGGTGTTGCAATCAGCAACTCCTACACTGCTAGATGTCACCAAATCCTATCTTAAATAGTCCTGAATACTTTAATGTTATGCAGATATACTTGAAACCAGGTTTTAAAGGCTTTAAAGTAGCAGGAAAACATCTTATTTGACCTTACTTTTCATTGTCTGCATACGTTCTTTTTTTACGTGTTACGGGTGTGTTAATCAAAAGTAATTTGTTAAAATGCCAAGAAAACTGCACGGTTTACTGTTGGGATCACTTCTTACTCCCTCTGAATTACAAGTAACCCACTATTGCTCAGTCATGCAGGAAATATTCCTTTAACAAGTTTATTTCTGGCGGCAGGGCTGCTCAGTCACAAGATATCAAAGGTTCATGTAAACAGCTTAAAACGAATAAGACCTTAAACAGAGTATGGCCAAGAGCCAAGTTAGTCACTACAAGTAATCATAGACTTCACTTTCACTAGTATAATCTCTTTTTGTGCAGCGTGGACAGTTATTTAATTGCCAAAAATTAATGAAAATCTCTCTGTATAGGTCATGATCTCCTCAAGTAGGGGTCTGAGGGCTAATGTTGAGAGTGTTTGAGATCCATGACATTAAAACACAACAAAAGGGCTTCCAAGAATATAAATCAGGCTAAAACAAATATAATGCTGTTGTACAAAACGGCACAGACTGGTTACACAAGCGTACAGCTGCTAAGTGGCTGTGCAAGCGAGGCGGAAGAAATCAAACGGCTTTGGATCAAAAGACAAAATATAATTTTTCCTCTGTCTCAGATCACTGTGTGTGTGTGTGTAGGTTTATCCACACATAGGAAACAGTGTGGGCTGCAAACACTCCAGGCGATTCCGCTTTTTTGCCTGTGTGTGTGTGTGTGTGCATTTGTGTGTGTCTGACAGAGCATGAGTGTGTGCGTGTGTGTGCAAGAGAGAAAGAGAGGAATTGTGTGCGTGGGTGTATGCACTGTTTTGTGTGTATGTTGTGGTAGTGGTGTGGGTGTGTGTCAGAGAGAGGGGGGGTGAACAGGTCTTTTCTAAATGAGGGGGAGAATGAGAGATCAGAAGAGAATTAGTCACAGAAAGAGATCTCCTGTGCCTCCAATATCCAGTATTTCCCTGACTTCTTTCTTTCCTTTGCTTTCTCTCTGTGTATCTTTTTCTTCTCTCCTCTCTATCTTGGTCTCTGTCAGTCCATGTAGTTCTATGATTATGCTGCAGAGACTTCTGTTCTCAGCCAGTTTTTACATCTATAAGCATACTTATATCATCAAAACAATTTAGCTAAAACTACACTCCAGTTATGACAAACATGTTTAACTCACCCAGCTTACTTCTATATTAAACAGGTCAACACAGTACTATATATTGTACTATGTATAGCCGGGGTTCATATTAGTATCTTTCTGCTGCATTAAACATAAGCTACTATTGCTGAGTCAAAGAGGGAAGGGAAATATTGTGTTAGAGCAACTAGTTTATTAATGACAACAGGGAGATACAGTAGCAGCGTATCAAAGGTTCATGTGAGCATAATCTGAATATGATTTGAACTCAGTATGAACTCTGAACCTTTATTTCTCTCCATGTTAAGGCTATCATCCTGCTACACCAGGGATACTTGTACTACAGTATGTGGCTCATCTTGGAATACAGTGGCAGCTGTGTTTAGTGAGAGAGCACCAGGTCTGAAGCTGAAGCTGGAGGGATTCGGTGTCTTCCCCTTGCTTTGATACCCTCTTTACTGTCACACCACTAGATCAGTGTCCCTCCTGTCATCCAGCTGGACATTTCAGCATCGTTTGACCAGATGAACCACAAAGTCCTCCTCTCCACCCTCCAAGAACTGACAGTCCCTAGCTCTGTCCTACAGGGTAAAAATCTGTGTTGGAACCTTGTAGCCTCACTAAAGGGTTCTATTCTGGGTCCTTTTAACTTTACATCATGATACTTGCCTCTGTTATTGACTCACATGGCTTTTCCTACCACATCTATGCAGATGACACTCAACTTATCATGTCTTTTTCCTGGTCTGAAACCAAATCTCTATGTGTCTCTTTGTCATCTCTCAGTGGATGTCTGAACACCACTTGAAGCTCAACCTCAGCAAGACTGAACTGCTCCTGCGTCCTGGGAACAACACAAAACTCTGTGGGGTTTCTGTCCAGACTGCAAGGAGCCTGGCTTTGCCACTGGATGATCAACTGTCCTCTGCTGACAACATTACTGAGATAACCGGCTCCTGCAGATTTATTCTTCCCAGGCAACCATGATAGCTCTCATGAAATGCTGAGTCCTATTGTAATGGCCCAGGTTCCCAAGTGTTCTGAAAATAACATGAAGTGAGTTGTTGTAGTTTGGCCCCCTGATCAGCACAGTCAGAATGTGAAGATACAGCATTGACAGCTCATAGAGAGGATTAGGTACTTAAAAAGGTGAGTGTCAACAATTGACAAATTTAATAGCAATGCATTCAGTAGTTGTTGAGATATTTCAGTCTGGACCAAAGTGGTGGACTAACTGACTGAAACTGCGATCACTAGAACTATGCCAGTAGCAAGCCTAAAAAAAAAAGTTACAATATACAATTAATGAAATTAAAAATATGATTGAAGACCAGATTACTAAACATAAAAATTTTAATTCATATGTACTGTAGGCATCTTTGACTGTCAGTCCTTTAAACAAAAGGGACATTCCACCCAAAGTCTCTCTTTTGAATATCACATACATGCATAAAACACGTGTTGATCATGAGTGGTGGCTGAAAAAAGACAGTAGTTTCTTCATTGAGTCACCACAAAAGCAACATTCAGCAGTCTACAGTAGGTGAGTGTTTAAAACTGGGCTAACTGACAATTTAGGGAAAATGACAAATGGTCCAACATCGTGTCAAAACATCAGTGAAGTGACTCAGTAACACTCAGTTATACCTCATCATCATTTCATCTTTCAAAAGTTACACTGTCTTACTCTAATACTTAAAAATAATGCTACTTGACTTTGCAACTGTGCTCTATGAAATACAGCAAACCCTGATAATCCAATCTGTATGCAAACCAGAGTGTGGTAAATTTGGTGCCACAAGGTTAACCTGGACCAGGACAACAGAGAGTGGAAACAGCATGATGAAATTACAAGCAAGCCAATTGGGTTTTGATGAGAATTGATTCTGGTCCCCAATGACTTCTTCTAACACTGATAATGAATACTAACAAGAGATTTCACCGCTGATATGTCAAAAAGCTGTCATTCTGGCACAAAAAGCTTTTGAGAGCTCTTTAAAGACCTGTGGCCTGTGATCAACGTGCTGGATGTCTTAAATATGCCAAACCTGTGCTTATCTTAAGACAACGCTTGTGGAAATGAGTCCAGTGAAAACGACAGATCAATGTAAGGAAAGACAGGAGATGAAACCACAGAGGAGTGCTTCAAAAGAAAATGAGGATTAGACAGAGAGACTTGGAGGGAACATGGGGGGTGGTTAGAAACTGGAGAGAAAAAGGAACTACGAGAGAGCAGGAGATAGAGATGTAGGGACGGAGGGAAGGTATGTGGGAAAACAGATGAAGAAATAGAGGGAATGAGGCAAAATATGAAGAGATTTTAAAATAACAGAGAGGGGAAAGAGAACAAGGGGAAATAGTTTGAAAGTTGTGACCCAGAGAAACAAATACATGTACAAAGAATAAAGCTAATGGAGGAAGAAAGAACTGCCAAGTAGGGGACACAATGAGGAAGAAAAACAAGTTGGATTAGAGAGGCGAGCATTAGAGTAGTGGATTTGTGGTTGGATGAGTGGATGCATGGAGGGATTGTTGGCAGAGAAAAGGTATTTGACGAAGAGCTAAAGCTTTTAGAAGAGTTGTTAAGGGAGCTACAGAGAGATCTCTGCTTAGCAACGGAGGATGAACAAGTGGGAGAAACATGTACTACTTCAAAGTATAGAATCACCTCCGAGGTTTGTGTGTGTGTCTGTATGAATGTACCATGTCTGTAAGTCTGGCATTTGAAGGTCAGGCCTTAAAGCTACGCTTTACCCAAAATCTGTCTTTATAGTATCAAACACTCATTCCCTGTAGGCCTGAAAGGCTGCTGTAAAAAGTTGGAAGTTCCTCCTCTAAAAAAGGAACAACAGCTTTGGTTGGTTTGAATTCATGTTAGCTGCAGTGTGTTTTAATAGTGACAAGTTTTCATATCAGAGAAATGTATCAAACTGAAGAGATGTCTCAAACCACTGTAGCAGCATGATGCAGTTATCTGATGTCCATATGGTAATATTATAACAGCTTTTCACCACAGTTTTTTGGCAGCATAATACATTTTTCAACGCTATTACCTAAAATAAATAATACAGCACTTGGACCTTGCTGTGTTTTACTTTGACTGCGTTTACTGCGACCAGAAATACAGTACATAGTAATTACTGTCAATGGCTGCCAGTAAATGACTGTGAGTTTCACAGTAAGGGTCTTACAGTGTACTCACAACTCCATTCTCCATTCCACACCAGAGGTATGGGGTCTGTTGCCAAGAGGACGCATTTGTAAATTTATCACCACGTAAGGTTGTTTTGGCTAATGTGTATGTGAACACCTCAGCAGACATGAAGCTACATTAGCATTGATCTGGAGTTTTGTTTTTGCCACCATCTTTGTCCATTTTTATTCACTCATGTTTTGGTGTCCACCAACTCCTGGAGAAAGTATTTAACTCTTTAGCTGCTAAACGCTCCACTATGTTCACCAGGTAACCTTTTCTGTTTTTTGTTTCCCATGACCATGTTCAGTGTGCACTGCAAGAGACTCTTTGGGAGTATGGGGTCACTTTCTCAGTCTATTGCTCCTGGGAAAATGTTCAGTGTCTGAGGGTTGTTGTGTTTATATTCCTGTAAACTATTCAAGTATGATTCTTTTTCAACCAAAAAACTGAGCTGAGGCGCCGTGCACATTCGCAGTGTTCTCTGCTTGGAAGAAGAGGACTGTTTCATACAGCAGGAACAGTTCAAGTATCTCAAGTTCTTTTTCAGGAGTGTGATTAACTGGTGCTGTGACGCAGATGGTAAGTCGAATGTAGCTTCTGTGATGCAGACTCTTCTTTTTTTTTTTTTTACAGACAGTAAAACCACAGAGAAAAGTTTTTAGTTTACCTGGTATGCAGTTTTGTGTCTGTCGTTGAGCCTTCAACAGCTTAATGTTAGTATAATACACAATATTAGGAATAAATGGAAGCAAGTAAAAGGTTCTCACAACCGTGCTGATTTGTATGTGCAGTGTAGGAGAGCCATTTACTGCGAGATGCTTAGTTAAAGATAGCATTAGAGAAAAATGGATAGAAAAGGTGAAAGTTAATGATGTGACTTAATATTGATGCCAAAATTCAGAAAGCACAATTAACTTTATCTACCGGAGCATGAAAAACGGAGTCACCTGTCTCCGTTTGCTTGTATCTCCGTGTGACTCTCTCTTTCTCTCAATCCTCCCACATATCCCAACGAGACGCAATTAGTGTTCTACCAAATGCTCCCGTCACTAAGAACAAGAAAGGAAGCGGGTAGATAGTGTCTCAGATTGGTACCTTTTTCGTTTTTCTCTCCCTGACCTTAAAGTCACTGCACACGACAAAGAGAGGAAAGGATAACTAAATGGAACAATTTAATGAATGTAAAATTACAGGTAGATTTCTGTAATTTCTGTGCAGTATAACTCTGAAACCATGAGCCGCCATGTATTGATGGCTTCATAACTCTTTCTGGATTCAAGTGCACCTGGAGTCTTTTAAGTCTCTCAGCTCCTTTCCTCCGTCCTTCTTTCATTTAGTCTCTCAGGGGCCCACAGCACTTATTCTTCCTCGTTTCTTGTTCTTCACTTATGATGAAAGTCACAGAGAGCCCGTGTGGGTTAGCACTGCAAGCAGAGAGTAGCAGATGTTGACAAATAAACTGAAGAGGTTTTGATTATCTGGTTAGATCCTGTTAGGTTGCATGATTCATTTACTGATCGTCAAGTGGGGAATATCAGCAAGCACTGAGGTACTGAAATTAACAGAAAGATTAGATAAAGTCATCATGATTCCTGTGAAAAATGTTCATTGGTACAGCACGTTGCAACATGATATAGCAAAGGTTACACAAGAAACATCATAAATAATAAGAAGTATTTATGTGTAATATGACAGGTAATCACAACACTGCCTTTGTGCCATGGCTGATTCCCCACTGAAGCTTCCCACAATAAATCGTATCTGTTAATGGTGTGTGTTGCTAGTGAAAAAGTAAATCATGGGTAAGGTGTCTGAAAAGACTTGCCTATTTACACATCCAGCAGACATGGAACAAAATCATTATTCATTTGGAGTCATGTTTCTCAGCCGCCCGGTGAATGTAAGTCCAGTATTCATTCTCCTTTTCAGATCTATGCTCCACTGTGTTCAGCAGCTAGTCGCTAATCTGCCGTTTGTTGCTGAGCAGGTGGCGCACAGTGTGTGTACAGTCTGTGTGTGCTAAAAACCGCTGCCTGCTGCTGCCAGAAACAAGGTTGATGAGAACGATGAGAGTGAACCGGAACAGTCAGGTGTGGGTTGTAAAACCAAAACAACAAGCTGAAAGACAGCAAAAGGTACTGTAGAGTTCAGTGAACCTGTCGGGTGATAATTCTCTGTGGGTTTTTCATTACGAGTGGTTAGAGTGATTAGAGCAGCTTCAATCTTTATGACCTCTACCTAAAATCTTATTTTCTCATCCGCTCTATTAATTGTTAACTTACAGTTAACTTTATTTGAAATGTCTTTTTACTCATCTTGCAGATATATGCCAACTACAGGTGACTGACTGTGGAATGCAAAAAATGTTAAGCTTGAGAAACATATACAATATGAAGAAGTCAGGAATGCACTAACATGGAACATCATCGCAACTACATACTGTACTTCAGTCCATCATTTTCTATCTACCTGTTCATCCTGTGTAGGCGGACTGGAACCTATCCAAGCATCTATTGAGTGAGTGACCCAGTCTAATAAGTCCGGTTGCACTGCCAACTAATGGTGACAGCAAGCTTTTACTTTTTGCACACATGATAAAGTTGAATTTTGGCCATGAAACATTGTACCAAGCTTTCAAGATGTACACTGGGTAGTTAGTGGCCCCCGTCTGGGCACAATACTTGATCTTTTGTTGGTAAGTCGCTCAGAATGTGATCAAAACATGATTTAATAATATTGGTGATTTGAGAATGTAAAATTGATTTCATTAAGTAGAAAGGGAAAGCGAAACAACAATCTAGATATTTCTATATATTTCTTATTTATGAGTAGTTTCTTATCCACCTTGTGTATGTGAGCTGCTGTAACAAGTGAATATCCTCGGTGTGGGATCATTAAAGTCTGTCTTATCTTATCTTATACTAAGAGAATGAGGCAGTTACTATTGAGATGAATGAACCTGTCCTGCTGATCTTTGCCCTCAATTACCCGAATTTCTTCACCAAGGCCACGTCGCTGTCCAAAACCGTCACCCTCAGTATATCTGCTGATATCCCCTTTGTGGTGAAGTACAAGATTGCTGATATCAGACATGTGAAATACTACTTGGCACAGAAAAATGATGAAGAGGCTTGAACGGTTGTTTATAAGGCTTGTGGCTTTCATTTTCAGATTTTCTCCCGAAAGTCTCCCCAAAGTTTGTCGTTGGAACAGCAGAGAGGAAAGACAGCTAGCCAGATTCTGATCTCTATTTTAATGTTTACAGCATTATCAGCATATGCTGAAAAGGTTCTACAGGATCTTTTTCAAACAGACTTCTTGGCAAAGGTGTTAAAAAGTCCTTTACATACATTACAGCGCCTTTAAACTAACAAAGACTGGTGGAGCTATGTTTTGGATGAAACACACACAGGCAGTGCACTCTCTTAATGCACTAAATAACCAAACCACTGCACCACTGTACTGGCCCAAACGTGCTTAAACATTTATATTTTACTCAGGGGTGACCTAATGGTTACAGAAAAAAAGGGTCTTTGCCATTAATGAACAATTTATTAAACAAACATAATAAGCAAACCATCATCCCAGTGCAAGAGTATAAACTCAGCCAGTCTGTCTTTTCCTACACACAAGAGGCTGCTCCCCTACGCTGACAAGTGGAGAAAGAGAAAACGGGGAAGTGGGAAAGACAGCGAGATGCCAAATGATATAAAACATGTCATGCAGAGACGCGATGGGTTTGCACTCACGAGGCAGAGAATGCATTAAGACTTATGTCAGATTTTAACGTGTCGTCCTTGCATTACGAACGCCGGGAATCTTTTCAAATCTGCAGAGAGACTCTTTAACAAGCAGATAAAAAAAAGAAAAAGTGCCAGGACTCTCAGGCGGCGCTGAAAAAGTGAAACGGTATTGCAGCTCCGCTAAAACTGTCTATGTCACAGGAAGAGACATAGAGGTACCAGACAGATAAGAGAAGACAGTAGGCTGAGGCTAATGTGAGAAATGGATGAACACACACATACACACACACACACACACACACACACACACACAGGCGAGAGTAAAACTGTTTCTCTAATGAAATGTATTTTTTTTAATTACCATATTACATTTCCACATGTGAGCTCTAAATGACTCATCTCGCTTCTCTTCTCTTTACACATTTTTACAAAAAGCCTTCAGTGGGTCAGACGTGGCAGAGGAAATGAGTGAAAGTGCTGGATCAATTTAAAAAAAAGAGAATGAAGCAGAAGAAACAGATCAGGAGTCAGAGCCTCTCTAAGCTGCAGGAGCTGAAGCATAGTGTGAGGTAAGGGAATAGACTTTTTTTTTTTTTTCAAATGCCTCCTAAAATGAATCAATAGCAGCTTGAATAGAAAGATATTTAATAAAGCAGCTTCTTATCTGTGCAAGTTAAGAGGAGAGGTTTAATAAGAGTCCTGGCTCCCTATTGTAAGTGAAATATTGCTCTGAGTGTGTGTGTGTGTTTCAGTGAGTGGGAGAGATCATTTATGTGTATGTGTGAATGTTAAAGTGCTAATGCCTTAGCGACTGAATTCCTTTCCCACTACATGTATCAGCGTGTAATGGTGTCATCACTGAGCACGTTACGCGATACGTGAACAACATCTGTGGGTTTCCTGGCACAGACTGGACTGTGCATTAGTGCACATATGTGTCTCTCTGTTGTGCATGAAATATAAGTTAATGTAAGTGTTGGCATCATATGTGAATGTGTTCTGTGCACCTGCCTACAGACACACACACTTTGTGTGCGCTTTCATTCTTGCTGACTCTCTCTGAGCAGTTTAGAGCTCTGTGTGCTGTGGCTCTGACGCTATTCTGATATTTCTGAACTTTCGCTGGTTTGCGGGGTGACTCAGAAAGCGGCGTTTCTGCCAGATTTACACAAATGACAGAAAAGTCTCTACTATGGAGGAATCTGCTGGATTATTTGACCACTTATACAGTTATTTCAAGCTGTGGTCTCTGTGTCAGAGTCAGATTGGCAACATGCATGACAGTAAATTTTAATTGGGATGACTTCTCCTCAAAAAAATGTCCGGAAATCTGCCTGTGTGACAGGAAGAGAAATCGTAACACTTTATATAAAGGTGCTTGTAAGCATTAGTTACAGATAATAAGGGCCTCATAAGATGCCTATTAACATAAATATATGTTACTAAGTGTTATTTACAGTTAACTTTGTAAAAAAAACTTTGTTTGTCCGGGGGTATTGGATCTAAATTCTATTAATCTTATTACCTTTTTTATTAACACTTTTTAAAAACACCTTAGTACAAAGTGCTCAAGATTTTTTCATACTTCATTTATATTATTGTTCTACAAATTAGGTTTATGCTCGACTAATGTACAACAGCAAATTGCCTGTGTTACTCTTGGAAGAAAATTAGAGTATCTGCCACAAAATGTTGATATTTAACAGATCTGAAAAACTTACTACTGTTTCCCAACAGTATCTGCTCTGCAACTAAAACACGATTCATGACTCATGATTTTATGGCTATGTCCAGGCAGCTTAAAGCATTTGGTTAAGGTTAAGGAAGGGTTCTGGTTTTGATTAATGATTGAAAAAGCCAACCAACCGAATGTGTTAACTTCAGGATTTCACCAAAACCAGGATCTGTCTTTGTTCTCAGTGAACATAATTCATGCAGCGTAACTTCAAGGAGTCAAGGCTGGTCAGCAAGTATACAGTGTGTCCAAGTGCCCATGAGCAAGAAAGTTATTCTGTATCACTGCTGTTCTATGAGGTTTCATAGCCTTATATAAAATGTTGTACTTCCCTCATTCCCCAAAACACTCATAACAGTAACACATTATATTTGTGTATTTATTTATTTGTACTGTATATATACATAGCTGTATATATCTCTTGTACATAGGATTTAACTCCTTTTTATTTCTTCTATTAGTGCTAGTTTTATATAGTTTGTTGAGTTTTACTGTTTATATTTTAATATTTGAATAACTGTTAATACATTTTGTCAGTTGGTGTGTATCTACAACTGCATGTTATTGTCCAATCCTGCACTGTATAATAACAAATACAACCTTGAGCCATAAAGGATTGACATTTTCACAGTATGCCACAGCGGAAATCAGATTTTGCTGTTGTCTAATATTAGCATAGTAAACACAGAGCCAGCATATGCCTGTATGTCCAGTTCTGGGTGGACTGTTCTGAAGTTCTGAGCATTAAAGATTTGAATTTCAACTCAACTCAGTCTTCTTGCGATATTGCAGACAGATTAAACTTGTTCTTGTACTTGCAGCCTCCTTAAGGCTGCGAGTACCAGCAGGGGGCTGAAGACATTCGCAGTACTCAACAAAGAGAAATGATAACGTGCATTAGATTAAAATTTACATCTGTAATCGCAATTAGTCACTTTTGTTCCGTTTGTCTGAAGTCTGTAATGTTAATGTGCTGCTTCATGGATTGTCAGCTGAAATGTTACTTTAAAATGTGTTCAAATAATTTGTTCCCCTTCAAAACAAAGCTTTATTGATGATGCTGACCCAAACACTTGTAATGAATTGGCCCCACCGATTAAGAACCTCTTGTCTAAAACCATTTATTCATGATAAACAAACTCACAGTAACACAGCAAGCCAATTCACTGTCATAAAACAAGTGTAGATAGTAGGACCCCTCTGTCTAAAGTGAGACATGTACACATTTCCTATTAAAATAAAGTCTCAATGCATAAATTCTGCATACTATTAGCTGTTCACAAAGAAGGGCCATTAATCTGCCCATGTACTTCCTCAGGCACTTGATTATAAATGCAAAACCACGACTATAGAAATAGGAAACGCTGTGTGTGTGTGTTGTGTGTGTATGTTAAATTAATACTGCGTTCTCCTTGCAGCCCACAGGGCCAGTGAGTGTGTGTTAGTGAGTCTTTTTCGTGCAAATCATTTCAATTCAGATTAAGCATCCACATACATGTGAAATACAAGGGCGTGCTCATATTTTTAGCATGAATTCTTCATGCTTCATCTAAGTTAGTGCAGGATTAGAAAGCAACGCTGGAAAAACGAAGTCGTATGTTGGAGTGGGCAGAAGCATGGCAGGGTTATCACATGTGGGCTTATACATTTGGTGGCGTCTCATGTGTGTTTTCTTTGAAGAGTCTTTTAACTCCTTCAACTCATTTAAAGTGACGAAAACATCTCTTTGCTCACCAACTGTGGCTGTCAGCAAACTCTAATTCAGGTCAACTTCAATCCCCTATGGACCGCCAAAGTAAAACATCTTTATAAGGCCACTGCAGGTTTTCACTACTTTAATGTAACTGTCAGAAAAGATGGCAGATAGCAGCTCCTAACTTGGAAAATAATCTTCTCCTTTACAGTTTACATGAGGATACTTAGGAAAGCAGACTTTAGGAAATTAGGTCTAAAATCACTGAATTCTAATGTTGTCAACAAGATGTAACTGCACAGTAGTAAAACTGCTTTCTTATTTTGTTGCTTTGCCTCTGTGTTCTCACAATGCTTAACATTCACAGAATTGTCACAAAAGTACATGTGTTAAGTGTAAAAAGCTTACCTGAAGAAACCAAAGCCCATTAGCACGGGAAGTGATGGCAGCAGTACAAGCTGCAGAAGGTTTTTTTTGTACAGCTATCTTGTGAAATTGTCGTTTTCGTTGTCCGGACTTTTATTTAAATGACATCTTCAGCACCAAGAACAGCCAAAGCTGTTTTTACAGAGGCTGCTAATGAAGCCTTAGAAGTACACTGACCACTGAGGTATTTTATCATGCAAACAGTAGTTTCACTGCATAAAATGTCAGTTTTTCTTATAATATGCATGTGTATGCATGTATCCAGGACAGCATCCACTGCTGAAAATACGTCCCTGTGCTTATGCTAAAGCCTAAAGAATAGAGCAGAGTAAAACCTTGTTCTAGAAAGTGGCACAACACAGTTCATCCACGTGTTGTCGCGGACTTGATGGTGCCACAAACATTGGGACATGAGAACCACTTGCAGGGTTAATTAACTACTGTAAATGGTGAGCTAATCAATTGTGCACCTAGAAACATGCTACTTTTGCTGTAGTCAATCACGATAACTCTCTAGCTTGCTGCTAACCAAGGACTAAAGTGTCAAACATCATTTTTATAAACAACATTTACAAAAAGATTTGTACTCAGAGAAAGATGTTGCAACACAGCAAATGCTTCTTGCTTCTCTGTTTTGGGTTCTCTAACTCTCGGTTTTCTCAAATGGTAGCAATGTCAAGGCTGTTGGTCAACTGGTTGACTATCGGATATCATTTTAATGTTTTTGTATGTTAGTGTGACCTCAACAGTCGGACCTCCTGGATCTCCTCTCCACAAACACTGGTTCTGAAGCCTTTGTTGTGACTTACATTTAGTTTTTTTCCCCCCCAACCTAACACCCATAAAGCACTTTCTCACACTTCTAATACACACACATTTAATATTAATACAGTAACCTGAGTACAAATTATTGCAAATAATAGAGTAAAACCTACATGTCCCCCATGTTTGAGGGTTTTGATATGTACCAATAACTGATGTCAAGTTTGGGACTGTAGAAAATCTTGCAACTGGCATATAAATCATGTTGTACATGTGTGTTCATCTTGTAATTTTGGTACGCAGGCACTCACAAGCTGCATGCACAAGTTCTTTTACTTCACTTTTAACTTGTTTTCATTATTTGTGTAAAATCTAACAGCAAATATAATATCAAAACTTTCAACAGTAGTCTCTGACTGTGGAAAAAAGGCATTGCTGGGCAAAAGAAAAAAAAAATGAAGCCAACAGTGTTATCCTTTATGGACTCACTGAGCATTGAGCAGCTTAACAAGCAGAAGAATGATTTAGATTCTTGGGTTTAATGTACAAATGTGAGCTGAATTACTTATTTTCTGCTCTTTTGTGATAAAATATGCCCTAAACTCCATTCAGACGCTTCTCTCCTCCATTTATTTTTCTTCCTGTCTTCCTGCAGTTTGCCATAAAGGCGACACAGAGTGTGATCTCTCACCTTGCTGGTCAGTTCTGCTTTTAAAGACAGGCTTGAGGTCAGTCAGGAGGCTTAATAAATATGAAAAGGAAAAAAAAAAAAAAATCTAGAAAAATGGATGACGAGGCAAAGTGAGCCGGTAGCTAAAACAGCAAGTCACCCTGCTGGACAGCTGAGCTAGCAATGAAAAAAAAAAAAAAAAAAAAAAACATGGCTCGGTAGAGAGAGGAAGAGGAAGAGAGGGAGGGTGAAAGGAAGAGAGAGAGAATGATAGAGTTGGAGTGGTTCAAAGTGAGCTAAGATAGGGAGAGAGAAAGATATAGAGAGTGTGTGTGTGTGTATAAGAGAAAGAGGTGTACCTGAAGATGCTGACTACATATTAAAACTCCAGTTGATGGGTAAGTGGATTTCTGTACTTGACTATTCAGTAGAACGAGGTTCACACACTGCAAAAAGTAACAAACCATAGACGCTATTTCACCCTACATTCAAATCCACTGAGATTATTTTTCCAGGATGTTTTAATTCTGTACTATACTATATGTATAACTTTTTGTATTAGACTATTGCACCAGCAGGGTGACTTCAAAGTGTGTAGAAGACTCTTAGACACCATCTCATGATTCTTCTATTCTTATTTTTATTCTTTGTGTATCCAGGGAAACTGACTAAATTGATACATCCTGCAAAAAAAAAATAAATGAGTTGATCACTGCAATAAGTCAAAATCCAAATAAGTTCAAATATAGACCACCTTCATTCCAATTAGTTTGGAGTCTGACCTTCAGAAATACAGCACAATGCAGAAAAACCATCGCACAGTTTTTGCATCTTTTTCTTTCATCCAAAACACACTTTACACGAGTTTCATGTGTTTAGATCCAAAGTAATATTTCCATCCACTTCGTGGATCAGTTTACAAGATCATCTGTGTAACAGTGGATGACGCTGCACGTTAAAAACAACTCCAAACTCTGTTAATTTTTTCCAGTGTGTGCTTCTAGCTATAAGTGGTGCAGGCGGAACTATCTCCGAATCATCAACTTTCCCACACGAGAGGGTTAGAGGAGCTAATGCAGACATGAGCAGAAATAGATCTAAATACGGCTACAAATATTCAAGCAAGTGCATTTGTGGTTGATTTATTTTGACACTTTATAAAAAAAGAGTCAAAAGCCAACACATCATATGTTGCACAATAACAAAATACCTCAAAAATACCTTGTGTGATTCATGCCATACCTCAACAAAGTGAAAAATAATATAGATGTTAACAATCTAAAGCATTTTCAGCTGACATTAAGGCTTACATCTCTCACATTCTGTAAAAGAAACAGTATCTATACACTTATTGGTATTGCAGTAAACAGCAACTGCTGTAAAACTATGCCCACACAAACTTGATTGAGTTGAACTTTTTAATTCTTACCATCCATCTGACAGAATTTTACTGAACCTATCACTTTGCAAAGTTTGTGGCAGAATATGGTACCATTTACCACTACTCTTATTCCTCCAGAATAATTCCATGACCCAGTTTAACCTTCCTGTGACCTACCTACGGGTCCTGATGGAGTCTTTAAAAAGCTCCGGTGCAGAAGACTGAGCTGTGACTATCAAAAGAAATGAATGAACTTGAAACTCACAGAACACTTTGACACATACCTAATGGCAGCGTCATATCAACTACTGCACACTGATTGCTCCATGGATCAGTGAACAAAGGCACAGAAAAATGTCCACACAGTGTTTAAAAACTATATATCCTAGCAAATCATTCAGTCTTGAATAAGAAACATTTGTTTTGACAGCATCTGCACCTCACGGCAGCTCCTGGGTCTTTCTAGATTGCCTCAGTTCTTCTGCATTTATCTTATTGCTTCATAAGGCTTCATAATGTCTTGGGTTTCTATTTCCACTTCATCAGCAGCTACAGCACTGTAACAGCCCCCACTTAGCGCACTCACCTCCTGCACGGTTTCCTTCTCCTTGAGGCAGCCAAAACCTTCAGGGAGAATGTGCAGTGACCATTTTACTGAATTTCCAGTTTTGTAGTTGTTTCTGATATCTTGAGGTAAGCAATACTCTCACATTGTTCTCCCATTGACCTGAACCTCCATCCCTGCTCCTTACACAAACATTCCCATGAGGAAGGAACCTTTGATTTAAAAACATGGAGCTACTAGCTATAAAGTTGGGAGTAGAGGCATTGGCTAGCGGAAAACCAAATAACCCTTTCATGTAACCATATCACACATGAATTAATTAAGATAGACATTCTTCCTTACATGATTAAATATTGAGACCAATCCCCTCTTCATGCCTACCAAAGAGTTCCAAGACCCTGACCTGATCTCGTATTCTCTGACTGGTCACTGTTCAATTGAATAAAGTTGCCCATGACCAACATATGCCTCCAGATGATAAATGACCATTCATTCCTGACTCTTTGTTAACAGGTTCCTCCAGTGGGGCAGCATCTTCCTTTTGTTGTGATCTGCTCAATTCACCACACTGAGTGTTGTTGATTGGATGGTTTCTCCAAGATTGCTCAGTTCCTTCCCATGCCCAAGTTCACCACTGCCAAGAAACCTGTTTTGAAAGCCTTTTGCTAACCTCTCTGCCAACCTATCATCTGGTTTTTCCACCATTTTGCATTGCTTTAATCTACTCTGCACTGCTTCTGGGTATCAACATCAAGATAACCACTTGTTGGAGGCGTTGCTGGCCTAGACTTGCCTCTTTGAGCTAAATTAATTGGTCCATTTCCTACCACCTGGCCTTTCAGTCGCTCTTCAGTTCATCTCACCCTACCACACACCATCTATGTATATTCCACTTTTGTCTTGTACGATCATACCTGTTGTAGTCAATTATAGTAATAGTCTCACTGGAGCCCCAAGGACCCCAGCATTGTCTTTATTCCCTGTACAATGCTGAATTCCTGCTCATTTGCCCGTAACCTCCTTTTAGCTAGCAACAGCCTTTGTCTCCAGATTGGTCCCTGTATTCAGTCTGCACCTCCACCCTCAGTCTTTACCTGCGGCCCACCCTCATACAATTTTCTTCAAACCCCAGCCAAGTCTCATCTGTTTCCCTTAGTCCTCCTGTCTGTCAGCCAGCACCTCCAAACCCCCAGAGTTCACCTGCCTCTACTGCCTGGTCAGTAACTAATCTACATTCGGGTCAGTTCAAGTAAATCCTGTCATGTTATCTTTAGCTCCCTCTAATGAATCTAACCTTTTTTGTGTGAAGTATTGCAATAACATGCATTGTTTGTATTTGTCTTCATTGTGGTGGTACCTGTGATAGCCTTTATGGTTACTAGCTTACTACCTTGGGGTATTTTCTAGTTTAGGCACAGCTCTGACGTGCTGTAATAATGAAAGCAGTCATCCACTGTAACAGAGCTGCTTATATTTTTTTCTGCTGTATTAGATTTCTTCCAAACCACTGTTGTTGCTTCAGTAGGTAAAATAAATCACTTAATGCTCAGCAGAGGATTTTCCAGTAAAGATGAACCATCTCCTGGGTGTCTAGAACAGCAAACACAGCTTTCATGAAGTGGATAAAGGTTAAATCACTATTGTATGGTATCAATCAGCAACAGAGAGGAGCAGTAGAAGTTTCAGGTTATTACTTTAAGCTTCTCTCTTAAAGAAAAAAAGAACAAAAGTAATACTTTTGCTCTGCTGGCCCTTCTCCAAAGAAGAGCTATTGTGCATCTTATAGTAGAGAAATCCATAGCAGTGCACCGACCAGTGAGATGGAGGCATCACTGTGAAAACAACTCATACAGCAGAAGGACAAGAGTAAGATCTGTTGATCTATGAGGGCTATCAGGTTTGATGAAATCAGCCATGCAGGGCAGGCGAGTCAGAACAGAGACAGGGTTACTGTAAAGACACAAGGACACACACACACATGCACACACACGAAATGAGATAAGGGTATTTCCTAAATCCTATCCTATTGTACTCCCCTGTCCCTCAAATATACAGCATGCTCCCTAAACGGATTAAAGTGGTTTGGAGAAAGTATGTGCGTTTGCCAATGTGTATGTGGGACCCTTCAGCTCCATTAGATTGACTGAGATCACTATCTCTCGCTACTCAGGCATCTCGGAATAACCTCCTATCCACCTATCTGGACACACACACACACTCATACACAACACTCACCTGCACGACTTGCCGCCTGTGCGATGACAAGGACGAAGAGAGAGGAAGTGAAAAGGATGGAGGGAAGGGAGGAGAGCTAGGTAAGACTGTCACCAAACTCTGTAGAACCACATATTCATTTCAAGTATCTCCAAACTTCTATGTTTGATACCAAGTTTATCTCGTCTCGTTTATATGCGGTATCTTCGCCGGCATGCTTGTGTGTGTGAGTGTGTGTCTATGCGTTCTTGCATCTGTGTGTGGCTGCATCTGCATGCCAGTGTGTGTTGATAGTGCAGTAATGGGTTTTTAGCGCTGAAGAGGGTTTTTAAATGGAGTCAGAGAGAAGCAGGGAGGACAGGACAGACTGCTGATGTCAACACAGAGAGATGAGATAAAGTCTGTTTAGAGGCAGAGGACGACGAGGGGCGGGGGTGGTGGTAACAGCACAGGACTGGACCCACAGGAGAGGCTGCTGATGCCAAAGATAAGACTGAACTCTGGATGCTCAAATCCCATCAGCATCAGGAAGAGGCTGAATACCAACTGACAGGCTCACTGAGTGACCAGCTGCGTATCTGGCTGCCTGGTTTCCTGAATACTAATGGAGATGTTTGACTGACTGCTTGCTGGTGGCTCTTTTCAACCAAATAGTTTCAGATACATAGGAGCCACACAAACAAACACAAACTCATTAAAACTCCATGCTAACCATAGTTCATGTAGCCTTTTGACTACCATACACACTTAAAAGACTAACGTCTGACACCCTCTCACATCTGAAGACTGTGTAACAGAAGTTTATGATTTTGCAAAAACTGATGACCTTGCAGGGTCAGTTTTTACGAGTAGAACTACATTGATTTGGAGATTATTTCACATCCTACACCTGGAGGAAATTTACAAGAAGAAAAACTGTTGAACAGTGAAGCAGAGATAAAAGCAGCTCTTGGCCACAGCTGAGATTTCTGTCCACTTTTTTACTTCTCTACTCTATCGTGGTACAAACAGGAGGGTACATCAAACACACACTCTTGTTCACTTCACAACTCCACCGATTTCACCTCCTTTTCTACAGTCGAAGAGAACTGAGACGTTCTTGCAAATCCCCAGAGTCCCCTCTGTGTTAACCACTGTGCAGCCAGTCGCCTGCTTCAGAATGGTGCTAGAAAGAGCTAAAACCTCCAATAATATTAAACACGTTTGAGCTTATGGGGGTAAGCACTGTCACCTCACAGCAAGAAGGTTCCTGGTTCGAACCTTGACCTTTCTGTGTGGAGTTTGCATGTTCCCCTGAGTCTGGCTCTTTACGGCTTCCTCCCACAGTCCAAAGACATGCACTTAATTGGTTAATTAGCGACTCTAAAGGTGTGGTAGTGAATGTGAGTGTGAATGGTTGTTTGTCTCTATGTGCCCTGTGATGAACGGGCGACTTGTCCAGGGTGTACCCCACCTCTCCAGCCCCACCATGACCGTGATGAGGATAAGCGGTTACAGATAATGGATGGATGGATGTTATGGGTATGGCAAGATGAGAAAAAGATCGACTTAAGACAAATTGGACTAACCACCTTACACCAAGTGATTGAGATGATGGGAGTGGGCCACAAAACCCTCAGGATTTTATACTTCTACTTTTACTTATAAAATTTGTCTGCAACAGTGAAATTATTTCAAAGTCATTTGGTGTAGACCAGCTTTAGTAGACTTTTTAGGCAAGTTTTGGAAATACTGTTTCCCTTTCATAAGTTAAACAGTTAAATAGTTTTTAATACCAACTGAATTCCCTGCTGGCCGACCAACTGTAAGACTGACCAAAATCCAAGCAACAAAGGGAATTGACTGAGCACTGCCACATTTCATAGCAGTATCGCTGTAGAACACATTCTGCTCTCTTTCTTTGTCCCTGAAACCAAAACAGTGAGAAGATGAACCAGCATTACACAGCACATCTTCTGCAGTGAAAAAAAACAGTTGGAAAGTTTGCCTCCTCCTGAAGCCATCTGTCCCTATGCAACCTTTTGTGCTACACACTGTACTTGCCCTTTCTACCCCTCTGTCACTGTACCCTACCTATCTCTTCTCTCATCATTCTGTCCCCCTTTCTATTATCACTCAGGCTGTGCCCTCTGTTCGGCACTCACCCACTGCTCCCTCTCAATTCCTCTCTCCTCCTCTACCTTTCCTATCCACTTTTATATCTTTCATTTGCTCCATGTTCCTCTCTCTCACTTATTTGCTTCTCTGTCTTCATATCTGCAGGGACATGTCAGTACTCAAAATTGGGTGCTTTGACCCCTGATGTGGTATTCAAAACAGAGTGAGGATATCACCCATCTTATGTCCCTCCTCCCATGAAATACGTTCTGAACTTATGTTGCCACCTCTGCCTCTTTATCCTCTCAGTCTCCGGAGTGTTTCATTGCAAGGACGGAAGGTTGGCTGTACTATATGCAGAATACGCCAATCCAATATGATGCTGTGTTCAACTTTTGAACTTAGATCTATTGCGGGGTGTCTGCAGATTTCAGCAAGTTAAATTCAAAGAAGTAAAGACCTACTAAGATAGCTGGAGTGATGAATATTTTTAAAGTGGCATTCGAAGGTTCACCAAATGGTGGGTGGTTGTGGAGTGTTTTGCAAACTTCTCTGATCTTAAAGACTTTCCCAAGTTTGTAATGCGACTGTACAGGGCAGACCTTTTGAAATGAGTAAGTGCTAGAGTGTGAAATCCTCTGAAACATTTAGTTTTGGTGCATTCTTTCATTTTGTTTTAGTTTAGAACACACTGTACATACATACTTTGACCCATCCTAGCTTACCCCAGCACCAATGACACTCCTACTCCCACAGCTCTGGCACAGTATTGCACCAGCTTTATTTTATCGATCAACCTATTTACACGAAATGTGTTTTCAGCCATGATTTTTAGTGTTGTATCTAAATCCAGCTGTCTACACCAGTCGTGTAATAGCGTGTGTTTGATGGGGTGCCCATCATTCTTCTCCCCTTTTTGTGTCATGCCTGTCTCTCTGTTTGTGTGTTCACAATGGCGCCTGCTTCCAATCGTCCCGTCATCAATCAGCTCAGTATTTTAGACGTGCTCAGTCTCCACCACATTGTTCAGTCTCCCTCGTGGTGACAAAACCCTACGGCCTCCCCAGTGCTTTTTGGAGTCTAGTTTTTGTGTGACTAACCCTGATCTCCCTGGGCCTCAGGATCCCTGTCTGCCATTCCTGCCACGTCCAGGTCTGTCTCAAGATCAACTTTGTTTTTTGGGTTTTTTCCACCACCAGCCCTGCACCAACGCTCTGTCATCTGAGACTCACCCAGCCACCCAGTCCCTGTGTCTTCTGTTGAAACGACATCACTGCTTGTTTCAGTACACTGTTTACTTCATTCTGGTCTCTAAGCTTATTTGCAAATTGGGTTTACTTCTGTTCACCTTAACACCAACTTAGTAAGTTGCACACGTTTGATCTGTTTTTTCCAACATTTTACATATGCAACTGTGATATATGAATGTATTAACTATTTGTTTCCACCATACTACGATGACATATCCTACACTATCCTACAGTTTACTTAATTCTCATGTTTCTCATGCTCGTGCATTAGACAGACAATATTACACTTCAACGTCAACAATACAACACATTCATATATGTGTTTGTGTTACTTTATGTATTGTTGTTAGCTTGCTCGTGCTAAAAGCTTTTTTTGTTGTATGAAAACTGCTTCAAGTGCATTAACACCACCCTCTGGGGTTAACCTCATTTTCATGCATTCAAGATTTGTCATCTGGCCACCGGGGATGCGTTATACTTTATGTGGTCTTGTATCCAGATTAAAAAAAAAAAAAAAAAAATCTATAATAATTTTGATTTGATAATTAAGACACATGAAATGACAAGTGTAAATGGGGCCTTTATTCACATCCTGCTACCTGCTCCTGTCCTGGAAACCTGAGATGAACTCATGCTCTTTCTCTCTGCCTCTCCTCCCTCTTACAGATCCAGAAACACCATTTTATTTCTTCATTAATTCAGCCTTGTATTGAAACACATTAATTACTGTTGGTTTACTGTCAGAATCAAAATCTTGGTTGTAGATTAATTACATTGTTATTCAGAACTGTCTAAAGTCATCGTTTTTACACAGGTCATTTCTTGAGTAGTGCTTTTTGACCTCACATTACATAGCGTTGAGTGACCCTCAGCTCAGAATAAACACTCTGCACATATTGGCATGAATAGACGTTGTTGAAAGCATTTCAGTGACTGCTTTTGAATTTATGACATTTGGTGAAGGAGCTGAAAATAAACACACTGAATATGGAGTCATAGGAGTACCATAAAAAAGGATAAATCTGTGGGAGAATAAGAAAATAAGAGTGGAAATATATAAAGAAATAGATAAAAGAATAAATAAATATGGAAATATAAAGACAAATAAAATATAACAGAAATTGCTGTGGTAGAAAACTGTCCGATGGGCCAAATGTGTTCAGGTCCTCTCACACACTGCCTAATTCTCCCTCAATAAAACACTCAAATAGAGTTCAATGTATCATAAATTTACTGTAGTTCACAAAGAGTGGTCGAGCTGACCTCCTCTCACAGTGCATTCTCTTTCATGCCATTTCATATTCTCCTCCTGTATTGTGGAGCTTAGCTATGATTCCCCCACCTGTGATCTCACCACCAACTTTATACACCATTATTTCTCCTTCCAGGTACTTTTGGATGTTTTCCAGCCATTCTCTGTATAGTCAACCTGACCTTCTTCTAGAGAGTTTTCTGCTTCCCTCAGCCTGCTCCGATAAGCAGAACACACTCTCCGTTCTTTGACACCATTGTTTCTGACATTGCTGCCACTTGTAAAAATAAAAACATAGCTTTGTGTTTGTGTTAAAATGTTGATTATTATATTGATTTTAATATATATAACGTCACTTAAACCTGTCTTTAGTCATTTTACCCTTGTGTCATTGTATTGTTGACCCTGTGTTAACTTACACATGACAAATAAACCTGAAACTGAAACTAGAAAGTGCATATTCTCTTCCATCTATTGTCATCATTTAGAATTTTATTGACCAGTGAAAGGATGTTTTGTCACATTGTGTATGTAGGATAGATTAAAAGAGGATAGGTTTGAGTAAATAATGTTTTGATTTTGATTCAAGAATAAATAAGCTCTGTGCTCTGGGCCATTAACCCGGATTATGCTGATTTCAATATAAAATAGTAAATTTGCTTTGGTTTGGCCAATATGCTTTGTGGAATTATGTACTACAGCCTTGATATTGATAGTATACCAACTGAGGTGGACATAAACAAGAGAGTCTATTTGGACCCACTCCCAGGATCATTAGAACCATTTATAACAAAATCCTCACAATCCATTTAAATTCAGATTTTAGTGATAAAACATGAGACATACAACCAAGACTCTAACCAAGTGTGGTTATTCCAGTGAAATCTGGTCATTCCCACCACTGGCTACATTATAACATACTTTTTTGCGCCCCTTTGAGAAGCACCTTCAAATGTTGTCCAGGTGACCAAATACAATGATGATAGCAACAATGGTAGCAGTGGCCTTAGAGTCCGGTAGTAATGGTAACATTTCAGCTGGTGTCTGGGAGATGTAATGAGTCAGCCATCATACACATTCAGTTACTGAGAACACACCCTGATCACTTCCTAATGTTCACAGTCATTAGCACTGTTAGTGTGGCTAATCAGTTAGCTGTACCCCAGATGTTCTGTGCATTCAAGGGTCATTTTGGCTCCAACCACTCTCCTGCACTCTCTATCTGTTCTCTCTTAAACTGTGCCAAGTCTGGTCCACTTAGAATGTGTTAAATAGATCTTCCAGAGCCGGCCAAGTGTGTGTGCATGTGAGTGTGACAGTAGCAATATAGAGAGTTACTCTCTGTGTGCCTGTGTCTTTGTGTGCATGCAATTTAAGTACAAGTAGCCAAATGTGGGTGGATCCATATTAACTACAAGGTCAGTGATTGGCCACCTGCCCTTCAGTGCCTTTGGGTCGGAGCCAGTCGCATTAGCAGTTTGGTGTCCCTCCAGAAAGCAATGGGCCAGATGAAACGTTGTTTGACCTGACAGTCATTCAAAGAGGCAAAAGTGAGGAAATGACTTGGAGATTCACCAGCTATACCTTTCAAAAAGCAATAGGTAACAGTGCAGAACCCTTTTGACAGCATGAAGAAATTTCTGCCACTGTAAATCACTGCAAAGGTATACCGGTGAGCATTTGACAGATGGCACTGTGCAGGAGACGGCCAAGTTCAACATCCACTCAAATGAGCACAAAATTTTCACAAACTGGCATTACGTCACAGTTTGAAAAAAAAAAAAAGGTTCCAAACAGCTTCGGAGGCTCGTTTGAACAGATATCAGGATGATGTTGAAGGCATAATAAGGCAGCTAAGTAACAGCTATGGTGAGCAGAGTTTTAGATTTTTAACCTTAATGTGCAGAGTTTAGTAACTTTGCTGCGGTTAGCCCATTCTTTGCATGATAGAAAAATCACAAAAAATCTATTTTACTCTTAATTAACACTCATATTTTCATTTTTTTATTGATATATTACATTGCTGGTGTTTTGGAATTGTTCCTGTCCAGATTAGTACTTGGTTAATCTAACCTTCATACTGTCTCCCCTTCATTTCACTGCTCCCATGCATACAGCCTTCCACTCTACTGAGTAGACTCCTCTAGTTTATGCCAATAACAATGTTGCAATGGAGTTCAGAGACTTTTGTCTGACATAAGTAGCAGTTTTTTAATAATTCTTGGAGCCTATTTTCCATATGCACATTTGCATACCATATAAATTTGCACAAATGAAACATTTCTCACTTATATAACTCATAATCGTGAAATGGTGTGTGTGAGACCACAGGTTCCTGATGGTGAACAGGTCTTAGCTGCTCAGGAGGGAAGCAAACATCATTCTTTTGTGCCACGTTATGCAACACAGCGTAGGCCTGGATAATCTTGCACACCGTATCCAGGCACAGCCACGGACCTTAATACTAATAATGTATTTTTAAATTATTCATGGTGCAAATCTTACCAAGAAGCCATCCATCTATCCATCCATTGGGTAATGCACCAGCTTGCAGTTTTCTCCCTACACTACTTTGAGACAGTATAAACGAGTCATAAGTTGAACCTGGCCATTTGTCAGCACCATTTGTGCACAAATGACATTCAGAGAATCAAAGTGCTTTCTTTTTACAAATACAAATTTATCATCATAAGATGCACTTATTGTTACTGCACTTGCTGTTTCAAGAAACCCAAGAGTTGTCAAAACCTGAAGACGGATAGGAAATGCATGATTTCTCTGGGTCTGATCCTCCAAAGTAGGACCCAGTTCTTCACACAGTTCAAGGAGAACAACCCCTTTGAAGCCTAAAGTAGCACATGAGCCAACTTCAAATCATCTTGAGCTGGAAAATCATAACAGTCTCTAAACACTTTCTGGCTCAATCGCTTTCTGCTGCCTCAAGATATCAGCGCAATAACAATGTGTCCTGACCACACCTCGTTTTAAGATCAACACATCCATGGGCGCACAGATGGGCGCAAGTACATTTGTTACTTACACAACGTGGGAGTGAAAATGACAACTGCGTCGTTTGGAAACTAGCAATGACACTTTCACAGAGCTGTGGGCCAAGAGAATTTCCTAATGTGCATTCTAACACTGGTTCTTGGTGTAAACACATGCTAACAGATGTGAACCTCAGGTGAGTGCACTGAAATGATTTCATTTAAAATAATTTCCATCTGTCTCTTCATATGACTGCATATGGGTATACTATGTTACATTATTTTAGCGATTGTGAGGGACAAGCAAAACACAGTTTTGAGAATGTGTTTGCATCCATCCTCAGCGTGAATTATGCACTTGCACAAACAATAAACAGACTAGGTTGGTGGGTTTACAGGGCAGGCCAAATTGTGAATCCTGCATTATTGCCAATAATACCATTAAAACAACTGCAAGTAGAGTTTGAAAACTGAAAACCTTGGTACCTCCGACATGTACAAACATGTCATTTTTTTGCAGCAGCAGCTGTCACATAGACTTGCCATTTCGTTGCCCCTCTGCAGGGAGAGAAAGGGAGCATCAAGCAGGGTTTGCTTTGGCTGATTAGAGAAATGAGACTCGCTTGCACAGTTGCTGTAATCTCAACGCATGAGTATGTATGTCAAGACCCTCAGCATTTATGTGCAGATCAAATATAGATAATGAGGCAGAGTCAATGATGGTCTCCAATAAGAGAGCACCTTCGGACCTCTGTGCGGGGCAGATCAGCCAAGTGTGTCATGTGTGACATCTGCCAGCTAATGTTTGTATATTGTATAACACTGAGCATATGTGCAGGCCAAAAGATAAATCTACTGCTGTTGGCAGCAGTACAGTGTTTGGTAGTTCTGTGATTTAGTCATTAGGGTACATCCTCTGGGAACCATGAAGGTGTCTGCAAAACTTTATGGCACTCCATCCAACAGTCATTATTGATTTTTCAGCCTGGACTAAAGTGACAGAAGCGACTGGGTACTTTTTGAGCACACTTCAAGTGTATGGTGTCCTGAAACCTTGCATGCTAATAGATAATAAGGTAATTAATTTGTATGTTTTTGATTTGTTTGTTTTGATAATACTTAGAAACACAAGCCTATTTCTTGATATATAAATTATAAGGTACATTTTTTGCCTGCTTCTATTTTAAATATGATATACAATACTTTGGACAGAGATACAGCTGACTTCAGAGCAGTATGATTGTCTGCTCTGCTGTGTTTGAGCCAAACATATGTCCCAATGTTCTCATATACACATGTTTTAGCCAGGAGCACAAACCAGGCTAGAAAAAAAAAAACAAAACACAATGTTCTCACATTTGATCCTTAAATGCCTCGAATACCTAACACAGAGAGAAATACATGCATAAATGCACACACATGCATAACAAAGTAGCACATGCGCGCGCACACACACACACACACACACACACACACACACACACACACACACACAATCATGCTCCCTAAGCAAATCAGAAATGACGCCTCCGCCTGTGCATGCCAGGAACATGTAGAGAGCGCGCTGGAGAGAGAGAAAGAAGGACTGGGAGAGAGACTGTATGTATGTACGGGGTGTAACATGCCCGCTAGTGCATGCCAAGATCGTACAGCGCACATGCCAAGCGCATAAGCACGTATGCAAGACAAATGGGATGCAAGAAGAAGGAGCGAAGTGAGAGTGAGACTAAAGCGAGATATAATTATTCACTTTCTCACTGTGTGTGTGTTTGTCCATGGAGAAATACTAAGTAATTTGTGACAGGTGCAAGAGCGTGTTAATGTACACAGACCACGGTGACAAGTCCTCTTAGGGACAGAACAACCTATTTATTCTAGAGGAGAGAAACCATGATTCTACAAGATGAAAAACAGAGAGAGGAAATGCTTTGTAACAGAGTGCTGATGTAAATATTACTGCCATATCTAATACATGACAACTTCCTCATCCGTTAGAGAGAAAGAAATGAATGTATATGCGGCGGTCTCATGGCATCCTTATTATTCCTAACAGTGGCTGATAAGATAATGTCTGTATTTGTTTGCATGTGCTTGTTCACACAGGCCATCAAATACATTATCATGCATAGTGTGAGAAAACATTAAGCGGGAAAGACTTAGAATTAAAAAAGGGAAAAGAAGAGGAAAAGAAACAAAAAGGAAAGACTGTAGTGAGTGTAAATGTGCAGAATAATACTAGTAGCATAATTCTAACAGTGGCAATGGTCAGAATTAGCAGCTTCCGGACTTAAATGTCGCTCCCTGCGATTCAAAGCTTTATTTAGCTGCCTAATAGGTGCAGTAGAAACTATAAATTGGACCTAGAGTGAGTAAACAGTATCTCAAGCAATCACCCACACTTACAAAAACTCTGGCATCATCCCCCATGGGCCAATCATGTGTGTTTAAGCAGTGATCACCTGCTTTAGGAAACAGACTGAGACTGCACTAAAAAAAGACTTCTGGTCACAATATATTGCTGTTTCTCTCAAAGCCGTCTTTCAGATTCATTTTTGTAAAGCAGCATTTAGTTTGATGACAGCGGTTTAATCAGAATTCATAAGATATTGCACATCATAAAAAGCAGCAGGGAAACGTTTGCAAGAAGCTTAATAAACAAGGCAGTCTAGTGTCTCCAAAGCCTGCCGTACATCGGAGTAAATCTCTCACTACATTCAGAACATCGCACATCATTTAACATCTCAGTAACTCAAAAACTATTTTATAGGCATACATTTCAAATGCAGGAAAATACATTGTGCCTCTACAGCTATTCCATAGTCCATATGCAACTTTATGTGGGCAAAGTTGACTGAACACTGTGTTCCTTCCCAGTAGCACACATTGTGTACGTCCGCATATTCACACCTTGGAGCTGCTCAGAACAGTTTAAGTCTCCCATTGCTGCCTCCAAAGCAGCAGTTCACTGTTAACGATTGGTGGCTAAGTGCTTTGCTCAACAGTAGCTGTTGAGGAAGGGGAGTCATATTCGTCCAAATGGTCCTATTGGAGTCAGCAACTATTGGGTCTTTGGATACTGTTTGTCATTTGTCAGAAAAACACATGAACCTGTGCACAGAGACTGTGTAAAGACTTCGAGAGAAGCTGATGTAGCATCCTACCAGTCTATAAGGTATAAAACCTTTGGGGTAGTATACAGAGTCCAGGGCGAGGATACAAGGTCAGTCTTGTCTTATTACCTACATGTAGCAGCTTAAAGGAATAGTTCAAGATTTTGGAAAATACACTCATTTGATTTGTATCCCAGAGTTAAATCAGAAGAACAATACAACCCTCGTGTCTGTGCATATACAGAACTATAGAGTATGTAAGCAATTAGCCTAATTTAGCATATAGACAGGGTGAATAAACTATTGAGAAGCAGTTCAGGCTCCGTTTGTCAGTTTCGGTTTGTGTATGCCTTAAACAAGAACTTTGGAGGTGCTTGGACAGAGCCAGTCAAGACACCATGCACATTCAGTCTTTATGATAAGCTACAAGCTAATAATCTAGACATGACAACTTGTCTAACCTCGGTCCAAGCTGTAAAAAAAAATGAATTTCCAGAATAACACTGAAAAGCTATTTAAGCCAAATCTGTAGTGTGAGACACAGTCACTGATGACGTGTCCTATAGTTCATTATTTAATGCTAAAAAAAGGTTTCAAGGTTAAAACATCTTTTTTTAGTTTAACCTGGGTAGGTGATAGTGTGATTGCGCACAGTATATTTGTCATCGTGGGAATAATGAATGGCGAAAACAAGAAATACACATTTTCTCATACGCAGTGACTGATGCAATTCTGAGAGGCAGCTCTGAATCCTTTGCAAAGCAACATAGAAGCGATGGCAGGTTTCTGTGACTGTAGCGAGAAACTGTCCAAACAGATCATTGCAGAGGCGTAAGATAGCTGCCATACAATCACACTGTCAAAGTGCTCATTCTCAACAATTAACCCATGTCACCCACATGCTGCTATTTTATGGTGTCTTGTTTTATTGATTTCATATGCTAATCTCTGCGTTTTGAAATGTTTGAAAGATTTTCTGACAGCAATATGAAAATGCCTGTAAAAGTATGTTTGTTGATGTACAAATACCCAGGTATAAGGAACTGTCGCTTGCCAGTCGTTGAATGAGAAGAAGACTTTAGTATTTTGTCTGAAATCTGTAGTAATTTCAGTCGCACAGATGTACTGTATGTAGAAAAACACACAGCGTTCAAAGCTAATCAGCTGTCTAATCGTCTGTCAGTTCTCATATTCGTCACCGAGCTGCGGACATATGGCTCTACTTTGATCAGGAGACTGTGAGGATTTCTGTATGTGTGTGTATTCTGGTACCAGAACCCAGGCTCAAAGAGGCAAAGGATATTTCTCAAGAGGTTTAATAAAAAAAAAAAATACAGAAAACTATAAACTGAAACTGGAAATCTGTCACCAACAAGGGAGACTAACCACACTCACAGCACCAACCGAGCTGTAAGAACACAACAATCCAGAGACTATCTTTAATACCTAGAAATCCCTGCAGTTTGGTTGCAAGGAACACACAGATGCAGCAAATGTCTTCCATGGGAGCTCACACCAAGAATCTAACAAGTTTTCTGCGCCTTTTAAAACTGTAACACATCACTGTTTTATTAAGGTTTAGACACAAAAATACTTTGGTTAAGTTCAGAGAAATATTTTGGTTTGTGGTAAAATAACTTCTTTAAGTTTAGGGCTCCTTTATTGTCATGGTTGCAATAATAGAAATCAGAAAAGCTACAACATTATCAGCAATCTGAGTAGGATTAGGGCCATGGACAATGATCGCAGTATCCTCATCTCTAGGAATGGCTCCCATGATGTGTCAGAGGCATGGTCATGATGCAGACTAACCTCTGGATGAATGTGATGCAGAGGTACACAGGACTGCTTCTCTGGTCAAAATCCCTCACACTCTACACACTCTACAAGGTTCTGTACATGGCAACAGACGAGTAGAAGACACAGGGTGCCAGGCAAACAGAGAAGGAGGTATTACGGAAATGTCAGAAGATATCTGGTGAACATCAGTTTGAATTTTATACTTTTATATTATAAGAATTGTCTCATGGTTATATAAATGGGGTGCTGTCACTGCTAATACCAACGAGAATCAACATCCCCAACCATCATGGCAGACAAGAACATTATCACTGGACGATTTAGCAAAATTAGGGAAAGATTGTACTGTCATAGTAGAACAACTCAAACACATGGTTAAGGCTAAATAATTGTTGTGGTTAATTAAAAGGTGAACGGTAATTGCAGGTCTGTGTCAGGACTCTGGTCTCCTGGATGAAAGCCAGATGCACTACCCATCCATCCGGTAAATCCCTAGATTATCAACATGCATGTTTCTCACCATGTTGCTGTCCTTTTTAATGTTCCTATAGAGTCTACGCTCTGTAACTTGACACTTTTGACCCATCACTTCACAGACCACTGAGAATTTCTCTAATACCTATCAGCCTTCTCAGCAGCTTGGTTTGCTAGATTTAGCATATTCTGTGGATGATGTGCTGCCACTCTGGGCATCTCCCTTGAAAAAAATGTCAAAAGTTTGGCCTGCTTTAACGAAAACACCACCGTAGGTTAATGAACATGTCTGGAGTATTTGAAAGGTGTGAACAGAAATGGAAAGCTTCAAAATTATGCCTGAAAGATCATTTTATCTGTTATCCCATTCTGACTAACTGGAGGTGATTAATGGAATGAAATCTTCTTCCTTGTCTTTAGAGCTTTTACCCACACGATATTAAAAAAAAATGTCTGCCTTTTTGTCTTCCGATATTTCAGAAATTTTGAAATCTTATCTTCTGGACTTTTTTCCTCCAACTGGCTGTTGTTCAAACCTGGCTGAAAAACTCCAACCTTGACAAAGACCATATTAATAATTTTAAACCCACATCCAGTACTAGAGAAAGTGGTTTATTCTCATATCCTTTATGAATGAGTGGAAGAACTTTCTGTGTCAGTTGAGAGTAAGAAAATCACCTGCGGCGTTCCTCTGGGGTCTATTGTTGGCCCTCTGATCTACATGTTACCACTGAGTGAAGTTATCTGCAATGTCAATATTGCTTTCCATCGTTATGCGGGCGATACACAAATCAATTTGTCTGTAGATCCACCACACCTTGCTCACTCACTGTCTTACAGCCATAAGGTCCTGGATGTTCAGTAACTTCCAACTGCTGATCATTGATAAAACCGAGGTGGTGGTGTTTGGACCCAAAGCCCCCTATTGTTGCCTCACTAATTGGTTACCCATGGTGTTTGGAATTAATTACTTGCTTTTAAATCACTGAGTGGCCTTGCCCCTTCTTACTTTATTGACTTTCGCACCTCTTACACCCCTGCTCGTACTCTCAGATCTGCAAGACTGCTGTTGCTTTAGGCCTGAGACAGAGGGTAGTAGAACATTTGTCTACACAATTATGGAATAAACTTCCACTGGTAATGACAAACGCAATGTCAGTGTCCTCACTTTAATATTGGTTTTATACTATTCATTTATGTATTTGTAAAGATTTTGGCAATGAAAAAAAATGTCACTGGATATAAATTGTGATACTGAGCGGACATCCAACTAGTCAATTCTACACAGCACAACAGTGGTTACTGGATGCACTGTGGCCACAAATGTACATAAAAAATGTGTACACTTTTGCTTGTTGTGTTAGGCTAGAAAAGACTGGTGTGCTCTCCAAAGCTGTCCAGAGAAGTAAGATATTTAAATTAACCTTAACTTTGGTATGTATTTGTGAACTACGCTGGGAGAGAGTTAAAAGTGAGGTCACATAGATAAAAAAAAAAGAAAAAAAAGTTTGGCAGGTTTTGGGATTAGCTGTGTGTTTCAGGGAGAGACAGGAATAATGGCACCAGAACCAGGTGAGTAGAGACAGAAATCAAATATTCATTCTGGATCCGATGAGCTAATTAAACTTGCTACAATTTAAAAAAAGGGTCACTCCTTGTGTCTATCATAGGCGGGTTTGCCTGTCTCAGAGTGCACAGGTCAGTACTGCCATCAGTGCCGACTGGTGAGTCACTTACTCGTCCTAAGTGTGACAGCAGGCATTATTTTCTCTAGCAGCTTGTTGCAGGGGACACGCAGCTCTGCTGAGGCAGTAATAGGAGACAAAGCTCAAGCCCAGGGGAGATCAGGACCATGGACAGCGTCTGTTTCAATACATTTCAGTGTGTGAGCAAAAAACATCTGCACGCAGACACATGTATTTTTTTTGTGTTAAGCAGTACAATATATTTTAATTTATCAGATTCTGAGCAAGTTTTTTTTGCGTAAACTAAACCATTATAACATTTTCCACTCAGGCTGTCAGTTTATATACACACAATAACACAGTTGGAACTCTGTATTACAGAATGGTGAGCAACCAACCTGCAACACGGCCCAGTTGTGGGTGTGTGTTCAGACGTGTGTGAGGTATTTCAGATGGCTGTGAGCCAATACTGGTCTGCCATTGCGGTAACGTGAGCCTCAGACTGCAAAACTGTGGTCAAGGCAGTCACAATCTGAAGTTTGACACGTGTACCAGTACCAGTCTTAAAGAGGCCAACAAGGACAAAAAGCTTACATTACAGAAATAATTTCTCACATTATATTACACATCATAATTCAGTGAAGACTTTAGAGCTGACATACAGTATGTGTTAAAAAGATTGTAGTGTAGGTAACTGTCCAAAACGAAACAGTAATGATGAGTCTACTTTTCTTCATCACCATGTACAGTCTCGGTGTCAAACAACGTCATGTCAAATAATGATACTGATCCTTCCTTTTGACCCTTTGCGCTCATTGAAATGTGTCTCACACTTGCACAAATCTAATTTTCCAGGAGATTAACACTGTCGCAGACTCAGAGTGTGTGAGAGAAGTCAAGCAAAGAACACAAATGGACAACGTTTTTTGCATTTTTCAGCTGTTTCAGGTCGTTTGGAACGTTTGAATGAAATGACTGCACTGTAGGCCATGTGGATAAAGTTATTCTTTGCTCTCTCTAGACTATAATTCAAGGCAGTGTTTCAGGATTAGTTTCTGAAATGTGATGCAGGAATAGCAGGAATTATTTAATGAGCCTGGCAACTGTTTTTATTCCTTTGTTTGTTCAAATGATTGTCATTATTAATAAAACAGCAGAGCAGCATAAACTTGACCCTGCCTCACATATTGTGTGTGATATTTTCTTGAAAAGTGAATGGGTAGTTTTAACATTTATAACCAACAGTGCTTTTCATTCCACTTTTCTTCCTTGTTGGTTTTGATGCTATCTTTATTGATTTTATTCCTGCTGCCAGTCTCCAATGCAGCTGAAGGCAATATTGTCCAGTCTCTTGGCGCTACCTTTACATTACCACCATGTGTTCTCTTTGTTGTTTGTCTGCCTTCGACATTAAATTCAAGCTCGTCAACAAGCTTCTCTTTAGTGTACAATCTTTTAAGATTGTCATAAAATGAAATCTATAGAATTTAGGATATTTGCATTAAAAGACACAGCTCAGTGCATGCACACACCTACCAAGCCAAATAGAAAAATCTGCTAAAAGCTAGTGAACCATGTAACCACTTACTCTGCATTTCATTTGGTTTGATTTGTGTACAAATATTCATGCTTTTAATTTGTCTAACTTAACACTTGTAGCTGACACGAAGTGTGTGCCTGTGTGTCTGTGTGTGTGATGTACTAGTATGTAACTTATCTAATGTGTTTTGTTTAGTGATGTTCTGTCACTGTGCTCATGTTTTAACTGTGACCCACTAATGGACTGCAGATGAAAATCAGTTTTAGTACCATACAACAAAAATTGGCGACACATTTAATAGTGTACACGGTCCCGTACAAATAAAGTAAGTCAGCAAGTATATTTGGTAAGTCAATTCACCAAATGAGCTCTGCTTCTTGAACCGGTTACATTCAGGATTTTTCAAACCTTGGTATGAACGTTGGTATCTATGGAACCAGAACAGAAATAAACAGTAGCAAGATGGCAGATCTCATTGATACCTGCAAGCTTTTGTTCTGTTATTACAGATATCTGTTTTTACCAAAAAAAAAATAAAAAAAATAAGCATGGACCAACTATTAAACACAAAAATATGTAGAGGACTATAAGACATGTCCACTGACGTCGTCACAGTTCTGGTGAAGGTATGTAAACCTGCTATTTTTTTTCGATTCCAGCTGGTAACCAACTTTTCAGTTTATGAAGCAATTTATTTTGGGTCGAAATCCTCAGAATAGTTCGTCAATAGGTGCATGAGCCAGAACAGAACCCGTCAATGTTGGTGGCAAAAGGCTCTCTGAGTCTCTTCTTGCTAATCCGTCTTTGTCTGAGGGTTGCAAAATTTGCCAAACAGCACCTCTAATGCTCACTGAAATAATCCATAAAAAAGTTTGTTTTAAAAAAAAAACAAAACATTGCTCCCAGGCAAGAAATAGTCCCACACAACCCCCCAACCCCACAAAACAGTAACTTTTTGTTGCCCCCTTTTGTTTACATGAATTAAATAAATTATATATAGCTCTTTCCTCCTATTTCCATTTTTTAACTGTTGGATGCAGCTACATATTGATCAGAAAGGGAATGTATTGGGTCCCCTTAACACGACGCAAAGAGGGGTTACAAAAAGGACTGATCGGGTTAAATTTAGTTTAGAAACACAAGTAATCCTGTTTTTTCCTCAAAAGAATCTAATCACTTTCTTCTTAACAGATACAGATGACCCTGTCTTCTGTTTGGCACCATGCAGTGTTCAGATTTGCTTCTTGTAAATTATGTGTTTCCTCAGCCGTGTGGATTTTCCTCTGAATACTAGTTGACACTTTGCCTTCTGGCTTTCATCCACACTTCTGAGCTCTCCCTTGAACATTTTAACCAACATCTGCTGATGAGATGTGGATTCCTTCCCTCAGACCTGTATAATTAGAGCCATGAGGATGAGAAAACATACTGGAGCACATCACTGCTGGAGGACACGAAAGTTTCCATGCTGCCCTTCTTATGTGTACGCTCTTCAGTGCTCACACCCAAAGCAACAAAATGAATAAATTACAACTGCTGACCAGGACTAACAATGAGTTCACTTCAGCAGTTTATTTCCAGGAAAATTGGTTCTCCCACAACGCTGGTGGCACAGTGGAGCTGCAGGAGGATATGCTGATTCAGGCAGACTGCGATACACAAATCAGCAGCAAAACAAAAGGGAAGAGATGTGTGTTTTAATATCAAAAAAGAGTAAAAACAAGTGGTGCTCATTCGCGCCTGTTGAATCACAACTCAGCTCTCTCATGCTGAAAACGTTGCTTTTTCTCTGCGAGCCTTTTTGCTCAATCTGGGAGTTTGCTTCAATCATGTCTGCTGCTGTGTACATCCCCCCTCAGGCAAAAGCAAATGGCATGCCATGCCTACTATCAGGACTGATAATAAAAATGAAAACCAAACATCCGACTCTGCAGTCTTCATTCAGGGCGACTGAAGGAATGAATTCCTCTCCCAACACATGACAGAATACAAAATACAAAGGAGCCTCTTTTACTCCACTATTAAAGGCTCATTCCCCTCATTCTCCGATACCGTACATGGCTGTTATTCCAGGCCCAGATGTTCCCAACATATTAATGTTGAAGGCAGACAGACGTGTCTAAACTTGAGTTCGGAAATAGACCCAAGACACAGTCAGAGAGTGCTTTTATTCTATAGTAATCATCTAGTCCATCGTAGAATGAAAGCCTCTCAGGTACTTGCCAACAATTGCCAGCAAGCCCACCTGCTGAGCATTCAGAACTCATGCCTGATTTCTATGTGAAGCCACAGGTCTGCACATCTTGGAGACCAATTGTCAAGCCAATTCTGTCATTCCAATTCCTGACGAGAACGTTCAAAAACAACCCTAAATGGGACAAGAGCATATTCCACCTAGACTGTTTTACCTCAAAGTGAAAGGTCTGTCTTCATCTGCTCCCCCTTTGTCTCAAACTTTGTACTGCCACAAACAAGGAGCTCACACAGTGACAGTCTCTGTATAACTTTTCTTACTTTGTTACTCTGTCATTTCACATGTTACGATTCTCCTTAAGAAGAGTGTAACTTCGCATGCTGTCCTGATGCCATCAGTTTCCCAGCTTGCTGTCCTCAAATAGCACGCAGCACCTACAATCTCATCTAGTGGATGTTGTAAGAGCAATGTGTTTCATTTGCCGATCTCTACCGAAGATATTACTACAGTCTTTGTCTTTTTGGTGACATGTTGTGCTTGATAGGTTACAAAATACTTTGGAGTATATAAAACTGATCTCAGGGTCATTTCTTTTTGGAGATTGTTTTTGGGGAGTTTCAGATGACACTGGAGTTGATGATGACAGACTTGTTATATGGATTAATTCTTCAGGATAAGACTTTGGCTGTTTTGTTTGAAACAACGATGACCACTTAATGCGTCTTTGCCCAATTTTAGCCGTCACTAATGCTAATAATAAGCAGCTTCTGTTCCAGTTTGGACAGACTGTCTCCTCTTGCAGGGATAAGGTCCAGCATATTTTCCGCACTGGTGAGCGGCTCATTGGCTGTCTGGAAGCGGCGTGACACCAGGGTGAGGAGAAGGGCAAGAAGGATTGCCAGTGACCCTATACATCTAGTTAACCATCTGTTCCAAAGCTTTCCATTTTGGGATGGGCGACGATACCAAAAAAATTGCCCGTCCACACCAGAAGCCTCTTCACACAAGCTATCATTCAACATAATAAGCTTTAACAAGACTCGGCATACATCCATTTCCTCACCGTGCATTGTCTGCCTCAACGTCTGTTAATACTGAATACATTTGAATTTGCATGGTTTCACAGTACGGACTGCCTGTTCAACCCTGGGTAACCTCACACTTTGCAAACTTTGGCACATTTTAGCCTCGGCAATATACAGTACAGACTCCGATGTGCATATTTTATTTCATGCATCTCATTCTTTTTCAGTGTGACTTATTTTATGGTATGCTGGACCCATGCACTAATGAATACTCATTATACTTCCACCTAGAGCTAGAGCTGTGTTGTTGAATATCCATTTTTAATAAGACCTGAATGTAAAGTTGCATACTGTAAAATGTGTGTCATCTCATGTTTTTTTGAATGTCTCACCTTTTCGTCAGGTCCTGTTGGCCTCAGATCATCTGTATGTTGCGTGTCTTTGCACGGAGGTTAGTGACGCAGATTCTTTGTGACTGAGTTGTCCACGTCTGATTGTTCAAATTCTGATTATGTCTGTGTTGCATCGTACGACAACAAAGCCACTAGTGATTAGGGATAATTGTAGAGAGGCTGCATCCGTCCTTTCAGCCTCAAAACAACATGTGTTTATGCCAAAGTGATAAAGACTTCTTGATGCCATAGTAATTATAACTCCTGTCCACTGGGAGAAAAGAAGGGGGAAATAGGAAGTCTGTGGATGGATGGGTCAACAGAATGTAAGACTTTGACATGGGAGACTGCTGTTCAATTTTAGTTTTTTAAAGGTTTAAACCATGACCACGATCATTCCCTGACCTTAACCAAATAGTTATGATTATTACCATGATGACAAAGGTTTTCTTCCCAAACCAATGCGCTTTTCTCACACTAACCAAGTTGTCCTGAAGGTCGTTCTGCAGGACACTGACGAACAGTGTAACCAAAACTATTACACTGTTACGTTGACTCATTGAATTGAGAGTATGACTGAGTGTGATGTGTTTAACTTCTATGACTTGTATTACCTAACCCTGTACGTGACATAAATTCACTGAACATGACCAACAAGCATCAAGCAACTTACCATATCTAAACAACACACAACAGAAATGCGGATTCGAGTCACTGTTTTTGATGACTTGCAAGAAAAGAAATGACTTGAGAGATGACTTGGACTTTTCAGCTTGAATATTAAATATAGAATATTAAAAAACGGTAGGGGGAGGGACTTTGATTTGACTTGACTTCCCAAGAAATGAATCAAGACTTGCACCAAATGATGTTCTATCTATCTATCTATCTATCTATCTATCTATCTATCTATCTATCTATCTATCTATCTATCTATCTATCTATCTACATGTTTTAGGCACTGCCATATTGATTTACCATGACATCATCATTATTATTATTATTATTATTATTATTATTATTGTTTTATTAGTATTATTATTATCATTACCAATGTTACCTTTTTATTAGCTTCCTTCCTTCCTTTCATCCTTCCTTCCTTTCATCCACCCCCCCAGATGATTTCTCTCCACTGCCAAAAGGGGGCAACAAAGCGGCACTTTAAAACATCTTGAAACCCCAAAAACCCAGCAGCAACACTTTACATCTCTCTCTCTCTCTCTCTCTCTCTCTCTCTCTCTCTCTCTCTCTCTCTCTGTTACCTCTCTCATCTCTTGTTTTTCTTATTTAACCTCTCTTCTCTCTCTCTCTCTCTTTGATTTTTATTGACAGGAGCCACTGAACACCAAAAACAACTGCTAAAACCCTTTTACCACATTCTCTCTCTCTAACACACACACACACACACACACGCACACACACACACACACACACACACACGTCAAAATAAAACTTGAAACTACAATAAAAGAAGAACATCTAAACACCTCGCACACACTCACTGTGTGTGTTTGCGCGCGTGCGTGTCTCGTGGTGTTGAAGGAACAGCGCCCTTCACGTGAGGAACGAGAGCAGCTGAATGGAGCAGCCGGCTGCCTGCCTGTCTCTCTGTCTGTCTGTCCCATTCATCTCATCTCCAGCAGTAGTCATCATTTCTTCTTTATCGAGGACAGGAAACTGTCTGGCATCTGGAAAAAACGCGCGGGTTTGAATATAAACACGCACGAGGAAGGATATTTCTTTAATTTCTTTTCTTTTTTTTCCTTTTTTTTTTGCCCACAGCACCCACCACCCCTCTCTCACCCATCTCTCTCTCTCTCTCTCTGGCTGCTCTGCGCTCTCTTGTGGACTCTCTTAAGGCACTTTGGATAAAAGCCTCTGCGAGAAATGGCAGATTTTATGTCTCTTATCTGTCCTTCCCTGGACAGGTGGTGAAGTATCAGAAGGAACCGGAAAGTATTTTATTTCTTGAAGCGCATCTTATCTTTTTTCTCTCCAGTTATATCGACCAGCGAGCCCAAAGTGGGCTCCCTCCCTCTCTCTTCTGTTTTAATCACAGGAGCGGACTCTCTCCTCCATACATCACCATCTTCTTCTCCTCCTCTTCATCGTTCTGTCTGTTCTGTGGCTAAAAGCGAGGAGATCCAGCTCCTCTTACCTCTCCTCCTCCTCCTCCTCCTCCTCCTCCTAGCTCACCCCCTCTCCCTCTCGGTTTAGAGGAAGGAGAACCCCAAAGAAGCAGCTCACGGCTTCGCGCTTTTCCTTCTCCGGTTGCTCCAGCGCTGCAGGAAGGATTTCTAAAAGTCATTTCAAGTGGACTTTTTTTTTTTGTGTGTGTGTGATTTTGCCAGAGAAGTACAGCTCGGGATCTAACGTAGGAAGGAGAAGGAGGGTAACACACTCTGACCTGAAGAGAGATAGAGGAAAGTAAAGAAGGAGAAAACGGAGGACACGCGTGGTCCAAAAATGTCTTTTAAGATGGATTAGGACAAAAAGAAGCAGAGAAGAGGAGACACATTGCTTTGAAATCTTGCATTTTATATGATCAACTTCTGCCTGGATACGGACTGATCACTGTTATTGATCAGCTGATTGGTTGATCGATTGACTTGTCGGACATTATCAGCCGGCAGACTTGGACTTGTGGGGGATTTAAGTCGAAAAGTGAAGCCTGCACTGCAGCTACTCTCTTCTGGCAGAAGCTGGTGTTTCTCCAACAGCACCTCTGGATTGATTAATTGATTTATCCATGTATTGACGACACCAACCTGCAAAGTGGAACTCTACTGATTGATTATCTCATCATTAAGGTGGACTTTTCTGAGTTTAAACGTTTCAAACAAAGACGCATCCTGCTGTAAAACTTATAAAAAGGGATATTACAGAAAGTAGAATAAAGTACTACAAGAGTGACTATAAACTCATAAAATCCTCGCTGTAAAATTATTCTAAGAATTTAATAGGGATTATTATAGCGCAAGTGCTTGCGGGATTCCAGTTTGGAGATTGGAAGTTATTTTTGGCTGCGCAAAGTAGAGCGACTCTTCCACACCACTGCCCGGACAGACAGAGACAGACTGAACGCACAGGTCTACATACTTGTCTCTGTCTTACATCCCGTCCTGAAAGAAAGGAGTGGGAGAGACATAGCGCGGAGGGGAGAAAAGGAGAGAGAGAGAGAGAGGGAGAGAGAGGGGACAGAGAAGGAGAGGATGCGTAACTGCGGTTAATTGGAGCAGACTTTTCCGTCCAACATCTTGGAGAAGGCGGGAGAGGAGAGGAACGGGATTTTATTCTTCATGCAGCAAGCAATACTTTCCTGTTTCAGGCTTTAAATCTCTCTTTTTTTTGGCAGAGAGGAGGAGAAGAAACGACCTCCTTTATCATTTCATTTATCTGTCTTTCGTCCCGTCAGTTTGTGGAGCTGAGAAATTGGCTTGAGAAGAAACAGAGAGAGAGAGAGACAGAGGTGGGATTATTTCAGCAAATTTTAACATTTTCGTCTGGTCAAGGCTGTGTCACCAGCGCCGCTCGGTTTCAGGATTAGTTGCTCCAAAACAAAAAAAAGGTAACGCTCCGATTTACGCGTGTGTGCGCGCATGTGTAATGAGTTTACTTGGGGCTGTTTATGTACGTGTGTGTGTGGGGGGGGGGGGGACAGATGAAGAAAGACAGAGAGTTATTCGCTCGACTGTGTGTGCGCGCGCCTGTTCCGTGGGTGTATATGTGAGAGGTGAGAGACCGAGTGCAAGAGAGAGCGTTTTTACGCACGAGTGAGAAAGAGAGAGAGAGGTTGTGCGTGTGTGTGTGTGTGTGTGTGTGTGTGTGTGTCTGTGTCTGTGTGTGTCTGTGTGTGTCTGTGTGTGCTTTAATGGCATATGTGTGTCCAAGAATTATGGAGAAACCGAGATAAACAGAGCTGAACTTGAGTCTTTCGACACTCTGATTCCACTATTACGGTCCTTGAACTCACCGTGAGGTCATTAGGCTGCTCATTACTCAGTCATCAAATTGCATGTGTGTGTATGCGTGTGTGTGTGTGTGTGTATGAAGTAACGTGAGTGCGCTAAAAGCTGGGCATCATGGGTGAAAGACAGTCCCTCCAGGGAAGAGCAGGAGCGTTCAGCTGGAGATGTAGTGCAGCAAAAACACACAAACTCAGCTTCAAAGCAGAAAACATGATTTTTTTCTCCTTGGAATTAAATGTGTTTGTATTTGCTACTTTTAGACATGGACTTTTGGACCCTCACTGTTTGTTTCACGTGTCTTTGTGGTCATTTCTTGTCTCTCTGTGGTTGTTTTGTGTCTGTATTCTTTCATGACCCTCTTTGTGATCATTTTGCATCCCCTTTTTAAAATATTTTGCATGTTTTGTGATCATTTTGCATCTCTTTTGAAATCTTTTCTGTTTCTTTGTGGTTGTTTCGCGTCTTTGCAGTGGTTAGATTGACTTGAAGATTAGATTAGATTGACACAAGGGGGCCCTGCACCCCGTCAGGGCCATTTAGTAACCCATCCATGCCTTTATATAAACTGATCTGCTTCTTATGCTCCATATAAATACTATAAATATATATACAGTACAGACCAAAAGTTTGGACACACTTTCCCATTCTCTTAAATGAGAAAGTTGTCCAAACTTTTGGTCTGTACTGTATATGTATATATAAACTTTCCTGATGCACCTTCTATGTTTTGTGTCCAAAAAGACACACGCTCTACTTGAATAGAAAAAAAAAAGCAGTGGATATACCCTGCCAGAATTCCTTTCAGCTGGTTGGGGTGAAGTACCTTTGGGTGAAAGGGTGCCGTTTCGGTTCCACTGTATAATTTTCCCATTTGTTCAAGTCTTCCCAAACACAGACGCTGTTTGTCTGAGTGTTTTACAGCCCAGCAGGTGCTTTCTCTCACTTCCTCCCCTCTCTCTCTCTCTCTCTCTCTCTTCTCTTCTCTTTTTTCTGTGTGAGTGTGCATAGAGAAAGAGAGATTGCATGTGTGTGTAGTTGTGTAGAAACGCAAGAGCAACGACAGAACGTGTGTGTTTGCAGTGTAATGGTGTGTGTGAGAGGAGAGGAGCTAGGGAGATAGAGTGGATGTGTGTCGTCTAATCGTGTGTGCTTGTGTTACAATGTAACAGCATGGCATTCACACACACACACACACACACCTTCACACAGAGGGGAGGGATGCGTGGGGTTTAATTATCTCGGCCGTTTAGCAACAAGGTGCGCATCAATCGTCAGAATGGAGGCAGACTGAGCGCCCATCAGAGGCTGCAGGTGTGTGTGTGTGTGTGTGTGTGTGTGTGTGTGTTGATTTATAGCATGAAGCCGATGTCGTATAGATCTGACCAGTAGGTAGATGGACTGGCAGCAGAATGACTCCGTCACACTGACCAACACTGGCCATCTATTACCAGGATGGGGAGGGAGGAGGGGGGACGGTTTACAGCCGACATGCAGTGATGAGAGAGGATGAGAGGAAATAGAGAAAGAGAGGGGGAGAATAGAGGTGGAAGAGGTGTTCATTCTTCATTGATCTACTGATACATGCATGGAAAAATACTCCATTACAAGTAAAAGTCCTACAGGAGTATTATCAGATCAATTAAATGAGTAAAAGTACTCATTCTGCAGGAAAATGGCACCTGTGACTGACATACTATCCCTGGCTGAGGTGGCGATAGGACTGCAGTTACTGTAGGTAGCATTACTGTTGGGTGTGGTCTGTTGCACCTGTAACCACACCCCCACAGTGATGTCACAGAGTCTTGGAGTCCACTTGTACATCACTGCAGCATCAAGGTGAGAAGTTTAACCACTGGAGGTCAGCAAAAACAAGGTGTTTTCAGTGTTCAGTTACTCTTTAAGTAAAGTATAGGCTAAAATGTACTTTCCACCACCAGAAAAGACGATGACAGAAAAAGTAGACGAAGAAAAGAAAAGGGAAGAAGTGAAAGAAGAGATACAAGAGGAGGACTGCACTCACAGCAGGCAGGTAGAAAGAGACAGAGATAGACAGATGACAAATAAAGAAGGGGGGGAAGTAAGGAAGGGAGAGGAGGGAGTTACTGCTGTTCTTATTATAATTGCTCAGTGGTAAAATTAATTCATTTTGTCACCCGGTGCTTCTCTGATATACTGGATCCCTGCTAAGCCTCTGAAATGAAGTGAACCAAATCGAAAAAGTTGTCGCAGTTTCCTCAAATGTTTTTAGCCTCCCTGCCCATGTGATTATCTGCCTATCTGTACAAAAGCTGCGTGAAATCAGCTCAGTGGGACTGTTGTGAGGCAGAGTAATTGATATTTATTGATTTTTAAAAAATGATTACTTGTCTTAGATTTGAGCTACCGATTAGACTAAAGAGGAGGGATGAAGTGATGAAAACACTGAGAATTAAGAGAAGGTCAAGGACGCAGAAATCATCGAATGAGAAGGAAACAAGTAAAAGAAAGAAAGGAGGATGACGAAAGAGGAAAAGGGTGGAGAGAGGAGGGAGATATAGTGAATTAAGAAGGGAGGGCAGATTTAGAGACACGACGACAGGAGAGAACAGAGAGGCAAGAGAGATCCATAAATTGTGGAAGGGATGACGAGGCGCTGGAAATATACGAGAGGGGAAGACCGGCTGAGTGGACATCAGGATGAACGAGAGAGAAAGAGGAGGAGAGCGATAGATAGAGGGTGGATGCTATTGAAGAGCTATAAGCTGCATCACTGTATATTTGAAATATTGTAGATTCAGCCTGTTTGCACCAATTATTCTTACTGTAGTCTAGTTTATGGCCTCTTACTGGAAATCAGTTAAAAAATGAAAATGAAAACTTCAGGACAAAATACAAACGGTTTCCTAAACAGCAGCAGGGAAGCATTTACCTTCAAGGCAAAGTGCTGCCTACTGGTGTGTTACCTCTCTTGGCTTTGCATGAAGCATCATATACTGAACCTGCATGCTTGGTAAACATAAGTGTGTGTAGTTTACTGTCAGTCACCTCAAGCTACTCTTTGAAGCCTCCATTGTGCAGCTTTAGATTAAACCTTAAAAAAGGATCTCATTACAAGGTCCATTTAGTAGCTTTTCTGGAGCTTTGGCCCGTATCACATGATCTCCCTCAGCAGATATAGTGGTATAGTAGAAGTTCAAGTTTACTTTGTTTTTGCACAGCAATGGAAATGGAAATCTACAATGTCATGGCAGCTGAAGAAGAAGCTTGTGATATGATCAAAGGCTCCAGAACAATTCAATCCATCAAACTGTGTTATGGCAGCGTTCGTACAGGTTAGTGCAATTCAGTGCTTTACATCTGACTGACAAGCAAACTACTAAAGATAACCTTGTACCTCGGCTTTCATATCCAAGAAAGAACTTTTGAACCTCCTGGTTTTGTATTTATTATTAAGTTTTTCTTTAGAATTGACAGCTGTCATTTACTCCTACGTTTCACGTCCACATTGATTAAGCCAAAATCTATTGGAATTCTTTCTAAGACATAAAACACGTGGTTGCAAATGGAAAGCCAGCTGTCTTTTCTCCAGGTCTTTAAAGCCAGTTTCTTAGGAGCTCTGTGGTTCTCTGAGGTTCTGATTATACGTCTTCTGTTTTACATAGAGACCTCTGATCAGTCGTATGCCGCCTGGCATGTGTGATACAATTATGACTTGTGTATTGCAAAATTTCAAAGAGCAATTTTGATCAAAGTGATGTCATACAATGAAGGAATTCTCACACTTCTGTGAAACTCCTGGATAATTTGATGTCATGCGTGCTGAGATGATCAAAGAGTCTTTATTTTTGTGTCATATGAAAGAACTTGCTCAATGGCATTTTGGCAAGAAGCAGAAATACATTCAACCCAGTCGTGTAATTACATTTTGAATATCTGAAAAACTGAAAGCACAAAGAAGTGGCAAGACCACACGAGTTAAGAGAGATTTATTTCAAAGTTGTGTTTACCACAACAGTTTGTCGTTACATGGTGTTTTACAGCAGGACATATTCTCTTTAAAGTACAAAGCGATGCTGCCTTTCCCTTTTGCTTCAATATTTCTGAGGACGCAGCCATCTTTGAAAATTCTAAATGGACAAAACCGATAATAACGAGGCTAGCTGTTACCTCTTTCCTAAAATGCTACAACTTACTCAATCTGCCCACCAGCACTTGCAATCTTGTTGCAACCCGCAGAGATTTTGATAAATCATGGCTCTAGGCCAAGAAATAGTAGATAACAGCAACAAATTAGCCAGTGAGTTTTACAAGGTCTTTGTACAGAGCCAGGCTAGCTGTTTCCACTTGTTTCCAGTCTTTACACTAACTAAGCTAAGCTAAGCTAAGCTAAGCTAGCTGTCTCCTGGTTTGCATAGCTATTTTTTCATTAGTGTATAATCATCTGAAAATAAGAATAATTATGTTTTTGTTACTTTAGAATGAGCCTTTTATATCTACAGACACCACGGGTCCTCTTCCATGGAGTCCGCTATGTTGAACACATATTTCGACACAAGCCCAGAACGGGCAAAGTATTTGGTGACTCTCGATAGGACCTTTAGCATTTTCCGCATGTTCAACAGCCACCATGGTTTCTACCTGATGCTGGAGGAAGAGAGTGTGAGGAAGTGGTGGGTGGGAGGATTTGCATTACTAAAAATAAAAAGTAGCCATAGGTACAACCAAACTACAAAGCATGCAGGATGGAGGCTACCATTACTACAAATGACGGTAATGCACGTTGTTATGGAACTGTTCCAGCGCCTGTGGGTCAGCTCACATCTCTGTGGAGGTCAGGCTTGGGTCAGTTAAGAGCCTTGCAGCTCATCAGGATTCAGTGATTCAGAGTCTTGCTCATACTCAGTAGGGTGGATGCCTGCTGACATGAGGGTTTGAAGATCATCCAGTTGAAGGTTGGAGTAGTCCACACGATGACCTCCAAGTGTGTGTTTGCATGTGTGTGCTATGACTTAGATTAACCTCAACACAAATGTACCTTTTGTGAAAAGAAAGTCAAGATTTACGAGTGGAGTTTTGCTTTCTCTGTGTTTCCAATGGGACAACACACTTCCTTCAGGCTCTGGTAGCAGGAGCTTCTCCAGCAACAAAGTGTAGTGTTTCTTCCCCCTGAAAGCAGAGACCAGAGTCCCCCACAGCATCACTCATCTCCCCGTGTCTGGATTGCAGCTATTAACTGTCCTTGTGTAAGACATTCTGGTCGCAGGCCTCTTTCTGGGTGTTGTCACTTGACAAAAGAGGCAATATGCTTTAATGAGACTGGATCCCAGAGTGAGACTACATTTTTCTTCGGCGTCCCGGGTAGAAAAAGTTGAAGAAACCTTGGCAATGGTGCAATACCAAAGTATTTTATCTCCTGTCTGCTTTTTTTTTGTTCAGATGTAACATAAACACTGTCCTGCACTTAAAAACTCCTCTGTCTAAAAAAGCAAAAGACTATTACAGTACATGCCCAGTAGATCTGCCGTATAAGCTTTACATCTTTTGTGTGACAAAATTTATCGTTAAACCTTAAAAGTACAAAATCTTAGCGAGCAGTAAGCTTAATTTATGTTCTTTGAATTACCCAATTTTACAACCCAGACAAAAATTTTAGGGGATTCCAAGAAACTCCATGTGTTGAATGAGGAAGTAGCTTGAGGGCATTTATTCTGAAGAACTGGGGTGATTGTCTTTACACATGTTACATCACTTCCCTTCTCCTATCAATAGGGATATGGTTAAATAGGGCTAGAGCAGAAATAGAAAGTGTGTATGTGTGCATGCATTGATATCACGCCATGCATTTCTCTTGTGTGCAAATAGGATGAGGTCTTCTGGGGTTAAACAGAGCTGTTGCATCACACGACACGCTAATTTATCAATTATAATAATTGATGCGATGTTTGCTGACTGTGTGTGTGTGTGTGTGTGTGTGTGTGTGTGTTTGTCAGTTAGTGTGCATGGTGTTGGTTTGAGTGCAGGGGTGGGGCATTCATCAAGAGGAATTCTGCCCCTTTCCATCAAACACAAACACACATCAGTGGTGATGGGAACAGGGCCAGTTTTGTGCCTGTAAGGAACACAGCAAAATCTGGACTCAGCAGAGCCTACAGATGTATACACACACACATGTACACAAACACACAGGGCGATAATATCAGAAGATATATCAAAGATGTTTATCTTTCTTCAATTATAGTAAGAAATCAAATTAAATGAAAATTGATAGTGTTTGTCTACTTACTAGCAAAACAGCAGTATTGACTTGTGATCAACAACCTGTCTCTACAAACCAAGGTCTTGCAATTGTAAAAGGGTCACGAGTCATTTTTAGCCATGTCAGTCCACCGCTTTGGTCCAGACTGAAATATGAGTGGGATGAATCTCTGGTCCCCTGATCGACATATAATACTTTTCACATATCTGGTTACATTTCTCAACAGATAGATTGGTAGAACATTTGTTATATATGTGAACGGTTGCCAGGGGATCAATCTTTGGTGATCGCATAACTTCTGGGTTATTTGAGCTTGGCGCGTGGGTCTGGTGTGTGAATGAAGGGATTGCCTTGAAGTCTTATACATTCATGTTCCTTCAGGATGAACTTTAGTGATCCCTTACCTTTTTATCTTGTACTGCTTGTCATCACCCAGCAACTTGCTCAAAGCACAGCCTTCCAGAGCTGCTAGCATGACTGTAGATCTCGGTTAAACCTCTTAAAACTCTGACCTGTTGTGTTTGTGTTCAGTATAATATAGGAAATATGTTGTTTATCTATTATCATTATCATTTACATAATGCAAAGAGTCCTTATTGTCTAATGGTCACATTAAAGACACAGATTTATTGACTTGTTCTTACAAATCTTGGCTTCTTAAACATCACCATGATTTCTCCCTGTATAGTTTGAGCTGGCAACATTGACAGAAAGCACTGCTGTTATGTCTTTGTCCAAGTGATTGGGGACATCAGTTCAACAAAGCATTCAAGTGGTTTGATTTTGGAAGCCAACCATCATATTTTGTCATTTAGGGAAGATGATTTGTCTGGCCAAGTATATGCTCAGTGCTCAGAGACAGTATATGCTAGTTTATTAAAGGAAAGGAAGAAGTAGAACAATAAACCATGAGCATCTGCTCCACTTTTATCCCTGCACATCTCTATTTCTTGTCCCTTTCCTTTTCTCTTCTTGCCCCACACCCCTCCTCAGCTTCACTGTGACTCTCCAGTTCACCCTTCGGCACATCTACCAGTGTGCGTAGCCTATCCTTAGTTGACATAACATGGTCTGACAGGCCAATCCCTATGGATTCTGATCAAATAGAGCAATAGTGTACACAGCAGCATGAGTGCAGCCCCAGCCTGCTAAAACAGCAAGCCATAATATGGCAAAGATCAGCGTCCTGCAAAACTGATTTCACACGTTTAGCTGCTGATTCTACTTTGTGTTTTTTTAAAGAAGTAGTTTATTAACTAATGACGTGTGTGTTACAGGTAACACAAACCAGCACACGGTCACTGTTGGCATGAACCTTTTCTAAATGATGCAACAGACTTTTAGATTCACAGGATTTCCCACCCTTCAAGCAGCTGTTACAATCAACTTGCAAACACTCGAGATCAGCCATGCTATTGTGTTAGGGTAATACAATTATGAGTAAATGGAGCAGTCAAGGACATCTGGTGACTGAAGATTGTTGAGCTAATCTTCTATAAAATCAGTCTTACAAGAAAACAATAGGCAAACATGGAAGTTGTGAAAATCATATTGTCTATTTAGCCACTTCATAATCAAAACAATTGCTTTTCAAACATATAAGAATTCTCTACAATCATTTATTTCAACTATTCATTAAAAGATATTGTGAGGGTTGGTTGTTGTTGGTGGTGATGCACCTTCTTCAACCAAAAAAACAAAAAAAAAAAAAAAAAAAAAAAAAAAACAAAAATTAGAATGCTCTTTAAAACCAAAAAAAAAAAAATTTTTTTTATTTTTTGCTGCAACCCTCCAACCCAAAACCCTCTGTGGATTAACTATCTCAAACCAGTTTTAACTGTGCATGGATTTTAACACTACAGACTACCCAGAAGGTAAAAATCAAAAAGTTATGTCACGCTGTGGGAAACACCTGACCAGACTAGTGCGCTTCTAAATGGCTTAAACTTGCATATGTTTCTGTCAGACTTCATCCACTGGTTACTACTCCTTCAAGTAGAGAAGAAGAAGTCATCCATGATATCACCTGCTGAGGTGATGGCCTTGAATGAAAACCTGCAGAATGTCAGCTCTCCATGACAGACGTTTGCCACCCCTGTTTTAGATTCTGAGCTGATTCACATATTTCAGGTGTAAGTTTGTTGTTTTGCAATTGATAAATCTTGGTCTAAGTCAATGCCTCAAGACATGTGAGTCATCAGTCAAGACCAACAAGTCCCAAACAAGTCATTTTTTGTCTATGTCGCTTACCCTGATCCAGATCGTATACTGGTTTGACTGGTATTCTGTCTTATGTTCACACTTATTGTATTGTTGCTAGTTTCTGTACGATTTCTTACAGTAAATCGTCACATCATCGAGCTGATACAGCTGTTGAATTATTACATTGGTTTCGATGTAGGACTGAAGGTGATCACCTGGGCTGAACCTGGCTCAGTTTGTCATACAGACCTTACGCGAGGTTGTGCTTTGTGTCAGACTTCTCAGCTGCTTCACTAAGGGGTGCCAAGTTTTGGCTTTGATCAAAGACGGCTACAACTAAATTTAAATCAGCAGGGATTATGCATGTCACAGCCAGTTTAAAGGGCTTCAAATCAACAGTGGAGCAATTAAAGCCAACAGGCACAACAAAGTCACAGCCTGTTAAATGCCAAAGTTAGTATGTATTTACTTATTCAGAAATCAAGCCTGTTCGACGTAAAAGCCAGAAGAGTCGAAAACCACAAATCAGACTTTCTAAATGTTGCTGCACATGCTCATTTCTAATGTCCTAAATCATGGTTGGTCCAGTTCTATGGATGATCAGTGACTGCTGATTGTATTTCTCCATGAAGATATTCAGAACTGTACCAGCCCTCTGTGTGTGTGTGTGTGTGTGTGTATGTGTGCGTATGTGTGTGTGTGTGGAGGCTTTAAAACGACAGGTTAACCTGTTTGTCCTCTAGAGGCTCTTCTTCTTTTTCAGTCCCCTCAATGCAATAGAAAATAGAACTGTGTGTGTGCGTGTGTGTCTGTGAAAATAAGAAACAATAGAGGCTTCTTCTATCCCCATGTGCTCTGCTCTCTGGCTCTCTGAATCTCCCCTCGCTCTCTCCTTCTTTTTCTTCATTCATCTCCGTCAGCCTCTCTACATAGCAGCCACGGCTTTATTAATGGAGAGGAGAGATACAACATAGTTTCTAGTTTCACTGGACCAGAGTGCAAACTATCAGAGGGATTTATGAGTTTACATGGAGTGGAAAAAAAAATGAATAGATTCATTTGATGATACTGAAAATTGCCTCTCTTTTTTTTTTTTTTTTTTTTTTTTTTTAGCTGTCCTGACTGAATTTAAATAGCCAGTTGTGGTCAGTCAATTTGGTAAACAAGTTTATCTACGAAGCTACATTGTGTTGACTGCAGCTGGAACATTATAATGCTGAGCTGCACCTCCTCTCTGTCCAGGGAGTCCAAATTGGCACTGACTCTGGTGACTCTGACGATGTAAAGAGAAGACTTTTTACTCAAATAGTGTCTTTTTCTTGCCAAGAGGTTCTGTCTGTGTTATTGGTTTATGAGTTTCAGGGATAATATGTCTCAGATCAGTGGGTTACGGAACTCAATGTGTCTTTGACCATGAAAAATTTTATTATAGGTTATTTTAAATAATGAAGAGAGTGAGGCCAGATCATTGCAAAGACCACAAAATACTGAAGCTAAACTCTCAGTTAGTGTAATCACAGTAAGATGTGTGAAGTGCTGATTCAAAGGGCGGCTGTGGCAAGTGTGCAACACTCACCTGCACAAGTTTTCTGGTTGGTGTTGGTGATTTAAAAAAAAGTAGCAGATTCACTTAGAGAGGTGAAACTATGTGCGATCCTTCTAGTGGCTACTGTGTGCCTTGATTGCAAGCCTTTGTAACTGCGTCACTGCAGCTTCTGCACAGACCCTGGCACACACCTCTTAACACTATGCCAGCCATGCTTACTGCACTATAGAAATGAGTAACACAAAAGCACAAAGGTATGGCTCCTTCTCGTCTGAATTGGTATTAATTTACAGTAAGCTAGAGAAAGTGGCAATATCAGGCTGATATTTTCTTGTGGAGTAAACTGGGACTGGGATCCTGTCAGATCATCTCCAATAATGTGCTGGGATTGGCTCCATCCCCTTGCAACCCTATACAGGACAAGCAGTAATAGGTGATGAATGGATGGAGCTTGTATCACATATATTCATACTGCATCAAATGGTTTCTATCACATTTTGCAATATGTCTCTGTAACTTTTTAGATAAAAGAAGGACATTTTGTGAAAATGATAAACTTTATTCATTAAATATAGTGTCACAGTTACTGTTTGGGAGAATAATCTTGCTGGTTTTCTCAGGGATCTACAAGAAAAGAAAACATAAATCAGCGTTAAAATTGAAGCTTGTGGTGCTGCTCAAAGTGACTAACTTGTTATTTGAATACAGTGTTATTTGGGAGTTTTTTTTGAGCATTCTTCATCTTTAAAAGTGGACAGACTACATTGACAGTCACTCTCCAAAACACTACAAATGTGTTTTGTCCTGTTCAAACTTGAAGTGCAGTCAGATTGGATGTGAAGTGAATTTTAGAGAGAACAATTCGCACTTATCCCAAGACTTTATGATTTCACTTTATTGATGTACAGAGGTCTGCAGGGAAATAACAGAAAGTACTGGAGTTTTCTGGTAAAGTTTGAGCTTAGTCAATGTCTAGAGCTGTCTCACTAACACATCTCAGGTGCACTCTGCCCACGCGCTATAGGTACATTTACAGCTAGCTATATCCAGCTGTCAGTACAGTCATTGCATTGGTTGTTTGTCACAAATAAACGTGGACTGCAATACTGGCCAAACTCACACAAAAAATACTGAAGTGAGTGTATTAGCATTTGGTTCAATTTAATCACACCAGGAGACAGACTTTTAAAATGTGTTGGAGGTATAAAACAAGACTTACCATCTGTAATGCCACCCATCTGTCAATCTAAGTGGCCAAATTAGCTATAGAGACCAGTTTTTGTACCAGGCTGTAAACATGTTTATTTCTGCTGTGAGGTTGGACATTTTAACATGGGGACTTATGGAGACTGACTCACTTCTGGAGCCAGCCTCAAGTGGACATTTGAGGAACTGCAGTTTTTGGCACTTGCATAGGCTTCACTTCACAGCCACAGAGGTGGTCATTTGTGTATTACACTGAATAAAGTGTTAGTGTTGTCCCAGTGTTGGTACAGCTTTTGTGCACCTCACATAAGAAATGACAATCTCAACATCTTACCACTACTTTTTCTTCTTTGCTGAATCAGAACCATGTGAGGAGCGGATTGTCAACATTTGACTGCTAAAATATAAATCTATAACACGTATACACGTTACATTTTTATATTTTGTTATTCACAAAACTTTCTCAGCCGCCATTTTCGCAATGCTTGTGGCCCCTCCCCGTCTGCTACGTAGCCAAAATGGCAACCATTGAAGGCGAGAAGTGTCCAGCGAATGAGTGCATTATTCGGCTACTCAAAGTACATTTTGCCATAGTTGACGGTGTGAATGCATTTATATACTTGAAAGCGTGGACGAAAGAGGCATGAAATGGGAGAAAAGCAAGTTTGTAGTGTAAGAAATCATTTTCTGATGCCCCCCCAAAAATAGATAATTAATTCATGGTGTGCTTTATACACTAATATACAGTATACACAAAGTACAGCTGAGTTGTTCACATCGACATCCTTCGATAGAAGTGGTTCTCTCATGACGGCCTCTCGGGAACAAAAAACACTATGATGGAAAGCGTTTATACAGTAATCACATTTTCTTTGCTTACTCTTCATCTACCCAATTTTGTCCACTCACTCGAACTTATTTTGATCAGCAAAATGTGTTGCAGTGTGTGTGTGTGTGTGTGTGTGTGTGTGTGTGTATGTGTGTAAGAGAGGGAGAGTACAGCGCACACATTAAAACAAAGGCAAAGAAAGGAGAGAGTGTTTAGGCAGAGAATCTGGCAACTGAACCCAAACCTGTTTATGTAAACATTAATCTTGGCTAAACTGCTGATAGATTGGCTTTACAAACATATACACACATACACACACACACATACACAAGCGAGGTAATAGCTTCAATCCCACCTCTCTCAATAGATATACTCCCATGAATACGACACACAGTGAGAAGCGAGGCCGCTTGTAATTAAGTTCTACATGTGCAAATCCAGTTGTGAAGCATTGCTTATGAGATCGGCTGTATAATCACATCGCCCCAAAAGGGAGAGACCGCTTACTTAGCATTTAAATAGGTTCCTTCCCCCTGCAACTGTGTGTGTGTGTGTGTATGCAGTACAAATATTGCACTACACTGTATTTCATTGTGTGCGTTTCTCTGTGTGAAGGTGTGTACGTACGTGTGTTTGCACAATAAACACTGTCATGTATGTGTGTGGGCGTGTGTGCGGGATAACTTGTCATTTTAGTGTGTTCCTGTGTGGGCGCGAGAGTGTGTGATAAACACATTCTCCCATTGCAGTGCGTGCGTGCAATATATCTTGCCTACACATTATTTCATAGGCGTCCCAGTGGAACATTGTAGTGTCAATAGAGCAGGTTTTTAAAATGGATGCAGAGGGAATATCAGGGAAAATTAACTGCGTGTGTGTGTGTGTGTGTGTGTGTGTGTGTGTGTGTGTGTTTGCTCTGCTCACATGAAGACCAATGGGAAAAGAAATCAGGAAATTCCTTTAAACCTTTTGCTTTTTATGGTTTAGAGTCCGTGCTAAATTCATTTTACAAAGGATTAATTGATGTTAATCAGCTGTTCGTAGACGCAACGTGAAACATCGTGTTGTTTGTTTTCATGTGTGTGTATGTTAGTGTGTTCCCCGCTGGGGATACTGCTAAGGCAGACTTCACGGAAGCATTGTTATTAAAATTAAACATAATGTCAGCTTATGTCCTGAAGCTCATCTAGTTTACTCATGCTCAGGGATTTGGCCTTGTGAAACGCAACAGTTGTTCTATTTTCTTCTTTCCCTGTTTCATTTCACTGAGTCTGCAGCGCAAAACGAGTTGGCACCGTTCCCTTCCGAAGAGAGAGAGACAGAGGAAGAGGGGGTCTCTAAGAATGGATTACATAATGTGGTTTTACACTGTTGAACAATCATTACTCTTGGTGAAAATTGTCCTATTTGACATTTTCAAGCTTCTTTGAACAGAACGGGGCAGCATGTCGTACAGCGTAAAGAGAGGCATCCCAACAGTTGGGCAGGTAAATGAGCATCTAAGTTTTAATTAATATGAACAGGGGAGGTAAAGCAAGGAACAGGCAGATGGACAAAAAAGAAAACTTTGAAAGTTTTAGTCCAAGTAATGATGTGAAACTGCAGGTAGAGTAAACATATCTGAAAGTAGATGAAGCGGCACGCTGTGTGTGTTTACAGTAAGAAAGGAACTACTTAATTGATAATTGATCAGTTTCCACTTCCAAAGGCATTAACACATACCATGCACAGCAATGTGGACCATAAAATATCGCTTACATCTGCTGCGCTGCAGGCTTGTCCTTGCCACCAAGGCCAGATGGAACAGTAGGCAACACAGACACCAAACTCTAGACCTAACCTAGTGTGTTTTATGCTCTTAATAGCTGCATGGGGCTCTTGATTGAAACTGGTTCCAAACTTGTTTAACTGCACACCCTGTACCACCTCTTGTACACTTATGGTTATGCATAGTGTCAACAGCAGGAGTTCAAAGTTTTTCTAGATCTCTCAGTTGCATCTCACAGTGTTCCACAGCAGATGAAGTTTGCTCAGTTGTCATGTAAACAGAGCTCTCTCACAAACAGGATGGGTAAAGATTTTTCCTCTTTCAATGAAAGTTGCAACTAGATTAATCTAGATCTATTTGTATTTGTGGAAATAGCTGTAGCTCGACTGACGTGGCTCCATGACCACTGAGCATGCGTTCATTCATGAGGAAGTCTGCAAGATGAGGTTTAAACATCTAGAAAACTCTTTTGTTGGAGCTATTATGTTTGCCCAAAATAATGTCATCAGTGCTGCCTGAAACACATCACATCATTAAAATGTGATTATCATCATGGAAGAAACATTGTATCCTGTGGGTTTGCATGTGACAGCCATGGGTGTTAGCCATCGCTACAGGTTAAGATGTGTTCACACAGAAAGTTGACCAGTGGTGCAACATCTGGCAAGTAGACAAGTGTTGATTAGAGTGTCGCTGCTCTGCTCAGAGGGCTGATGTTGAAATTTAAATGAACTCTCGTGGGTGTGGACTGACGTTGACTGGCATTTTTACACTTTCACATGATGAATGTTTGTCATACCTTCACCATATGTGCGCTTGCAGTGACACAATAATGCTCAATACGAAATGTTGCCAGTGCAAAGATAAATGTCATCTCTGCTGGTAGAAACACCACTGCACTAATTATTTTCACTCATAGGTCTAAAACAACAGCTGGGTAACATCAGTGTGCGCATTTTGATGTAACACAATCTCTCAATAAATAATAGTTAGGTCAGGCTCAACCCACATATACAGTATGTCATGATAAAGAGCCATATGGGCAGAAATCAGCCAATCCAACTGCTTGTAGGTCAGATCCTGGATGCCACGATGTGTCCAAGAAAAAGATAATCTTCTTTCCTCTTGTGTCCTGACAGCTCTGTGTTAATTAATTGTCAGTTGTGACATTTTTATGTTTTCTCTGCTTTGGTCTTTATTTGTTTCTCTGACAACCCAATTTCTTCACAAGGAGCTTTTTCAAAATGTGCAATGGAAAGTTGACATAATCAGTTCAGTGGGTCATGAGGCGCGCAAATTGGAACTAGAAATTTCCCATTTAAGTATGTAAAACAAACGCCTACATACAAAAAGAAGAATACGATATGATCACTATGACAACCTGCCAGTCCTTCTTATCCCCTTCATTTATTCTAATGTGACACAAGATGTCAATAAGTAATAGGGAGTGGGAGAGCGGCCATTTATTATTCATAAATGTCTCGTGTTATCAGAGAAACACGCATGGACGTTGATTTATGACTGTTGAAGATTGTACAAGGAAAAAAGGAAGGGACAGAGGGAGGAGATAACAGAGGGATTAAGGAAGGAGAAGAGAGGAATGGAGATGTTGAAGGCAGTGTGACAACAAGTGGCACTCATTATAAGAAATAATATTATTATAAAAAATAGTATCTGCAGTTTTCAGAGAGACAATGTAAGACTGACTTAGACTTGTCTCTGAAACAGTTTAAATCAATGTCGTGAAAATGTAACTAAACCACAAGTAAGTTGAGATTTTTGCAGCTTTGAAGAGATTAACAGAAGACTAATGTGTGCTGATGTGTCTAAAATACAGAACTATAAGAATCTGGACAATATGAATTGAAATGTTGGTAAATCAATCACACATAAATGTTTCCCATTGTCTTTTACCGAGGGAGGAGAGAGGTCCAGATACAAATGCTTCATCAGATTCAGATCAGTGATTTAAGAGATCAGAGATCAAGAACCAGAGATGAACTTTATGCAGCGGGCCGAAGTGAAGAGAGCATCCATGGCAGCAGTATTGCTCGAGCCACCACAGGCTGTGATCATCATGCAGAGGATGAAGCGCAGCACAACAGGATACAGTAGTTATCTGCATTGATTTGAAGGATATACAGATACTGTAGCTATTAGGAACATGCAAATGTCATTTACAATGACTTAAAGTGCACTTGCAGAAATGCTTGCACAGTAACTATATACATTTTGACTGGACGATTTCCAGATTATTGCAAAGACTATGTCACAGAGGATGGACTGGTGGATGTGGAGGAGTTTCATCCCTCAGGCTTTTTGGTTTGTGAACCAGTAACTTGCCAGTAACTGATGTCACCTTATATTGCATACTTTATATTATTATTATTATTATTATTATTATTATGTTCTTTTAAAAACTGAATGTAGGTTATGTTCTGTTTAATGTACTGTTTAATTTTTCTGAAAGACACACACTTGACATTGAAAAACATAATTGGATTGTACTTACTATATTCTTCAACCGTTACTCTATTTAATAACTGTTTTTATGTATTTGGTAGATTATTTTTTGTTCATACTTTCTCTATATTTCCTTTTTTTTAGATCTGGAGTCACCTCAGGATTTCAATATACTTCGTACTGGGTATGATTGTGTTTTCGACAATAAAACACTCATGCTTTCAAATCTATACCCTAAATCTGTAACGTACGATGGTTGCAAACTGTAAAATGAAAGCTAAAATTTATGAGAAAAGCAAAGAAAAGAGGGAGTGAAACCATAAAAGAGAGGGAAAAATTGAGAGGATCAGGGTTACTACCTGTGTGTGTGTGTGTGTGTGTGTGTGTGTGTGTGTGTGTGTAGGTGTGTGTGTGTGTGTGTGTGTGCAGGTGATAAATCATATCGCCATTTAGACTCCTTTTTACTTTTTCTTTCTCTTATTCTGTTACTCTTTCCCCTCCACTGCCCTCCTTCCTGACCCTGATCTTTTTTCTCCTGTTTTCTTCAGCTCCTTATTCCCTCCACAGCATCCTTCGCTCTCTTAGTTAGCCTCCCATTTTTCATTCTTGCTTTCTCGTTCTCATTATTGTCAATGTGTGACCTTAGCTCACATCTAGTTTATAGGTCCGTCATATACAGTTAGCACCTGAAGCTGGAGCACATAGACACAAACCCACGTCCATGCACACACACAACCGCAACTGCCTTGTTTCATAGTTCTGGCAGGCTGCTCTGTGTGTGTGTGTGTGTGTCCAGGTCAAAGGACAGCTTACACAACACTGCCAATTAAAAGTGCATTTGGTATGGCACTGACCTCTGACCTGTGCGTGGCTACACCAACAGTACAGCCCACGCTTGAAGAAAGTTAATCGACAGGCTGCAGGTGAGGACTTATGCACTGGTTTCTCCTTTTACTGGTTCGTACTGTTTGGTGGGGTTGACACAATAATCCCAATTGTTTAGCTAGCTGCTCATGTGTCTTGCTCTGAAGAATATTAATAGCTTCTCTTTACTACTTTGAACGTCCTGTCAAGAATTTTCAACATTTCACGTCATGGGAAAGAAAAATACTGTGTGAACGCCCTTCATACTGATGATCTTTGACCTTGGTGACTCTCAGTGGTACCATGGAAAATAAAGGAAACCAACAACAATGCACCTTGATTATTTCTTTCCACCCAACCAATCTGATCCAGGGACGTTGGGATGATCATACCTGCACTACCGTCTTGCGCTGGTGAAGTCATCTGGAGTTCAAAGCCTGCGTCCTAGAAAGATCCTAGAGATCTGTCTTTAGGTTTGTTTAGCAGAACGCTTTAAACAGGGGCACATGTTTCAAACAGCTAGATTCAAACAAGCTACAAGTCAAATTTAACTATTTAACTAACTTGACATATTGGCAGGCTTCTCGCACCTTTTTGCGAAGGGGTTGAGATTAGTTTTGATCTGCCACTTTGCACGACTGCGATATATCAATACATATTAGGATTCCAGTTATTTCACTGGTGCTTAATCTTATGATGAAATAAACACTGTTCGAGAAGTAGTCATGGTATGAGCATGATTACACATTTGGAGTGGGTTAAAATAGCTTCGAGGACGTCTGCTTGTCCTGAAATCCTTTAAGCTGTTTACGTATGAACCTCAGCTGATTCCTGTGGGTAAACTGAAATGTTGCAGCAGCAAGCAGCAAGAGGATACAACAGGAAAAAAATGCTTCCGAAAGCGCTAATGAAAATAGAAAATAATGCAACAGTTGTGCAATGACGTTCTAGCTTTTAATATTTTGTGCCCTCCAACAGGGGTATATTTAAGAATGAAGAACAATCCGACAAATAGATTATGAGCGCTTTACATTCATTAAATGGAGCCCTGTCAGATACACATCGTTACCTTTGCTCCTACTGTATGTTCTGTATGTTTTTAACTTTGTAATGATGAAAAAGGAAAGCTCTGGAGCTCTTCCTCACTGCAGGAGGTTGCCATCACATCATTCTCCTCAGACTGCTTCCTGGTTGATAATGACAGAGCAGAAAGTACAGGCTGTCACCGCCTGATCCTCCCTCGAGAAGAGCAAGAAGGGAAGAGGAAATATAAAAAGCAACATGACTGAAAGGATAATTTGGGAAGATGTGTTTTTTCTTTTTTTCTTAGTGTGTGGAAAAAAAAAATCATTTTTCATTGTCACTGACTCTAGGATTTTACTTACTTTTGTAGAAGTTTGAGCAGAGGGTAGTTTTCTTGTGTGTGTGTGTGTGTGTGTGTGTGTGTGTGTGTGTGTGTGTGGATAGTGTGGTAGTGACGGGACAGATAGAGCGGAGAGAAGAATGACAACATAGTGCGGCAACAGGACAGACCATTGGTTGTAAATGCTAAAGAGGATCCTGCCTTCCCTGTTTGCTCACTGTGTCAGCGAGAAAATTACTAACATCCCTACTACAAGTCTTCATTTGCTAAACAGATGCTGCTCAATGCCAAATGGGTCATTACACCAACTAAACTGTGTGTGTTTGTGTGTGTGTGTGCCTGCACTGTTACAGTGTGCTGCTGTATGTGTCATTTTGCAGACTGTGTGTGGGTATGTATTATGAATTAGTATGTTGTATTGATGAGGACATATGGTGTTTCCATATGGGGATGTCACACTTTGTGAAGTCTCAATACTGACTGCTAGCTGATATGTTTCTCCTGCTTATGCCTCTATCATACTACATATTATTTTATTATTGAGTTTTGTTCTTGTTAATTTCATATTTGTACAATCAGAAGCTAACCTCAAAAATGAAAGGGCTGTTTTTGGATCAAGCAGATGTAGCCTATGCTCGCTAATATCATTAGTGTTTAGCATTGACACAACAATAACTTAAAAAAAAAAAACTTTGCTGCCCTCATGGGGAACATCACTTAGCTAAGTGATACCTCTTTTACCCTGGGCATTAAAATGCAGTCTGTATCTGGATATTTGTCACTGTTTGTTCATTTGTAACATCACTTCCCGTTACCTGGGACCTGCCATGTCTACTGACAAGTCCACCATTCCTGCCTAGTCCATGGATTTGTATACTGTGGTCCAATTACAATCACAATCGAGATCATTTGAACACAGTTTAATGGTGTAAATGTGGCCTGGTTCAGAGCCTCTGATTTGATCTGACTGACTCATAAAAGGATTGATTGATCCCACAAGAGATCAGAATTTAACTCAAATAAGTCTGAAAGGACAACCTGGGAACAATTTTTGCTTTCCCAGTGAGTAAACGACTGCGTGCATCACTACTTCACCAACGTACATGATGCTCACAAGGCCAAGGACAATTTTTTTGGCTGCCAAGATGCAAACCATCTTTCTCACTGTTTAATACATTTTTAAAGGCCTTTTGGGAAAACGTCATAGACATCCTTGACAGTGCCAGTGTACACATTTTAATTTGTTGGGAAACATAATCACTGACTGAATTATGTTCATAAGTAATAGAGAGGTTGGGGTTGATGATGGGAGTACAAAGAACAGGAACTTGACACTGGAGAGTGGAGTTTGCATCCTGAGCCCTGCGTGGTGTTAGGTCAGGATAATATTGTGGTTTAAGTTAACAGTCTCATGTTTGCCTTTTCCAGCATTTAACCAAGATCACCATATTTTCAGAACTTTAACCAACTCTAAAAAACTGTATTCCTGCTTTTGTATGAAAAACAATAACTCCCTGAAAGAGAAATATTACGGACATGTTCAATAACATTTCTTCATGATGTTGATTTAAAGTCAGCTGGCAAGGCTGCCCAGCTGCCCTCAGTGCAGTTACAGACGCATCTGTGTCTCTGTTCACAATGATCCTTGATCGCCACCCACCAAATGCTGCTTCAGTAATCAGATGGCAATGACTTGGCAGCCAAGGTCCACTTTAGATCAGAATAAAATCGTCTTTTTATTCAGTGTAAACAACAACAAGAACATCAAGAACAGAGGAGAGAACAGTCAGCTGGACGTGAATACAAAAAATACAGCTGCACATTAATCTCCTCTGCTGCTGCTGATGTCATCAGGTGGAACATAAGACTGGTGTGTGTCTTGATCTTTTCTGCAGCTTTATTTCTTTGTTGTGCCACATCTGACAGTGACGTCCGTGCATCAGTCTCACTTGATTCAGAGAGCTCACAGAGCTTCTATCCTTAATTTACCCTCATTTCCTGTCTGCTATTAAAAGAGTGATCTAATCCTGTTCAAAAAGAAGTTGTGCTGAGTGTAAACAGGATATAGTAGCATAATTTAAAAGGAAACTCAAAGAACAGTTGGAAAAAATACGGAAACTCATGACACGGCGTATCAGAAATGAGCTCCCGATTGATGAGATCACTCCCGTATAGGTATGAAGGTCATCCCTTAGTGCTATCTCACAAGCACCTGTTGCCAGGATCATGTTAAATTCATTTGACTGGCTTGTCAAAATAGAAATGGCTTTACACCTTCATACCCGCAGGAAGAAAACAGACATTTTAATGAGAAATTGAATATATAAGTTGGCTATCCCTAACCCTCATTAACTTTCATTATGATCTGCCCGCGAGCGGAACAGATCTGAAAGAAAGTCGCTTCTTTCAAAAGCCGCCCGGAACAGAAGCACGAATTCTCAGATGTTTTAGACACAATGTGAACTCATAATGTTAATGTCAGCAGCATATATCAGATAAGTTTCTCCGTTTAGACCAAGGCAATTAGATTTGCTTTTTTTTGTGAGGCATGATGTTGATTTCTGGACATTAGGGCCTTTTGTACACATTGGAAATTGAAGCTGGAGCATTTCCCGGAATAAACCCGAGAATCAGACAGCGATAATGAGCTCCTATTTTTAATGTCATATTTTAAAAAATACCTTTCATTAAAGGTGCACATGTTAATGCTCGGGTTAGGCAGGTTTGCACAGTCGAGTAAAGGTGCAGTTTACATGTAGAATTATCTAATATATTCCTTGGCTTATTATTTTGTGCTGGTTTGTGTCCACTAACACAGCCAGCAGTTACACAATAATCAGCAGGAACAGAAAACCACACCAGTCAGTATGTCAGTACAATCTGTACTGAACACACACGTACATACAGTATACAGTACATGCACGTGCATATATTTTTTTCAAGCGCAAGCACCTGGTCAGTCAGCCTAAACCACAATCAATAAAAGTAATTCACTTTATAAACCAAGCACTGCATGCATGCATGTGTAAAGATAATAACACACCTACACAAATGCATATACTGGTGCTTATACACACACACACATATGCACACACACACACCCACACAGGCGTGTGCAGAGACCACTGTGATCTTCGAGGCTCCATGTGATGTTATTAGAAGTGGCTTAATGGTGCCATATTATGGCCACACACTCACATTAAGACACACACTCGAGACACAGACCATACACTTTGTCATGACCACAGAGCACACTCCTACACACACGTGTGATCACACTCTGCAGGGATTCAACTATGTCTCTCTCTCTCTCTCTCTCTCTCTCTCTCTCAATTTTTCCATTTACAAGGAAACTACATACATGTTCGTAACCATCATTATTATATTCTGTGATGTAGCTGTGCTAAATTTAAACACAGTTTCTTATTCTCACATGCTGAGCAGGTTCATGCTAAAGAGTTAACTCTGTATTCAGGATACGATTCAAACATGATCACACAAAATGTGTGAATTTTACTTACTAAGAGGCCGTGGCTCACTGATTGGCTCATGTCGTTGTGATTGGCTTGCTGCCATGGCCAATCAGGGGTGTAGCTGGCTGAATATGTGACCGACTGATTAGATGATATTCTAATGACAAATAACAAAGGGAATATTTAAATTTGCCGATTGAAATTAACCAATCTGCTCATCGTTACGTGTGTGTGTGTGTGTGTGTGTTCAGTCGAGTCTATAGCCAGGTAATTGTAACTCTACTCTGTAATCCAGGCTGACTAGCAATCAAGTGATTGATGCCGTGCTCAATGCTGAGCAATTGCCATCGATTTGCCCCCTTTTTTCCCCCCCTAGCCGGGTGTAAATGTCCCATCCATGCCTCCCTGCCCTTGTATGTCTTTCTCTTACTCTCTACTTTATTTCTCTCTCCTCCTCCTCCTCCTCACATTGCCTCCCATACTCACTCATCCCTTTCGTCTCGTCCGTCTGTTGCCGCACCTCCTCCCTCTATCTCCCACTCCTCTGTCTCCCTATAGCACCCCCTCACAGAGCAGTGACCATTTTAAGAGAAAATCCATTTCTCTTTACCCAGATTATCACATCGCCCCTCTTAGTAATTGAACCGGGCTGCCTAGTCAATGGGATTGTATTGGAATACAATACCCTGCTGAATGGAGCAGTGGTGGATCATGAATAGCCAGAGGTGGCACTAAAACTGTCTGAATGTTGTACTGTGCTGTAAAAGACACATTACCCCGATTTTTAACAAGACCTCAATAGAAAATAATTACTTTTCGAAGAGAAGCTTCCCTGATCTCCTCGCCTTCGAGCTCTTACCCTTCCCAAAAAACGTCTAATGGATGGTGATCGTATCAGGTCAGCCATGTTGCTGAAGGATAACCAACAGGCACATTGTTTTACTCGAATCTGCTTTTTAACAAGAGCCCGCTTCCAGGCTTCTCTTCCTCAACTGTAAAACTCACCCATGACTTTTACAGCTAACTCATGGCCGTTTCTATAATTGGCTGGTTTACGAGACTTCCTCTACGGCATCTCTCACACCTATTTTGCTAAATGCAGTATTTATCGTAAAACAAATCTCCTTCTCTCATCTCTCTGCGGCGGTTACTCCTTGCAGCAAAGGATGTTTTTGCTTCTTTTTTTAGTACATTTTCAGCCTTTCTTTCCTTCCTTGCAAGTGGGAGGTAAGTCCATGCCGCGTGCATCGGTGACCTCTGTGCCTGAAAATGTCTCATTTTCAAAAGCCTGTGTCAGCAGGGGTGGTTTGTGCACCGCAGAGATTCTGGACGGAGGAGCTGAAAAACATCTATGGGAGACCCCACAGATGTGTGTTTTAGCGCACGATGTGGGCGTTTGCCTGTGTTTACTACAGATGGTGTGTGTGTACAGTAGGTGTGTGTGTGTGTGTGTGTGTGTGCACGTGCCATGTTGGACTCCAGACCAACTCAGCAGCTGCTAATTACTCTGACAGAAAAATCTCTCTGTCTCTCCTCCCGTCAATACACACTTTCTTTCTTTACTTTCTCTCCCTCTGTCGCTGCTCTTTCTTTCTGTCTTTCTTCCTCTTCTCCCCATCTTGTTTTTTTTCTTTTCACACTTCTTTTTTTTTTCCTCCCGTTCACCTTTTGCTGTGGTGATACAACACCCGAGGCCTCTTCTTTTCTCTCCACTTCCTTCTTTTCTTCTTTGGTTCTCTCCAAGCTGTCATGCTGAGGCAGTTGTCAACCCCGGGCTGGACTGAAATCCCTCTTTCTTCTTGTCCACCTCTATCCATTCCTCCTGTCCCACTTTTCCTCAATATGTTGCCCTTTCATTGTCATCACATCCTCCCACACTTTTTTCACAGCTTGACTCCTTTTCCTATATCTTCCTGTTTTGTTTCCTTGTTGTATTTTGTGTTGGAACGTGTGTGCAATGTTTGATGTCTGCACTTTGTTTTATGTTTCATGTAGCACTGTGGTCCTTGGCGAAATGCTGTCTTGTTTCATTGTGTATATGGTCGAAATGATGATAAAACCCACCTGGCCTCTTTCTTTCTTTCTTTCTTTCTTTCTTTCTTTCTTTCTTTCTTTCTCAACTCAACTGAACCTCTGTTCGTTTTATTTTCTGTAGGAATTAAATATACATGCAGGGGAATTTTAAGAGGCAAGAGGGAGAGTGCACACGATAAAAATACAAAACATTCTTTGCTTTTCCATTTTTCTTCCCGCTCCCTCTCCTTTCCATCTCTTCCCTCCTCACGCTGTGCCCCCCTTTTGCCTCACCTCACCTTCTTCCTGTTGACAGAGTATGATGAGGCATGTGTGCCTAAATATTCCATCATAAATGAACGGGAGGTGCACGTCAAAGTGTTCTTGGAAAGGAAAGGAGAGGGAGCTGAGAGGAAATGTCAGTTTTATTAGAGAGGCACTGGGTTTTAATGTTGTGAATGTCACATTCATCAATTGAAAGAATCTGCTGAGGGAGTGTTTCCAATGCAAATCGACGCGAGAATTTGACAATTTTCTCAGACGAAGTGACATTTTACTTGTGCAATGACCTTATTTTCCATGGATGCAAAGACGCTGATGAAACTCTTCAAACAGTTTAAAATGAATTCGTAACAAGTGGTCTCAGTCTTCATTTTAACATTTTTATAATTGAATAGGTTCTGTAGAGCCAGTATTAGATTCAATGAGTCAAAATCATTCTGTTTTCTTGACTGAATATATTAAGGTGTAACTTTCAGAATATATGAGTAATCTGCAATCATCTTTTGCTGTCTGAGGAGGCAGAAACGCAACAGTTTTGGGAGGGAGCCCCATTAATGGCCAAATCAGTAGCTGCAAGCAGCATAACATATGAATCGTTGAATAAAGGATGGATAAATTAAGTAGTTCTCAGAGGGGAGAAAACAGAAGAAGAAGTTCACAAGAAGAAGAAGAGGCGAGAGAGTGGGCAAGTCACTTCATTCCACTCTTCTTCTGTTGAACTCCTGAACAAAACATTGTAATCATTCACAAGAATTTAGTCAGTCCAAGTGATACTTGTGATATTTCTGAAAATGGGTAAAACTGTTACTAGAAAGGACTTCTCAGGTAGCACGTATCCCCAGGTTATGTTGCTCTAACAGCTGACTGTTTTTAAGTCACTAAAACTGAAGCATGTCTTCATTTCTTTCTTTTTAGCCTTTTAAGCCTTCATTTGGACAGACAGCCAGAGATAGGCAGGAAAGTGGGAGGAGAAAGACAGCAAAGTGAATCAAGCAAAAGGAATCGAGCTAACTGCTCAAGCTAGCAGCTAAGGACTGGCATGCACACAAACTGCAAACACAGCACAACATTTATCCCCATAGAGCAGCAGAAACAGAGTAACATGAGCATTCATTTGGAGTCATAATTGTGGCCACCTGGATATTATAAGTCTAATATTCACTGTTCTTTGAGCTCTGGTTTGGTCTCAGCCAACTATTTGGCTCTTTAGCTGCTAAATGCTCTGCTATGTTCACCAGCTGTAAAACAACGCAGATGAGAGCAGCAAGACTGAACCTGAACAGTAAAGTTGATGGCTGTAAAAGGGGCTGAACATCTTTCACATTGCATTACTTATTTGGCGCGTATTGATTAGTACAGCTTTAACTGTTACTGCGGTGTAATGCAAAACTCCACAAAACAGCAGGTGTTGGTGCAGTTTGGTAGAAAGATTCAGTAATCGTGAGCCACAGTCACAAAAAAACACCCCAAATCCTTTGTGACATCCTGCAGGGGCTGAAGAGATTTGGATTTGACAGCCTATAGTAACATCGGAATGCCATGCACAGTAAATTGCTCTAAAATGTAATTGAGACCGTATGAGAAGTTTACTGCAGCTGCTACCAGCCTTATTGAAAAAGGAGCGACCCAAGACATTTAGAAAACGTGTGACAGAAGAAGCGATTAAAGTGATTACCCAACTTTTCCACGTTTGAATATAACCATAGTATCACATTGAGGATATTTTTCTGCTTGTCTGCCTCAACCTTGAACCTACACATCACGTTAACTCAGAAGAGTTTGGACATGGCCGCCTCATGCACGCTGCCGTCCGTCAAATGCGCACTGAGCCGCTTCATCTCCCACTCCTCGTCTGTCTCCTCTGGATCCAGATGAGGAGGCGATTGGGCCATATGCTCTCCTCCCTCAGATGCAACCTCGGAGAGGGGAGGCCAGAGTGGAAAGGAGGCGTGATATGCTGGCAGAAGCTCCTTTCTGCTCTATCGCCCTGGGGGGAAACAATGTTCCTCCCCTCCTTTTAGCTAGAGGAACGAGAGATGCTAAAGGAGAAGAAGTGCAAGAGAAGGAGGAGAAGGAGGTGGTGTGCAGCTTTGGCACACATTCCTCCCCTCTCCTCTCCTTCTGGCAGACAAGCTATCTGACACAACTGATTACTCATCTCATTACAGTCAGCGCTTAACCTCTGTGTGTGTGTATGTGTGTGTATATGGCCTCATATCAACGCTTAATTGTGTGAACATGCGTGTATGCCTGCTCCGATGTGACCTATTGTGCATGTGTATGTTTGAACCGTGTCTGGCCTCAGTCCACTAAATACACTCCAGGAAATACTCGAGGATGCTGTTTGATCAAACAGCATTTGATCGGACATATGTGGGTTTAGTGTTTTTCAGCACGGCCTTGGCAGCTGTGCATGTGTATTTAGTGTGTGTGATAATAGCGTGAGTTAATATGTCATATGTTCACGTCACGCTAACAGGAATATCTTCAGGCTCATCAGCACTGTAAACTTAGCATGCCAAGCTAAATGTCCTGGAGGAGTTGGCTCTTCTCCAACATAGTGTGTATACACCTACAGTATATATGTTTCTCTGTGTGTAAGGAAAAAAGGAAACATCGTGATAAATGCTTGGTTAGAGTTGTTTTTTTTTTTTTTTTTGCTGTTGTCATGGAACGACAAATGGAAGTATTGTAAATGTGACTGTTCATAGATTTTTATCATTGCTCAGCCCTAACACCAGCGCTAGGTATTGTGTGTACTCTCTGGTTGAACATTTGCTTGTGTGGTGATGATATTCTGCCCTTTAGCCTACAGTAAATGGAATCTCTCTCCGTCTCTCTATTTTCTTTTTTTCTGTTAGTTGCTCTGTTTCTTTCAGTCTCATCATCAGCCAGAAGGTCACTTTGTACCTGCAGCCACACAACATAATAATCTGAACCTGACATAGAAGACTTGCGTGAGCATTGAATTTGTGCAGCACTTCCTCTTTTGTATCATCCCTGTGTGTTTTTCCCCGTGTGTGTGTGTGTGTGTGTGTGTGTGTGTGTGTTCACAAAGTTGGCAGACATAAATTCAGGAAACCCAGATGTCCTCCAATCCCAAGTGGACCAAATGTGAATCTCCTCTCAGCCTTCAGGAGACACAATTCAAGAACCTCAGGATTGGCACAGTGAGCTGAAGCTGGTCTTTTTTGGCTCCAGCTGTCATGACAATGTACCCTGATCCTTGGAAAATCCCCATGGGTTCTCCCATACAGTCAGCTCCACCATCTTTTCCAGTTCATTCACTAGGAGGCTGTACATTGACGTGACATTACAGATAAAGGGAGGAGACAAATCTTCCCTCTTGTTCGGGGCTGGGGGAGACAGCAGTAAATGTTCAGTGTTATCAAATCTGACTGCTGGAGCCATGTAGGGAGCTGCTGTAAAACACCTGCTAAATGCACAACTCGGACACCATAGCACTTGATTTAAGTATATACTCATGCTATAAGTGGAGGGTCTGGCTGAGGGGAGCGAGTGGGGTGGTGGACCATGGCGGTGCTGTGTGACAAAGAGGAGAATGGAAACGCGCAGGGGTACATTAACTTTAATGAAAGTGACCTTGTCAAACAGACTGTGGGCTGTTTTCAAAGCCGGTGTTTGCTGTTGAAAAACTAACATTTGTTCTGTTTGTACTTTATTATATTCATGAAAAAATCATATACTTGGTTCTAAATTAACCCACTCCTCTGCTGTCAGAAACCACTGCAGTTTGTTTGAGGTGGGTGGGCAGCCTATAATCCCATACTAGATGCAAGTTTTATACATGTGCTAATGCTCTTTTGGAGATATAACATATAGGAAATTATACTCACCAATCAAACTACTTTGTTTTTCCAGGATCTTCCTATCTTCCTTCAAAATGAGTTTCAATATTTTACAGCTAGGGTGGCACGGTGGTGCAGTGGTTAGCACTGTTCCTGGTTTGAACCTCAGCTGGGGCCTTTCTTTGTGGGTGTTTGCGTGGGTTCTCTCCAGATACTCCGGCTTCCTCCCACAGTCCAAAGACATGAACTTAATAAGTTAATTGGTGACTCTAAATTGTCTCTGTGTGCCCTGTGATGAACTGGTGACTTGTCTGGTGTGTACCCCACCTCTCGTCCTAAAGTCAGCTGGGATAGGATCAAGCCCCAACGTGACCCTGATGAGGATAAGTGGTTATAGATAATGGATGGATGGATTTTACAGCTGAGTCACTCCTTCATCTTTGTGCATTGCACTGTAGGACAATAGTAACCATTTCTCCAACATTAACAAGATAATAACTTTCAGAAGTACCAATATTACCATTAGAAAAGTGATTTGTATTATTGTTTTCTACCACCTTGGTTTCTCTTATTCCAAAAGTGTCACTGTTTCCGCATCTGAGTCGTCATCGTCAGCAAACTATGTTGGACCAGCGACTGCTCAGTGATCTTTCTTGTTGCCCTGAGTTTCCTCTCTCTGGCAACATTCAGTAGTAGTATTTTTTTTTTCAGTGGGATGGTTGGCTCAGTGCCTCTGCTGCTGCTGATGTACAGTGAAGTCTCAAATGGGACCTCTCATCCGGTTTCTGGAGGCTGTTTTTTGGTGGTTTGAAGAGTAACCCTGAGTGTCTTATTGCTGAAATAGTAATTGAGTTGTTCTAAGGCACAGGAAAGACATATTAGAGAACTGGAGTTGAGTGGCATTCCCCTTTAAGTTCTGTATAAGCAGCCCTTTGCCATCATTTCTCTATTGATCGTCTTTTAACGCTCTGAAGAAGAATATTGACTGCTGAGTTAGCCACTGATTTGTGTAGCTCAACACATAACGTGGGTGTTTGTGCATTAGCTACAATTGCATCAGTGCGCGCGTGCCCCTACTGCATCCTAAATTGGACTGAATAAATGAAAAAAGGCTGTAAAATGGCCACCATGAAAACTGCCCTGCATAGAAAAGCTGCAGCCTTTGCATAGAAAGCAAAATAGCATGAGCGCTGGTGGAAAAGGCTCGCCTGGAAACGCTTCAGAGCACACTTTTGTTTGCTTGTTCCCTCCAAAACAAGTCAAACTCAGCAGTTAACAAGAGGTGGCATGTTCCTCTGTTGTGATTTCACTCTCTATTCTTCTCTCAGGTGTTTGGAAAATGCCTTAGATAAATATTGGATGAGCAAACATCAGCACAACAGCTTCAAATTTTGGAGGCTATTCGAATGCCAGCCGCGACACTGTAGCAATTGTGGCATCTTGGCAATCTCAGATTCTCCATTTTTAAAGAAAATGTGCTGAATCTAAAAGCAATAAATGGGGTTTTTCCCAGAATATACACTTGTGTTTTAGTTTTTGAGCACTGGAAGGAAAAAGTGAGTTGTTCCAAAACCTATCATGCAAACTGTGCTTTTCTTTGAGTTTAGCGGAGCTCACAAAGAGAGCTCTTCCAGCATGATGTTGACAGGAATATAAGAAAGAAAAGCAAGATGAAAAATTTACTCTATACTCATTTATTCACTTTACTGTATGCATATCTGCGAGCGTACGCTAGAGAGAAAGAGCAAAAGCAATGAGGAGAGAACATGAGACGTAAACATTAAAGAGGGATGGTTTAAAAGTCAGCAGAGTTGGCGTACAGCTGTTCACATTTCTTTTTTTTGTGGTAAACACAAGTATGGCAGCTTTCAGAGCAGGACGCAACAGCAATTTTAAAAGTGTGTGGAGACTCGCTGTTGTTGCAAATGTCTACGTTTGAAGCTGACTTTGAAACTTTGTTGAGGAAATGTGAATTCTGTTAATATAATCTTTATTGGATGTTAGATATTGGCCTGACAGAGTCCGATCCAGGGAAGCATTAGCATTATTATCGATCGAGTATGTAGCCTACTCTAACCTCAGATACTTTTTAACTGTTGAACTCTATGTAACGGATATCAAAGGAAAGATGCTAGAAGTCCAAACATTGCTTTTAAATAAAATCTGATTAACATTAGAGAAACTTTGATCTGCTGATACTGATTGTGGGTTTTAGTGGATTGTTAGAATAGACAGGACACACAGATTCATGATCAGTTTTATGGCCATTGCTCTGCCTCTGTCTGTCTACACAAGCTTCTCAACACAACTAGAGGCTTCAAGTCTATTTTCCTGATGCAATGCTGGCATGTTGCTTTCACTAGGCTGCCTGTCTCGACTGTGTTTTACGAATTCATCTGTAATAGCAGGTATGATTTGTGTTTGACAATCCAAAAACAATATATCTAAACTATGGATGTATGAAAGAAGCAGCATTTGGTGGCATCTAACAGTTTAGCTGCTGGTTGCAACCTCCTTGCCTCATCACCTAGCGTGAAAGAGAACGTAGAGTGGCGAGTATGGGAAAAACCTCACTGCGCTCTCTGAGTAGCAGAGATGAAAGTGGTGTTTTATAATGTCGAACAGCGAGAAGGTCTTGGTGGGTTGTTGAGTGAGTGATTTGGCACATGGTTGAGGTATGAGGACCCAGATACGTGTTCGAGTTGTGCAGATGGTCTGCGGGGGAAGAGCTCTGAGGGGCTTCAGTGCAGCATATTTTTTGTTTTTCTTGAGTGTAGGTATTCATCATTTTTTGGTATTACCTCTTGTCACCAATTTTCTTGGAACAAAGGCTACTGCAGAGCCACGGCTGCACACACCACAAGGGCTCTTGGGATGAAATTGCAATGTTTCAGAGACAGACAATGGCTGAACAAAAGGACTTAGATGTAAGGACAAAAATTGACTTCAGACATCACTTCAGGAATGATGATTCTATCTATTGTATCATCTATCTGAGGTCAAGGTAAATACAGTATAATATGTATGAATAGCATAAATATGCTTTGTATCCCTCTTATTGCATATCTATGTGTCTATCTGTGACTTGACTCTCACCATATCAACACAACGCTTGCAGGAATGTGTGAGTGCTGCAAGACCAAAACACACTTTCTGTGGTCACATCATATTGGTTTATGCTAATTTGTGCAGCATAAAAACACAGTCTGTAATGAGTAATTTCCCCAGACATCAGTCTGAGTCTCTCATTCATTGTTGTTTTGTTATTTCGTCTTGCTATAAAGGAGAAAGAAAAGATTTTGAGTCAAGAGGGTTTCTCTGCTCTGTTGTGTATGATATCAGACTTGTGTTACATGTGTAATGATCATGACAAAGGGACAGAGAGACCGTAGACAGACATAACAAAGTCTGTAGTAATGGTTCTGTACCATACTGAGATAATGACAGTGATAGTTTCAGATACTTTGTCATACTGTGTTTTTCTATTGAGCTATTGTTGCAAAGTAAGTTTGCATCAACAATATGTATGTTGGTCATTCATTATTGTCTTTGAATGCACAGTTGCATGTAAATTTATATTTGTACGACTATTTCAAATCCTTGTGTTTTGTTTCCAATGTTTTTTGCCCCATTTCATTTGATTTGTTGTTGGTTTGACTGAGGTGTATTATGTTGACTTAGACCCTAAACATGTTAAACAGACTGATTTGAGCTGCTATTCACCACTACAGAGTTCTGCCATGTCTGTCTTTTATACATATAAGTACCGTAACTTCTTATTGCAGACCTGTAATTTATGTCTTTGGTGGCCTTGAGGCACAAATCTTCTGTTGGGCTCCCATTGTGTACAGCGAACACAGCATACTATAGATGACATTTTCTTTATGTTAGAACCCAACCAACCTTGCCTCAGATTTTCTGTATGTAAGTTAGTCTTTGGCAGTTTGATTAAATACAGTGGGTTTTATAATAGGTTTTATAATAACATTATGTGTAACAGGTCCGCATTGTCACACAGAACCTGTTGTTATTGTACTGTAGTGCAAATTCCCAAACACATTTGCAATTAATCAAATTAGCAAACACCAAATGAAACACAGTGGGGCAGTGGGGATCCTGAAGGTCTGGCGCCATGGGAAGTTTCCCACTTGGCCTGTTTGGTAATTCAGCCTTGGCTGCCATCTGGTGAAGTCGGGTACGTAAGTCTCTGACCAAACCAAACCAAGCTGAAATACGATCAATAGACTCACATTAACTTGTGAAAAATGTTCTGAATTGCGGTAGTAGTAACGTTTATAGCTTTGACTACACTCAAAGGCTGAGTGAAAAGAAGCCATCATAGAGAGCAGTGTGTTAAGATAATCAATAAAATGGAGCTCTTTTTTTTCTTCAAAGACATTCATAGTGTTTCCCTTCACTGTAAAATGACAAAAGTCCTTGACCTTGAGAAGGTCAAACTCCGCTTTCTCACCTCCACCCGGGAGTGGATATGATTGTAAAATTGCCCGTTTCACAAAGTTACAGAAATTGTCGGATGCAGCTCCCCCAAATTCGAACGGTTCTTCGTTGCAAGCATACTGACACCTTAACAGTTGCTTGCTGTAGTGAAAATCGCACCAAGGCTGCAGGTGGCATCAGCAATTGTAACACCAAGCCACCCCCTCCGGCTTCCCATTCTTCAATGTTGGAAACAAGTCCTCCACAGACACTATGGCCTCGATTTAAGTGGCAGTCTTCCATGTTGTAATTACTTCTCAGGCCAATTAATGATATGTTTTCAGGTTTCTTTGTTGAAGCCAAATAAGGCAAAACTACAAAGTTACTCTCCATTTGTGAAGGAAATGCTGGTATAGTATGTTACATATATACATTTTCTGTGTATTATTTCATGAATAACAACTTTTAGTTTTATGCTCCTCAGGAAGTCGTGTGTATTTTTATAAGAAAAGAGTTCAAGATAGCAGCAACAAGTTCTTTTGTTCAATTTAATCTTATCTAAAGCTACAAAATCAATACTTAGATATACACTGTGCAAGTACTCCTGCTTTAAGTAATAAACCTCCTGATCGCTTCTTTTTTATATGTTAACATTTCCTTTTGGAATCTGCCTACACAAATACCGTACTGTATGTCCAGATTCTGTATACTGATGCAAACTTTTGAGAAGATTGTGTGTCTGTGCTGTATGTTTGTGTTCCCATGCTCAGTGCTGTGGGTTTGTGTGATGTGTGTGTAACGTGTATGTGTGTGTGTGTGTGTTTGTCAGTGGTGGGTCGAATCAGCGTGGTTGGTGTCTTGTGTGGGCGGACAGGCAGACAGCACCCTGCTTTCAACCTGACAGCAACTATCCAGAGAGAGAGAGCGAGAGAGGCAAGGATGGAGGATGGAGAGAGAGTGATAGGAGGACAGAAGGAGGTGGTCACAGTTCTTCTCAAAATACTGCAAACATGTCTTAGTGTACTGTAAATTTTCAAATAGATATTCTATCATTTAGCAAGAAGTGTCCCTGTTTTACTGTGTTACTGTTGATGTTGTTTGCTGTTCAACTCGAGACTTCCTCCAGGTTTACCTGCTGTCTTTTTAAATGCAGTGTAATGTATATTTCATTCGAGTCATGTCACACTCCCGACTGTGCTGCTCTGAGTTTCTCTTCTCAAACAGAAATGCTGATTTCATTCACTAACGATTTCCAGTCACTTCCACTTTGCCATGGGTTTAATTGTAGTTAAGCTGCTGTCAATTAAACTTAACAGATATTTTACAATAAAATCCTTCTAGAGGCTCAAAGTACATAATCTCTACCTTGCTTGGTCGGATTTTAAAATGGAAAACAAAGTGTTGAGTGTTGACATTAAACTTGTACAGGTGCTGGGTCAAAAAACAAACTAAAGCTGTATTCTGAGACATTGTAGTAAATCGCTGTAGGGTTGTACAACAGTGTGTGGGGTGTGTACGAACGTAATTGCTATGAAACAATCAGAAAATCACTTTTCACCAGCTTTTTTGATACCTGTGCTCCCTCAGTCTCAATCACTGTCTGTGTCGCTCAACCATCATGATGAACCATGAGTTTCATGTGATAACGCCTGAGTACGACTGCTGTTGCATCTAAACATTGCACTCTTGGAAGTGTAGGGTTTCAGTGACAGCAACTTAGAGAAAAAAAATTGCCTCTACTTGGATGTTATTTTTTTCATTATTATTTCAGACATTGGCGTTTTGAGAATACTGACTTTTACTGTGTTTAAAGAATTGATGGATATTCTCAATCGCTCTTGAATGTGGTGGATTGTACAAGTTCATAGAAAGAGAAAGAGAGTGGGAGGGAAAGATGGAAAGACAGATTGAAGAGGAGGAGGAAGGGGGGGAGAGAGAAAGGAGAGAGAGGCTGCATTCTGGCTTGACAGCCCATATTGTATCACTCTGATCCCAGCTTGGCTCTGATTGATGGCATAATTATAATGTGGATATGAGATATTTACATAAGGGTGCCACAATTATTCACAGCCACATACTTTTCACTGAACACATGACCCCCAAGCACCTCATAAAGCATGCTGAATACTATTAAGAGCCACATCCTGTATACATGTGGTGGAATTTGTACTCAAGTTTGGACGAGGACAATGTAAGCGATCATGTAATTATACATATATGCGTAGACGAGATAAGCACATGGACCGTTTCCTCGGCTTCACTGGAACACTGTTTGGCATTTCCCATCATCACTGGCATTTTGCTGAGACATTTTGTGTCAAAACAAGGAAGGATGCTGCGTATCTTGAATTCGTATGTTTTTATGTGTTGTCATTACGTCAACCTTCACTTTACTTTGAAGGAACTCGTAAAATCATAAAAGTCGTCAAACTCGTAAAAGGAACATTATGCAGATCACTGCCATTTTGGAAAAATGCCTGCATGTTCTAACAGTTGTATTTTTATGTCTCAAAGCAGGAGTGAGATTATTTATACTTTCGTCCATTTTCTTTTTTAAACAGCAGGAGACAAGCAGTGATGGCATACACTATGATTCGACTTTGTCAGACAGAAAATATTGAGGTTACATGCCATATATTATGCTTCATTTGCCTTTTATTTACAATCTATCCATAATTTATGAAATTACACCATGTCATGAATTGTTTTTGACCCTTGAAGACATGAAAGTCCGCACACAAAGGGCGATGTGCGCTTTTCAGTGTGTGAAGTAAAGGATGTCAAATTTCCAAATGTCAGAGTTATCACGGAAGGTTAGCACAGAGCAGTGGCCTGTTATTCCTACAGCCTTAGACAGGTCCAGTGGTATTTGTGTACATGAGCAAGCCTGTCTGTGCTCAGTGCTATTTTGGCGAAGGGTTGCGGGGTTACCATGAAGAGGAGCAGACCCCATCAGATCTAATTTCTGTCACTTTACATTCTACAGACACAATGAGTCACTCCTCAAAATGTGGTAGTCGGTGTTGCTGCAGAGGAAGGTACCGGCACCAAGCTTATACTGTTATTCTGAACAATGTAGTCCATCTTTGGAGGAGGTCCAGTACACTTCCACCAAGCAGACTGTAAACATGTAACTATTATCTTGGGATCCAAATGGCGCCATTGTCTTCAAGTCCTTGTGTGTTATCACAACATATTTTTTGCTTTTCATGTGTCATTTCACACCAATCTGTACTGGCTTATTGTGCACAGATGTCATTTTATGTGCAAGGAGGAAAAAATGTCAGGTGACGTAGTCTCAAGAGCAACATTTGGAACGAGCTGGATGGATGGATGGGTCGGAAAAACACAGGGCTTTGACCTAGAAGACTGCTGTTCATGTCCCGTCTGGAATCCGCTGATAATGTTGACTTTAAGTTACAAAGAGCTGAATTACATTAGGTATTTAACTTGAATCACTGAATCTAATATGATCCTTTCTTAAAGCAAGTTGTTTTGTTGCCTGAACCCAACCAAGTGGTGCCTGACCCTAACCACTGTGACATGTTGTTACGTTGTTAATTACGCCAAATTATTGACAGTTGTTCATGTTACGTCACCCTCTACACATTATTTGTATGCTGCACACATACTCAGCCTCTTTCGAAAGACTTTTTGAAAAATGTCAATGGAGCTCACCCTTATTGCAGAGTGACGATGGAGTGCTCCACGTTCACTTTAATTCATGTTTACGTACACAACCATTTGTTGATGATGCTGTAATGTGAAAACCATGAAGACGGTCCTCATACGTCCTTGTGATCACCGTAGATGCCGGCTGTGTCATGATTGTTTGATTGTTTGGGGTCCAACGTGCCAAATTGCTGCAAGAATTTATGACTATCATCGCCTGACACTGAGACCATTTTGAAAGAAAAGTTCCTCTCTTGAACTTTAAGTCTGCAATTTTTCCAACACGAGTTGCCTAAACGTAACCGTAAAAATATTTTTTTTTGCATAAACTGAAATCTGAAACTTTTTTAGTGTAGTGAAGAGGAAATGTTCTCAACTTTTTATATTTATTTGCATGTCTTAATATATTTTGTGATTCCACACAGTATGCATGTTGTGTACATTTATACTGTACATCTGTCCTGTCGTGCCTGGTGCATGGACATGCCTATTGTTAGTGTACATCTGTATGTGTGTGTGTGTGTGTGTGTGTGTGGCAAACGGGCAGACACATGAGAAAGGACTTTAATCGATTCAATGGAGCTGCTGCCGAACAAATGGCTTTCTCACTTTCCAATCTAACCTAATTTCTTCATCCTTTCATTCCCCTCTTTCACCCCCTTCTCTCTCTTTTTCTACATTTCTTATCCCCCTGTTTCCTCCCGTACATGACAAAGCGACCGGTGCTCTCTGACGTGACAGGAGATGCTGTTAAATGTTAAATTAGTGGAGGTGTGAGGGAGAGGAGAGCTCTCTGCAGCAACCTTTCATACCTGTTAAATGGTGCTGTTAAACGCCGTAATAGTGAGGAAATGGGGATCTGCTGAGAGCAATTAGATCATTCACTGAACAGGTGGTACTGCATTCATTAGCACACACCCCGTGCTGTGTATGTATGTGTGCGTGCGCGCATGCATGCTTATGTGTTTGTCAGTGTCCTGCAACCTTGTATCTCTACAGTGTATCGAAAAAGAGATAAAGCAGACACTTGTTTTTGATGGGGTTTTTTTTGCTTTTCTAAAAGTGTTCTACTCCTTTGAGTCTAATAAACAGCCCTCGTCTGCTTCCCCAGTGCAAATAATTTGTAAATATTTATACTGATTTATTATTTAGTGCCCCTTTTCCTGCAAAACAGGGTGGCCACAGGAGACTCTTGTTCCCTGTGTGTTGACTGGAAGGCAGCTGCCTCCTCTGGTACCACCAGCTTAGTATTAATATCCATGAGAAGCGCACTGGGCCTCATGTTTACATAAATTCTAGGCAAGAGTCAGTTCGAATTGATTCATCAAGTTGATCTCACGGCACTCGCACAAATTATTCACTAATTTAAATTACAAAAGTTGTGGTAGTAGTTCAACGTGTCAGAAAATGAACTATTACTCAACAATCCTGCTCCTCACATTATCACTTACTTTTTCTATTTTTTTATGAAATCGTTTTAACAACAGCAGCTTAATAAAGCAAGACCAGATGAACAGAATTATTCATCGAAGAGTAGATGGTCCAAAACATAGCGGGGAAGTCAGAAAAGTGTATTGCTGACATAAGCACATGTCAGACTGGATGCACAAAAGGCATACTGTATGTCTGGAGGGACACCAAACTGCACGTGAGGCAAAAATCATTGACAGCATCTGTTGGTCAGGTACGGCCTCATACAAGGTCAGTATGTGTGGTAGATACGGGGAGAGACCGCGTTGAAAATGCAAGCAGTGTGCGTTGGAGACACGCTTTTGTGGTTTTAGATGCATTCTAGCTTTACTTCCCAACATTTCATGTGGGAATTCAAATCAATTCAGCACAGATGCACAAGTCAATTGACCACGGATCCTCACTCCAACTCTTATAAATCTATTCGTTCATTCACCAGCAGCTTTGCACACCTGACCTTGAATTCTGCCTGGAGAAACAAGTGTAGAAAAATCAACTCAAGCATGTATTTTCTTCTAAACCACCATTGTTCTTGTCGCACTGTTTTATTCAATATGGAATGCTATTTGAGTGATTTTGAATGTGATCACTAATGTCACACACACCAGTTTTAGTGTCTCAGAAATAGCTGCCATTCTTGCATTTATAATGTCTGGAATTTCCCAAGACTGGTGTGATAAGCAGTTGCAGCCCCGAGGGCACAACATGCCACGTTAATGGAGGATGTCAAAGAGAGTGGCAAGGATCATTCAAGTTAACAAGTATGCAAATTAAACGTCCTGACAGTGACGAGTGAAAGGGCAGCTTAAATATACAGCTGTCAGACCTTGAAGTGAATAGGATCCAACAATACAAGACTATATGGGGCCTCCGGTCCTGTCTGTTAATGAGGGGAGAGTAAAGCTGGACAGTAGACTAAAGAGATGCTGTCTGATCTGACAAACCAAACTTCTGTAGCAACAGACTGATGATGGGGTCAAAAATTGGCATAAATGGCATAAACAGTTCCAAATTTCCTGTTGTCAAAAGTCCAAACTGCTAGTGGGGTAATGATGTGGGAAATGTTTTCTTGGCTCACATTAGACCTGACTAGCACTAACAGTTGTGCTTCACTGTGCACTCTGGAAGTCCTCAAACATTATTGCTGACCAGGTGCGTCCTTGTTTTGGCCACAGTCCTTTTCAGACCTTTTATACATTGCAACTTTCAGCAGGTCAAGCTATCATTATCCTAAGGTGGTAGATGTCATGGCTGTGCTTGCATTTGCATGTGACTGACTGCTTATGCCGCAATTAAGGTCATGGTTTTGCCAAGCACTTTGATAAAATCCCCTTTATAGTGCTTTTGACATCACAACACTATATTAGCTATTTATCTACGTCCACTAATGAGAACTCTTTGACAAAAGAAATAAATAAAATTGCACGTGTGATTCTGTGTAGGATCTGGGAATAACGCCATCAATGATGATCAAAATATAAAAGGTTATGTTACTTACTCTAACAGCAAAAAGCTGAACTTGGTGTCTGTCTTTCAGCCTTTTAATTCACAAAGCGCTCGCCAACAACTAAAAGTCAGCCCCAGATTCTTGTCTGATGTCTTCTTGATTGGTTACTCCTTTTCTCTTCATAGCTTCTTCCATCCATATCCCCTTTGGTCTTTTTGACTCTCTTTTTGTCATAGAGGCTGCTGAGCATGATTACATTGCCCGCTTGCCCAGCTGCAGTTCTTGCACGACACCAGCTCCACTCCATGTCAGCATTCCCCATTCCCTGGTCTTGACAACCTCCTCTTCCCGGTGGTCCAGAACACTTGTGGTACAAACACTAACCCTCCCCTGGTGTTCTGAGCTCACATTCTAGGCAGTTTTCTTCATAAAATTTGATTCAGTTTCACCAAAATAGGTCAAATAGTTGGTGCTGTGTGCCTTAGTGCCTTAAAACTTCGCATACTTCTTGCAGGCACCGACATTTAGAATATATTTCTATTTTTTGATATCGGTATGTAGTTTAACATTTAATATCTTTTGTATTTACGATCATCACAATTCATCTTGAACTTTATAGACCATCATTTTATTCTTTTCTATCACAAGTATGTTCTGACATGTCGTTTGTCATAACCAAAGGTCGGTCTTCAGTATTGTACAACTACATCTGCTCATGCAAGTTAAAAGAAGGACAGGGACATGTGCAACTGCGGTCTTGAGTGAATTCTTGGTAGAATAAAGCTATGTGTATCCTGTGCTCAGGAAACCATCACCCACACTCCTGTATCAATGTTCCTGATGATTTTGTCCTGTAAGTCTGGAAAAGCCGTTTGCAGGGCACATAAGCGCAGATGTTCCTGTACTTTTTATTACTCTGAGAGCCTGGTGCTGGATGTGCAAGATTTAATCAAGGTACTCACATTAGAAGAGGCGTGCATAATTGCACTGGGCTTGATGAGACACACATCTCTCAAATTAGGAACTGCAGATGGAATGGTCATACCTTTCACGCCTCGTTCTGCTGGAAGATGAAGGGACTTCATCAACTAAAAGGTGTCCTGGAAGCATTTGTGAGTGGCAGATGGTGGTCAAAGTCTGTGCCTGGGCGAACCCAATACAGACTGCTTCTACCTTCAACATCAGGAGATGGAAACAGGATCTAATTTGTGAGCAATGATATACTCGCATATCTCTAAACTGGTGGTGATAATTACGTCCATAGTGTCCTTAATTACAGTAAGCGTATGCAGTTACACTTAATTCAGTTAAGGTTTTCACCACATTAACATAATCTCAGTTTGTTTTAATTATCTTATAATCACATAGTATTATATAGCAGTATTTGATGTGCATGTAAACACGGCAGATGAGATGACTTCAGTTCATTCGACAAAATTTCAGCATTGCACAGCTTCAAAAACTGTTTTTGACACTCTAGATCCAATTTGTCAAACCCTTTGGACCATTTTGCCCTCACATTTTAATGTCAAACTGAAATTATTATTATTTTTAAAAATATATTATTTCATTTAATCTAATGTTCAACATGTCAGTGTTCAGTATTTTTAATAAAATGTAGCTACAGTCTTCTCAAAAAGTTCTTAGATGTTGCAAGACTTCATCACGTTTACATATTGAAATCCAAACGTCACACAACGCCATCCATTTCTTTTCACTTATCTGGAGTCGGCTTGTGGTGACAGCAGGTCTAACAGCACGTTACAGACGTCCTGTCCCTTCTGGGGGATCCTGAGGCGTTTCCAGACCAGATGGGCTATATAGTCCCTCCTGCGAGTTCAGGGTCTGCCCCGGGATCTCCTGCCATTTGGACGTCCCCAGTTCCCCCCCAAAGCAAGGTGCCCAGGAGGTATCTTAAACCAGAACCACCTCATCTGGTTACATTCAACACAAAGACTCTACTCCAAGCTTCCTCTGTTTGTCAGAGGTCCACAACCTATCTCTAAGGCTGAGCCCAGACACCCTATGAAGGAAACTCCTTTCGGCTGCTTGTATCCGCAATCTCATTCTTTCTGTCACTACCCAAAGCTCATAGGTGAGGGTTGGAACGTAGACAGGAAAATTGAGAGTTTTGCCTTCTGGCTCAGCTCCCTCTTAACCCACTACAGTCTGATACAACGTCCAACTGCTGATGCTGTACCAATCCATCAGTCCATCCCTCCGTTTTCCGATCATTCGTGAACAAGACCCAGGGATACTTGAATTCCTTTGCTTGGGGCAACAACTCACTCCCAACCCGGTGGAAGCATTTCACCATTTTTCGGCAGAGCTGCATGGTCTCAGACTTGGAGGTGCTGACTCTCATCCCTTTACACAGTCTGATGTACCTAACAGAACCACATCATCTGCAAAAAATAGAGAGGAAATTACTTAACTTACTCTTCTTTATCATTAGCTATAATCAAGATGCTGTTAGGTGTTGACAATCTTTACCACTTGTAAATTTATTGAGGTTTGAGTATCTTATCTTATATCATTATATAAATCCTGCTATTTACCATTTAAAACTGCAATTACCAAAATTGGAAATGGAAATGCAATTGTACCTATTTGATCCAGAGTTTCATGGTGAATCAGAGGAGGCAGAATGAGCCGGGTGGACAGATATGAAGCCTAGCGATGAATAAACCTAAAGCACAGGAAAAAAAGGCAACATGAGGAATATTAAAAAACTGGAGTCTTGTCCCGAAAGTGTGCGTACCACATCGGTGAATGGAATGATCTGACGAGGACTGGAGTGAAAAGTCAGACAGTTGTAGATTAGTAGATGTGATACAGATGTACAGGTGATTGCAGCAGGAAGAGGATGATTGGATGCCACACCCAGACAGACAAACACACAGGGGAGGGGCAGAAACATCTGGAAACAGTAGGAAAGAGTGAGAGGTACAGCTGGATCATGACATAAATATATTAATCTAAATCTACCTCTAATTTCAAAAGTGTCACAAGTAGAGAAGATCCAGACACAAATGTTCAATGATAGAAGCAGACGTCTTACATGGTGTATGGTATATAACCAAGGCCATGTTAAAAAGGGAGGAAATAGGATTAGCTTGCAGGTTTTACATGGGTTTGGTGTGCTCCAGTCCAGAGGTTCTCAATCTTTTTCCTCTTCCTTCATTCCAAACAGTGAACACAATAATTGCAGGACGTTTGTGCAAAACGAGCGATAACGAGATTATTTCCTCTGAATATTGCACCAGAGATGAGTTTTCCTGAGATTTTTAGTAGCTTTTTATACAATTCCGTTTGTATTATGTATTTATTTAACAAGCACACACACTTAATAGGCTTCCCTTTTGTTGACAGATTCAGTGTTTTCTTTTTCTCTGGCGCTTGGCCATTGTTCTAGAAGCTCTTTGGTTCTTTTAACAGCACACTTATCTAAATGGATGAGAGTGTTTAGCAGAGAGTGACGGCTCTGTGAATTTAGCACGGATTCAATGTGCCCTTATCCTGTGAGATTTATTTAGTTTATAGCTTGAATCATAATCCGAACTATCCGAAATAACAATTTCCTTTAGTTTTCTTTACATAAATGGATGAAGTTTTCTTACACCCAATCAAGAAGGCTTCCCCCATGAAGCCATGGTGACCACTAGTGGGGGTCAGGACCTCCAGTCAGAGGTGCACTGTGAAAGTTGACATAATCTTTTTAAAAATGCAAAATTATGCACCATAGCTACCGTATCATCATTTCTACACACAGTGTCCACAATGAGGAATGGCTTTTAAGTCAAAACAAACAATAACACTTACTCCAAATTAGTAGCATATTGTCATTGATGTTGAGAAATGTAATACTTTGAAATAATATGTCATTGTTTGAAAGTAATACCTGTGCTGGACTGTGTATTGCTTGCTCTGTCATCACTATTCAGTTGCTTTTGTTGTTTTGTACTGCTGCTGTTTTCCACTGATTTCCAGGTCCACCTCAAAGTTTCAGTATGACTATATGTCAGGCTCAACAGCTGAGTTCAATCCCTGAAGCTGGTATGAGGCAGGATCCACTGTTTTTGCTCAAGGACACAGGGATGGATACTTGATGCCGAGACTTGAATCCAGGTTGTCCAGTTGGGAAAGGTCCTCTGCTGTGTCAGAAACACAAAGTGAAACTGAAATGCGGTGGATGTTCTACTGCATTTGGTGTCATTGCTCTATAAATGTGCTGTATCCTGAGACACCTTTTTATAATGTATATGCAGTAAGAATCGGTCCACACTTGAGATGGCATGACACCAGATTCAAACCAATTCCACCTCCTCTTGCAGACGTTAAAAGGACGGATATCGGGTCTTTCATAATGATGACGAGGCGGCTTATGTTTCCATGTAAAACACAGACTGCCTCTGTAACAAAACAGCATGACTCATGCAGTTTGGGAGAGACAGATAGTGTGACAGAACGGGGCTGGAGGCTGTCTTTAATATTGGATGTGTGGCTGAAGTGGCCTAATGGCTTAACACTGGTCTATTTGGGATAAGAATAGCTTGCTATCTGTGTGTGTGTGTGTGTGTGTGTGTGTGTGTGTGTGTGTGTGTAGGGTTGGGGGGAGTCTTTGGAGTATTTGTGTGTGTTCTGTCCAAGTGTTTGGCTCAGATTTAAACCAGTTATTAAAGAATTATGATTTGAACTTTTAACCTGTCACCAAATGTGACAGAATTTGCAGTGTTAACAGCGTGATTATGGTCTTTTCTTTCCTGAAATATCAACAAGAAAATACTAAACAAAGCTTTGACGTCAGCTGCGTTTTCATAGTTCTGCCCATCTTGCCTCTGCACACAGTATTCACCTCAGCAGTCCATTAGACAGACACAGGATATGGTTCTAACTGAGCCATGGCTCCATAAGATTACACCCCTGGGACTTTAGAATTTGATTGACTTGAGACCCGAGCCACACACACTCGCACCCATATACTTTTTTCTGCCTATAGCCCAACATTTCTGAGTGCATGTAATGTGTGACACTTTGCATTATTCACAGTCTGACCCTGCTTAGATCTCTTCTGTGCTCTGTTGTGGGGATATCATTATCAGAGACAGACAGACAGGAAAGCAAAGCAACAGTGAGGGATGAAAGATATGGGGTTTGTAATGCTCTAATAGTGTTTGTTCTGTCCTGCTTTCTCTCTCTCTTTGTGCGTTTGCATGACATGTGCTCTGAACCCCGTCAGACATGCTACATCCACCAGTTTGTTTCTTTCTCCTCTCTTTATGTCTCTGTGTGTATGGTATAATTATCCTGTAGGTCATTAAGGCTTTATTTAAATACCCTCACACTGCTTTTATCCCACCACCTCTGCACATACACACACACACACACATGTATCGCACTCTTGCACTCAAAAATTTGTGCGTTCACGGTGGATCAAACATCAAACAAACGGCCGCTGCTGTCTTAGCGAGTGTGTCAGTGTTCATGTGTGGAAAAGAGGGGGGGGAGGCGAGGCTGACCTTGCTGTGTGTGTATGTATGTGATGGATGTGAGGCAGCGCAGAGAGGATAAGATAAAGAGAGCTCAGTGTTTGCTGATGAGGGGGGCCTATGTGAGAGTGTTAGAGGAAGACTGCAGCCACTATGAGCGAGCCTGTGTGAAAAAAAGGATAGCCTTGTGTTTGTGTGTGTGTGGGAGAGAAGGAAAAATAAGTATGTGTATGAGGGCAATAATAGGAGGAGAGTTAAAAGTTATGCATAATAACGTAATTCCAGCTCCTGCTTTGTTTGTCTTTCTAAGTTTTAGAAATTCTTGGATTAGGCAAAACCAGAGTGTCAGATTTAGGAGGAATATTTGGCAGTAATTGAATATAATAGTCTTCATTACAGTACAATCACCTGGAACTTTAAGCCTTAATATAATTTGAACAGGTGAGTTCTATAGAAACTCACCCTCAGTACAGTTGTCATGAACTGTACTGAATTAGCTATAGAGACCAAAACTGTTTTTGTACCAGGCTGTAAACATGTTTATTTCTGCTGTGAAGTTGGACATTTTAACATGGGGACTTATGGAGACTGACTCGTCCTGTAGCCAGCCTCAAGTGGACGTTCGGAGAACTGCAATTTTTGGCACTTTCGCATTGGCTTCTCTTTACAGGAGCAATGACGAGTAACTCTCTTCGTATGCTACGCTATTATGAAGAAAATGTAATTCAAGTTCACACTACCACTCTCTGTTACTAAAGGTCGGTCTTTTCACTTTTTAGTGTCTTAATATCAAATGACAGCAGCTATAATGCTGCCAAGATACATATTTGTAGTTGAAACAAGTCTCACAAACCCTTGAACCTGACTTGCATTGGGTCCAAATCATCACAGTACAAGAACACACACATACACACACACACACACACACACACACACACACACACAAAATACACAGCCTTTAGCAGTCGCATTAGGCCTCTCTTGTGTTTCAGACTAAAAGGGTTCAGAAAGTGGATCAAAAAAACTCCTCATATCCTCTTCTTTCTCTTTAATGCTACAGGCCCTGTGTGTGTGTGTGTGTGTGTGTGTTTGTATTCATGTATGTGTGCACTAAAAGTCTCCATCTCTTTGTACTGTCTTTCTTTATACGTCTTCAGCCCTACTTTTTGAACTTCTTTCATTATGTCTTACTTTAGAAAAGTTTTTGCAACATAACAAACTACTGTCACATCCTGGTCCATATAAAATTCTGCCATTTTCATTAAAAAAAACAAATTTAAATGTTAAAACAATTGTCAAATTAGGTTTGGTAAGCAGAATTAGTTGTTAGATCTTTGTGAGCTGAAGGAACCTTCAGCAGTATATTGAATCCTTACCAGCTCTGTGGCGTCTGTTCTGTAACTGACCCTGACCTCCATGTGGTACACGTTTTCTTACAAGGTTTGAGGAAGTATCTTTTTACTTTTTCGAGGTGTTTATTTCTACAAAATGTAAGGTCTCGATCCTAAACTCCACTGGTATTTCTCCTTCTGTTTATGTTTAGACTTTTCCAAAAGAACCTGATAAAAACTACCCACATATGACTGACTCACACTTTGATTTTTCTCAGCGTTTGTCAGAGAGTGCCTGCTTCACCGTCTTTACTGGAAAGAAAATAGCTGATTCTAGCTTTTTCTGCAATAGTATAACATAACCTGACACCACCTGTTCTCTTCCTCTGAGGACTGGAGACCGTCTGTAGCCTGTGAGGTCAGGAAGAGGCAAAACAAAAGCAAAGCAAACGTAGATCTGCAAGTCCTGCTAAGTCTGGTCGGTCCCATGAGGCTCTCACAGTGTATCAGAGCCAGAAAAGTACTAAAATGTTCTGACATGTATTGTCAGTCAGTTTTTTTTCTTACTAGCAAATATAAAAACAGCTTATTTCTTTGATTTTTAGCTTCATTGTCTCATAATGTACCTTGATGAAAATTTCCCACTCTGCATGGTCTGACTTGTTGCCTCTGACAGCTGTTAGTGGTTTCACACTACAGACTTGAGCTAATTACACACAATTCCCCCCCTAACACCTCATTCATTCTGATGTTTCTTCAGATAAAAAACAAAACAAAACACAAACAAAACACTAAAACACAATATCATCTTCTCTGTGTGAATTTCCTTTTCACTTTAGTCATCGTTCAAACTATATTTTTCTTGGCTCAAGTAAATACAACTGAAAATATGTGTTTTTCACAAAGAACCACATTGTTTATCTCCTATTTTGTCATTTCCCCGAACACTTCCTTTGTATGTTTCTTCCGTTATCACAAAACCATTTTCAGCACTGCTTACTTCTCAGAAAATTACTATTTGCAAAATTACTGACTACTGAAAGGTGAAGTCAACAGTTTAAACCTCAGGAGCAAAATCTGATAGAAACGATTGCTTCCTGGTATTGAGCGTGTGCAGCAAACATGGAAAGATGATGGCTGGGTAATGCTGGATTTTATTGGCAAGTCTCATGTTGTAACTGTCTTGTAAAAGCAAGAGATGTGAATCAGACTCTGCAGCTAATCCTGCAAACTGAAATCAGTACAGCTCTGAACAACATTACTATTTAATGAAAGTGATACTGTAATTCATTAATTTATTTATTTATTTTTAATATTTAACACTTCTTTTGGCACAAAATTGGTACTAAAGGCAAAGTAGTAGAAATTCCATGTAGCTAACCAGAGCTGTCATGTATCATGCGTACAGACTGCACCAAAACAGGAGGAAATAAGAAATCCTGCTAACTTTTCTCAATTGCTCCACAACCAGAAAGGATTAACAACATGGCAGAAACATATCAGTTACTTTCCTTGAAGTCCAACTGAAATGTATTTATCCACCATTTGCAATAAGAAAACTCTCTGCTTCTGCTCCTGGTGGGGTATGAAGCCAACAGACCAAAACAGTGTCGCGGCACCAGGACGGAACAGAGCCGTGTCCGGTGAGGTCCTGGTGTAAAAGAACCACATCAGCATATGCTCTTTAATGTGCTGCAGCTAACCAGTTAATTAGCTATCTGATGCTAGCCTGCAAAGACAGTTTCCAGTGCATGTTCTTGGTCATTTTTAAGCTGAGGTGCATTTGATAATGCTTGTAAGATAAGAAGACTATATAAGCTTATTTGTTTGGTGTTCTGTGGCTCTTGTGTAGCAAGTAGCTCACTGTGACCTGCTATTGCTTCATGCAAAGAGTTGGATTGTCTGTATGGAAGTTATCAGTCTATGTAGATGGAGAAGTAACTGACAAATTATTGCAAAGATATGTTCAGGAAACATAAGGAAAAAATAAAACATTGAATTCAATTTGTTTGTTTGTGGCTTTAAACTACTTATTGTATAATATCATTATAAGCTATGACTGGGTTTGAAGCAAGAAAAACTGTCTTAACTGTTGTAAAATCTCCATAAAGCACGATATTAAAAATGCAGTTCTGTATTAATACAATGTCAAGACTTATAATCCAGTGGGAACACATTATTGTATTTGCATGGAAAGAAAATGCTCATTAGCTCTAACTTCTGCCTAATGACTTCTTAAAAACATTATTTACTTTCACCAGTATACAGTAGCTCTTTAGCAGGAGCTAAACACAGTCGCTATGTATATAGTGTACTTATTCAACTTTAATATTTGAATTAACTCTTTTGTGGCCAATATACTCCATTACAGCAGACCTTTATCACAATCATCTCATACAGATTGTCATAATTAGAGCATCTTGTGTACAGTTTGCAGTGTCAGAGCTCTTGGAGGAGTAATGTGTGTACTGGGACATAAAATAGAGCCATCGTTCATCGTTCTTCTTTATGAATAAAGGTCCATTGACCTGATCACACAGTAGGAACAGCACAGGCGAAGCTTATAACACTAACAATGGCTGAATTCCATTTAGCTGCTTTTAAGGGACCTCGTATTGCACATGTTGTCTTAATTTGAGTACGACTATTGTGTACTTACCATTAGCACACAACATTTGGCTACCAAAATCTTAATCTAAAGTAGCATAACAAGTGTAAGTATGGACGCGCAGTGAGACACAGTACTGGTTTACTGGCACTCACCTTTAAAGACACACCAATGTGTGTGCATTATTATGATTATTTCTTCTTCTGTGTCGTCACCTTGCTCTTCTGATTATTATTTTAATTAATTATACAAGTGTTGCGTTCATACTGAGTGCTGACATTTTGAAATGTACTTTCAATCTCACGCGATGACAGGCAGGATGCCTCAAAAGCCAGCAGAGATGAGTGATTTCTAGTAGTGGTAATATCATACAGCAGTCTTCATCATATTGCATTTTTTCATCTTTGTTCACCACATCCATTTGGTCTTCCCAGTCTTAGATCCCCATCATTGGATTGGACTGTTTTTACCCATCTTCAAGGACACCATGCCCGGTTCTGTCATCAGTTCTCCCACTGTTCATGTGAATCAAATGTGATTTCAATCAGCAGTCAAGCTGAAGTTTGAGTTCCCTTTATTGTCATATGTATGAAAAATACAATGAAATGACTGCTGGCATGGCTAATCTTCCTCTTCGATCTTTCCCTGGTTTACTCTGAGTGTGTGTGTGTGTTTGAGTGTGTGTGTGTGTGTGCATACGCCACAGTTTGTACACAGAAAGCATGAGAAAATCTGATTGTATTCTATCGATGTGATTTCACATGGCGGCCTCAAAGACTGTGAGTGAGTGTGTCCCAAAGCTCCTGCTGCCTTTGTATTCATGGCCTATGGTCAAATCTAATCTACTTTCTGTATTTTGATTTTAATCAGTTGAAAAAATAGATTTTTTTTCAAAACTCCACAAACCCGTGTTTCAGATCAATATTAATGTTTTCTTTTCCTGCTCTTCCTGCTGCCATAGTTGTAATAAAGCATTTTGTTTTTTCACTTTTTGCAGCCCGCACACAACAACAATTTGTTTGGGGCTACCCTTGTGTCTTTTCATTTATAGCCTGTACATACTGAGAGATCCAAACATTTTAACACGTGTTTGAGAAATCAAAACTCACTGAATAAATGTTAGACTCAGTATTGCTCCATGAGGAAACACAGTGGGGTGTTTCATTCATTTCATCATCGTCATCATTCCTTTCTTAACTCAACGTAATTTTAGCATGTGCATACACGTAGTTTCAAAATAAAAGCGCCAATCGATTCCTCGTAGTGTTAACATGAATTCCTCACCTCAAACTGTTTACTGCAGATGTGCTTGCACCAAAATACAAAAATATAATATGTTTGCTCAATTCAGGTCTGGCTGTTGCACACTTACCTAAATAAAGATCGCAAGATCTTACCATTTCTTTCTTCTGTAAGGATTAGTGCTAAACTGCCAAAATATAAATACAAATCATATGTACAACTTACATTTGTATGTTGTAGTATTCACCACAACCGCTTCAGCTCCGGCAGCTTCCTCGGCTGCAATTTTCTCAATGCCGGTGAACCCTCCGCTTCCTCTACGTAGACAAAATGGTGACCAATGAGGGTGAGAAGTGTCCAGTGGTCCACTCTCAACTTTTTGACTGTTATGAGTGCACCCTCTGGGTACTCACAGTATACTACAGTTTGACATAACGGACAGCGTGAACACCTTTTTGTACTCAAAATAGCAAGTGTAACTATAGAGGATTGAAACACATGATAGGACTTAGTCACTGACAGTATAGCAGAGACATTTATATTTGAGCATGACACCATTTACTGTATTCACCAAAATCATATAGTCCATCCGATTAGCATGAAGCGCACATCTTGTTTAGCCTAGCAAAAGGCAATGTATTCACTAGATAAATAGTAGCATTAGTGCATAGTTTAAATGCTTGCAAGACCCAGAGCAGTGCAGTATGGGATACATACAATATTGTCATCACACCATAAGGCACTGTATTGTTTTGTCAGCCAAACAGAAAGACAGTAAGCTATGAAAACAATATACTTTCATAATCATAATGAACACTTTGGCAGAGTCAACACTCATGAAGACGCCGCTTTAAAGTGCTGTTGTTGGCTGAAAACTACTTTTGAACTTGAACATTTAGTCCATGCTGGAGAAGCTGTCTGAGCCCTGTCCAAGCCTTCCAGCAGCAACAAATCAACACAAATAAGACGCTGTGAAAAATATCAGAGAAAATCATCAGGAAATCTCACACGCCTGGTAATAATTTTGAAAAAACAAAACAAGATATTGCACGTGGCAGCCACTGAGAGATGAGGAACGAGACAAAAACTAAAACTTGCAACAAAACAAATACAGCCTTACTCAGCTCAGTAGTTGTCGTGGATGTTTTGGTGCCATCGGGGGACTTCTCCTTTCATTAAAAAGACATATCTAGTCATTAAAAAGATGGGATTCTGTGTGATGGTTATTGTGCCCTTCATAAATCAAATGAGGTCAGAAGACAGACAAACTGACGTGCCTTATTGTGTGAAACCAGTGAGTGGTAAAAACCTAAAGGGGAATGTCTAGACACCAAAAAAAAGTTTAGTATAGGAGTGGATTCAGGTTAAGCTCACAGTTAACACTCCTGCTATGCCAATTCTCCACATGGTCACCTCACAATGTGATTTTCCCTGTGGGTGCTCGAGGACCAGTACAAAAATGTCTGATTTCACATTAGAGACATCTGTTTGCACTCCGTCTCCAATTAAGGGGAGCTGGAGATTCTCCAAAACTTCAACAACCATGTGAGGGGCACAGAATTAAGACTTCAACATTGTATTTATCTGCTTCTTAACAGTTACAGAAATAGGTATTTTCGTGATTTAGTGCCCCCAGTCCGAGAGTGCGATACCAATGCAATGCCTTATCATCAGAAACTAGTCGACAACTTTGCGAACAGCCAACAGTCAAGCATGTGAAAAAACACAAGACAAAGCAGCTAGGTAGTCCCAGATTTACTCTTGTCCGATAGCTTCTTGCTCAGTCACTCTTTTTTTTTTTAATATTCTTAGCTTCCTCTGTCAACATGCTCTGCGCCATTTTGTGCATAGAGGCTGCTGAGCCTGGCTACATTGCCCACGTGCCCAGCTCCGGTTCTGCCACGACACTGGCTCTGCTCCCCGTCAGCATTCCCTCGCGCCTCAGGCCTAAAAACCTCCTCTTCTTCCTGGTGGCCCAAAACACGTGAAAACTAACATTCCCCAGTGTTCTAAGCTCACAGTCTGGGCAGCCTGGCTAACAAACAGAGCTAACATCAGCTAACAGCAGCTACAGGTGGCAGCAGTATACTTTACTGTCCATCAGGAAACTCTGTGAATCACAGAAAGTTGATGCGGATCAGCCGGAGGACATCGGAGGGAAAACCAGCAAACATTTTCTCCATAAAATCTGATCCAGTTTCACCAAAATCAGTGAAATAGTCAGCGGTGTGTGACTCAGTGCCGTAAAGCATTACATGCTTCTTGTGGGTGATCATACCCGGAGCACAAAGTTACATGAGTGGGAATGACAGAGACTCTATTCACCTGATTACAAGTCAGTGTAGCATCAAAATGATTTCAAATCTGTTATTTTACGGTAGAACAGTTCCACAATGTTGCGTTAAATGAGAAACAGAATGACACGTGCTATGTTATGACTACCACTGTGTTCTGTTTTCTGAAGGTGCCAGTGGAAGAAAAGAGAGATGAAGACTTTATCCCTCCTCTTCTTCCTCCTCCTCCTCCTCGCCTCAGGAGCCTGTGACGGCGTCAAGTACATATCCAAGAGGAACTCAGGTAGGATGAACAGCCTCAGTGTCTGTTACCTTGAGGCGCACTTCAAGCTGAAAATGAGCCTTTCTTTGTCTTCATTGAGGTTTTTTCTGTTACTGATATTCTGTTTGTTTTTGTTTTTGTTGTTCTTTTTGCTTCACTTTCATCCTTTCTTTGTTGCAAACACTTTCTCACCTTCTCTCAAACAGAAAGATAATGCCTCCTCTTGTCTTTTCTCATCTACTCCCGTTCGCTCTTATTCGTCCTCTTGCTGTCAAATCTCCCTCTCTTCTTTCCAAACAATACTCTCCACTCTTGTCCTTTCTGATGCATTGATATCTCTTAACTTGATACTATGGATATGCTTGCCATTTCTTTCAGTTTTCTTAGATAACACCTCTCTCCAAACTCTATTTGGGAGCTCAGATAGCTGCCTTTCTGTTTCCTTGCCGCTCCTCTTTCTGCTGACGCTGTGTCAGCCCGCTTGACTGCCGCTGTCATTGTTGCTGCCGCTGTGCTCATTTGTGTATCAGCGGCCAGCTGATGACAGATCTGCTGATGGTCTTTTATTCAGGATCGATTTGTTGTGTCTCGCTGATCAGCTTGACAGAGAGACTTTGATTGGACTATCGATGTTTGGCATGCGGTCTCGGTAATGCTTTGTATGATACTGTGTATTGAGTTTACTGTGTGTGACAAAGAGGTGAGCTACGCATTCTCTGCTTAGCTTTGCTTACATATAGATGCATCATGCCGCCTTTATGTTTGATTATCATCAGTCATGATACACAGAATACTTGATTAGCAGTTTTACAAGCGTTGGTTCTGTAATCACATATATTACCAACAGCATTTGTAATTTTGTTGCCAAGTCCTGAAAGTGCTAAAAAAAATACAGAAAATTACTTACCGACTTTTTAGCAAACTCAGGTCATCTAATTACAACAATCCAGTTAAAATTGATTCCCCGTAATGTAATCCTGTCTCACAATTCTGCTTGCTTGTAAGTGAAAGTGTAGGTCCTGGTGGTTTAATCGAGGGAATTTGAGGCCAGTCATAATAATCCTTTAGAGATGCTTTGTAATTACTCACACAGCACCTAAGAATTACATCAAAGGGCTTAAAAAAAAAAGTTCCAGTTGAGCTTTAAGAGCCTCAAATCTCATTTTCTCAATCAGCTTATGAGTGATGGGATCATACACGGACACCTCTGAAAACAGTTTTGGTGATTTCACACGACAGATTTCTGTATGTATGTTTTTAGCACTGTGTGCTCCTCTTGGTCAAATGTCACACATCAATGCACCAATCAGGATTTAGCATCAGTCATATCTGATCAAACCACACCCACGCAGCCCTGAGGTTGAGTGTTTAGTGTTGCCATTTTGCAAGATGTAGATGAGAAGATTAGTTTCACTCTCAAGTCGTCATGGTAAATATGAAGCTACAGCCAGAAGCCGGTTATCTTAGCTTAGACTGGACCCTCCCTAAAGCGATTCCACCTTTTTTCTGCCCCAAGCCACCAGTGGAGACACCAGGAAGTTACTGTTCCCGACTAAGATATTGTCCAACACATAACGTGTTAAGCTTTAGAGGTGCTGGTGGGCGGATTTTGTTTTGCAGTCTAACTGTTTGTCTATTTCCAGTCTTTGTGCTAAGCTAAGCTAACTAGCTGCTGGCTCATCTACATATCAACTGTGCAGACATGAGAGCAGTGTCAATGTTCTCATCTAATCTTGGCAAGAAAGTGAATAAACACACCTCCTGTTTAGATGCAAAATGGCTAAAGGATCATGTCAGAGCTCATTTGTGTCAATTTAAGGTACTGGTGATATTCAGACGTTATGTAATATAAATAATAAGATTTCTGCTTGTAGGGGATTTCTGTCCTCTTTTGACTTCCTGTAAAAAGAGGTCATAGGTCATGGTCATCTGAAGAACAGCAGCCCTGCAGCAGCCAGGGATTTATTGATGTGGACAGCTGAGCAGGAACTTGCCAAAATGTCTTCCAGGCCACCCCGACACCCACATAAAGTCGCCCTCATAAGTATTATGTGGAAGACCTTGCAGGTTACAATGATATGAATTATAAAACTGATTCATTTTTTTTAGTCAGACAAATAAACGAAATGCGATGAATAAAAATAACAAAGCAGGACTTTGTTACTTTTGTTAAAGCTTAGTGAGGCTTGGTTTCAGCGTTCACTGCACTCTTTGCTCAGTCTCATCTTTTACTCTCGCCTCTCTCACCTTTTTTCTTTCTGCGTGTCTGTGTCTCTCTCACACTCGACGTGCTGAGTGCGTGGGCGAGCTGGTGGGAGTTTTTGTTTGGTATTCGCCGTTTTATATGTGCGCGCACGCTCACCGACGGTCTGCTTCACGCCATATTGAACAGTGACTGTGTGTGTGTGGGTGCTGTATATATCCAGGTTTTAAGGGTATGTGTGTGAACTCCCCAAGTGTGCTTCAGTGTATGCTCTCTGGATGTGTGCTCTTCTTGTGTGGTGTCAGTGTGTGTGTGTGTGTGTGTGGGAGAGGTGCGCACAGAGCAATTATGTGATCAGAGCAGAGCCAAGCGGACATTTATGTGGGTGGCCGCTACAGTCGGCCAAAGATAGGCTGTTAGATCTTTTCTCTCCCTCGCTGCTCCCGTGTGTGTAACTGGACACCATATGGATAGGAACTACCATTTCCTATTGTCAGTCTCCCCGCTGTGCTTTGATGCAGCATCTGCTGCAGCAAAAATGGGGACAAATTGTGACGAGATGCAACAGAGAGAAAGGTGGTGGTAGGTGAGGAGACACTTTAAGGTGTTTTTTTTAATATATACAAGACATGAATAATAAATAAGGGTAACTACAGAAAAAAAATACAATAACAGAGTGATACTATATTTGATCCCTGTAGGGAAATCCTCGCCTGGCTTCACACAGAGGTCAGCCTGCTGTGTGTATCATCAACCCTGAAGCCGGTCGGGTTTATAGCCTAGCTCAAGGACACTTCAGCAGGGTTGATGTTTGCTAACAAGGGGGTTTCTCACTATAAAACATCCTGATACACAAGCGCACATAGTGAAGCAAAGTGCATGACAGATTAATGGACATCTTGCCTGTCAGCTAGGGGTGTGCAGACATGTTGACAACCATCCATCTTGGCTCCAAATGGAAGCAAATCATGAAGAATGCAACTTGTAAACACGCTACAGTGTGAAGTTCATACAGCAGCTTGCAGGATGCAATGCAATGGGAAGCAATGATTTGTGTGCAGGTAATATAGTTATACAGTTATCTTGTTTCTTTCCTGTGTTTTACCCTGGAACCCTCATTCAAACCCTCAGCGTGCTGATTATCCATCATCATCATCATCTGGATGAAATATTTCAACATTCGTGTTCAGTTCAGTCGATTCTTGTTCATCTGAAAAGCTATTGTGTGAAAATCTATGAAGCTAGTGGGAGAAGTTCTGGAAAAAAAACTTCAGTTTGAAAAGTTGCAAACACATTTAGTAAAGTTTTGTTTGAGGAGGTTGTGACCCGAGTGCATTTGGCTCCCACTTAGAATTCAACAGTCAAACCAAAAAGCTACTTCCAGCTATTCACATTCGTCTCATGTTGCACTCATACAAAAGTCGAAAATATCTTGCATGTATATATTAGCAAAATCTAATTCATATGAAATATTTACTTTATTAAGATGACTACTCTATATGCAGGGCAATTTTATATGAATCCATGACTCCGTAATAACTATACAAGACTGTTTTGGAATGAGGGCTATATGAGCTGCAGTGTTGACTTTATTGAGTCTTATTCTACATAAAACCTGATTAAAATGTAGAGGCGGGGAGTATTTTCAGGTCATGTCCAGACTGATTTAAGAACTAGAACATATCTAATACTTCCATGACTATTTTATTTTTATTATTTCACTGTATGTACATGGGACGAGACGTACATGTTTTTTATATTCTCTGCACAGTCCATCTACACACTGGACCAGTGGCATAAGGTGACAGCAGACTCTGCAAGTCATTATGATGGGCCCTACCTAACATACTGTTTATCATATTGTGTTGTCACATGATCAGAGACTTGACATTGGACCCAACATGCATATTACCCAAGAATCAGCACTGCATATCTTTATATGACAGAAATACCTAAGAAAATAAAAAAAATATTCATTTGTTTGACTAGATATTTTTTTTATAGCTTATTATTTTTTGGGCACATATAGCAAACTGTACCATTTTTAATGTAACACGAGTTCTTTGAACACAGACGTATTTGTGAAGTGGCAATCTGAATCACATGCTAGGGCTTGTTCTCCACCCAGCACATTCTCTCTCGTACTACAACTGCACTGCCTGCTTGATTCATGCTTAATATACTTTCCATTTTTTTTAAGCTTTTAAATATATTTTGGGTTTCTTTTTCTAACCTGTCCTACATGTTGCATGTTGCATGTTGCATGTGACAAATAAAACCTTTGAATCTTGAATCAATCTAATATTGATCCATACGCGGCATCACAATGAGGCTATTCTAACATATTCAGGATTAAATTAAAGAGGAACCCATGACTGATTTATAAGCAGGTTTTTGGTCGAAGTAGAACAAGGTCAGTGGTGTTAGACTGCTTTATTTGTATGTACTGTATGTACAGTAGAGAAAGATGTTCCACTCTGAACAGCTATGGCATTGCTTATCACATATTTTCCAAATCTACCGGAGGAGCGAACACTGTTCTTTTTGGTGTTAGGATGATGAGCTCTGTCGTAACATGACACTTCAAAATCTCCCGCAGGTGTTTCAATGGGTTGGGTTTTCATGACCTGAACGGAAACATCTGTGTTCATGTATCTCCGCTAATATAACCAAGCTACCTTTTTAACCTGAATGTGCATCTCCAAATACATCTTCTCCCATAAAGTATTATTTTCCTCTTGACTGTAGACACATTGTATCGTCCTGCAGAAATCACAGTGAAGCTAATGGTGTTGAAGTAACTACATTTACACAAACGCAGAGCTGTTTCTTAGATTAGCCCATTTCGCTAAAAGTGTTAATGAGCTCGACAGTTGCTGCGCCAGCATGACAATGCTGAAAATAATGCCTGGAAGTCATACAGGCACATTTGTGAACACACACACACACACACACTTGACACATTTGTGCAGAATCACACGCCGTCCTTGCTGCACATACAACCCCGCACCCACACACACACACACACACACACACAGCCGCAGAGTCACCAACAACACCACATTTACACAGACACAGACACATATTATACGTAATCATGTCTTAATTACAGAGATTTCAAATTCGGTAAATACTTCCTCCTCGCTTTCGTCGTCTCTCCATCCTTCTCTTCTTCATCTTTCCTGGTCGTCTTAGTCATGGCCTGATCTTAACAGCTTCACCGCTCCAGACAAAACCAATAGATTAGCTGAGATGGCGAGCAGAAAGATAAGGCACACTCTTATCTAGATCCCCGCTGGGCTGATACAGCAAGAGAGGGAGAGACAACTCAAACATGAAGCAAGAGGTCGCTCTCTGGATGTACAAACTATCATGTCCTCCTCAATATTTAGTCATTAAATGAAAGTATGAAAATAAATTGGAAGTGTGAGAAACTCAGATTGTGCGAAAATGCATAACAGCACTGTGTTCTGTTGTGTTGCTTTTCCTTCCAACACATTTCCTGTATATATTTTATTATTTTTTACATCTTCTGGTTCATATCAGTCCTTTTTTTCCCTTCTGTCCCACCTGCACACGAGTCTTTTAAGAGCTTCACATGATGTGCTGATACAGATGGTTCGCCATGTGTGTGTTCATACATTACTTGTGTGTCAGCGTGATTGAGTGCCTATGAATGCCCTTGCATTTATGTGTGTGTGTGTGTGTGTTTTCTGACGCAGCTAAGACCTCAGATCACACAGCGATTAGATCTCACTTTGATCTAATCGCAAATGAACTCCTAGCATGCAAAACACAGCAAAGATAACAGGGTGTGTGTGTGTGTGTGTGTGTGTGTGAGTGCGTGTGTGTCATGCTTCACTGTGGAGTGAGACATAATTGCATTGTGCAGTATATAAACTGTGCATGTGTATCTGTGTGTGGACAAAACACACATTTTTCAGGAGGAAGAGGAAACTCTTTCTGGCTCACAAAATAAAACACCGTAATGAGACACATTAAGCACCAGAAATGAAAATCTGTGTTTACACAGTCATCGGTGAAACTATTTAATATTTAAATGGATTTATGTGGATTGTGAGCTAAAGTGGATTTGCACATTCTTTTATGAATGCTTCTAACCGCGGGTGTTTCCGAGCCTCAACTACTCCTGTGTGTGCGCCTCAGTTGGTAAACTATCAATAGCAATGCTGTTGTGCATGTTTCCGCAGAGCATGTTGGCCTAATCAAAGCATTGAGATTAGCATAATCCAGGTTAACAGCTGTCTGACACTGACGTGTGTGCATCAGTCTGACTCTGTTCAGGTCACAGAGTTTGTCCTTGAAACAAAACTTAAAATGTTATTTATCCAACGCTATCCTTCTTCTATCTGTTCTACATACATGATGTAACAATAAGATTCTAACTTTTGAGCTGGAGTTGAGCAGATTTGTAACCTATTTGTTTTCTCATGTTGTCCACGCCAACACATTTTACACAATAAACCAATGAGGTATTTGTTTTTTTACGCTTGACTGTGATGGACGTTCCTGCACGATGAACATGAATGAAAACACGTACAGTAAGATTAAGCTAAATATTTCAAAACCAATATAATATATAAGAGAAAGAAGAAAAACACAAAATAGCTCCCTGGTATTCGTTTGAGGAGTAATGTGAATTTCTTTGTCTTCTCTTGCCGTTGCTTCTGCGGGCAAAAAGGCAAATGACTTATTCACCATTGTGAAGAATGAAAACAGTGACAGAGAACAAGAGAAGTAGAGCAGCGGATGAGAGATATTCAACATTTATAAGCTCTTATTGTGGAACAGCTGGAGAGAGACGGTTTTGTTTTGCCTGGGATGCTGAATGTTGCAGGTAAAGTGATGCAACTTCACAGCAGAGCTGCAAAAAATAAGTTAGATTGAGATGTGCTTTTTAAAAAAAATATTTCAGTTTGGTGTTTTCAGAGATCTCAACGTGTCGATCTTTTCAGTTGCTCATTCATTTTGCAACAAGACCAGTAGAAACCATTAGAAAAAGTCTAGACTTAGATTTTATATATTTCATCTTCAATAAAAGAAAAGAACCACAGCCTGACTGTCTGCTCACTCCAGACTAATGAGCAGCAAATATGGACAGTAGCCATTTATTTTCACTGTGATCTGGCAGAGAGGACCGGGCGCTTCATGTATACAACATTTTTTATACCTTTTTTAGACGCTGTCTACAAGATGTTTTTCTTGCCACATCACCGGTGTTAAGATGGTTAAGATGTGGTAAGTTGCATAATCAACAGTACACATATTTGATTTGGTCTGACATTTCCCTGCACTGTAAAAAAACAACAACTAACAAACTGGCAGCTGTAGTTGCCAGAATTTTACCGTAATGTATATGGTATAACTTTTTCAAATATTACAGTAACAGGATATTAGTACTGTTGATTTTACGAATAAGACGCTTTATTCCATATTTTAAAATTTCACGGTGAAAAGCTGCCAAACAAATATGCTATAACTTTTTCTAATATTACAGTAATAAGAGATTAGTACTGTCTTGAGTGAATCAGTTAGCTATCGCATATCAAAACACAAAGACTGAAAACATTACAGCTTAAAAGATAGATGGAAATCAGATTTTTCAAGCATCTTTTGGGAATTAAGTTTCATTCCAAATGATCTGTGGATGCAGCCTCTACAGGCTCTGTCCCCTGAGATGATGGCATCTGAAGTTATGCTCAGATTAAATTAATATTAGCCTTTTTTTTTAAATCAGAGACACTTGGACAGACAGCAGCAGTAGATAGTGCCATCATCTGCAATGTGGTACACATGGTCAGTGACACTAAACATGTTTTTAAGAAAGGTTTTATAAAAAAAAAAAAAAAAAAGTAATAGTAGGAAGAGCCGGTGCTATATCCCTGCTCCCCCGCTCCTGTGGAGATGACTGTGAGTGGGCCGGTTGTGAGCAGCCTGCAATCAGTCTGGTGTGAGTAGACTAACTAGAAAAAACATTCAGACATGTTACATGCAGACATGACATAACAGAGATGTGGAATGACATAATTTCATGTGTTTATGTCTGTGTGTGTGTGTGCCCATCCGGACATTCAGCGTGAAAACATGTTCTGTGTTTACAGCTCTCGCCAGCTAACCAGCATTGCTAATTAACACAAGTGGCTTTGTCATATAAAGACATCCACTTGACTTTTTTCCACTCTACATTCAGCTGTGTGTGTGTGTGTGTGTGTGTGTGTGTGTGTGTGTGTTTGAGTGTTTTCAACTCACACACCAATTACAATACACTGTCTCTCTCTCTCACACTGTTGCCCTTTTGCTGCCCCTCTTAAACTAAAGATAACAGGCTGTGTGTGTGTGTGCGTGCCTCAGCTTGCTGTAACTGAACCACTACATGTAGCTTCAACTATAGCAACATTAGCAAAGTCCAGCTTTGAAATTGAAATTGCATCATTCAGACACAAAATAAGGAAAGCTCCATCCTTGATGATGGTGCATTTCATCACTGGTCCTTCTAATATTGCCGCATCGTTCTCTGCACTGGGCAACGGATCATCTGAGACCAGAGCAACAAGATAACCAAATGTGTTATCTCCTCCCAAGCTCAAAGAACTGAAGGCGCTATTTTCCCTCGCCGTGTTTCTGCTCCTCCTGAACAAGGACATCAGTTTTCTCTCCGGAGCAGCTTCTGTGGCAGAGCGTCTCCAGACTCTTCTGTCTGTGTGCCCTGTGGCATGGTGCTGTGGAAAGAGAGTAGATTTGATTGGTTGAGACTGATGCAACCCCCTCTACAACCAGCTGATGATGTATTTCTCCAGATCCCAACTTCTTTTCAGCTGTACAAGACTTGCACCATACACTTAGGAAATAATAAAGTAGCATACTCTACTGTAGCATTCATAAAAATAAAAAAAATCTGAAGATATGTTTACAATATTGCGCTAGTGTCTCTTAAAGTAGTAGTTTAATCTCTGAGGCCAGGTCTGCCCAAAAACACAACTCTATTCAATCACTTACTGCTCCTGTGTAACATACGACACAATGCATTTTGGGGTGGTTAGCAGAACATAGCAGACATGGTATGAATGCTACTGTTATTGATATATTATGGATACATTTACACACTCGAATAAAATGGCAGAGGGAAATCAAAGTGCATGTCCATATATAAGAAATATGGAGTGATTTTGGACACTTGTCAACACTCTGAGGTCAGCTGGCAACCACAGGAAGTCCCCGCACCCAGCCAAGAAAGTTTCACCTTGCAACCACAACTTGTCATTTTCACATTTTTATCAACGTAAGAAATAAACAAACCGTCTATATTAGGTTCATTTATGAGCTTTTCAAGGTGTTTTTACCTTTGAACAAAGCTAGGCTAGTATTCCAGTAGTCATGCTAAGCTAAGACAGCTGCCTCTGGCTTCATGTTCAGCCTACAGATATAAATGGTGTCAATCTTCTCGTGTAACACCTGAAGAAAGAAAAAAAACGCTTCTCCCAAAGTGAAATTATTCCTATAAGTCTAAATATAATATCGTGACTGTACACTTAATAAATGCTCATTCAGTTGAAGGAAATCAAGGATTTGACACTTCAAAGCTCAGTTTAAGATCAAGACGTATTCCTCCACAACAGGTTTTGTTGTGCATCTACAATGTGAAAGGAAAAAAAAAGACTTCTCTTTTTTACTTTATTGTTAGATATACTCAGCCAACACTTCATCATCTATTTTTACTGTATCCATCTCTCTTCCTCCTCTACTCTACTTCTATCGCCGGTCTTTGTCTCTATTGTTTCTGCAGTGTCCTTCCTCTGTCCTCTTTGTCTCTCTTTTTCCTCTTTTACTCACTCTCTCTCTCCTTAATCGGCTTTGGAAAGGGGCTCTTGGTCTGTACCAGGCAATAATGTCAATGAGGGTGACTGTGTATCTAAAAGAGGGATGTAAAATAAAAAGATAAGATGGTCTATATTGAGTGTCCTCAAACTTTTCGCCTGTTAAATAAAGATGTCTTTTACCGTTTGAGCTGACTGACTTATCTCCGTCAAGTTGACAAAATCTGAAGTGGAAGTTGAACCTTCAACTTTATGATCCCTCAATGTCTCAACGAACTTGAGAAACTTCTGAAGTAAGTTGATTTGAAAATGCCTCGTTGTTTCTCTCCGCCTCCCTCATTTCTCCACTCTTCTCTTCACATCCCTTCATTGTCCTGCTCACTCCCTTTCTCTTACCGCTTCATCCCTCCTCTCTCTCTCTCTCTCTCTCTCTCTCTCTCTCTCTGTCTCCCTCTTGTCCCCAAAGTCTCCGTGTCTTTGTTGTACTCCAAGGTCATATTAAAGATTCATTCATTCTCTGGTTCTGCAGTCAAATATTGATAAAGGCTGACACCGCTTTGACTCTGTTTAAGGATTCCACTCTTAGTGCACACACACACACACACACACACACACACACAACCTTGAATGTCCATGCACCTGTAGTCCACACAAATATCAATATGACTGTTGTACAAATACCAACAAGAACAAACACGGGCGTGCAAACATGAACACACTGTAAAAAATCTCAACATTTCCAAAGAAAAAAACCCCCCCAAAAAACCTTAAAGGTCCAGTGTGTAAGAGGTGAAGTACTCTCGCGTGCCTCAGCCTCTCCTTCTCCAAGCATGTAAGAAAAACTCTGGCTGCCAAATTTACATTAAAAGCAAAACGTACGTAGAAATGACGCTACTTCTCACGTGATGTATAACATCTGTAAAGAGTTTCCTCATGAGTTTATGTTCTCAATCGCAACTTTCATTATTAAAAAAACCCAGCCCACCTCACGGTGCATCACCAACCAGCTTCACGCTACTGTCCAAATATGGTCATTTCTGGTTCCAAAACATCAAGATAGCAAAGTCCATATTGCTATTCAAAATGGCTGTCCACAACCCGACGTTATGGTAGGTCTACTATTGCACATTTCTCAGTTTTGATTTTCTGAATTTTACTGTCTTCTTCACAGTGTTCATATCACACATTTTGTCTGTCAGATTTTAATTGATTAAATATATATACAGTATATTTCTCATGGCTACTCTTGAATATGTAAATGATCTAAGCCTAACATGGAAACTTTAAAACTCCAGAGCTCATTTACTGAGAACAGACTTTCCTGTGATGTTAGAGACCGTTTGTGTCTCTGGTTCAACTCGACATACAGTATGCATATTAATAAATTCTGGAATTTGAAATGAGGGAGGCAGATTTTTTTTTTTTTTGAAGCCGCCGTTTCTTTTAATAAACATTTAATGATGCAAAAATTCATGTGGTGGAAATCAATATTTGTTGTGTCGTTTACGCATGAAAGGTAGCTATCATGATGTTAGACATGGTGTTTGTTTTGCATGTGTGTGCTGTCATGACTGTATGTACAGTCTCTGTACTAACAACTGATTGATTATCACCTCCTGTGAGTTTCTGTGTGTGTATGTGCATGCCACATGTAAAGTGGCGATAAAGTATATCTGAGTAATGCACTTGCATGTGTGCTGAGGTTTGTGTGTGTGTGTGTGTGTGAGAGAGGGAGAGAGAGAGATTGTGTAAGTGTGTGTGCGCTTGACAGTAATGAATTTGGACAGGGCACCCAGGGGAAAGAGACTATATGCGGCCTTCTATTAATTACCCCCTGAACACACGCACACGGCCAGAATGTGCAGAAAGATGCAGACATGCACAAATACACTCCACTAGTATCACACCAGCAGATAGGAGTGTACACACACACACACACACACACACACACACAAGGATATGGTAAAATTAATTCCTGTCATAAAAGTTGCTTCCAATATGTTTTTTCTTCAACTTTCTCTTGTGGCTTTAAACTATGCCGTTGAATATTGGAACTTCAAACCAAATCTTCTGTTTCTCTCTCTACACACACACACGCACACACATGCACACACATGCACACACACTTCTAGTTCCTCTTCCTGTTTGTCCCTTCTGTCTTTATCTCAATCTCCTTTGCAGTGAAAAGCATAAATTAATTATAGCGCCATGAATTATAAAAACACAACATCACGGCCGGACTCACACACACTTCATTCATGCACACGCAGGCATGTACATTAAGCCCCACACACGCATACAAACACACACATTTGCAGTGGTGGCACTAATAAACAAACAGATTACATTCAGAGTGGACAAATAAGCCTTAAAACAAATCAATGTTAGAACACCTGCCTCACGCAAAGAACAAACGCATGCAGGGTGCAGAAAGAAATGCACGCACGCTGCATGCGAAAACAGACGCTGACCTACAAAAATTAACCGCCAAAGACCACCACACACACACACACACACACACACACACACACACACATACTGCATACACATTCAAACACGCTCTTGTATACACACGTGAATGAAATACTGAAATATCACAGAAGACGGAAAAATAGTTGCACAGATGTTTAGTTGCAAATTCTGATTAGTGATGCTCAGTTGTCAATAAGCAAAATCTAAACTAGTACTACTACTTTAAAAAAAAAAAAAAAATAGATACTAGACTAGATAAAAATATTATACAACTAACCAGTAGTCTAATATCTGTGTGCATCCCTGTGTCAGTCTGAGAAATGCATCATCAGGCAAGTGTAACAACACAAGACATAGCAGCCAACTAATATTACTTACTAATAAGCTCTCGCCAACGACTAAAAGTCAGTCCCAGATTTACTCTCGTCCGACGGCTTCTTGCTCGCTCACTCTCTCCTTTTCTTAGCTTCCTCCGTCAACGTCCCCTTCGGCCTTTTCGCCTCTGTCATTATGAAGACGTGCTGTCAGCATCGAGCTGGTAATTGTTCTGACATTCAAACAACTTGATAATCAGCTGTGAAACAGAAACCTTTTATGTTTTAGAGGCTACCAACTTCATATTTCTACTAGCCCCTTTGCACTTGTTTTTGAATTGTTTGTCGGGTTTAATTGTCTGAGAACAGAGCTCGTCAATGTGATGCTTTATTTGTCAACTACAACCCTGAGACAATGACCTAAATGAACACAGAATTAATGGACACAATGTGTTCACTTTCACCACAGACTAAATCAAGTTTCAGTTACTGTCTCTTTAAAGCCCCATCTACCATATACTTACTGTGCACATTTCACTATAACCCCCACCCCATTCCACCTGCAGCCATCTAACCCACCCCCGACTCCACCAACCAGTAATAAGCACATAGAAACAGCATGGAGCACAGCGTCTTAACCAGCTATTAATAAGGGGGAGAGAGACAAAGAGAGAGTCATTTGGAAAGAGAGAAAAAAACACAAGGAAATGAAAAGGAAATAGAAGAGGGAGAGAGAGAAGGATAGAGATGAGGGAGTGGGGGGAGAGCAGAAAAGAGAGAGGAAGAAGAGCGAGAGAGAGAAAGAGAAAATCTAACACGTAGTCCTTGCTGTCAGCCAGTGTGTAATTAAGTTCTGCACTGTGTCACCATCACTCTGTAGAACTGGTAATTTAACTGGGCCCGAGCCAGGAGAGCAGATCAGAGGAGGGGAGAGCAGGGACAGGAGGACAGGAGAGGGGAGGAGGAGGAGGAGGAGGAGGAGGAGGAGGAGGAGGGGGGAGAAGGAAATGAGAAGAGAAGGAGAGAAGTTATTAGAGAAGACGATTCAAAATGAAATGATGAAGAGGAGGAGTAGAGGACATGAGGGGGGATGGGGATAAAGAAGAGTAAGGGGCATGCGGAAACAGGAGAATAAAAGAAAAAAAAGTGACGCAGATATGATGGCGGGAAAAGAGGGAGGAGAGGACAATGGGGAAAAGAGGAGAGGAGCGAGGAGTACAAAGCAGCAGATAATTGAATAGAAAACTAGATTTTCCAGCTGGCTTGTATGGAGCTACGGGGGTCTCAGAGCTGCCAATTGGCTGCTCACATTCATATAATATAGTGTTGTCAGGTCCGACTGCTTAGTGGCTTCAGCATATGAAATTAACAAGTGGGGGAAAAAAGCAATATTTAAAACATCTATACACCCTTCATCTAATGTAAGGACTCATTAGGCGTGCGCAGAATGTGCTTGATTAACACTTCCCTCTTGTTTGGGAGGGACAGCTAACATTTTAAGAACATCACATAATTCCCAGTGCAGCATCACCTCAGCTCAGTTTTCCCCTCACAGGGGTCCATTTCTCTGAAAAATAAATCCAGAGGACTGTTTCACAACACTTACTGCTGAATTTCCAGAATTTTTAACTATCTGGATGAAAGAAAAAAAATGTTTTTTTCGTGACAGGTTGAATAGTTTACCTTCAGAGTAATAAGTGTTGTTAAAGATGTCTCTAATTAGCCAGTTTTATTAAAACCTGTTTTTTTTCATCTTAACAGGTTCAAAACTTTTAGTTAACCCTCTTTTTTCTCTGTTTTCACCATAAAATAGGAAATGACACAATCATAGTGTATATTCCTTGTCATCTTGTCTCAGCTTGTTCTTGAATCTACGTGATTTTCTCCAAAATTCAATCTAACATGAGTGTCAAACTTTGGGACCACCAGAATTTACAGAGTAGCTTTGTAGCAACATTGTGTAGAAAGTGATTTTTTTTCGTAATTTAGTGCCCCAAAGTTTCACTTGCCTAGCTCCGGTTCTGGCATGACACCAACTTTGTAGGCATTCCCAGCACCCCGGGCCTGAAAACCTCTTTCTTCCTCCCGGTGGTCCAAAACGCCTGGGGTATGAACACTAACACTTCCCAGTCTGGGAAGCCCGGCTAACAAACTGAGCTGACATTACCTAACAGCAGCTGTAGTTCGCAGTTCAAATCACAGAGTTGAGGTGGGGGAGTTGGATGACATCGGAGAAAAAGCTGAAAACATTTTCTGCATAAAACATTATCTAGTCTCACCAAAATCACTGAAATAGTTGGTGGTGTGTGATTTAGTCCTGGAAAGTGTTACGTACTCCTCGCAGGTGATCGCTCCCGGTGCAGAAAGTTACATAGAGCAGAAATTGGCATACAGGGTGCAGTGGGAATAACAGATAAACCATTTACCTGATTACACATCAGTGTGCCATCAAAATGATTTAAAATGAAAAGTAATTTTATGGTAGAAAAGTTACATCGTGTCACTTTAACACCAGACTGATCAGTTTCGCGCCTCACTGTCTTCTCTACTTGAAAATTTTAACACTGTAAAACATTTTAAAGTGATTCCCCTGCTGCCTTAAACATTAACCAAACTACGGTTTAGTTGGACTGAATTCAATGCAGGCTTCATCGTGGTTTTCATGAGAGGGAGCAACCATGACTCCATTCAACATGTTTCAAAAACAAATTTTACTTTTCTATCACGCGTTTTCGTCAAACTATAAAGCAGAGGGGTCGCTGGAGACTTTTAACTCTCAAACCATGCATGCTGGGAAGTCTACCAATATGCAAATCATGTTTCTTAATTGGATGAGTTTAGTGAACTCTCAGCAGTGCATTCATTCAGCTCATCTTTTCAAGTCAAAAGTAAGAAAAATTAAGTTTGAACAAGTAAGTAAGAAAAAGTTTTGAAGTGATCTGACTGAAATGAAAAATCTAATATTAGTTTATAGTTGTTATTTTATATATATAAAAAAGTTATAATATGCAAACATTTTTATGAAGTTAATGATAAAAGACATCAGTATGCAATGCAGCAACTATGGGGCGTCTAATTCATCAGCTGTTTAGCTTCCTTTGTGAACCTCTCTTTGTAGTCTTTGGTACAACAGTAAAACAATAATAATGTTCTTATTATTACCTGATAATTCAGTCCTAATAGTCTTTATATCCAGTAGCAGCATTTTTAGGAATAAAAGAAACAAATAAAATAGATGCAATTGGACAAGCCTCTCACCACGCTACATTCTGAAGATGAAAACACTAAAAAAAGAAATTCACTCAGCTCAGTGATGGCAAAGTGTGTCTCCTGTTAGTATAGTTCAAATCCGACCAATCAAAGGACAGATGAAGGGAGATAATGAGCTGTACGTGTGTGCTTCCGTCTTTTAGGCCCATTTGTCTTCATCACTCATATCATTGTCATGTTTTGTTGACTCTGTGATGAGTTACAAACAGAAAAGTAATCACCAGAACAGACTGCTCAGAGAAAGGGAGAAAGAAGACAGAGAAATGCAGAAAGTGAGAGGGAGCGGAATTAGAAAAAGACAATGTAAAGGCAGTGAGAAACAGAGAGGAGCAACCAAAAGAGACAGAGAGGGAGAGAACTGTAGTTAAGTAACAGAGTAAATGGCTTCTCAATGTGCAAGTCTCTGAGGACGAGACAGACAGAAAGACGAGAGGGAGGGACGTTAAAAAAAAAAAAGAGCTAGATGACACTGACGAACTCGCTGCCAAGTCTTTGACCTTGTGAGTGGGTGTGTATGTGCGTGTGTGTGTGTGTGTGTGTGTTTACGTGCATAAAAACACAGGGGGTGGTAAAAGTGTGGCAGATTCACTCCGTGGGGAGTCTGAATGGACCAATGCACAAGTGGGACTGTGTGTGTGTTTGTGTGTGAAAATAAGCGCTAAAGCATTTGACTGAAGGGCAATTAAAGGGTAGTGTGTGTGTGTGTCTGTGGGTTAAAACGATGGCCAGTGTGAGGCCACACTGCCTGGTAGCTGTGTATTGACATTGTAATTACCAGTGAATAATGTAGGGCCGTATGTGTGTGCACGAATGCATGCATCTGTGTGTGTTAGTGTGTGTATCAAGTGTATTCGCTTGGGGAGACTTGCTATTGGCATTCTAATTAGACTGAATGATATACTCTCCCTATTAAGAGCAAAGCAGAGCTGTACATAGTGGCAGTCAGGCCTCGCTGCATTGTTCACCCACCGCCATGTTTGCTCCACTGCCTTGCTCCATGGCTGTTGCTAAGTAACTGATAGGGATTATAGACTTACTACAGATTAGCCTACTCAGGCGCTATCTTTGGAAATACAAGTGACCACAAGCACAATTTTACATTGAAGTGACTTTTATATTATTATTTTATTATTATTTAGTTATAAGAGAAGATTGATACCAGTCAGGAGGCGATAAGCTTCCAGTCTTATCGCTAAACTGTAACCCACGGCCATAAAAGTAGTACATTTTATCTTCTGGTCTATGTACAGTATGGGAAAAAAGAACAACTATTTTTCATTTTATTTTATTCATTTTCCATGACCTTATCAGTGTCACATGGGTGCTGGATCTGATCCCAGCTGGCATTGGTCAAGAGGTGTGGTACATCCCTGGACAGGTTGCCAGTTCATCACAGGGCTGATAAGACAAACAACCATTCACGAGGCCACAAGGCGATAGCCCTTTTTGGGGTTGGCAGGTTTGAACCAAGAACCTTCTTGCTGTGAGGCAACCACTGCACCACCATGCTATAACTAAGCTAATTTCCCCAAAATGCCACAATGATTCCTTTAAACAATGTTGTTTTGATGGACAGATACATTTTTGGTCACTTGGAAAATAGGGATTTCTAATGTTTAGTACAAAAGGGCTAAAATGTGGTAAGTATTGAATCCCTGTGCTGTATGTATGGAAAACCCTCCTTAAAATCAAACAATAATAATTAATGCAAATTACACAATACCTCAAGCCAGGAGGAGAGGTGTTGAACCTAACCTGCTAGCTTGACACTAAAGTCATGCTGCAGAAAAGGCACCATGGATGAGCTGTATGTTTTGAACAAATGACAGTTTTGAACTCATTACTGTATTGTGTTTTACCCTCTGAATATACAGTATATTCCAAAGATAGCCATGCATATGAAATAAGTGATTTATTTTGGATTGTTTTGATAAATCTGCAACATTTCGGCTAATTTTGAAACCACACATTTCTCAGCATGTATCTTCCCCTCTCTTTCCTGTGTCTTTCTGTCTTTGCCCTCCCACTCTCTTTTTTTGCCCCTCGTTCATTTACAATAGAACTTGACAGGGAATCATTAGCTGCATAATGAAAATCAGCAGACCAGTAATATATACCGTCACTGTCTATTACAGCCTCCTTAGCCTAAAGACCTTGAATGTAAATGAGGCTACATTATGTTCTGCTGAAGTCTGAGTGGTGGGTGTAAGTGGTTCAGAAATGCTTTTAGGACACAATGCAGACAGTTATTGTTGTTGTCCTCCGCGTTACGCGATGAAAAAGCAAATAGTCAAGTGTGTTGATGTGAGCAAGTGGTTGAGTACTGCAGCTTTTGTACACTAATGAATTGATCTATATGTGTAAGGGTGTGTGTGTCAAGGACAAAGACCTTTGGGGTTCTGAGACTCTAGATTTCATCACAAATTAGTTAATACGTAGATTTATATTGTTTGTTTACGTGATCCCAGCTATCAGCTAAGAATATTTTTGAAACTTAAGCAATCAAGGACCTGATAGATCCAGATGATGATTCTCAGGTTCTGATTGGCTGGGACTGAGCCAAGAATTTGTTTCCAACTTGTTGGAAGCCATCTTGTTGACTCTTGGACCAGTTTCTGCAAATATTTGTTACACTTGTCATTCACTGTTTCGAACCTACTGGGGTATATTTGCGTATTTTAGTTACGCTTTAAAAGTTAAGTATCAGCTAAGATGAAGCTGATCAAATATTGATTCATTCTTTACTGTTCTGTTCTGTTCTGTCCTCCGCAGCTTGCCATTGTTACAGGGCTGCTCTCCATTACAACAGCCTGCACTATAAACATTGCACTATTTGAGTAAAAATTAGTTAGTGAATGACGGAGGTTGGCAAAATAGAACTGCTAAACCTCAAGGCTAACAAATCTGTTTACTCTCTTTCTCATTAGCAAAGAGCAGCGTTCAAAACATTCAAGTAGCAGCTTCTCAATTAAAATCGGCACTGATCGTCCCTTAAATGACAAATGCCTTCTGTCGTAAGCCCTATCATCTGTCGCTAAACAACGGATGGCCCATGGAAATTAACTGGCTAAAATCTATGAATTTAATCTGTTAGATTCATATTTAATCAACATTTAGGTAAACATATGTATCAAATCGGACAGATGCAGGGTCAGAGCCAAAGAAAACTTGAAAAAATTAAAGGTTTTTGAAATTCTTCAAATTCAAAGGCATCATAAGATTTCCTTAGTACATTTTGCCTTTGACTGGGGTTTCATAGCATCTTGATGGATGCAGTTTCAAAGCTCTTGTTGAATTTATTTGAATTTATCTTTCAGAGTGATTGGACTTTTTAGACTTTTGAGTAGCAGTCTAATTATTGTTCACAACCTGTCCACAAAACCTAAAAAAAAAAAAGCCAGAATACCCTGAGAGAACCCACATAGACACAGGAAGAACGTGGAAACTCTGCACAGAAAGGCCCAAAAGGGTAAAATAAATGGTTCAAACCAGGGACATTCTTTCTGTGAGGCTAACCACTGAACCACTGTGCTCCCATGGCTGGTTTAAAGTAATCAGATCCATGACTCTGGCAGCAGTAGTCCACCAACAAGGATAAAAGCAACCAAGTGCTTCATAAACGGAACTCTAATGTTCCTCTTACAGAACTGTTGATCGCCTTTTAGCCAAGTTATCTCCACCAGCTTTTGCCACCCACAATATTTCCAGTGCCACCTGCTGAGAGTATTTTTTCTTGCCAATTCTGGTCTGAACACAGCGGCACGGCAAAGTTCTTCAGCCTGTTTTAATTGGAGAACAGTAGCTTCGACACTAGCTGTTTGGAGACGATCCCTTATCAAGCTTTGTAGTCTACAAGTGTCACATCTGGATTGTGTTCATGTTCTTTCACATTTAGAGTTACTTCTAATCTGAATTCTGTTTCTGTTCTTGCTACATCTGATACTGTTTTTTTACATCTACATATTGTTATCAATAGAGCCAAATGTATGTCTGACCACCCCTGTAGATGGTTTGAGTTCTTAAGTGTCTATAAAGGCCTTAGTGTTGCTAGCTTCCTTGTGCCTGCAGTGTCTATGTGTGTGTGTGTGTGTGTGTGTGTGTGTGTGTGAGGAAGGCCCTGCACACACAGATGTGAGGATAGAGGAACAGATAACTTTTCACAGCTGACAACAGTTGGAGATTGCAACAGTAATAGAGATATCAGCAAAAGCTATCATGTTCACTGTAGTGGAATACACATCCACATGGATGCATGGACTGCTGCTATGTGTGTGTGTGTGTGTGTATACACATACACGTGCACACACACAGAGATACACAGCCAGCTGACTAAACTGGTGTCTGAGAAAGAAAGATTGGAAAACTATTAGCTGAAATGTGATCTTAGTGTCTCTATAGACATTCCAATCTTTCTCTCTGTCTATAGCTGTAGTCCTGCTCTTGTACTCTCTTTCTGCCCATGCACACACACACACACACACATACGCAAACAAAATCTATTTTCTCGTCTGTGTCCCTGTATTACGGTGCTGTTATTGAGGAGCAGAGAGGCTCAGGAGAGGGTAAGACTGAAGAGGCTGGGGCGAAAGAGGGAGAGAACACATGTAACAGAGTGAAAGAGGGCCACATATCAGTTGTGATTTGGGACTCTCATACAGATTTAACAATACATAGATAGTGCAGCCACTGAAAATTGCAGCTGACTTCACCGGGATCACAGTTGTTCCAGTTAGAAGGCATTTTCCATGGAGAAGATAACAAAAGGTTAACCGTCAATGCTCCAAATTACAGGAGAGTCTTCAAAATAGAGTGTTTACAGTATATACAGTATGGACGGAGTTATTCTTGATGCTGGCAAAGGAGCCAAGTTCAAGAGCTAAATTCAGCTTCAGCAACTGGAAGTGAGACACTTCACTCCTCCATACTCCATACTAATATTATGAAACTTTGTCATTGTGTAACAGACTAAAAATAAATGTCTGGATGGAAGGCTGACTTGAAAACTTTAGCAGCAACTTTGAAAATGGATCATGACACGATAAAAGAATTTCAACAATTGGTTCTGATTGAATCTTTGTGTTGGATTTTTGGACACACACATCCCCAAGTATATCATAATAAAGATCATCGATGAGCTATACCCTTGCAACTAAACTTTGTTTAAAGCAACCTTGCAACACCATTGTCGGACAGCTGTACGCATGCATTTGTTATAATGTTATAACTTTTGATCAAAAACTAGCAAATCGACAACTTTGCTAACAGCCAAACATCAAACAAGTGCAACAACACAAGCCATAACAGCCAGCTAATATTACTTACTTGTCCACTAGCAAGAAGACAAGCTTGGCATCTGTCTTTCAGACTTTTATTTCACAATGATCTTTTCTCTTCTTGGCTTCCTTCACCAACTCTTTGGTCTCTTTGCCTCTGTCATTATGTCTATAGAGGTTGCTGAGCTCGGTTACACTGCCCAGCTCCTGTTCTGGCACAACATTGGCTCTGCTGCACATCAGTGTTGCTTGCACTAGGCCTCAAAACCTCATCTTCCTGGTGGTCCAAAATGCCTGTGGTACAAAACCTCCCTCGGTGCTCTGAACTCACAGTCTTGGCAGCCCAGCTGACAAACTGACCTAACATTAGCTAACAGCAGCTAGTTTAGTTTACTGTCCATCAGAAAATCACAGAAAGTTAATGTGTAGCAACTGAAGGACGTCAGAGGGAAAACCATAAAACATTTTCTCCATAAAATATGATCCAGTTTCACCAAAATCAGTGAAATATAAAAAGTTTTATGTACTTCTCGTGGGGAGATTGTACCCGGAACACAAAGTTCCATGGGGCAAGAACAGACGTATGAGGTGCAGAGTGGGAATGACAAAGACACCATTAACCCAATTGCACGTCAATGTAGCATCAAAATGATTTAAAGTCTATTAACGGTGGGAAAGTTACACAAATGTTATTTACCAGGAGTAGGGAGCTGTCACAGTCACAACTTTTATGCCAAATATGCATATTTCGTGGGACAACATCACACTCTTTTTCCCTTGATAATGATTTGGACATTGTGACCAACTCTGTATTTTCTTTCTGGTAAGGGCGGTCTTGCAATATCCTACATGCTGTATGTTTTCTAATAGTTTAGTTGCAGTTCCCCGCAGCCTGCGGCAATAATGTGACCTGACCGTCACAGCAGGGAGTCCCCCAGGGAGCTCTCAAACCTCCAGTGTGTAATGACGATGAGCGAAGCCTATTTATTTTGTACCTGTCCTATGGACATACAGAGGGCAGTTTGTCTGCAGCCTGGGCTCCATCACAGTAGTTCTTTGTGTCTGTACACAACACTAGTACTCCTACAGGTACACAAGAATGATTTGTGTTACATGGATTAGACAAGTCAGATGTGATGGTGTTCTCTCTAAAAAGGAGACCTCCATTGACCAGCTGCACAGTTCAATCCTCTAAACCTGTTTGAATTTAGCTCAAGTTCAGCGCTACTGCTATCTGTGGGTGTGTTTAGCTGTTTCCTGGCTATTTTCTCCTCCTGTGTGTCAGGCCTTTCCAGGCAGCATCAGGCGGTGGCTGGTCTTCAGTTCTGATTACACACTTCCTTAATCAAGCCTTCAGATGCTCTTTGAACCACTTCTTCCTTCCTGGGGCAATAAACACACACACACACACACACACACACACACAATTGACATGGCCATTTCTTAGCGAGCTACCTGGCATTTTAAGTTAAAACTAGAAAAGACAGATTAACACTGGCTGGGAGCTGTAGTACACACACACACACACACACACACACACACACACACACAGGCACTAGTGTTTATCATTCTTGTCCGTTTACACCACATGGACACGTGTGTGTGTGATGCCCACAGAATTAAACTGATGGTACACGCATCTTTACATTCAGCATGTGTGCATCAAAGCTGCATTAATCAATATTTTTAGATTAATAATGAATCAAATGACTACATGGAATGTGAAAGGTGTTGCTCGTAATGATGAACCTGCACCTGAGCTCTGAGTTTTCAGCATCTCTCAGTTCATTTTGTTTAACAGACAACAGCTTGCTCTCACATACTCATCAAACAGACAGGCCGGATTAGCAGCTAGTTGGTGAACATAGCATAGCTCAAGCCAAATATATATTTTCCTGAGGATTTCGTGAAGACCAAATAGAGATAAAGAAGTGATTCTATGTATTTGACAGGAGACCAGAAACATGACCCCTGCATCTGCAGGATGTGTAAATAAGCACCTGCTCTGTTCATATTCTATAAGAATTTCACACATCGATAGTGTGCTGCTGTCCCCAAAAGGCCAAAAAAGAAAAATCAATCAAAATCAATGAATCCAGGTTTAACACATGTAGCCTGGCTGAAAACATGGATACTTTACACAAGTACTACGTCCGGAACACTAACAATGTCTAAAAACCGAGACGCTGTGGCTCAGGTGGTAGAGCGGGTCATCTAGTGACCGATTCCCAGCTTGCACAGTCCAGTCGAAGTGTCCTTGGGTAAGATAATGAACCCTGAATTGCTCCCAATGGCTGTGGTATTGGTGTGTGAGTGTGTGTAGTGAGTAGTGTGAGTTTTGTATTATTGTGAGTGCTTTGGATAAGGCAGTATCTCAGTGCACTGATTCGGTCATTTTGGACAATAAAGTTAAATTGTAAAATACCCTGCCTCCATTACACATCTTTGTGTTTGATAACCATGTTGATAACCTGGCAGTATGTATATATGAAGAATTTTGGCTAATATAATCAAAATGGAAGTTTCTACTCCCTAATATCAGTATGAGCAACAGACCCAAAAATCCAGTTCTGGTTGGGCTCTGATAACTAATAAATAATAAAGTCAATTTACCATAAGTCATTTGTTTGGGAGGAACTGCTGGTCACATTTAGGTCAATACAGGGAACATTTCAGCTGTGTTTCATGTCATCACAGGCAACTGGAAACATGGAAGACGTAAGTTTAAGAAAAGATTTTGGTCTTGGTTGGATATTTAAAAAAAAAGTATTTAATGTTTCGATCCAGGAAAATCACAGGATGTGACAAAAACACAAACTCCTCTTCTACAGGAGAGTCAAGACAAAACGTCCAACAGGAAAATGGGAAGTGTCGCAGGACTTAATTAGTACTGTGAAAGTTTTTGTTCTTAGATGTCGGCTCGAGGTGCACGGCCTTAGAAGGGATAGAAATCAGCAGGAAGAGATTATATTTGGATCCTTGGAGTAACTTTCTTTTGATATGAATCAGTTTGTAATGACTTATCATAAAAAAAAAAAAAGTACTTCCACCAATTACGGTGATGAATATCATCTGCTTCAATATTGCTTTCTTTGTTGCAGTTAGTGCAACATTTAATATACGCCCTAATTGTAAGTGTATATCTGGGTGATCTATGTGTTGATCCCTCACGTATACTGTGTACGTGCCTTTGTGTAATGTGTGTGTGAATCTGAGACACTTTTCCCTTCTGACCATTTTTCAATTAAAAAAACAATAATATCCCCAAGACTGCTTTGCCCTAGTTATTAGACAACCACACACACACACTCCCCACACAGTTTCCAGTTTATCTGAGTGCTGTGCTGCCTTCAGCATCTTCTTCCACTCATGCCTAAGTACACACACTGCTTGATTGAATAAGAGCACTAAGTAGTGTGTGTTTGCTTCCACTCTTTACAACAGTGCACAACTTCCTTCGTCCCTGTGTATTTATTTATTTATTTGCACCTGTGTGTGTTTATTGTGTGTGTGTTTATTGTGTGTGTGTGTGTGTGTGTGTGTGTCTTCTGGCATGTTCTGTCTCTGTTTGTCTCAGGTTGCATGATGCTACTTCCTGTCAGAGAAAGAGTGAGCGAGAGAGTCATCTGAAGGACAGCTACTTTTATTTTCTGTGTGTTTGTGCCAGCATATGAGTGCGAGTGTGTTTCTATGTTGACGATGAATGTGTGTTTTTCTCTTCTGGAGGAGGCTGTGGTTCAGGGGAGCTGGTCAGGGACAATACTCCTGTGGTTGGTGGTTCATTGCCAGGCTCCTCTTATCCTAACAGGTGTCTATTTAAGTGAAATTCTGTTTGTTAAACAGTTAAAAGGCTAATCAAAGTATCAGTAATGAAACTCACAATGTAAAAAATGTAGATTTTATGGTGAAAAGAGTGACAGTAAAATACACCATGAAACATGATATATAGTCATATTTCAAAACCTTTATTTGTACACTATTTTAAGGAAATTTATACAGAATAAAGTATTATTTTATATAAGAGACAATTGTACAATCATTGTACCGTCAAATATTCTATAGGTCTTTCGCTGTCATTGTTTCACCATATAAAAGTCATACTTCATGGCATTTTTTACGGTCTTTTAATGTCATGGGTTGAGGGTTTTTCACAGTAAAATCTCCAGACATTTCAAAATATGGAATAAAACGCCAACCTTATACGTGAAATCAACAATACTAATATCCTACTGCCATAATATTAGAAAAGGTTTTACCATATTTATTACGGTAAAATTCTGGCAACCACAGCTGCCAGTTTTTCTACCGTAAAAAATGACTGTTTTCTTTTACAGTGCAGGTTATTGTATAGGTACCGCTGAAAAAGCCACAGTTTTTTGTTATCTCTTTTTTTCTCAGTATTGCTGCTTTGGCAAGCATCGGGAAACCAAACACACATTCATTCATCCAGCAAATGCAAACACAGTTGGTCTGAATAAGAATGTAAGCTGAAGACTTGATGCGGCACTCATAAATACAAACTTGCAAACCTTTTTTTACGATCAGACGAGACTGATATGCTGAAAGTCAGTAAAGCGATACTTTCTGATCCGGTGAAACTATTTCGGATCGTCAGCTGTTTCGTAGAACTCTGAAAGCTGCCGCGGCGGTTTTCATTTCAGAGCACGAGCTGTTTGGCAGATGACACAGACAGACAGAAATCTCACACTTTGGAGAAAGATAGATTGACTGGGATGAGTGATTATTGTATTCAATCTTTTCGAGTGCCAAACTGGATTCAGAGCATTATGTCTTTTCTGCCAAACGATCTGCTCACATCTAATTAGCGTCATGGAACCAGACAACACTTTTTTTTCTCTCTCTCTCTCTTTTAAGTGTTTACTTGAAATAAGCAGATGATTTTCTGTCCGGATGAGTGATAAAGTAGACAGTAGAAAACAGTTTATTTTGTGATCTCCTTATCGCTCTCTCTGTCTTTCTCTCTAATGAGGTTCTCCTTAATTACATTTTAATGGGCTGGAAACAGCTGCTACTAGTTTATATCTCCACTCATCTCTCTCTCCTCCTCTATCCGTCCCTCTGCATCATCCCCTGGCTCAGCCACCTCTGCCTCTGTCAACCTCCCTGCACTCTTCTGTCTTTGCTCTGGGTCACCTTTTGTTTTATGATCAATGCGGGCACTTTGGATATAAATGTTTAGAACCCTCCTCAAACCTTTATGTTATGTAAAAAGGAAATTCTGATAAGAGGAAGCCATTGGATATGAGCTTTTATCTGTTTTGTGTTTGAAGTAATGACTAAGCAAATTATTTAGACAGACTTTCAAAGACTGATGTTGGAATAAATCAAAGCATAAACTTGACGTTACTGTCTATTTTTCTCCAACTAAATTTCCCTCTAATGCTTCTTTAAAAGACAGAAGTGTATAATTCTTTGAAAATGTCCTTGAAAATATTACATAGTTCTGTAGCATTATGAAATAAATAGTTTTTACCAAGTAGTTTGGCACAAAACTTTTCAGCGTGACTGTTAATTGCAGGTAAGTTACAATTCATCCATCAAATGCAGAGTATAAACAAATTAATATTTACTTAAGTTATGGATCTTTGTCGGTTTAATAATGAAATCAGTTCATTTTAAATCTTTGAAACGAAAAATAATTTGCAAAGTTCTAGCCCTCTTTACTCACCAGTGTTCTCAAAAGCCACTAAACTATACATATTGATATTACAGTCAAGATAAAGTTTAAAAAGTAAACTAGCTTTGCTCTCCAATACATTACTGCTTACTGTTACCTTTTTCTTTGTTTTTTATGCATTTATAATGGATAGAAAAAACAAAGCTAGGGGTGAACCAGCAATGGTACATTCATGGCCCTTACTCTAGACTGGACATAAGGAGCACACTTCGAATGTCATTGTCTCCCATCAGCCTTAGATGGGACCGCCTTGTTGCAGGGAAACAAGTTGAGGGCTCCTACTAATTCAGTGGTGAGTTGTATTTTCTATGCACTTTATATTTGTTTTAATGCTGGTCGTATCATTTTATTTCATCACATTTACACCCCACACCTTGAAGGTCAATCTGTGAAAATATTGTCTAACATGAAACCGGTCCATGGCACATAAAGGTTGGCGACCACTGCCATAGGCCAACATCATCAGAGCACACACACATTTTTCTGATTTTACCCTTCACTGTGACAGACAGTTGTGTATATCTGAGGAGCACAACTCCTCAGAGGAGATTAAAATATATAAAAAAGAACATTCTACACTGCGAAGGTTTTACTCTGCAACACACACATACATAGAAAATGATAGGCAGCAACCTGTGAGAGTTTCTCTTGTTAGAGTATCTCCTTTTCTTCTGCTGAGCTAACCTTGTACAAGTACTAGAACACACACACACACACACACACACACACATAGTCTCTATGCAAGTTCCTTAACTCAATCTCAGCCCTAGTTTGTGTGTGTGTGTGTGTGTGTGTGTGTGTGTGTGTGTTGCTGCTCGCAACAGACAGTTGTGATTGAATGCAAGCACTGTGTTTACACCTGTACAGGTGTTTCTCGTCCCGTCAGCCACACACAAATCAACAAACACAGTCATATACTGTAGTCCTACACACACACACACACACACTCACACACACACTCACACACACAGGTAGTGAGTTTGACGGTCTTAATTAGGCACTCCAGGGAAAAGGAGACTCTCAACTGTCTGATACTCCACAGCAATTAGCCTGTATCGATCTACCAAAGGAGAGAGAAGGGGTTGAAAAGTGACAGAAGAAAGAACGCCAAACAGACGGCCATTTGAAATAAATGACAAAGAAATAAAAGAGAAAGAGGGATGGAGAGGAAAGGGAGAAAGGAAATGGAAGAGAGGGACTGTGGGGGGGAAATTAAATGCACACCCACACAAACAAACACACACAGATTCCCCAATAGACTTTACACAAAAAATCAGCCCACCACATTGTTCAGAGTTTAGTCCATTGTCAGCTCTCATTGTCTCTTTTAGCAGATTATGTCCACTAAACAAACCATGAACCACATTAATTCCTTTCACACACACACACACACACACACACACACACACGAAAACAAATGATAATCCCTCGTCCTTTTTTTCCTCACACTTCACCAACTCTTTGCAACGCACACAGGTTAAACATCTCTTCTTCTCTTGCCTCTCGTTATACATGTATAAATAGAGGATTTCTCCAAATTAGATTAAATTATGCCCTTAATCAGTCCTCTGTCTGTGTGTGTGTGTGTGTGTGTGTGTGTGGTTCCATTGAAATGGAGCGTACAGAAGCTTCACTAACAAAATCATTTTCCGTCGCCGGTGATGTGATAACCTTTAAGTGGCACTTTAAATGGACTAATCTTAAACTAAGCTGCTAATCTTAAAATGAGGGGATAATCTCTGACTGTCTGATAATCCAATATTAGGATTAACACTTCATGCCAATTCATGTGGAGGGCCGGGTCACGGCGGACTGATAAAGATGCGTGTGTGTGTGCGTGTGTTTAAATGGGTGAATTCACTTTCTTGGTGTGTGTGTCATTGTTTCTGTGTGTGTGAGACGGTGTGTGTCAAGGTGACTGTCTGGGGGTTAATAACTAGTGACCCATAGAAGGGACCAGAATGGGGGGCTTAAAACACACACACACACACATACTTAACTATACACACAGTCTACACACACACTCGGTCTCCTTAATTCCTTTATTTCGTGTTTCTCTTAAACTGTAATGGCCGTAGCTTGTCTAACTTGATTTGACAGTTTTATTTTCATCAAGGATTAACACAACACTGTGTGACCGAGTGTGTGCACATGCATATGTGTGTGTGTGTGTGTGTGTGTGTGTGTGTGTGATAATATCATAGCGCATGTTCACACTGGAAATGGTTTCTCAGTATTTGTCTTTTATAAGTTGAGTTTTGACAAAGAATATTTCTGACCTCAGATATAGAAATGGATTCAATGTGCTTTAATACATCATCAAAACTTTTTGATGATGTATTAAAGCACAATTCGGGAAAAACTTTTATTCGCTTTGTTGCCGAGAGTTACATGAGAAAAGTGATATCTCTTTAATGTCTATTCATTAACTACAGAGTTAGAGCAAGAAGTCGAGTAGCTTAGCATAGCTTAGCATAAAGGCTGGAAGACAATGGAAACTGTTAGCCCGGCTCTGTCCAAACTTGGTGACGCCAAGGTTATGATAAGATCTCAGGTGTGTGTACAGATCAAGTTTTTACAGGTGTTGAGAGGTGGTCAGAGTCGGGCTAGCTGTTTTCCC